>OZ007588.1:58628425-59263425 GCA_963931845.1 Maratus michaelseni | reverse complement strand
CTTGAGCATTTTATTTTAATTAAAAAAAAACGCAGAAAGTAAAACAGTTTTCTTAATGCCGTTTACCCTTATAACAGAAAAATAGGAAAAAATTGAACATAATTCAATTCTATAAAATACTAGAAAAAAAAACTGAAGTTTTTTTATATTAAAAGGGAAAAAAAAGAAAAAAGAGGAGTCCATTTCAGCAGTTATTTGTGGGGCTAGAGGCCTACGAACCCATATAACTCTACGCCTATTGGTATTTTTATAAAGGCTGTATTTTCCAAGTAACCTTAAATAGGCATAAGCGTGCGCAGGAGTGTGCAGAGGTAAGCTACGCCCTGCCCTGTCCTTTCTATAAATCTTTCAATAAGGTAAGAATTTAAATAAAAAGAATACAGAATACAAATATCAAAAGGTGCGTGTAATTGTGATTGAACATGTTTATCTGGTTATTGCATGATTGCAATAGGTTTTAGATTCCTTTATTTAATTTAGCTTGGTTCATGTATCTAAAGATGAAATTTAGAAATCGATTTTTCATACACTTCCTGATAGGCTGGAATTATAAAAATGATGTACACACGTGTGTTTCCGATGACAATACAACATTTTAATATTTTTAGAACGTAATTATAAATTAATCTTAAGGCATTTTAACGTGAGCAGGGCAAAGCTGGTAAATTACCAGATATTATTTATAGTTACAAGTGTAAACAAGTTACAACAACAATGGAGGTTAAGATTATGTGCCAAACCATGTTCTCTAAAATAGGCCAATTAGCTGTGAAAATTCAGCAATGAAATATTTAAACAGTAAAAAGTAAAAAATATATAAAATATATATATACTTTTATCAATTAATACTTTAAAAATTAATTAATTTATGATTATACGCTGTGAAAACAATTTAGAAATCCTGAATAGATGATTTAAATAATCCCTTTTCTCTTTCCTGTTATCATATGTTAAAACAAGAAACAGAGCAAAAATTATAATTCTTAATAAATTCACTAGTTCGCGCTTTCTACCAAGCATAAATACAAGCGTTGAATTTTCCATAATCGGGGCCCACATCAAATTAACACATTGTAATAGAATTTTTTTGGAACAACATGATTTGCTGTCATCAAATTAGGTGGGATTTTTACAATAAACATTCAATGCTTATAAAAAAGTGTTTAAGAAAAAACTTTTTTTACTTTTATACTTATTTTATGGGGGAGAGAACCTTATAGGTTTTTAGCTACAATGCCTTTCTTTAAAATAAAAGTACAGGATAATTAATTCATTTCCCAATTAATTTGGGGGAGGGACGCTCGTCCCTTCCCCATTTTTATCCACACTTGATAAAATTAGGTATAATAATTTTAAAAACATTATTGATGTTTTTTTTCTTTCAGAATTTTTGTTCTAACCATTTTTCTGGTGTTGAAAGTAGATAATTTCCATTCCTTCCTCCCCCCCCCCCCCAATAGCAATTTTTTTTAAATATATTTTTTAAATAATTTTAACAATATATATATTTTTTAAATTATTTTTATAATAATAATAAAATTGAAAATTCATTTTCATCAAGTAATATTTATTTTTTACTGTTTACACTGATATTTAACGAGAATTTATAATATTTAATTTATTTTTATACAATCTTACAGTCTAGAAAAAGTCCTTTCTGATGATACTTATTAACTTTTTCTAGCTTAATTAGGTTAACTTCTATGTTGTCTTAAATTAGGTTAATTTCTATGAAAAAAAAAACAGAAACATTATTTAATATTAAATTTATTAAAATAAAATAATGTATTAAAATTTTTATAATTTTTTTTTATATAAAGTCATTTTATAACATTCCCTACTTTAAAAGTCTACATTTAAACGAAATGCACAAAAAAACAGCTTCTTAAATATGTAGTTCTTTGCTGTGGGGTAATAATAATCAACAATATGAATAGTGGTCATACAGATTAACATTTATTATTAGACATGTTTATTTTTTTTTACTTACATTTAAGAGAGAATAATCGGAACAAGTTTGAATGTAGCATTCAAACATTAATTTTTTTTTTTTTACTTCATCTACATCAAAAGCGTATCATGAAAACGAAACTGAAACTATATTTGTAAACTGTTCAATTTTCGAAAATTTCCAAGACATATTGGAGTGCGCCAAATCTAAAACGCCAACCACCAACAGCGTCCATGGCACATGACTGATAACAGCGAATGAGAGCGGAGTTCAAGCCAATAATGCTAAAACGTGACTATCTTTTAGAATCTCGCATCCGGGCTTCAGAAAGTTAGATATGTTTCCAAATTATATACACAGTTATGAAAACAAACCTAATGAACTTTTATGTTTATTTACATATAAAATTATTTATATACACATATATGTATGAATATATATATATATATGCATATATATTTATATATGTACATGTATCACTGTCAACCCATAAACATTCGTTGTTAGGGTTAATTTTTTTCTCTGCACAACAAGTTCAGTACCATCATATTAATTCTAGCTTCACGAATCATAAAACGTATATCGAAACGTTTAATGCAGACCACTGCTGTTGAAATGTAAGTAAAATTATCACAATGTAATTTTCTAGCTAAAATTTCTTCTTTTCATTATCAGTAGCGAATTTGAAGACTTAGATTTGAAACTAGGAGCACAACATTTTCTTCTCATTATTTTATAGATATAATCTACACTTTCTTTAATAGTTATAATCTATAATTATTGATAGCGTTATAATCTAAATACACTGAAAAATATTATTAATTACTGAATAAAACAATAAATAATATCAAAATACTATCGTAAATAATCCGTACAAACGAACAAAGTACATGGAAAAATTTAAGTTATATGGATCACTCTTGTGACGTCATTAATACTTGTAGTAAGCCCGGTTGAAAAAACACACAGCGTGATCTCGGAGGCCCCGCTTTGACTCAGACCAAACTGGAGCCCGTTCTGATCGAAGGATTTCGTTGAATCTTGGTATATACGTTATAGGGACCATGGGGAAGAGAAATATCCAATAGTTCAAATTTCGACCAACAGGTGAAAGGATGGCGCATAAAGAACCGGAAACACAAATTGGAATCAAAATACTTAATTTAATCACAGCATTTGTTCAATGTGCATTCCATTTGTGTCAATGACATGTTCAACAGAAGCACGAAGTGATTGTTGAGGAATTGAAGTGACATGGCGTGTTTTGCTTGCTTTCTGTTGAACATGTCTTAATACGCTTTAAACATGTCACTGACACAAATGGAATGCACATTGAACCAATGTTGTGATTAAATTAAGTTTTTATGTTTCTGATTTGTGTTTCCGGTTCTTTATGCGCCATCCTTTTACCTGTTGGTCGAAATTTAAGCTATTGGATATTTCTCTTCTCCATGGTCCCTATAACGTATATACCAAGATTCAACGAAATCCTTCAATCAGAACGGGCTACAGTTTGGTCTGAGTATAGTGTAACTTTAATTATAACCACCCTGTATCTGTCTTAAAATAAGAGAGCAAGCAGCATTATCAAAAAGTATATAACAAAAAACATTAACACACAATTAACCCCAGCACCCAATTGTCCCCACTTACCCTACTTTAAAATATATGTATAAGTAAGAAATCAAGCAACAATTCTCATAATAGATAAGAAATTTGATGCACAATTTTTATTATTATTTTTTAATTTTTACCTCAAAGTTACTTCGAATTCTCTTGGGAGTGACACTTTTGGGAATCACTACAACACCTCTTTGAGCTTGATAGCGAATCAAAACCTGAAAAGATTTAACGTTTAGAAATAGTTGAAAGAATGAATATAGTATAGAGGAATTTCGAGTATTATGGAATACTACTTACGAGGATGGATCCAAAAAAAAAAAGGTTACCAGGGTAATAAATAAAAAAAGAAAAGTGCCCAGTTAAACTGAGGGCATTGAGCTCACAGGCATTGAGCACACTAATTGTATATTATGCTATTTTTTCAAAGAATAATGCCACTCGAAAAATAAAGAAATCGACAATATATTAAGGGGGGGGGTAAGCACCCGTTCCCACCCTTTATACTTAACCAATAAACCCCCAAAATCTAATCAGGCAAGCGCCTTACCCCAATGAATTTATACACAAAATTGGAAAAAAAAATCGGATAATTTTGCTTGAAAAACCCATTTATCTAAATTAAGGGGTATTAGCCCCCCGTTTACCCCCCTTTATACTTACCCAATGAACACCCAAAACTAATTAGGGAAGTGCCTTATCACAATGAGCCTATATACAAAGTTTAAAGAAAATCGGATAATTCTGCATGAAAAATCCATTTATCTAAATTAAGGGGGAGTAGCCCCCCGTTCCCCCCTTTATGCTTAACAAATGAAAACCCAAAACTAATCAGGCAAGCGCCTTACCACAATGAATCTATATACAAAAGTTGAAGAAAATCGGATACTTCTGCATGAAAAACCCATTTATCTAAATTAACGGGGTTAGCCCCCCGTTTCCCCCTTTATACTTAACTAATGAACTCCCAAAAATAATCAGGGAAGAACCTTATCACAATGAACCTATATACGAAATTTGAAGAAAAACGGATACTTCTGCATGAAAAACCCATTTATCTAAATTAAGGGGGAGTTAGCCCCCCTTTCCCCCCTTTAAACTTAACCAATGAACTCTCTAAACTAATCAGGGAAGCGCCTTATTAGAATGAACCTGTAAACAAAATTTGAAGCAAAACGGATAATTCTATCACGAGTTATCGCGTTACGTACATACATACATACATACGTACATACATACAGAACAGGCGGGCAGCTCTCAGGCTTTGATAGCCTGTGAGCTAAAAATTATTTATCAACAATAGACATAAAATGCAAAAAGAAATTAAGGGCATACTTGCCGATTACTTTTCCACATAATCACTAAACCTATTTAGGCATTTATCGAATGCAGGACTATAGAGATGCAAAAAACCGATTTATTCCCAGGTTTATTTCCAATAGACCCGGTTTATTCCTAGGTTTATTCCCAAAAAACCCAGTTTATTCCCCAAAAACCCGGTTTATTCCCAAAAACCCCGGTTTATTCCCAAAAATCCTGGTTTATTCCCAAAAACCCCGGTTTATTCCCAGCTTTAAACCGGGTTTTTTCTAGCCTTTGCAACTCTATGCGGACCAACTTGTTTAACCAAACGGTAGAAATCATGTCCCTGTGTCCATTGATCCAGTTCCCGGCAGCTGTTTTTACATCACTGTCTGAAGAGAACTTTGTTAGTGTTCCTTCAATTTTGGAAAAAGGAATTAGTCAAGGCGTGCCAAATCTGGGCTGTATGTGGGAGGTGTCTCCAGACTTCCCACTTGAACTTTTGCAGCAATTCTTGAGTTTGATGAGCAGTATGTGGCCTAGCATTGTCATGCAGGATGATGATACCATCATTCAACATGCCAGGGCACGTTCTTTGTCCATGAGAAACGAATCATGCTCTCACCAAGCGAGATCACTTTTCAAAAAGTTTTGCCCTTTCAATTGCTCTGACGCGTCAGCGAACTTATACTACCTACTCGTACGACCGCTGTAAGACAACTAGTGCCCTCTGTCACCACTTTGGGAAAAATATTTCCGCCAAAATAATTACTATTCAAATGATGCTTGTAACCTTTTTTCTGGATCCACCCTCGTACATTTGGGGGCAATACAACATCCCGAGATTATTTAAAACCCGAAACACGAATACAATTACAAACTTCAACTATCTGTTGCGAATAGTTTTTATACGCAAAAATTATTTTACGAAATTTTATCACTTGCAAACAAATAATAATAATAGAAAACGTATTTTGAGGGTATTGTGTTAGATGGTCGAGAAATATGGAACAGGGAGTTAAAAATGAAAAAAACGAGCAAAATTTGGCAAAACACAGATGTAATGCGTATCAAGCGAGCATGATCAAAATATTATAATTATTGTCATTCTTATGTAGTTTACACTACAATTAGACTTCTTATCCCTTATGGCTCCATAAGTTTTAGAAATACAGCTACTCCTAGGCAGGGTGTAAAGCTGGCGTTAACTAGGAATCCCAAAAAATGCCTGAACTGTTCAACTGTTCAACAGAAAGGAATTCAAAACACTTGGTTCTGTCATGGGTTCAGAAAGGTGTTGTCTAAAATTCTAAAAGTAAGCTCTTATTTAACTCTACCCCATTCAGAATAGAAAATTCGCGTACCAGAATCGGAAGGCTCGCGTACCAGAATTTGTACGTGTACCACAGTTTGAAAACCTTGTTTCAGAAGAAGCCAATATCACAATAGTACCTTAATAAACATTAAATAAACAACATAATCTGGAAATTTTTTCTTGGGAAAAATACTACATCAAAATGTTACTACAATATTTGAAAATAGATTTTAATTAATAAAACTGAAAACAGTAAAAAATCATGTCCATTAAAACTTCTATTATCCGTCATTCATAAACAATCAGTCATTAAAAATAGTAAAGTTAATCGAAGCTAATTTGAGATACACAAAAAAGGTAGCAATTTTTTTAGTAATATTTGTGATTATTTTGAAAGCAATTCATCATTTTATTTATATCCAATACTAATACACTCAAAATTTAAAAAGAAAAATGCAAAATAAAATAGATTACAGAACCTTACTTTTTTGATAAGAAAAACTTTTTTGTCAAACTTCAAAACTTTTGACATGTAACACTTAAATAAAAGCTTAAGAAAATTATTCTTATAGACCTTTATTCAGTAAGAAATAATGTGTCGAATTTTAAAGGCTAAAGCCTTTAAAATTCGGAATATGTTTAACCTAGCCGGAATTACAAAACACCAATTTCAAGGGGATAATGTGAGACAGTGTATGTGGCTAATATGAGACAATGCTTAGGGCTGAAATAATACTATTATATACAGCTTCAGACCTGCCAAGTCTCCGGCTTTTTGGACACCAGTATTTTAGTACAGAAAATGTTGTTTTAATTTAATTGTAGCATTCTGTGATTCGAAAGAACAACATTTTTCTCTAAACAATTACTGGTATAGAAAAAGCCGGAGACTTGGCAACTATGAAGCTTGAAACATCCACCACAAATAAAAAGAAAAAGTGTTAAGTTTTATTCGAATGATATAAACTGCTAGTTGATTTTACAATTTACACTGCTCAAAACAATTAAAGGATATTTGAAGTTTTATATAAAATAAAGATATAAACGAAATTTTTTTTGCCGAAAATAGAAGAAGAGAATCACAAATGCAAATTTTTCTGGTTTTCAAACTGTGGAGTATGCACATTTTGAGTTCGACGTCAAAAACGTCGCTTCAGCGGCAGCGAATGAAATTTGACTTTCAACTGGATAAAAGAGAATGAAGACAAGGATGATCGGCATTCAGTGATTGCTTTGTTTCGATGAGTACGATGTCTCAGCGAAGTCATTTGACAGATTCAGAAGCTTGGAGAATTGTTGGTAGGTTAGAAGGGGGCCAAACTCAAGCCGAAGTAGCGCAAGCCATTGGAGTGTCACAAAGTGTCATTTCCAGGATCTGGAACCGTTTTTTGGAGAGTGGATGTGCAGGCCGAAGACCAGGGCAAGGTCGTAGACGGGCAACAACGCCCAATGAAGATCGGTATTTAGCGGTAACAGCTCGGAGACACCGAAACATGAACGCTACTCTTCTCCAACAACACCTTCGCTCGGCTACAGGCACTACGATTTCAACTCAGACTGTCCGGAACCGGCTCCATGCTGTAGGTCTGTATGCTCGCCGACCGATGGTATGTGTTAGATTAACATCAAGGCATCGTCGCGACCGCAGGGAGTGGGCAACCGAGCATGTCAACTGGAGGAGAAATGAATGGAGCAATATTCTGTTTTCTGACGAGTCCCGTTTTTCTGTGCATCCGGATAATAGGCGTATTTTCATCTGGAGGGACCGTGGCAGTAGGAATAATCCTGCGTTCGTGCACGAAAGTGTCAGATTTGGCGGGGGAGGAGTGTTGGTGTATGGTGGCATCTCCATTGACGGGCGCACTGACCTCTACATCATTCGAGATGGAGCTCTGACTGGTCGCCGATATAGGGATGAGATCCTCAGACCTATTGTAGTCCCTTACGCTGCAGCAATCGGAGATAACTTCATTTTAATGGACGATAACTGCAGGCCACATCGTGCAAACCTGGTGGAGTATTTCCTTTTCCAGGAGGGAATCGTTCGAATGGAATGGCCAGCGTGTTCTCCAGACATGAATCCAATAGAGCACGTTTGGGACGCTCTAGGAAGACGAGTTTCTGGCCGCCAACAACCCCCACAAACTCTCCAAGAACTGGACAGAGCTCTTCTGGAAGAGTGGGGCAGAATACCCCAACTCGTCATTAATAGCCTCATTGAGTCCATGCCTCAAAGGTGTTCAACATTGCTGGCCGCCCGTGGAAACCATACCCCCTACTGAAAATGATTTTCTTTGAAGAAAACACCTTTTCTTATTCTTTTTTTCTCATATGCACAAATTGTGTTGTTTTCCTTTTGTACACAAATGCGCAATAAAATGCATTTTTTTCTGCCAAACATGTGTAATTTATTCTCATATAACCTACTATGTCTGTCGACCATGTATCAATCAGCTAAAAAGTTTCCCAGATACAAAATCCACCTAAAACTGCAATATCTTTTAATTGTTTTGAGCAGTGTATTTTTATAGCCTTTAAAATTAGGAATATGTTTAACATAGCTCGAGTTACAAACCATTACATTCAGAGGGGTAATGTGAGTCAGCGTATGCGGCTAATATGAGACATTGCTTGGAATAATACTATTCTATCATATAGCTGGAAACATCCGCCACAAATTAAAAAAAGTGTTAATCTTTAATTACCCCTTTGTTTTCACATGACAGCTATGTTTTTTCTTTTTTTTCTAATGGTATATTCTTCTATGCTTATTACAGGTTTTTATTCGAATGATATAAAATGCTAGCTAGTTGATTTTACAATTTATTTTTAAGTCTTTTTTATCCTTTAAAATTAGGAATATGTTTAACATAGCTCGAGTTACAAACCATTACATTCAGAGGGGTAATGTGAGTCAGCGTATGCGGCTAATATGAGACATTGCTTGGAATAATACTATTCTATCATATAGCTGGAAACATCCGCCACAAATTAAAAAAAGTGTTAATCTTTAATTACACTTTTGTTTTCACATGCCAGCTATGTTTTTTCTTTTTTTTCTAATGGTATATTCTTCTATGCTTATTACAGGTTTTTATTCGAATGATATAAAATGCTAGCTAGTTGATTTTACAATTTATTTTTAAGTCTTTTTTATCCTTTAAAATTAGGAATATGTTTAACATAGCTCGAGTTACAAACCATCACATTCAGAGGGCTAATGTGAGACAGCGTATGCGGTTAATATGAGACATTGCTTGGAATAATACTATTCTATCATATTGCTCGAAACATCCGCCACAAATTAAAAAAATTGTTAATCTTTAATTACCCTTTTGTTTTCACATGCCAGCTATGTGTTTTCTCTTTTTTCTAATGGTATATTCTTCTATGCTTTTTACAGGTTTTTATTCGAATGATATAAAATGCTAGCTAGTTAATTTTACAACTTATTTTTAAGTCTTTTTTATCCTTTAAAATTAGGAATATGTTTAACATAGCTCGAGTTACAAACCATCACATTCAGAGGGCTAATGTGAGACAGCATATGCGGTTAATATGAGACATTGCTTGGAATAATACTATTCTATCATATTGCTCGAAACATCCGCCACAAATTAAAAAAATTGTTAATCTTTAATTACCCTTTTGTTTTCACATGCCAGCTATGTTTTTTCTCTTTTTTCTAATGGTATATTCTTCTATGCTTATTACAGGTTTTTATTCGAATGATAATAAAATGCTAGCTAGTTAATTTTACAATTTATTTTTAAGTCTTTTTTAGCCTTTAAAATTAGGTATATGTTTAACATAGCCCGAGTTAAAACCATCACATTCAGAGGGCTAAGGTGAGACAGCGTATGCGGCTAATATGAGACATTGCTTGGAATAATAATATTCTATCATATAGCTGGAAGCATCCGCCACCAATAAAAAAAAGGGTTAATCTTTAATTGTCTTTTCATTTTCACATCCCAGCTATGTTTTTTCTCTTTTTCTAATGGTATATTTTATGCTTATTACATGTTTTTATTAGAATGATATAAAATGCTAGCTAGTTGATTTTAAAACGTATTTTTAAATCTTTTTTTAGCCTTTAAAATTAGAAATATGTTTAACATAGCCTGAGTTACAAACCATCACATTCAGAGGGCTAACCTGAGACAGCGTATGCGGCTAATATGAGACGACCATTGCTTGGAATAATACTATTCTATCATATAGTTGGAAGCATCCGCCACAAAAAAAAAAAAAAAAAAAAAAAGTGTTAATCTTTAATTGTCTTTTTGTTTTCACATGCCCGCTATGTATTTTCGCTTTGTTTTTAATGGTATATTCTATGCTTATTACAGGTTTTTAGTTTTTATTCAAATGATATAAAATGGTAGCTAGTTGATTTTACAACTTATTTTTAAGTCTTTTTTAACCTTTATAATTAGGAATATGTTTAACATAGCCCGAGTTAGAAACCATCACATTCAGAGGACTAATGTGAGACAGCGTATGCGGCTAAATAATATGAAACTTTGCTTGGAATAATATTATTCTATCATATAGCTTGAAACATAATACTATAACTATCATTATTCAAGCTCTAGTGGCTTGTTACCTTTGTGTCTGTATCACCTCGGATTATTCCACTGTATTTCTCTCTCTTTCTCTCTTTGGATTAACCAGATTATTAATTAAAACCAGAAAAATCACATCCGGACCTTTGGACTGAAGACAGGTAGAAGTTTTGATTATTTTCTTTGAATTGATATTTCATTAAGAAGCAGAACAAGATTACCAGAAATTACAGATATAAAAGGCTAGCTAGTTGATTTTATAATTTATTTTTAAGTCTTTTTTATCCTTTAAAATTAGGAATATGTTTAACATAGCTCGAGTTACAAACCATCACATTCAGAGGGCTAATGTGAGACAGCGTATGCGGTTAATATGAGACATTGCTTGGAATAATACTATTCTATCATATTGCTCGAAACATCCGCCACAAATTAAAAAAATTGTTAATCTTTAATTACCCTTTTGTTTTCACATGCCAGCTATGTTTTTTCTCTTTTTTCTAATGGTATATTCTTCTATGCTTATTACAGGTTTTTATTCGAATGATATAAAATGCTAGCTAGTTAATTTTACAATTTATTTTTAAGTCTTTTTTAGCCTTTAAAATTAGGTATATGTTTGACATAGCCCGAGTTACAAACCATCTCATTCAGAGGGCTAAGGTGAGACAGCATATGCGGCTAATATGAGACATTGCTTGGAATAATAATATTCTATCATATAGCTGGAAGCATCCGCCACCAATAAAAAAAAGTCCTTCCGGCCTGTACAGGGAGGAAAAGGTAGCTTTCCCATATCTTCGTTTTAAAATTTTAGCTAATGTTGCACGAAAACAGCAACTTAAAATGCAAATAAAACGTTTTCAAAAGATTCGTTAATACTGAATTTGAATAAGAAATTCGCCAAATTATTGAGCAATAGCCAAATTGGCTTCATTTATGAAGACTTATTTTGGTCGCCAAATTTGGCGATATTTCGCCAAATGTCGCCAAGTTTGGCGAGAATTTGGCACTAACGGATATGAATATATAGTTTTATGCGTTTGATTGGGAAAATTATTACAACAATGAAAATTTTTGTAATGTGCTGTCTTGTTTCAAAATGTCAGCCACCCTAGAATTTCAAACTGGTCTATCTCAGCCGTTTTTTAAGATAGAGGTAAAATAAAAAATGCTCTGGAATCCTCGTTTCAAGGCCTAACACTGAATTAAAAAAATAAATTTGAATTTTTAACTTTTTTGTATATTTATTTTAGTTTTAAATTTTTAATTGGCCGCCATCTTGAAACAAAATGGCGGACCAAGCTGTCCAACGAACTCGGTCGAGACATTGGTGAGCTTAATACACACAATTAGTTTCATCAAAATTGATTTATAAATACGAGCGTTATCGTATGACATAGGTCAGATATATATATATATGGAGATATATATATATATATAATATATATATATATATATATATATATATATATATATATATATATATATATATATAAATCAACATTTGAACGGAGGGTGGTTTTGGGGTCTGGGGGTCATGATCGGTGAAAATATATCGAAATTTTCCGGAACTGCTTTCCTCCGAACGGCTGCAATAGGTACCTTTATACTTTTTTGTATTGAAAGCTACCTAAAAGGGTTAATCTTTAATTGTCTTTTCATTTTCACATCCCAGCTATGTTTTTTCTCTTTTTCTAATGGTATATTTTATGCTTATTACATGTTTTTATTAGAATGATATAAAATGCTAGCTAGTTGATTTTAAAACGTATTTTTAAGTCTTTTTTTAGCCTTTAAAATTAGAAATATGTTTAACATAGCCTGAGTTACAACCCATCACATTCAGAGGGCTAACGTGAGACAGCGTATGCGGGTAATATGAGACGACCATTGCTTGGAATAATACTATTCTATCATATAGCTGGAAGCATCCGCCACAAAACAAAAAGTGTTAATCTTTAATTGTCTTTTTGTTTTCACATGCCCGCTATGTATTTTCGCTTTGTTTTTAATGGTATATTCTATGCTTATTACAGGTTTTTAGTTTTTATTCAAATGATATAAAATGGTAGCTAGTTGATTTTACAACTTATTTTTAAGTCTTTTTTAACCTTTATAATTAGGAATATGTTTAACATAGCCCGAGTTAGAAACCATCACATTCAGAGGACTAATGTGAGACAGCGTATGCGGCTAAATAATATGAAACATTGCTTGGAATAATATTATTCTATCATATAGCTTGAAACATAATACTATAACTATCATTATTCAAGCTCTAGTGGCTTGTTACCTTTGTGTCTGTATCACCTCGGATTATTCCACTGTATTTCTCTCTCTTTCTCTCTTTGGATTAACCAGATTATTAATTAAAACCAGAAAAATCACATCCGGACCTTTGGACTGAAGATACAGGTAGAAGTTTTGATTATTTTCTTTGAATTGATATTTCATTAAGAAGCAGAACAAGATTACCAGAAATTACAGATATAAAAGGCTAGCTAGTTGATTTTATAATTTAGTTTTACATCTCAAGCTAGACTTGACATTGGAGATTAAAGCCTGTGTATTTTTTAAATTGAAAATGGCGCGTAATTAGAAGACGGAAGGAAGTATTAGAGTTTATCTACAAAGAATTTTAGATGAAGCCAAAAAAAAAAAAAAAAAAAAAAAAAAAGAAAAGAAAGATACCATTACGTTGTTGTGCCGTTTTTGTGCCGGAAAGCTATGTCGAACCAAACTACTTCACAATTTCCATATCCTATCGTAACTCTTGCGTGCGAAGATTCACCAGTTTCTCCTTTTGAGATGTTGTTTTTACATATAATAATAATTTTTAAAAAATGCTGCGGTGAAGATTGAAAAGGAAAATAATAGATGCCAATTCAAAAGTGAGTGCAGGTGAAGGGACACAATAAGAATAGAAAACGAGAAAGAAAGTCGAATGCAAAAGAATTTAATTCCTTTAAAAAGTGCGTTAAATGAAATCAGCCAAAGAAATAAAGTAAAACAAAACAAAAAAAAAAAAACAGAAGAAAGACAAAACAAATCATGATACTATTGCAGAAAATGAAGATACAAGTATTAAAAATAATACAAGAGAAATCAAAGATGCAGAGGATTGCACAAGCACAAAAATTATTATACTCAAATATCAAGTGAGATACGAGTAGACAAAACTGAAAATGAAAGAGTTATACAAATACAAAAATCGAATCCATAAAAGAAGAAAATGAAGATAATTAATTGATAAATTGTTCAAAGGAGACATTACAGACTGAAGCCTTCTCTGCATGGTCGTGATGAAGAACCATAAATGCGAGAAACGAAGAAATTGATTCAGTTTTCTACGAGGCACCAATTATTTCAAGGGAATATTAAAAAGGGTATTTTTGTTTTAGTTGACGTTAAACATGGAATTCGGAAGTCTACTCATTATAAAAATTCTTTCCAGTCTGTACCGGGAGGAAAAGGTAGCTTTCCTATATCTTCGTTTTATAATTTTAGCTAATGTTACTCGAAAGCAGCTATCTAAAATGCAAAGAATCCGATTACATCAGAAGATTCGTTAATACTGAATTTTAATAAGAAATTCATCAAATTAGTCTACTACAGCCAAAGCTACACTTTAGCTTCATTTATGGAGACTTAGTTTTTGTCGCTAAATTGACGCTAACGGATGTGAATATAGTTTTATGCATATGACTGCGAAAATGATTACGACAATGAAAGATAATTGCAAGAAATCCCGTTCATTAAACCTCATAAATTGATCCCTGATTTGTTTTAATCTGCTGTCATGTTTCTAAATGTCAGCCACCCTAGAATTTCAAACTGCAATATCTCAGCCATTTTTTAAGATAGAGGCAAAAAAAAAAAAAAAAAAATGCTCCGGAATCCTTGTATCAAAGCCTAATACTTAAGCAAAAAATAAAATTTGAATTTCGATTTTTTTTGTATATAGTTTTTAGTTTTAAATCTTTTAGTGGCCGTCATTTTGTAACAAGATGGCGGACCAAGCTGGCCAACGAACTCGGTTGAGATATTGGTGAGCTTAATACACACGCTTAGTTTCATCCAAAACGGTTTATAAATACGAGTGCTATCGTATGAAAAAGATCATATATATATATATATATATATATATATATGTATATATATATATATATATATATATATGTATATATATATATATATATATATATATATATATATATATATATATATATATATATATCAACATTTGAACGGAGGATGGTTTTGGGGTTATGATCGGTGAAAATATACCGAAATTTTCCGGAATTGCTTTCCTCCGAACGGCTGCAATAGGTAGCTTTTTAACACTTTCCAACCTAGTTGAAAAGTGTTTATGACTTCGGTTTGTCTGGCCGTCTGGCCGTCTGGCCGTCTGGCCGTCTGCCGTCTGCCGTCTGTCCGTGCTCTAACTCCCGTAAATATGCTCGGATTGCCCTGCAATTTTTATATGTTATAATCATTATCTATAGCATGTTCCCTATTTCAACGGAAGTATGTAGCACTTATAGTTTTTTTACAGGGACACTCAAAAGAATTCCGTTACATTGCGGTCTATGGGGAAAAATCATTTGCGGTTTATTTAAATAATGTTTCACTATTTTAAACGCATTGAAATTTATATATATCACTAAGGTGCATTAGAAGAAGCTTAATATGGAATAGGGTGTGCATAGCACTTATACTTACTTTACAGGGACAGTCAAAAGAATTCCGTTACATTACGTCTATGGAGAAAAATCGTCTGCGCTTTATTTAAACAATGTTTCCCTATTTTAAACGCATTGAAATTTATATAAGGTTCATTACAAGAGACTTACTACAGAATATTGTGTGTATAGCAGTCATCGTTCATTTACAGGGACACACAAAAGAATTCTCTACTGTATGTTAACAATAATTCCTGGAAGTGCGTTTTAAGTTACTAAACGCGATTTTAATTTTAAATCGCTTTTTGTCTATTACGTGGTGTGTATAAATTCTGTAGATCCTATACAGGGAAGCACAAAAGTTCGGGAAAACATTTCCGTATTATTTAACTCCAGACGGAGAATTTTAAACTGTGCTACGTGTTTCCTAACTGAACTAAAATTTAGCATCCTATGTAGTATATATACAAATCTATAGATCCTATACAGGGCTGAATAAAAGTATTTGGATTACTTAGATGTTATCTTTTAGCTTATTGAAGAGTATGATTCGTAAAATTATTTTGGAAGCGTTGGAAAGTGTTACATAATCTATGCTTGACGCATGATTTTTCGTTCTTGTTTTCTTTTTGTAATGAAAGCTACCTAATACTTCTACCTCATAAACGAAGTAGATGAAGACGAATGAGAGGTAACAGGCCAAGATTTGAGGTGTTCTAATGATCGATCTAAGGACTGATCCCGTACAATAAGATGAAATATTTACAGTGGAATTTGTTGCTATTTTGCCTTTCGTGTAAACCGCATTAAAAATCAGGAAATTTATTTATGATTTTCCCGGCTGTGCAAATATTAATGATCAATGAATCAACTCAATCAGTCAAGATCGTAGGCTACATTTTTTAATTTTTTTTTTCAATAACGGGTACTACGCCATTGCGAATTTACTTATGAAAACTCATAAAAATACAGGTTAAGTGCTTCAGATAGTTAAAAAAAATTGTTTACCCTAAATTGCCATTTGATATATTAAAGACGGAGTTTATTGTAGTGGGTTTCCATCAGTATTCTGGTGGACGTATGAAATATGTCCCAAAGTTCATGCAAAAGAAACATTAAACAAATTGAAAAATACAGCTGAAATATTAGGTAAGGGGCAATTCTGTTACAGGCCTCTCATTTTCTTAGTGCTTATAACCACTTAAAAATAATGGTGTCTCACTTTAGCCCCATAGCTGTCTCACATTAGTGTTATTCCCTTGGTCTTATATGAGATAGGGTTATTAAACATGTGAAATTATTTTTCAAATTGCTCACAAAGCGTAAAACCGACAGAGTGACAAAATGTTCATGCTGGGAATCGAACACTTGGAATAATGCTCCAATGCTCTATCTACCATTGAGCTACGAGCACGATACCCAGTTTGGCATCCCTCACACTAATATGTCGGAAAGGCTGCAATTTGCAGCACAAGACGAAAAAGTCTAAGAGCACACAACCTTTGTGACATACATAAGACGAAACTAACCCCAAGCATAAATGAATACATATTCTTACTTACCCACCATACGTAGTATAGGGTAAATCTTGTAATCGTTTTAAAAATCGAAAAAAAAATTGACGGATTTACACGTTTCAGACACTGGAGATTCCGAAAAACATATTTTTAGAAATTTTTTTTTGCCGTCTGTGTGTCTGTAAACGCTCTATCTCCCGAACAAATTGAGATAGAGACTTGAAATTTGGTATGTATTTAGTATGTAATAATGGAAAGAAGCCTATTGAACTTCAGTAACCTCGATTATCCGGAACTATTTTTTTCGGACTCTCGAAATATTCGTTCTGATAAAAGGATAAAAATTTTCAAAATTGTTTATTTTAAGGAGTGAATATGAAAAACAATAAAAAAACATAAATTTTGCATAAAGAAGGAAGTCGATCGTATTATGGGTTGCCGAGATATTTGTAATCCTATTTTCCACACTCTTTGATTTTTCATGACCCTGTATTTTATCCAAATTTCAATTCAAAGATATATTTTATTTGGAAATGAGACGCTCAATCCGACACAATAAACCGTTAGTTAATAGGATTATCATTTTTGGAGTTATAGGGATGTTTCTTATACGCAATTTAGTAATAGAACATTTAAAGTTTAGGACGTCATCAAGCCACCATTTTATTAGCACTTTCCAACCTAGTTGAAAAGTGCTTATGAGTTCGGTTTGTCTGGCCGTATGGCCGTCTGCCGTCTGGCCGTCTGCCGTCTGTCCGTGCTCTAACTCCCGTAAATATGCTCGGATTGCTCTGCAATTTTTATATGTTATTGTCGTTATCTATAGCATGTTCCCTATTTCAACGGAAGTGTGTAGCACTTATAGTTTTATTACAGGGACACTCAAAAGAATTCCGTTACATTGCGGTCTATGGGGAAAAATCATTTGCGGTTTATTTAAATAATGTTTCACTATTTTAAACGCATTGAAATTTATATATATCACTAAGGTGCATTAGAAGAAGCTTAATATGGAATAGGGTGTGCATAGCACTTATAGTTACTTTACAGGGACAGTCAAAAGAATTCAGTTACATGACGTCTATGGAGAAAAATTGTCTGCGGTTTATTTAAATAATGTTTCACTATTTTAAACGCATTGAAATTTATATATATATCTAAGGTGCATTACAAGAGGCTTACTACAGAATAGTGTGTGTATAGCAGTCATCGTTCATTTACAGGGACACACAAAAGAATTCTCTACTGTCTGTTAACACTAATTCCTGGAAGTGCGTTTTAAGTTACTAAACGCGATTTTAATTTTAACTCGCTTTTTGTCTATTACATGGTGTGTATAAATTCTGTAGATCCTATACAGGGCAGCACAAAAGTTCGCGAACACATTTCCGTTTATTGACAGAAACTCCAGAAAGATAATTTTAAACTGTGCTACGCGTTTCCTAACTAAACTAAAATTTAGCATCCTAGCATATACAAATCTATAGATCATATACAGGGCTGAATAAAAGTATTCGGATATTTTTCCGAATATTGTATCTGTTGGAAATTCCTGAAATTATGTTTTTAAATATGTTATGCGTTTTCCAAATTGTTTACTTAGATGTTATCTTTTAGCTTATTAAACGGTATGTTTTGTAAAATGATTTTGGAAGCGTTGGGAAGTGCTACATAATCTATGCTTGACGCATGATTTTTCGTTCTTGTTCGAATTGCAATGCATTTCATAAGTAGTTTACATATGTTTTATTTTCATATTTTATATTATGCAGATCCATGATGGATAAGTATTACGGTGGCCCCCAACGACTAGTTTAATTTCCGACATATTAGAGTGAGAGATGCCAGACTGGGGTATCGTCCTCGTAGCTCAGTGGTAGCGCATTGGAGCGTTATTCCAAGTATTCGAGTTCGATTCCCAGCCTGGATATGTTTTCACTCTGTCGGTTTTACGTTTTGTGAGTCATTTGAAAAATAATTTCACATGTTTAATATTCGATAATGGCGTAATTTCACTGCTGTAAATTAATTCAAAAATTAATTCAAAAATATGAGACAGGGTTATTATTTTTTCCGTTTTAACAAACATAATAAAGCTTGGATGGTACGGACATGTTCGCAGAATGAAAGAAGAACGACTTGCAAAAATCCTGTTTGAATGGAGACGAAGAAAGGAGACGAAGAAGGAGGGGCAGACCAAGGATGACATGGAAAACTTCTATTCAATAGTCAGTGGAGATTTATAAGTTAAATAATGATATTACATTGGATAGATAAAAATAAAAGATCTCTGAAAAATATTTTTGTGCGTCGATCAAACCCACTGTTTAGTGGAAATTCCCGAAGAAGAATATTTATGACATGCAATATTTTTTACCCATAAACAGATAAAGGAAACAAAAACACAAATTACAGTATTTTTTATTTGGGACTAGAGTCAATAGATCGAAAATGACTATGAAAAGTTTAGAATTTTGTCTCATAATAACTACGATTGAACATACATGTACAGAAATCGATTATAAATAGTCTCGTCATTATCTTTCGCTTATTATAACTTGATGTTTGTAAACAGAAAAAGAAATAATCTAAAATCATGTGATTAAAAGCTAAAAAAGTTTATTCAATTTGAATAAGATAGACATTGAATCAGTGAGCCATACTGCACAATATCAGTCGATATAAAGGTTTAGGTCCAAACATTTGGCGAAGAAACTATAATAGTGTAATAGATTTCAAATTCTAATCTTGATTTGCAACTATAAAATTCAAAGTTATGTGCTAAAATTTGATCTTCGTCGTCGATTGTCTTCATTTGTTAGTGGGTGTGGGAGAGGGGAGACGATTTTCTATTATTCGTACACTCTCTTATCCATTTCAGCGACAGTCATAACGGATAATCAAAGTTTTACTGCATTAAAAATTACATTTTTTAAAAGACAAATTCTAAGCTGTTTTGAACAACGTATATGTAGTAGCAATGGACTTTGCCATGGTTAAAAATATATCAATTTTTGGTGATAATAGTTGCCATGCTGGCTTGATTTTGATAATAAATTTTATATTAATATATATATATATACATATATCCACTAATGTTAGGCCTAATCTTGGATTATTTAAAAACAGTACTTACGCAAAATCCTTTTATATTTTGCACTGCTGCATTGCATTGTTTCTACCAGTGTTGAATTCAGACACTTTTCTCCGGGGGGGGGAATTTCTGTGACTCCGGTGGGGGGACATTATAGAGTTCCGGGGGGGGAGGGGAATTTCTGTGACTCCGGTGGGGGGGACATTATATAGAGTTCCGGGGGGGAGGAAATTTCACTTTGTAACCATTAAAAGCATAAAATCTCAAATCTTCCGGGTGTTGTGCTCCGGGAGGAAATGTCTGAATTCGACACTGGTTTCCACAGCGCAATGCAGCAGAATTTTCATTTCATTTTGAACATGTAATTCCTAATTTTTAATTCTAGTAGCAACTTAGGTTGTCAAGACAGTTTCATTGAATGTTAGGGATATAATTGTAAGGCATCTCGAAAGAATTATACACACCTGTGCAGGAGTTTTGGAATGTTTTTCCGCTATGGATTTAATTCTGGGATCTTCCAAAAGGCATGGCTCATCAGATTTCACCCTATAGTAAAAATACATATAAATATAATCAAAGATTACTGCAATAAAGCTATCCAATAAGATTTAAATGTAATGAAAATGATAATTTGATGATATTTAATTTAAATGGTATTTTCTATTTAAAAAGAACAAACATTTAAGATATATATAGGACGCATTTAATATGCAAATAAATACGCAAAAAAGCAAATAAATGACCAATGGTAATTTAAGAACAATGACAAAAGATTTGCTCCTTCCCTAATGATGACTGTAATAACAATCGAAAGCGCTCGTATGATATAGAATCATTTATGCATATTTTTATTCAAAATTAATATCTTCCTAACCTAATTTTAATACATTAATTAATATTCTGTTCGCCAAAATATCTCTTTATTCTGAAACCTCAAATGTTATATCCTTTCCTCATATAAAATGCTACCTTTATTAAATGCGGCATGTACGTTAAAAATCTATTTTTGATTTTAACTGCGGTTATATCAGTAGATGTAATGTAATATTTTCCAGACGTTCATTTTACAGTTGCATAGCCGTTCTACCTCTTTCTGTCCATAAAGAATTGTGCAAATTAATGCAATTTCGCAGGTGCGAATTAGCCTGTTTCCTTTGTCTACAATCCATTCCCAAGGGGTTGCCCACACTTGTCCGCCAAAATGCATTAAAAGTTAAAATTATCATTTCGCCAAATGTGGTAACCATTTCAATCCTCCCACTCGAATATTTACATTAATTGCCCGTAACGTACAAAGAAATTCTTCTATGTGTCTGGGATCTGTTGGCTCAATGTCCATCGAATGTTGGCGAAACAATCCATTACCAAAAAGATCAGATCTCTCCGAGCTCTCAGCCTGCCAACATCTAATTGATTCTCTGCTAGAGGGGCAACCCCCATTTTCACCATCTTACGTTTTCTGCATATCTCAATAAAGAAAATTTCAGCTAAGATGACTTCGTCTTAATTCAATATTTTATGTCTGCCTTTCCCCTGGATTTCAAACCCTGTGGTATTTGCATTTTCAACGCATATAATGTACGAAGTTACGGCTCGTAAATATTATTCTAATTTATCGTTAAAACATAATCACTTCGGTAAAATATTCTAGCCTAAGAAAAAACTTCTCCACAGTTCGGGTAGTCAATTTTAACATAGTTTTCGTATCTACAATAGTTTTAAGCTTTCAACACCTATATATAACTACTTTTAGCACCTTTTTAGTAAATTAAAATAATTTATTTTGATTTTGTATGAAAAAGAAATTGTAACTCTAAAAGGTTTAATATCGGACTGTAAAAGAGGAATAAGCATTACCAAGGTCTGTCAGGTGACCCAAGAGGACTGTATGCAGTCACAGCGATATCATGTTTTTTGCAAAATTCAATCAACTTGTCTTGATTAAGGTAAGGATGACATTCAATCTATAATGAGTAATATATTAAAATTAATTTGACATCAAATTGATAAATGAAAAAAAAAAATGTGGTACTTGTGCGTATTATCCGGGCCAGGAAATTACACCGCCAAAAATGAACTCAATACTATTAATTACAGTAATTATAGGCGCCCACAGGAGAAAAATCCAAGGAGGGGCACGATTTTGGAGCAAATGTGCTTGTTGTCCGTTGCTAAGGCCGTGTTTGTTAAAATAGAGAATATAAACGTGAATTAACCAAAAACTAAAAAAATCCCTGACGGCTCGGCCTACAGGCACAGGTAGATTTCGAAGACGCAGACCGTGGGGGGCCTGTTTGTCGGGAATTGCGGAAGAAATGACCTTTTTGCGATGATGCTGCAGTTGGAACCGCCTACTTCGAAGCCAAACTTGTTTGCAGGCGGAGCCATTTTTTTTTTTTTTTTTTTTTTTTGTTATAAGAGTTGGTCTTATAAAAAACATGTCAATATAAAAGTTTTAGATAATATTAAGAGGATTTATAATAAATTTAAGCGAATTTCAAATCTTAGGAATTGACGAAGTTATGAATTTTTTTCTTCTAAAACCCCCTTCCCCCCCCCTTAAGGCAATTTTTAATTATATCAAAAATCTGTCATACATAAGTTGTTGGCCCTGTTCCTAGAAGTAATAATAACTTTAAACGGATTCGATACGTATTGTAATTAAGAAATTATGGGTTTTTTTCTGTTTTCACAAAAAGCCCCCCCCCCCCCCTTGGTTCGATTTTGCCCATTAACGAACTTGACCGAGATTTTATGCCCTTGATTTTATGTATCAGTTTCGAAAAGATGCGGGAGTTGGAACCGCCTACTTCGAAAAATAACTTGTTTGCAGGCGGAGCCGGCAGGGATGTTTTTTGTTTTTAATTTTTTTTTTGCTATAATGGTTGGTCCTATAAAAAACTTGTCAATATAAAAGTTTTAGATAATATTAAGAGGATTTATAATAAATTTACGCGGATTTGATATCTTGGGAATTGACGAAGTTATGATATTTTTTCTTCTAAACCCCCCCCCTTCCCCCCCCCTTGGGGTCATTTTTAATTATATCAAAAATCTGTCATACATAAATTTTCGGCCCTTTTCCTAGAAGTAATAATAACTTTAAACGGATTCGATACGTATCATAATTAAGAAATTATGAGGGTTTTTCTGTTTTCACAAAAAGACCCTCCTCCCCATTTCCCCCCCCCCTTGGTTCGATTTTGCCCATTAACGAACTTGACCGAGATTTTATGACCCTTGATTTTATGTATCAGTTTGGAAGAGATTTATGCAGAATTTTTCCAGTTATCGTGGTCAGAAAAAAGTGACATAGATAGATAGATAGATAGATAGATAGATAGATAGATAGATAGATAGATAGATAGATAAACTTTTGAACTGGGGGTGGTTTTGGGTTCTGGGAGTCATGATCGGCGTAGATTTGCAAAAATTTTTCAAAATTTCCAACTTAGGTGAGAATGTAATAGGTAGTATTTCTTACGAAATCTACCTAAAAAAATTTGTCAGAACACACCGTGCAACACAATTTTTAAACACGCCATTTAGAAGACGCAGACCGTGGGGCGCCTGTTTGTCGGGAATAGCGGAAGAAATGACCTTTTTACGATGATGCGGCAGTTGGAACCGCCTACTTCGAAACCTAACTTGTTTGCAGGCGGAATCGGCAGGGATTTTTTTGTTTTTAATTTTTTTTTTAACGGTTGGTCCTATAAAAAACTTGTAAATATAAAAGTTTTAAATAATATTAAGAGGATTAATAATAAATTTAAGCGGATTTGAAATCTTGAGAATTGGCGTAGTTATGAATTTTTTCTTCTAAACCCCCCTCCCCCCCCCTTAAGGCAATTTTTAATTATATAAAAAATCTGTCATACATAAATTTTCGGCCCTTCTCCTAGAAGTAATAATAACTTCAAACGGATTCCATACGTATCATAAGTAAGAAATTATGGGTTTTTTTCTGTTTTCACAAAAAGCTCCCCCATCCCCCCCCCCCCTTGGTTCGATTTTGTCCATTAACGAACTTGACCGAGATTTTATGCCCCTTGATTTTATGTATCAGTTTCGAAAAGATGCGGGAGTTGGAACCGCCTACTTCGAAAAATAACTTGTTTGCAGGCGGAGCCGGCAGGGATTTTTTTTGTTTTTAATTTTGTTTTGCTATAACGGTTGGTCCTATAAAAAACTTGTCAATATAAAAGTTTTAGATAATATTAAGAGGATTAATAATAAATTTACGCAAATTTGATATCTTGTGAATTGACGAAGCTATGATTTTTTTTCTCTTAAAACCCCCCTTTTTTCCCCCCTTGGGGGCCATTTTTAATTATATCAAAAATCTGTCATACATACATTTTCGACCCTTCTCCTAGAAGTAATAATAACTTTAAACGGATTTGATACGTATCATAATTAAGAAATTATGGGGTTTTTTCTGTTTTCACAAAAAGCCCCCCCCACCCTCCCCCCCTTGGTTCGATTTTGCCCATTAACGAACTTGACCGAGATTTTATGCCCCTTGATTTTATGTATCAGTTTGTAAAAGATTAATGCAGAATTTTTCCAGTTATCGTGGTCAGAAAAAAGTGACATAGATAGATAGATAGATAGATAGATAGATAGATAGATAAAATTTTGAACTGGGGGTGGTTTTGGGTTCTGGGAGTCATGATCGGCGTAGATCTGCAAAAATTTTTCAAAATTTCCAACTTAGGTGAGAATGTAATAGGTAGTATTTCTTACGAAATCTACCTAAAAGCAACACCGAAATATAACGAATAGGAAACATTAAGAATCGGAAAATAAGTTGCTATTTTTTTTTTTTTTATTTTTTTTTTTAATGAAGATTTGAATCAGTTTGTTATTCTTTTCGTTAAAGAGGTGGGGGGATCTCTGCCGTCCGCCCCTCCCTCTTACGTGTGGTAGTTAATTTATTTTAAGTTACTTGAGAAGAATAAATTTTATTATTTTTATTCAAAATCATCAGTGAAAAAGAAAGTTTAGTTAATAAATTTTGAAAAACCAAGGAGGTGCAATTTCCCTCACTACCCCCCCCCCCCTGCTTCCCCTCCTTGCGGGTGCCCATGGCAATAATCTTTAAAAACAAATGCTTAGTTTCTACTCTTTTATGTATTGCGTTTAATAACCGTTAAATCTCAAAAAGGCAGTTTTTCCGAAAGGCTTCCATAATTTTTACCACTAGTGTACATATTTGATCATACGTTTATTTTTCTACATAAACGATGAAATTGATACTAGAAATATAATTATCGAATATTTTCTCATAATTGCATTAAAATATGGATTAAAATATGGGGCTGAAGTGTGTCGGGTTCGGGTAAAGTTTTGGGTTGCCTTCAAATAGAATTTCCAGCTTTAGGTCGATAACAATACAGGATTGCCACAAAAACACGAAGATAAGAAACAATCCTTTGAAGTCAGTTTTATTTTTTGTTAAAAGTTTCTTATTTCAAATACTTATCATTATTGGCAGTGCGTCTTCTTGGCCCGGATAATACGTAAGTACCTAAAATTTTAAATATTCATAGACGAAAAAAACAGTTCTGACATACAGAATTGGTGAAAAAACAGGGCAATACCAGGACAAAAGAATTAATTAGAGACCACCACCCACCCCCTCTACCCAGTAGTGTACGTGCATGGAGGCTAATTAGCTCCGACGTACATTTTTGAATATATTTAATCCATCAAGACTAAAAATATAATTGAAGATTTTGATGATGGCAAAATTACATATGAGCTAAACGTCATTGGAGATTTGTAATGTGCGAAGGTGTTTTTTCAAGGGATTCAGCCTGTATTTGTGTTCATGTATAAAGAAATACAATCGAAATGATGTACTGCAAGCAGTCAGCATACGAATATGCGGATAAACCACAAGTTAACATTTTAAGCAGAAATTGTAGAAACACATATACATTAAGTTCTTGATTTCAAATACTAGTTAATTCACCTTTTACAATGGGGGCGTGGGGGTATTCCCCATTTGAAGTGTAAAAGATCAGTTCCTGCGAAAACATAAAAAAAATTCATTTAACTGTATTAGAGGAAAACCCTTAATTGCTAAAAGTACAAATTAAAATAAAATACTTTGAAACTGAAAGAAAATACATTTTAGTTCAACCCCAACATTCAATATTAGATATATAACTCCAGCATTTAAGAAATAAATGCTTATAGAGTCTATTTTAACTTATTGAGTTAAAACTGCACAGAGATTTTAACTCATGGTGGTCACTCACTCATTATGTTTACTTAATCAAATTATCTGTTATCACAAGGATCACAATATAGATAATATCACAAAGTAATACCTTAAAAAGCACATCCATAGAAAATATAATTTGATATACTTAAAACAAACTTAACAAGCAATCTTCATATAAACAGTTTTAAATTTAAGAACATATATAAGTAAAACTTTCTTCCGATTAATTTTAAAACTAATTAAGAAAGATATTAATTATACAATCATGATGTGTGTGAACAAGAAAAGTTAATATAATGTAACCTAGAAATTTCGCTTCCCTGGAGAACAAAGCCTAGCATTTTATTTCCTATGCTAAAATCTCTACAACAATGAAATAGTTGCATGTATAGAAATCCGTTTTTGTTTCGAGTGAAACAGCTTATTACAGCAAATTCCCAGTAACTCGAGGCCTCAAGGGATATTAAATACGGGTAGAGTTAACCGATATGTAGAAATAACGAATTACGTTTAAAGTTAGCGCAAGGAATAATTTATAATCTCCGACATAAGGTATAAAATTTTTCTAACCTATTAATAAGCAAAATAAATTTAACCCTTAACTGCTAAGACAGAAATTATCGCATAACTACTGTGAGGTGAGCGGTCTTCTCTGAGACCGCTTGATGGAAAGATGGATAAAAGGCTCGATTAATCCGGGTCTTAACCAGTCGGCAAAGTTAGAGGGGGCTTTGAAATGTTTTGATGGGTCTAATTCACAGCTTGTCTTTTCCCCTCTATTATATATATATAATATATATATATATATATAAAGATAGAAGTAGAAAAAGCAAGTCCCTACAGGCATAAAACTTTTGATTATAAAGTTTTAAAATTCTTAAATGTAATAAATTATATGATATTCGTATTGAAAGACTATGAAGTCTAGAGGAGGCTCAAGAAGTTGCTAGGGGTGGGTGCTCAGCCCTTAACTGCTGCTAGCGTTCTCTCAGGCCGCTGTTTTTTCCATTTTCACATTTTAACTTGCAATTTTCAGTTTAACTACACTGAAAAAAAAAAAAAAAAAAAAAAAAAAAAAGTTGATTTTGCAGTATAATACTAGCATCCCAGCTTCCAGTATTATACCATAAAATTAACAGTAATAAACAGTAAAATAAGCAGTAATACACTGCCGCGCATGCGCGGTAGTGCTTACTTAATTGTTAATTTTACGGTATAATACTGGAAGCTGGGATGCCAGTATTATACTGTAAAATCAACAATTATTATTATTATTATTATTATTATTATTATTATTTTGTGTGTATAAATACAGTGAGCGGTTTTTAAGACTGCTAGATCGAAGGATGAATAAAAGGCTCGATTAACTCATAGGATACTGTTTTTGTACTAAATTTTTATGTACAGGAGACGAATCAAAATTCACCTACTCAAAAGTTTCTAGCGAATGGTACTAGCGCTCCAAACGGAACGAAATTTCCCTAGTATCAATAGTTAAACTATCGAGAATGAAAAATCATTCATCAAACATTGATTATGTCACATTTTCCAACACTTCCAATATACTTTAGCAAATACCGTTTAATAAGTTGAAAGATGACGTCTAAAGTAAACAAATTGGAAAAAGCATAACGTATTTAGAAACACAATTTCAGGCATTACCAACGATATTCGGAAAAAAAAAACCGAAATTTTTTGTGGAGCCCTGTATATGATAAATAGGTGTGTATATATAATATATAGAATGCTAAAATTTAGTTCAGTTAGGAAACGCATAGCACAGTCAGAAATTCGACTTCTGGAATTTCCGTCAATAAACGGAAATGTGCTAGGAATTATTTGGAAACGGAAATGTGCTGCCATGTATATGAACTACAGGATTTATACACATCAAAAAACAGGCAAAAAATTTGTTAAATTCAAAAACGCGTACCGCAACTGAAAACGCATTTTCAGCACAGACAATACTTTAACGGAATTCTTTTGTGTGTCCCTGTAAATGAACGATGAATGCTATGCACACAGTATTCTATAGTAAGCCTCATGTAGCGCACCTCAGTGGTATATATCAATTTCAATATTTTTGATATAGTATAACATCATTAAAATAATCCGCAAATGATTTTCCCCTATAGACCGTGATGGATAACGGAATTCTTTTGAGTGTCCCTGTAAAGTAACTATAAACGCGACACACTTCATTTTCAATACCGAACATGCCATAGTGAACATCAATAACATATATCAATTGCGTGACAATCAAAGTATGTTTACGCGAGTTAGAGCACGGACAGACCGATAGAGAGACAGACAGACAAACCGAATTCATAAACAAGGTCATCTGCGAGACCGCTAACAGCCGTTAAGGGTTAAGGGGGAGTTTTCCCCATACCGCTTATATTTTAAGGCATTTACAGGAATTTTGTTATCATATAAAAAGTGCCCGTAAAACTAAAAGGTTTTGGCATTTAATTTGTTGTACTTTAGCTCAAGTGCGTAAATATTTTCATATAAAACTATTGACATTTTAATCGATCTGAACTCCTTCAAAGTTCACTATAACCCTTCCAAATAAATCGTAATTTAAAACGTTTTTACAACGTTTTCCGTTCATTTCACTGTTTTAAATTTCGATTTTTTTTTTTTTTTAACCGTTCATAGCGAGTATTTACATCTTAAAAGTCACCATCATAACAAATTTCAAGTTTCAGTCTTAACAATATTCCAGAAATCACAATTTTAGAACGTTTTTGGGATCCTTCATCCTCTTGGGGGTTGTTGTTGTTGTTGTACCAACATAAAATATAGCCTACGTTGAAAGCGAGATGGTCACCAGCATTTTGCCACCACTTTTTTTTTCTTAAATCGACTCGGTACTTTCGGAAACTACCCCCTGTAAATAAACAAAGGCACAAACGTACTTCTTTATAAAACTAGTACAGATTACTTGGAAGCCAAATATAAAATAGATAAAATAACTCAAAATTTCTCAAAATGATGGCTGTTTGAAGTTTGAAGTCCATTTTTGGCAATAATTTTTCGTTTTCGAAACTGTTTAAAAAATCGAAAATATGAAAAAAATTTAATTTTCCAAAGTTTTTTCATTCATCTAAAAAAAAAAAAAAAAAAAATTAGCTTGATTTGGGGGAGAAAAAAAAGTCGATAGCTTGAATTGTTTAAAAGCGTGATAACATACACCGATTAAAAAAATTTGTTTCAAGAAAAATACGTTTAAAATTTTTTGTTTGTATGCCGTTAAATAAAAAATCCGTTTCAATTGTATGTCCGTTAAACTGGTTGCCATGACTTAAATATTGGGTTGAAGAAAAACCGGTTTTGAGGGTATATTCTAGACTCTGTCTAGACACTTTAACCCATTAATTGCCAAAACTATGTGGGCGGAGTCTTCGATATTTTTACTGAAATTCGTTTCCCACTAAAAATTCTGAAAGATAATATTTGATAACTTTAATAGCAAAGTTTTTGTCATTAAATAAAGTATTTTTGAACATATTAAAATAGTGGTGGCTAGGCAGGTTATTTTTAGTGCTCGCAAATATATGTTTATATACATTTAACCCCTTGGGGACGAGCGACACGTATTCCTGACGCAAAAGATGCCCAGAATCCTCGATTATTCCCACCAGTAACTTTTTATTGTAAGCTTTGCCTTATTTAATGACAGCATTTCTGCGATACAATTAGACAAAAATTTCTGTTTTGAGAAACCGGTTAAAAGATTAAAAATTCTGTAAAGGACGCTCGTCACGAAGGGGTTAAACGTATACGCAGAGGTGCCAACCTCTCATTAATATTCCGTAATATGCGGGTTAATTTAACCCAGGTTTAACACGTTTCGCACCAGAAATTTTTTTAAGAAATGAAATGAAATAAATTGTACGCAGTAACCTAAAAATTAAATAGATAAAGATTCATCCCATATTTTTACTGGTTTGAAGCGTTGTTAAACTGGGTCAGATTAACCCGCATATTACGGAATATTAATTAGAGGTTGGCACCTCTATGCGTATACGTAGTTAAGCCTTTTTTCCATATTATACCTATCCAAAATCGTTACCGGTTACAATATGTTTCAAACGTATTATACGTATAATCGCGATCACTTAATTATTTTTATCCTACACTTATATTTTGAATGTTGACAACCACGAGTATACTCGTGGTTTGCAGCGAATGGGTTAAGGGTTCAAATGATGCAAAGGGGAAAAATAATATATTTTGAAGGTTTTCTGGTTAGAACCTCCCTTTACAACGAATAAAGTAAACATTCGTTGCAACTTCTTTATTAAAATTTATCCATTAAAATTTTCTGGGTAATTTTAAAGATAATTTGGCATCGCAAATATTGGCATAATGTTTTTACGGCTGACGGAGTGTCAGAGCATTGACAATGCTACCAGATTTAGTGTCCAATAAATCATCATAGTGTCGAAGCTTCCGGATACTTGCGCAATTTCTTCCACTCTTTCTAAGATTTCCAATCTTACCTCAACTCCCGGTTAAGCGTCCCCTCAACCTCACGTGAAAACACCCGCTCGCTAAATGTTAATCCTTAATCCTAAGGGACAGTTATTTTACGATATCTCGTTCGAATTTCAATATTTTTAAACGATTTTTTTTTTTTTTTTTTTTTTTTTTTTTTTTGCATTGGATAGTTGAGATCAATCTCGACAGCGCCTCCTTTTTACTTTTTCGATTTTCTTTGCGGATTTTTTTTTTTTTTTTACTAAGATACTTTTACTTTTTACTTTCGAAACTGATTTGGAAAATGAAAGTATCCTCTTAAAAAGAAAAAAAAAATTCTGCAAACAAAATCGAAAAAGTGAAAAGGAGGTGCTGTAGAAATCGACCACATTTATCCAATGAAAAAAAAAAAAGTCGTTTACAAATATTGAAATGCAAACGAGATATTGTAAAATAACTGTCCCGTAGCATTAACATTAGCGAGTGGGTGTTTTCGCGTGAGAGTAAAGGATACTTAAACGAAATAGACTCGGTCAACCTCTCAAACGGTATTCACCATTAATGTGATTGGAGGTGATTGTAACTGGAAGTCCAATCGGGTTAATAGTGAATACGATTTGAGCGTATGACCCAGCAATTCGCACTTAACCAGGAGTGGAGGTATTAGATGTGTTACAGGTACCCAGATAGACCAGAGGTACCAGGAGGTAGATGCGTTCAACGAGCGTTAGAGGTACCCAGATGTTACAACATCGTTTCCAATCCCCCTGGAATTCCTCGTATTCTTCAAAAGGTAAAGTATTCTCTATGTCAACTGGAATATCTGAAACAATTGTTGCATCAGTATTTTCTACATAATAACATCATTTATAGATTCCATTCGGATTTTACTTCCACCAAACACTTTTCATGCGAAATCCTCAAATCCGACATCAACACTCGAACTACCATTCCACCCGCCTTCCCTTACTTTACATTTAGAAAAGTTTAAAAAATGGTCCTTTTATCAACTTTTCAGGTTCTCTGCAATGCTGGAAATGGTAATCTATAGCTATATATTTATATAAAGAGACGTGTGCCCCCCCCCCCGCTCTATATTTTACTTTGCAGCCACAACTACCCAGCGCAGACTGCTAATGCTTGTGTGTGGTAGTAGCATCGAGTCTCTCCCATCGTGCACTACGATGGTGGTTGCATGTTGCATGTCGGTAGCTGTGGGGGTGAGGTAGATATGTCGACCTAAGGGCATTTTCTCATATTTCGACCAAAGTGTTCTAAAAAATGTTTGGAATCTTCTAGAATGCAAAAGAAATGTTCTTGAATGTTCTAGAACTTTCTAACATTCTTCGCAGGTCTTCCAGTTATTAAATAAACTTCGGAATAATTTTTTCAGCCCTTGGTTATCACCATTTCTGAATAGTAATCTCCTGGGGTGGGGGGTTATTTTCTCGGGCTCTATGGGTCGGATTTCAACGATAATTGGTTCATTCAATTTAACATGAACTAATTAAGATATACACAAATAAGTAAGATGATTTCGCGCCTCCTAGCGGTGGAAATTCAAACGAAACGATAGTGCAGCTATACAATGCCGTAGGCAGCGAGGACGAGTGCCAGAGTTTCGTTCGGACAGAGGTTTGCTTAGAACAGAATGCGTGCCGAAAATGACTATTTGTATCGAAACCGCAAAAGAAAGTTACTGATTTCCGGGCAACGCCGGACGAACCAGCTAAGTAAATAAGTAAATAAATAAATAAAAATAATTTCCTAAACGGCTGCAGGTATGACGAATTAGCCGATTCGTCAAATTGCCCCGGTGAGTTACCGAGAAGTATTTTTATAATCTAAATTCTAAATGCTTTGGCCGGAACGGGAAATGTGTTTTATGTCAAGTTATTCGAATGTCGAGTGACTGGGATTTCACTGTTATAGATATTTTAAGTTTCAAAAATGAAAAAAGAATTCATCTGAGAGTTAAGAGCCTAACGCTTAATAACTTGAAAATACTCGCAAGCTATATAATGTTAAACGAACAGCTGCGTTCTTTTTTAATTTCTCGCTTGCATTTCGGCATTTTTAAATGATTTTCTTTTCTTTTTTCGCAGGATATCTGAGGTCGATGTCTACCGGGTAATTTCATACTTTTCCAATTTTGGCTGCAATTTTTTTTTTCTCTGAGAACACTTTCAGTTTCAGAACCGGCTTCGAAAAACCGTAATCAGAAAAAGATAATTGCAACCAAAATCGAAAAAGTACGAAAGTACTTGATTAAATATCGACCTCAAATATTCTATGGGGAAAAAAAGTCATTTACACATATTGAGAATCAATCGAAAAATTTAATAAAAAGAAAAGTGCCAAGTTAAACTGATGGCATTGAGCTCACAGGCTATTCACACTAATTAAGGAGGGAATTATCCCCCCGTTTCCCCGTTTATACTTAACCAATGAATTTCCAAATCTAATCAGGGAAGCGCCTTATCAAAATAAACCTGTATACAAAATTTGAAGCAAATAGGATAATTCTGCATGAGAAGCCCATTTAGCTAAATTAAGGGGAGGATTAGCTCTCCCATTTCCCCCTTTATACTTAACCAATGAACTTTCAAAACTAATCAGGGAAACGCCTTATCACAATGAACCTAGGTGCAAAATTTGAAGCAAATCGAATAATTCTGCATGAAAAACCCATTTAGCTAAATTAAGGGGAGGATTAGCTTTCCCATTTCTCCTCTTTATACTTAACCAATGAACCCCCAAAATTAATCAGGGAAGCGACTTATCAGAATGAACTTATATACAAAATTTGAAGCAAATCGGATATTTCTATCATGAGTTATCGCGTTACGTACATACATACATGCGTACGTACATACAGAACCTCCAAGCACATTAGCTTTCAGGCTTTGATAGCCTGTGAGCTAAAAATAACACTGCCATTGATTTAACATTACCTTATGAGTATGTTTTCCAATTACCAGTGTTACCATTTACAAATTCTAATTGTGCAATTCTTAAAATTGCTGACATTTACAAATAAAACAAACACAATACTTTAAGTTCGAATTCTAGAATTTTTTTGTAACAGCAGCCATTTATAATGTTACCAATTACAAACTCATCATTAAAATAGAGAAATGGAATTGAACCAAATCCCATACTCACTTGTAACATAACTGGCTTGATAGTACAGTTTTCAAGAACTCTCTTGATTTGTTTACTGTTGAAGTTTGACAAACCTATGGATTTAACGAGACCTTTCTTATAGCAGTGTTCCATGCCCTGAAAAAGAACATTCAATAGAACAGATAAAACAAGAACAAAAAATCATACTCCAAGCATAGATTATAAAACACTTTCCAAAACATTCAGAAAACTGTGAAAAAACTTCACTAATGTTTAATAAGGTGAAATATGATGTCTAAGTAAATAATTTGGTAAAAAACATAACACATTCGAAAACCTAATTTCAGCAATTACCATCAATAGTCAAATTCTTTTGTGCAGCCCTGTATATGATCTATAGATTTGTCTATTACTAACATAGTATGCTAAACTTAGTTCAGTTAGGAAACGCATAGCAAAATTCCCCTTCAGCAATTTCCGTCAATAAACGGAAATGTATTCGAGATCTTTTATTACTAACATAGTATGCTAAACTTAGTTCAGTTAGGAAACGCATAGCAAAATTCCCCTTCAGCAATTTCCGTCAATGAACGGAAATGTATTCGAGATCTTTTGTGCAGCCCTGTATATGATCTATAGATATGTATATTACTAACATAGTATGCTAAACTTAGTTCAGTTAGGAAACGCATAGCAAAATTCCCCTTCAGTAATTTCCGTCAATAAACGGAAGTGTACTCGAGATCTTTTGTGCAGTCCTGTATTTAATTTATAGAATTTATCCACATTATGTAATTTGCAAAAAAAAAAAAAAAAAAAGTTAAATTTAAGAACGCGTACCACAACAGAAAATGCACTTCCAGCAATTATTGTTCATGTACAGTACTGTAATCGAATTATTTTGTGTGTCCCTGTAAACAAACGATGAGTGGTATATACACCCAATTCTATAATAAGCATCTTGTAGTGCACTTGTAGTGCACGTATATATCAATTTCAATATGTTTGAAATAGCACAACATCATTAAAATAAGAACTAAAATAACTTCTTAAAACACCATAAAAACATTAAAATGCGCTAGGCCTTTCGAAAGATCTGAGTCTTTCTTCGTCAGGCGCAAAAAGACGTGCGTCTACTATGAAAGCAGCAGCAAGACTGAAATGAGAGGTAAGGGAGAGGAAACAAGCTGATGCAACAGCCAATAGGAAAGTAGAAAACAACAGCCAATAGGAAAACAGAAGACAACAGCCAATCACAGGAGAGTAAAAACAAAACAATAAAGAATACAAAATAGAAGGGGAATAAGGAAATGAAAAAATAAATAAATAAATAAAAGAAGGAAGGCGAGTTTTTATGGTGTTTTAAGAAGTTATTTTAGTTCTTAGTGTTTCACACCAGTTTCAACTTATTTTATCATTAAAATACACTGCAAAAGACTTTTCCTCATAGACTTTAATGTAACGGAATTTTTTGAATGTCCCTGTAAACGAACTATAAACGCTACACATACTTCATTTTTAATAACAAACAAGCCATAGTAAATCTCAATATCATATATCAATTGCATGACAATCCAAGTATATTTACGCGAGTTAGAGCACGGACAGACAGATAAACCGAATTCATAAACACTTTTCAAATTTGTTGGAAAGTGTTAAAAACAAATAATGTAATTTGATTATTAGCAGGAGCAGATCAGGTTACAAAAAAATAAAATAAAAATGTTATTAAAATCATAATTCTTTTTTAACCATTTATGTCCAAATTATGAGTTAATGAAAATTTCACCTTTCAAAGCATTTTTCCTGTATTTTTGAAAAAAATGTTAGTGAAGGAACAGCCAACCTTTCACATCCGCATGCCAATTTAGAAAAAAAAAATTACATGATCATGATGTGCCAACAACCAAAAAATTTAGTCGATTAAATAATAATTAATCAAAACTACATATTTTGGATAGACCTGTACAGTCGTAGTATTGGATAAGTCTTTCTGTGTTCGTCTAAGAGAGACGGAGATAGTGGTATCCTACTGTTTTAACCTAGTACGTAGATAGTGTTCTAAAATGTAGTTTAATATAGAGCAGGATCTGCTTTATCCTTGCCTGTAATCTCAATTATTGTTGTAAATGTTGAAGGTGTTCAACCAAGAAACGTCTACTTTAATATTCTACTTGAGGTGTCTGAGTGAAGTGATTTTTGAACATACATCGTGTCCGGTATCACTTATCTATACCGGTAGTGGCAGCATATTGTACTGCTTAAAATTAAAAGACTTGTTAGCGAACAACATTTACTTTATTGAGCGAATACTTCACAGCACACGGAAATTACATTAAGCGACACACATTTAATCACAGTTCTTTTTTAAAGTTTGTATCAGGATGCAGGAGTTCGTCCGGCGCAAAATCTTTTTCTCGACAGCATTTTGCCGAAAACATTTCCTTGTAACAAGAGATCTCGTTTGCTTTCTAGCAGTTCAAAATCATCTATCCCAAAAATATCTCCGGGTCTTGTACATATGAAGCTACGATATTTCGAGTACATCTTAAGGTGATAATAGCACTGTTCTCAAGTGTTGAAAATTTATGGAGCAATTTCTGTCTTTATTGTGTCACACTTGAGATTCCTTTAGTGATATACAGTTTTTATAAAGTCAAAAAAGACCATTCCAGAATATGAATAGGTCTCTTGAAAAAGTTTATGAGATAGCATCTAGAGAACGGCAATCTTCATTCCTTGAAAGAGAGGGAGCTTAAAGAAGCCATATATGCACTTCTTTTATGATCCTTAATACAATTAGGAAGAAATTATACTCAAAATATCACAATAACGAACAACGATATAAATGTATATATCTTCAAGTGTGGCGAATCGAAGGTGGAGGACTATATATCACATTTATGATTATGAATATTAATATTAAATGAAATTATTATACCTTCCATGTTTCCACATAATCAATATCTGAAAGAAGCTTTTCTCCCTTTTCATTTTGAGGAGACATAATATCCCCTTCCTGTAATAAAAATTGTTATTATCATTCTGAGTGAAATAAAGATATTATTTAATGAAAGTTAAATTTATCCTCCCCGATATTTACCTTATAAGCCATAGGCCAGTGAATCAAATATAGATCCAAGTAGTCCAGACCCAAGTTTTTAAGCGACATTTTGCAGCATTCTAGGACTTTCTCTCGTCGATGGAAGGTATTCCAACACTAATAGATAGGTAACATTTAAAATTTAGCATTGGTTGTAGCAAGAAAGATTAATGTAAAAGAATCTACATAACTATAACAAGAAAGGAAAATCATGCGTCAAGCATAGATTATGAAACACCATCCAACATCCAACACATTCAGAGTACTGTAACGAAACTTTCTCGTTTAATAATGTGAAAGGTGATGTCTAACTAATAATGTCAAAGCTGAAACCAGGCGGGGAGGCCTACCTTTCGGCTTAAGCTCAACTAGCTCCGCCCAGTCTACGTAAATAATTAGGAAATCGCATAATACACTTGAAAACCCATTTTCAGCAATTATAATCTATAGTCAGAAAAATACCCGAATTATTTTGTACAGCCCTGTGTACATGATCTATAGATTTGTATGTATACTAATTCTTCTAGTATGCTAAAATTTAGTTCAGACTGGAAACGTATAACACAGGTGAAATTTTCCCTTCAGCAATTTCCGTCAATAAGCGGAAATATACTGGAATTATTTTGTGCAGCCCCATATATATGTAGAATTTATACACTCTAAATAATACAGAAAAAAAAGTAGTTAAATAAAGAAACGTGTACCACAACTGAAAACGTTCATCCAACAATTATTCTTCATAGACAGTACTGTAACCGAATTATTTTGTGTGTCCCTGTAAATGAATGATAAATGCTACATACATCCTATTATATAGTAAGCATCTCGTAGTGCACCTCAGTGATATATATTAATTTTAATACGTTTGAACTAGTGTAACATTATTAAAATACACTGAAAATAATTTCCTCACCCCATAGACCATAATGTAAAGGATTCTTTTAAGTGCCCCTATAAATGAACTGTAAATGCTACACACTTCATTTTCAATATCGAACATGATATGGTAAACCTCAATAACATATATCAATTACATGGCAATCCGAGGATATTTACGCGAATTAGAGCGTGGACAGATGGCCAGAAAACCCGAATTCATAAACACTTTTCAACTATGTCGGAAAGTGTTAAAAAGTTGTTGGAAAATGTTTTTTTTTTTTTTTTTTTTTTAAACTACTCTTTTATAAACATTCAATGTTTATCATAAAATTTCGCCAAATTGCTTGACTGCAATTCATGTTGTCCCGAAAATTTTCCATTCTATTGGTCTTCGATTATGTAAAATTTATCGTTTTGATTTAAACTTGATAGAAAGTGCAAACTAGTGAATTTACTGAAAAATATATAAATTTCGCTCTATTTCTTTTTTAAGATATGGCAACAGGAAAAAAAATATATATTTAAACTATCGATTCAGGATATCTAAATTGTTTTCTCAACGTATAATCATAATTTAATTAATATTAAACTATTAATTGATAAAAGTTTATTTAAAAAAATATTACATTTCTATTTTCTGTTTATATTTTATTACACTCTTTCATTAACACTTTTCCAACATAGTTGAAAAAATGCTTAAGTGTCTGTCTGTCTGTCCGGCTCTAACTCTCGTAAATATATTCGGATTGTCATGCAATTAATATATGTTATTAAGGTTTACTATGTCCTTGGGGGTAGAAAAATCCCTGAGTCAAAGGGAAATGAATGTTAACCCGATTGCAGAAATTCACCACGGGCCGTGATAATATTTTTCAATCTTTCGTAATCAGGTAATATTTTAAAAACAGAGCCAAATAGCGCGTTTTTTAGAGCTTGCTTGGACCTGGATGGGGGTTGGACGAAGCGCAGCTCGTAGGAATCAGAGACCCCTAGTAAATATTTTCAAAACAGCAAGTGGCCTCCACTGATGATAAAACATTATTTTTAAATGAAAACTTACATTTTCAGTGATCGAAAATAAATCTATATTTATTATACGAAAATGATGTCATTTTCTAGACGCTTTTAGTACGTTTAGTCGTGACGTCAGTCATGAAGTTTCGTTTAAAAAGAGAAAGAACTGGCTCTGTATTTAATATAGATCGTAAAAAATTTTACCACACTGCAAAAAAAAAATTGTTGATTTTACAGTTTAATACTGGCATCCCAGCTGCCAGAATTATACCGTAAATTTAACAGTAATAAACAGTAAAATAAGCAGTAATACACTGCTGCGCATGCGCGGTAGTGTATTACTGCTTACATATAGATTAAGATATATAACTGAACATTAAGATATAACTGTATACAGACAAAATAAAAAATAAAACATAGCAACCGCTTGTTTAGATTCAGTTTGACGTCACACTGATAGCGTCGCGTACGTGACATATTTAATGTTACTAAAAATTGACGAGAGTTTCAGCATTAAATTATTATCAACGTACTTTACTGGTAATAAAAAGGTCTTCTCTCCTGAGAGTATTGTCAGCAATCTTTTCTTTTATGGCCTCTCCAATCTCAGCTTCATTTAAGTACGCCAGTGCACAGTCGAAATGTCGATATCCAGTGTCAACGGCCACTTTCACAGCATTGCGAACTTCGCCAGGTTTTGACTGAAATTATTATAACAACAGAAATTAGGCAGGCTAAAAGAACATAAGTTCATAACTTTTTCAGTTTACTCCAGTGGCGGCTCCTCTATTGGAGCACATGAGTACGTGAACCCCCAAAGAAAACTAGTCGGATGTGCCAATCCCAAAACTTTCTTCTATCTCACAAAGATTTCGTATACGCTAAAAAGAATCAGCAGCAATTTACATCAAGGTCTAACTGAATCTAAAGTTTTATTAAATTCCGTGCATTAGTTCTTGAGATATATGACTATTGCTAAAAGCGTGTATACCCTGCAAAATGCAGCATAGCAGCGCCACTTGTTGGGAGATTTAGACCAACACCTAATTAACAACAACTTGTGTCAACGTCTAACTGAATCTGAAGTTTGATGAAAATTCGTGCATTAGTTCTTGAGATATAGTTATCGTGATAATAATGAAAAAAGTAGAATAGCAGCGTCACCTGTTGGGCTATTTACACCAAAACGTAACCACCATCTATTTATGCCAAGGTCTAACAGAATGTGAAGTTTGATGAAATTCCGTGCATTAGTTCTTGAGATATAGCTATCGTAAAAATCGAGAAAAAAAAATGGTATAGCAGCGTCACCTGTTAGATATCTACACCAGAACGTAATCAGCGTCTATTTATGTCAAGGTCTAACTGAACCTGAGGTTTGATGAAAATAAGTGCATTAGTTCTTGAGATAGAGCTATTGCGGAACTCGCGAAAATTGCAGCATAGCAGCGCCACCTGTCGGGCGATTTTCACCAAAAACTAATCAGCACCCATATTTATATCAGGGACTAACTGAATATAAAGTTTTATGAAATTTCGTGCATTAGTTCTTGAGATAGAGCGCCCACAAAATTTTTGTCACATACAGACAGACAGACAGAGTCACAAGCAGATATTCTCTAAAAATGGTCAAATCGTGTTCAGGACCTTCTAAAACGTATAAATCCGTCGAAAACCGGAAGTCGAAATTTTTTCATGAATCCAATACTTTCCTCTTGTAAAGATAGAAGAAAGTAAAAGAAGAAATGAATTAACAAATTAAATTAAATAATATTAATCACATTCCTGCATTTTTGTCGATTCCCAGGATGTTTTTAAATACGCCCTCTCCTGCCATCTGTTTTAAATACGTACATGGTAAAACGTTACTGTAATAATGTAAATTTCAAAAAATATCAATAGCTACCAACCAGTCTTTCCAGGATCGCACTTGCAATCGAATAAGTTCCAATCGAAACCAACTTATGCGGACGAACGCGGCGAGGGGAGTGTGGAGGAACAGTTAATAAAGATCATCCCGATTGGGAGTTGTTGAATTTTGCTTAGTGTAGCATAGGATCTTAATATTAATATTTTATTAGTATTTGGGGTCGTGTTTCAGAATTTTGTTGTAATAATATGTATTTTCGCGGTATCTACAGTTCTTGTTAGAATTTAATTGTTTCTGTGGAATTTTCATATTTTACGATGGCCATATATATGGATGTTGTTAATAACGAACAGAATCTATTTCCGGATGAACTCAAATCATTGAATGACTGGATTTATAGCTTCAAAGCCTCTATCACTGATGACAATTCCCTGGGACAAGATGTTATCCGAGTGATGAACGATGCCAGTGTACCATTTTTAGTACTTCTTCTCTCAGATCTAGGTCGAAATTCATTTCGTCAATTAGAGGTATGTGGGATAACACCTTTTTGTCATACGCCAATAATCAAAAAGATCAAACTCTCTCTAATGTGCAGGAAAATAATATTCTTTCTCGTATTTGCTTCGAAATTAGTTTTGGGATTTAAGAAATCGTTTGATGATGATTTTCCGGAAATTCGGAAAGCTAGTGGCTCTTATAAAAGAGCCAATGATTCCGATCAAAATTCTACTGATGGCTTTCAGCAACCACATAAAGTTTCCAAAGTTACTAAAATTGGAGGAGATTCCCCTGTTAAAATTTCAAATTCTTTCGAAGCTTTGGCAAACTTGGAAGATATCACTGATAGGAATCCTGGAGACTCTGATACAACAGCCCCTAAAGAGCCCAGGATTGAACCTATATATGTCAAAACAATCGATAATTGGCGGGAAATTGCCGCCAAGGTTGATGAATTAGCAACTTGTAAAGTCTTTAAAAGTGTTCAGGGAGACTGCATAAAATTTTTTCCAAAATCTGTTGAGACATATAGAATTATACAAAACTATTTTGCTGACCAGAAAATTGAATTCTATGGGATGAAGCACAAAAGTGAGCGTCCTAGGAAAGTTTTGATTAAGAAGAACTTGCTAATCTTGGTTATAATGTGCACAGAGTTGCACAACTCAAAGATTTTAAAACTAAAAAACCCATGCCCCTATTTCTGGTCGACGTTTTTTTAATGAGACCTTTAGAAATATTTTTGATATTAGAGAATTTTGCGGCTTTTTTGTTCATGTTGTGGTCTATAAGTTTAAAGGTGCAAAACAATGCTACAATTGTCAAAGGTTCAACCACAGTTCTGACATGTGTAAACTAAAACCAGTTTGCTTAAAATACTCTGGTGAACATAATATATCTGATTGTCCTGTAAAAGATAGGGAAGGGATCAAATGTGCCAACTGCTCTGGGAACCATACAGCAAATTTTGGCGGTTGCCCTATGAATCCTAAAAATTTACTTAATAATCGAGTTCAGACTTTTAGGACTGCTAATACCTTCGTTAACAAACATGTCAAACAAAATATCTCAATTTCTGACTCCCTGAAAGGAAAAAATGAAACTAATTCTATCCCAAATTCTGCTATTCAGGAAAATAATAAAACTTCTGAAACATTAAACTCTTATACTCCCAGTAGAAATAGTGCTCAGGTTCCAAAATCTGATAAGCAAATCGGTTTTCAGGAAAAATCTGAAATTGTTAATACTGTGCACACTGCTAATACTATAACTGATATTGATAATAATTTTCTACTTAATTTTGTTCTTAATAATTTTACTAATATTGATACAATCATTGAAAAACTGAATAATTTATATAATGTACTCATTAAATTTCAAAAACTATATTGTGACAAAAAAAAATGTCAGAATTGCTAAAAGCTATTGGTACCGATGGCCAGAAGGCCTTAGCCAGCTCATCCAAAACCAAATAATGGGTGTTTTTAAAATTCTGTATTGGAATGCCAATGGTCTCAGACGCAAGATAGCTGAGCTCAGGGATTTTGTAAATCAGAACCCTGTTGCTCTTATTCTTATACAGGAGGTTCGCAACTCGATTGTTAGGGACCTCACTATTCAAAATTTTAAAGGCTACTTCACTCCTCGTATGGAGAATAATGTTATTTCACCTTATGGTGGGACAGCTATTTTCGTGAGTAGTAAGGTCACTCATGCTCATATTCCTTCCCTCTCACTTAATATGCTAGAAAACACTAATGTTAAAATTTATTTAGACCGTCAAAATTCTTTCTTAGTTTCCTCCATTTATCTCCAGGTTTCAAATTATTCGGCTCTACCCTCTGACCTTAATAATCTTTTCAGGCTAGATAATAATGTAATTCTTGCAGGTGACTTCAACTCCCATCATCCCAGTTGGTGCCCAAATACCAACATGGATAAATTAGGGGAAACCCTGTATAATTACTGCACTGATTCTGGCATTGAAATTGCCGCCCCCACGTCTCCCACTCGTTATGGCCCTCAAGGCAATGGTACGACTATTGATCTGGCTCTACTGAATAATATTCCCTTTCCCTATACCATTACACCCATTTCGGCTCTTACTTCTGATCACCTCCCAATACAAATTAATATTGATTGCAACCCCTCACTCCCTTCCCTTATTACTCCCCATGTTTATGATTGGAATTTTTATTCAAATGCAATCAATAATTCTCCTCCACCTTTTGGCAATATTGATACTGTTGAGGATATCGAAAATGCTGTCAACAACCTTACTAAATTAATCCAAAATTCTCTGGAGGCATCTAAGTGTCACCAGGCCCCTCAAAATTATCAAACACTCCCTAAAGCAATTAGAGATAAAATTACTCAACGAAACCAACTTAGAAGGTTGTGGCAATATTCTGGTGATACCAGTATCCGATCTGATTGGAAACGGCTTGATGCCATCATCAAACGTGATATTCGTCGTTTCAAAGATGAAAAATGGACGGACTTCATCATCTCACTGACTCCTACAGATAACTCATTATGGAATTATCTAAAAAGAGTCAGAAAACCATTTACCCCTATTCCTCCTCTTCATACGAATACTGGAAATAAATGCCTCGACAGTGAAAAAGTGGAGGTGCTCGCAGACCAATATGAACGACAGTTTCAACCTCATAGTGATATTTTCAATGCAAGAACTATTGATCGGGTCGATCATGTTGTCAGTAGGTTCTTAGCCCGTGAGGCTGTCAGATCAATTGAACCGACTACCCCTGAAGAAGTCATAACGGTGATCAAAAATCTCCCCAATAGGAAAGTCCCTGGACATGATGGGATAACCAATTCGGCCATCAAAAATCTCCCAATCCAATTCTCCATCTATCTAGCTGACCTCTTCAATGCCATGTTCAAACTGCAATATTTCCCAAATGTCTGGAAAAAAAGCTGTTATTATTCCTATCAGGAAACCCGGGGAAGACCCTTTTCTAGCCAGGAATTACAGACCGGTTAGTTTACTCCCTGTTCTTAGCAAGCTGACAGAGCATATTTTTCTCTCACGCCTTCAAAATTTTTTACCTGATATACCTGAACAATTTGGTTTCAGGTCCAAACACTCCACTGCACACCAGCTGCTTAGGGTGGTGGAGTACATCCATGATGGACTTGACAACTCTGAGTATGTTGGCTCACTCTTCATCGATGTTGCGAAGGCCTTTGACACAGTCTGGATTTCAGGACTTATCTACAAACTACTTAAATGTAAAGTGCCTACTGCTCATGTGCGCTTCGTTTTTAATTACCTTCGTAACAGAACATTTTGCGTTCGCTATGCCAATAACATTTCAACACCTCGCCTGATTAAGGCGGGCGTGCCACAGGGTTCTAAGTTGGTCCCTTGGCTGTACCACGGCCTAACTCGATTTTTCTCCTTCCCCTTATACGGCCGTAACAAAAAAGTCATTTTCCCTTTGTTCAAGAGGAATCAGAGTTTCTCCCCGGAGGAACGTAGGTGGCGCTATTACCTACCATAACTATTGGAGAATTTCCTTATCTTCGCGTTTCGTTGTCAAAACTATTTATGAATTGATATATCCGAGACTAATAAAAAACCCTTTATGGGAATGTGACTTAAACGAGCATAAAATAAATATATGCTCATTAATATGTGCAACATTCTTGCCCATCATTTAAAAAAATATGGCAAGGTATTTTACAAATGAAGCCAATTTATCTGCATATAAGAACTCTTTATCAAGAAAAATCTTGAAGTTTACTTAATTTTAATTTTATAATATTTAAAGTATATTTCACTGTAAAAATTATCAATGTTTAAAGTCTAATCAAGAAATAGAATCTGCATATACCTATAGATACATATATATCTATACAAGTAGGGTGGATAGATTTATGAATTAATATTTTAAAAATCTGAAAAAATATTCTGTAATTTCTGTAACCAATATTCTAAAATTTCCACAAAAACTATTCTCTCATAAATTGAGTACATAATGCTACAGCAAAAAAAAACTTGTTCATTCTCTAAAATAATAAAACCTGTACAAATTATTATGAATTTGTTAAATAATCCATGTTTTGAGAGAAAAAAAAGCGATATGAGTTGATTGCCGGATATTGGCGAAATAGTTTTTCTTATTCTGTTGATATTATGAAACATGAAAGTATATTTTTATTTATATATATATACTTTTATACTGACTTTCTAGAGTTAGAATATAATATTTAATTTTATATGTAATTCTATTATATTTCTATATGCTTACATATTTCAGATTTATTAAAAATTGTTTTGAATGTACACATATATACATATATTTTAAATAATTAAAAATCGTGTAAAAATAATCCATGTTTTGAGAAAAAAAAATTCGATATGAGTTCATTGCCGGATATTGGCGAAGTTGCTTAATTTTCTTACTATTGTGAAACTAGTAAGTTTGTTTTAAATTTTTTACCATGTATTTTGCGCTCAGAATTATCAATGTTTCAAGTAATCCAGAATTTAAATGTATATAAATATAGAAATTTACTTATAATGTTTGTTTTACATTTTATAGTAGGGTGTTATTTAAACTATTTTTAATTGCTTAAAGCATTGTATTTATTTATTTTATCTCTAAATCTTTTAGTTTTTCCTGTTTGTAGTAAAGAAAACGCGTCTAAAAGATAGATATGTTATATATAATGCTTATATATTTCAGATCAGTACCTATAATGATTAAATTTATTGAAAATTATTTCGAATATACATATATATACATATCTTAAATAATTAAGAATCGGGTAAAAATAATCCATGTTTTGAGAAAAAAAAAATTCGATATGAGTTCATTGCCGGATATTGGCGAAGTTGCTTAATTTTCTTATTACTATTATGAAACTAGTAATTATTTTTTAAAATTTTTACATTGTATTTTACGCATAGAATTATCAATGTTTCAAGTAATCAAGAATTTAAATGTATATAAATATAGAAATTTACTTATAATGTTTGTTTTGCATTTTATAGTAGCGTGTTATTTAAACTATTTTTAATTGCTTAAAGCATTGTATTTCTTTATTTTATCTCTAAATCTTTTAGTTTTTCCTGTTTGTAGTAAAGAAAACGCCGAAACAAAAGATACATATGTTATATATACCTTTTATAATGAATATATTGCAAAGATTCTTGTATCTTTATGCATAGAAGTAACCTTTACTAAGTATTATTTATGGTAAGTATATCGCGCCATCTACCGGCGAAAGTAGCCCTTTAACGATTCCGAAACTAAGGGGTGATTGCGAAGGCCGTATGAGGGGAGAGAGAAAGATCGAGTTTGGCCGTGGCTGTACAAAGCTTATATCTCTGACATCCCTACATCTCCACATACGTTATTGGCTATTTATGCGGATGACACCACTGTGATGGCTCGTAACAAGGACTGTCCTACTATGCACGAGCATCTGCAGAAACACATTCACAAACCGGAATCCTTTTTCACCAAATGGCGTATCAAAATTAACCCCACCAAATCACGGGCAGTCATTTTCACACGTAAGCGCTCTACCCCACCACCATTATATCTTGATGGCTCTTTTGTCAGCTTTGGACGGGAGGTTAAATATCTGGGTGTTTTCCTGGACAGTACTCTTACTTGGCGGAAGCAAATCGATTATAGCGTCCAAAAATTCTACAAGGCAAAGCACGACCTTGCCCATCTCCTGTATTCAAATGAGATGAGTATGGGAAACAAATTACTGCTGTTTAAGGCAGTGCTCCATCCCATACTTCTCTACTGTGCACAGATCTGAGGCTCTGCGGCCAAAACCAATCTACAGAAAATTCAGGTTGTACAGAACAAAACCCTTAGAGGGATGGTTCATTCTCCATGGTACCGTAGGAACACAACAATTCATAATGATCTCAGAATTGAACCTATCAGAACTATGATTAAAAATCAGGCCACCAAATTTTTCAACAAAGTTCAGGATATTCCAAATCCTGCACTGCAGCTTATTTCAAACAATGATGAAAGAGTTCGCTGGCGAAGACCCAGGGCGACCCTTCATCTTCCTGAAAACATCGACCCGGGTTAGTTTTTATTTTCTCTCCTCATGATTTGATAGGGCATAACTTCCTGGTTGCTCACTCTCTCCCAATTTTGTACATGTTGCATATACTTTTGTCATTTATTTCTCTTTCAATCTTTTCCCTAAATTGCATTTTTATAGTATTAGTATTATTACCTTTTTTTTAAAATCCTTGCTGCCTGTTTGGGGCTTTCTAATCTTTTTTGGTTTGGGTTTTATTCCTTTTTCCCGTATTTCCAGAGCTACGTTTTCTGGACATTGGCTATGACATAAAGTGCTATATCCCACAGGTTATGATCAGAGGTGTGGAAGGATATCTTCCTGGTACTCTATAAAGAATCTCGTCCAAGTTCAAGTGTGGAGGAAAAGGCAGCGCTCCTATATTTCTACTCGCACAACCTTCAGTGTGAGAAAGCTCGAATATTTAGCTGTTTTTCTATATTGATTATTGTTTATCCGAAATTTCCGTTGGCTTCCTAATATTCAGTTAGTGAATTTTTGTTTGTATATTTGTTTGATTGTATGATTTTTACTTTCTTCTATCTTTACAAGAAGAAAGTATTGGATTCATGAAAATTTTCGACTTCCGGTTTTCGACGGATTTATACGTTTTTGAAGGTCCTGAACACGATTTGACTATTTTTAAAAAATGTCTGTCTGTGACTCTGTGACTCTGTCTGTCTGTCTGTGACAAAAATTTTGTGGGCGCTCCTCTCTCAAGAACTAATGCTCGGAATTTAATAAAACTTTATATTCAGTTAGTCCCTGATATAAATTGGTGCTGATTAGTTTTTGGTAAAAATCGGCCAGCAAGTGGCGCTGCTATGCAGCATTTTTCGCGATTTCCGCAATAGCTCTATCTCAAGAACTAATGCTTGGAATTTAATAAAACTTTATATTCAGTTAGTCTCTGATATAAATTGGTGCTGATTAGTTTTTGGTAAAAATCGACCAGCAGGTGGCGCTGCTATGCAGCATTTTGCAGGATTTACACGATTTTAGCGAGAGTCATATCTCCAGAAATAATGCACGGAATTTAATAAAACTTGAGCTTCAGTTAGACATTGATATAAATTGGTGCTGATTCTTTTTAGTGTTTGCGAAACCTCTGTGTGAGATAGAAGAAAGTTTTGGGATTGACACATCCGACTAGTTCTTCATAGAAAGTAAAATGTTATATTTTCTTTAAGTGCTTGTTATTTCCTTAGTTGTATTGTTTTTATTTAACTTTTGAAAATTCAAATGTAATTTCAATCTGTACATTAAGTTGTACTGGCCAATTTTATTTTCGCAATTTATGTATTATGAACTCCTATTTAAATAGCACACGAGCTACCACTGGTTTACTCTGAAGTCAGATTTTGGACATGAATGGGATTTTAAGCAATTCAAAGATATATATCAGAAAATGAGAATTACTTACTTTCCATGTGCCTAAACCAATTATAGGAATTTCTTTCCCGTTGCTTAATTTAACATTTGGTATTTTGGAAGCCATCCTATTAGAGAAAAAGAAAATATGTTTTATTCAGATCTTAAATTTTTTCTCCACACACATTATGAACATTACTGCTATCTATACAGAAGCCGAAGGTCGATTGCACTTTATTTTTGGAAACGATTTGCACTCTTGTATACCCAACACGAACCCGAAATTTCTGCTTAAAGAGAACCCGAAAACCGACAAAGAAAATTTCATCAACCTCAAACCCTATCCGAACCCGATACGCTTTAATCCGTTCTCAAGATGTTCAAACCCGAACCCGAAGAGAAAGAAAGTGAATCATGTTAATACTTTTTATTGGAAAATAGTCTACAAATGTATCTTTCTAACTAATATCAATTCTATCTTTTTTGTATAAAAATGAACACATATACACTTATTAATATTCAAATACTGGCTGATCTGTCCGGTGCTATAAAAAATAGCACAAAATGATAAAAAAACCTCCAAAAATCACATAACAAAATTCGCGAAAAACTAAAAAAATTCGCTGTACAAATTCCGAATAAACTTTATTGAAAAGAAGACAAAATTTACAATTGTGGACTAAGACATTTTAACTAAAATTCTTTCACAAATGTCAAAAAATCGACGCGGAACGCGAAAAAACGATAAAAATCACATTAAAAATTGCAGAAGACAAAATTTACTATAGTGTCATGCAACCAACATCCTTCCAACCCTTTTTAAAAAAAAGTAAACGGAAGTGAAGAGAAGACAGTAGGAATGGTGGTTTGTTCGGAGGAGTAGGATGTGGAATGCATCCGAGTATATTTTGGTTGTTTTAAGAAGTAATGTGGTTTGGTGGAATTTTTATGAATATTGGTGAAAATGTATATAGTGTAAATATTATTGTAAATACCAGCTCTCATATTTAATAAACTCTGTATTTAAATTTTAAAAAGAAGAATCGGTGCGTCATTCGGCTGTCATGATATTACAGTGAACTAAACTATTGTGACTGGAATTCTTTTTCGAATGTCAAAAAATCGCCGCAAAAAGCGAAAAATTGCTAAAAATCTCTAAAACTCGAAAATCGAGGAGGACAAACTTTACTGTATTTAGGCTAAAAGTTTGAAAACGAATTCATTTTATTAATCACATCGGAACGCGGAAAAATTCTAAAAATCGCATAAAAATTTTCAAAAATCTTTGTACGAGTTAAAAATATACATGATTGAAAAAAAGACAAAATTTACTACATTGGGTTAAAAGAATAAAACTGCACTCCTTTCACTAATGTGGAAAAAATCGCTGCAAATCGTGAAAAAACGCTAAAAATTGCATAAAATTTAATTTTAAAAAAAATCTAACCAAAAAATCGGTACGGCATAAGAAAAAAAAAAGCTCCAAAGTGTATCAATAGATGGCGCTGTAAACGGCATACTATGCAAATTAGAAGACACCCAGGCACAATTAAAAACCGAATCATTATGTGCTTTTCATGCAGTTTTTGACCCAAGGACAATATTGAAAACTGATTTTTCTCATCCAATGTGGTAAGACCTTGCCGTGGTGGATGGGCTTTCCACTAACAGAACCACAACTGTTGACTGATTTGGAAGTCATTTTTTCCGTCAAACAACCAAAACACTCATGCACATTGAACAGTACGGTTGGTTTACTGTGCAACTTATGCCAAAGCCTTCGTGTTTCGATTAAAAATGTCACTTGCTGCCGAATCCACTTTCGTTATACCGCTTACAGCGCCATCTATTGATATACTTTGAAACTTTTTCTTTCTTATGCCATACCGTTTCCCTTTTCTTCCAGTCTATTCAGTTCAAATTTGAAGTCATTCTGACCAGTGGTACCTTTTTTACAGCATTTTGAAAGTACGACTTTAATTATAATCACCCTGTATACAAAACTGAATTTTTTCTTCGAAAATGGATTCTAAAATAATTTGCTGGTAATAGAATGAATTTATTTTAGCTTTAGTCGATATTTTTTTGAGCTTTTGTTTACATTTATAACAAATACAACATTCAGGAATCTCTACAGAAACTCCTCTGTACATTCACGAACCACATTTCGTTCGGGTTTATTTCTTCGACTGTTTGATAACAAGTTGGAAATTGTACGTTAAACGTGACAATTGAGGTGCGTTCGTATTATAGATAGTTATATATAAATATTCAGATCTTGATGATTTTTAATTCTGTGAAATGAATGATATCGTCTGCAGATTCATTTCTGTCATAAAATAAGTATCTCGGTCGCTTGACGATTCAACCTTGGAAGCTCCTATAACAAAAAAAACACAGATTTAAAAAAAAAAAAAATCAAATTTTTTTAATAAATATTTTTATTAATAAAACTAAGAGTTACCTATTTAAAGTTTTGATTCAATTTTCATAAAATTTGGAATGTTTCGACAAAATTCTGCAAAGATAATATATCTGAAATTTCAAACCATTCGGTTGGGTAGTTTTTGCGTTGTTATATGCGGACGGACGGACAGACAGACGGACGGATCAGACGACGATTATAGGTGCTACGTATTTATATAATTACGAACGCACCTAAAAAGGGGAAATAAACCAAGAAAAATAAATTGGTCAAGTACGAATATAACTCGCGCTCAAATGGTTCCGTACATTACATTTATTAATTACTATTTATTAATTAATAAACTCCTATTACCCTATTTTTTTTTATAATTTTAGTTTCAGTAGACTCGGAAATAGGAGGGTAGGGGGGACATACTTTTCCAGCATACTTTCGACGATATCTCTGAAAATATAATATCTAAATTTAAAACAAATATATTTTTGAGTTCGATGCTACGAGATCTTTCTTTTGAACGATACCCTACACGATAGATAAAAAGAAAGTTTTCACTTAATTACTATCTCGGCTAGTTACCAACAATTGTTTTCGAAAATCATTATCAATTATCCTTGGATAATTCTACGTCGATAGATATATCGAGCGCCCGCCAACCGCCCGAAAAGTAAAGTTTGTATGTAACAGAAAAATGCGTTTTTCTTAAAAACTATGTTACCTAGGAAAATCGCTATGGTTTTTTTCGCAAGTTTTAAATAAACTGCTACTACCCCTATTTTTTTCATAATTTTAGTTTCGGTAGTTTCGGAAATAGGGGGGGGGGCATATTTTTGCAGTATATTTTCAATTATATCTCTGAAAATATAATACCTAAAATTAAAACAAATATATTTTTGAGTTCAATATTATGAGTTCTTTCACACGATACCCCACATGATATACAAAAAGAAAAGTTCTTTTTTTTTTCAAGTGACTTAATTAGCCCCCTAAATATTTCCTAAACATATGTGTGAATGGCTAATAAACTGAAAATATGTGGGTAAAAAGGCTCCATAACTTTCCCAAATTTGAACTTTCGACGTCCCATAGTTTACGAGAAAAAGGACTGTGACAGACGGAAGGACAGACACAGGAGTGATCTTATAATGGTTCCGTTTTTACTGTTTAAGTACGGAATCCTAAAAATCATGCATCGAACATAGATTATGAAACTCTTTCCAACACATTCAGAATACTGTAACAATGCATCACCGTTTTATAAAGTGAAAGATGATGTCTAAGTAAACAATTTGAAAAACTCATAACACATTTCAAACCCCAATTTTAGCAATTATCATCTAGAGTCAGAAAAGTATTTGAATTATTTTGCAAAGCTCTGTATATGATCTATAGATTTTTATATATACAACATATTATGCTAAAATTTAGCTTCCTAACACAATTCAAAATTTCCCTTCAGCAACTTCCGTCAATAAACGAAAGTGTACTCGAATTATGCAGCCTTCTTATATATAATCTATCGAATTCACATGGGCGTAATCTGACGGGGTCAAGGGGGGGGGGGGGCATGTGCCCCCCTAGTTTTTCAGAAGCAGGGGCAAGACTTACCCTTTGCCCCTCCAGTTTTTTTGTATTGTTTTGTGGTTAAAGCATAGTTTTGTATTTCAAATTTTTCTTATTTTTTTAAAATTTAACCATTTATTTGCTATTTTGGGTACGAACTAGAATCAATAGTGGATAATTGCGAATACCCATAATTAATGTTTTTACGTTCATAGCAGTAATGTCTGTCTTCCTTCCTAACAAAATTTTTAATACCGTAGTCAAAGTTCAAGTAAAAATATTTTCCCTGCTCTTTTTTTTTTTTTTTTTTTCCTCAGAAAATTGGAACCTGTTTTCCCTTTTCAATTATAGAACTGTTTATATGCACGCGTGGGGTTTATCTCTTGATTACTGTCTCTGACCATTGTCATTTTCTTTAAGATAAAGTAACCTTGGGATAATATGAATACAACCATACAACTCTCTGATCCTCCCGGCTATATCGTCCCCCTATTTCAAAGTGCCCGTCACAGATTAGTAATTACGGTGGCCTTAGAACTTTACAGGATTTCACTGGGGAGATTCATCGTAACAGAAATATAAAGAACAAGTTCTGTTTATAGAACAAATCTTTGTTTAATAAGGTTTTTAAATACTGAGCAGAAAAGTTTCAATGAGGTAGTCATAAAGCAGTTTGATTCAAAGGAATAGAAAAATCTGCGGTCTTATTCAGTTTGTTAGTATTCACTTGTTTTTGTGACATTTTGAAATTCTTAAATGTAAAAACATATTTATAAATATATTTCGCATTTTAACTTAAGTGCAATTGAAGAATACGAGAACAAAGGAAATATTCTTTAGAGAAATAGAAACAGAAGTACCGGAAACTTGACATTTTTCCTTCGTTCTTTCACCAAAATACTATACATTTTTATAAAAAATTTTACTTAATATTTTAAAAATAAAAACAATATTAAAAAAACTGAATATTTTTATTTGGGCCTTTAAAGTTAATCCACTTTGAAAATGTGTAAAATTTAAAGCATTTCAATTAAAACAAATAAATTAAAATCAATGTGATTTTAAATTTGTGTATTGGTAAATTATTTGGATTTATCTGAAATCAGTACGAACGGGATTTAAATCCTATAAAATTATCAACTAAATGTTACTAATTTCACAACGTTCTGAAATCTCATTAATATGATTAAAGTATCCTATACAAATTATTTTTCTTTCAACCTTTTTTAAATTTATGAAGTATGTTAATTTTTTTTTTCAAATAAATGGGTATCCATATGAAAAACAAGGAATAATTATTAAAGTTATAATTATCAAATGCAAAATTAAGGGAAAATATAAAAAAACTCGCCCAATTTGTGGAAAATATATTTATAGTTTTAAACAGTAATGTATATACACTTAAAACGAATACATATGTGTACTTTTAGGAACATAGTTTTTATTAAAACTCAAATCCATACTGCCTCTTTTCGAACGGATTTTTTCATTTATTTTTGTTCAGAAAAGTATCCCATTGGCAGGTGATTTTATTAAGAAACTATGTAATCTAACTTTTTTTCAAATTTTCTGAAAAAGACCAAAGATATTTGAAAATGCTGTCAAAGTGGGCGTTTTGAACTGAATTTCGAGTTGCGTCAGCGCAGGAAAGGAAAAAAACTTCCGTATTGAGACAATAATCACTTACAATTCAAAATGCAATTTATTAATCGGAAAAAAAAAATTGAATAAAAACCACTTTAATAATCGTACTTGCAAATATGATTTTATATTAAAAAATGAGTCAAAAAACGTGTGAAAAAGTAAAGTAATCATTGATTTTAAATCATTGAAAAGCACATGGAACATTTGTAAAAAATAATTTCTTATGCATTATACTTATGAAATAAGACAAGCATATTTTTATACTTTATTTCAAAAGGCTATATGCACGTGGGAAATGTTTCATACCAGCCATAGCTTATAGAACTTTTAAATAAAAAAAAAAGAAAAAGAATTTCAACATCCACCATACCCATAACGAAATTTATTTAGTTATTTTATTGAAATGTAATTAACTTGCCAAAGCATAAAAAGTCTCAATATAGTATTTTTATTGTTATTATTTTTAAGTTGCTTACAATAATATTGCAATTGCAAATAAGATTTGAAATTGTCTAGAGTTAAAACTTACCATGTAACTTTTTTTAGAAACCAATTTAAGCTGCTCTTTTATTAAAAATTTTAACTAATCTATACTATTAAAAACCGTTCGCGTATCTATCTATGTAACCTCAAAAACTCGAAAACCGCAGGGCGCAGGGCTACGAAATTTTGCACACGGGTTGCTGGTAAGGGACCCATGAACGATTGGGGTAAAAAATTCGAAATTTTTAAATAGATTTTGATAGATTAAATATTAATTAAAATCCATACACAAAGAGATCTCATCAAAAATAGGCTTTTTAATTTTCGGTTGGTTGGTTGTATAAAATCTCCGCAGAAGTCATTAAATAAATCAAGGTAGGGATCATTGCAAATTACGAGTCCAGTGTTTAAACTCCATGGTTCAGAGATTATATGACGTGTAGACAATCAACTTAATTATTAACCGTTGCCAAATGCTAAAAACTTAATTTTAAAGGATTTTATCGACTTAATGAGTGATAATTAGCTGGGTTTAAGGAGTTTTTTACATGACATATATTAGTACGATAGAGATTATTATTACAGAAAACTTTATTTAACAAATTATTTGTTAAATTTACAAGGATGATGGGGAGGGATGAGGATAAACGACTTTTTATTAAAGATCCCATATATTTTACTTGACCGCGCGCCACCTGACGGTGGCTTTTTCATTAATTGACCCTCCTTATTAGTAAATCCAAATCTACTACTCTGATTTCAACAGAACTAATTACATTTAACAAATTTAATATTTTTAGCTTCACCCGTAACGTTTAATCGCTGTTTTATATAGATAATACCGCTATTTTAGAATAATAGTTTTTGTAAAAATTAAATTTATGTTCCTAATAAAAGTACAGAGACCGTATTCAGTTGATACATACCAACAGCCAAAGTTAGTGATTTGCTGTTGAGCACTTGACCGCGCGCCTCCTCGCGGCCCCTCCCTCAAGGTTTTTTTCTCCAACTGTGTTTTATTTACAGAACGCAGATAATTATGTTCCGAACTTCTCCAAACCAGTTCCATTTTCCTAAATTATCATATAAATCAGCATTCATAGCTTCAGGGTGTACTTCTAGAAAACAGTTACCAGTATTTCCAAATAATAGTCTAAGCCAAATTTCAAATTAAGTTCCTAGCTCAACCAAATGAATCAATCTTTAAAGATGCATATAGTGGGTCTACTAATTTATCATTTGCTGAAAGGCACTTGAACATCCGCCCCCCCCCCCCCACCTTGCCCCTCCCTCAAGGCTTTTTGTCTAACTGTACCCTGTTTCCATATCTCAGTAACAAATTTTCCGATTTCAGCGCAACTGATTCCAAATATCATATTTAACTTAATAATCAACATCCATATCATTAAAATAAATTGATGAGTAGCGGGTACTACTATTTCCGAATTACAGTCTAAGACAAATTTCTAATTAAGTTCCTAGCTTAACCAAACGAACTAATTTTTAAATATGCATAGTGGTACTCCTAATTAGTTATTTACTGAAGTGAACTTGAACAGCCGCTCCTCCTTCAAGGTTTTTTTTCTAACTATGCCCCGTTTCCATAACTCAGCAACTGTCTTTCAGATTTCAACGCAACTGATTACAAACATTATAATTAACTTAATAGTCATCCTCTATAACATTAAAGTAAATGTATGAGTAGTAGTTACCACTATTTCTGAATAATAGTTTAGCCAAATTTGTAATTAAGTTCATAGCTTAACCAAACGAACTAATTTTTAAAGATGCATAGTGGTCCTCCTATTTAGTCATTTTCTGAAGGACACTTGAACATCCCCTTCCCCCGGCACCCTCCTCAGGGTTATTTTCTCTAACTGTGCCTTATTTCAATAACTCGGCTAATAATGTTCCCATCTTCTCCAAACCGCTTTTGTAGCACGTCTACTATTACGGTGCCGTAAGCAACGGGAACCTGTGTCAGATGTTCGTTCGGAAAGAGGTTTGTTTAGAACAGAATGCTCCCCTGGCGGTGGAAGGTGGAAATAAAAGATTTTCCGGAGCGTACGAGCATGCCCGGTATACGGTGCCAAAGCCATCGGAGATCCGGGACAGAGTTTCGTTTTTTAAGAGATTTAAGCTTATTACACGGGCCCAAACAACGCCGGGTGGGTCAGCTAGAATAATATCTACTCTATTAAGATCCGTGCGCGTATCTATCTATGTAACCTCAAAAACTCGGAAAACCACAGGGCGCAGGGCTACGAAATTTGGCATACGGGTTGCTGGTAGGGAGCCCATGAACGATTGGGGCAAAAAATTCGAAAATTTTAAATAGATTTTTTTTTTTATGTTTTTGACGAATTTTTGCCTTTTTTTATGTCAACTCGTAATCGCGCGAGTTCTAACCAGTTCTAAATGTTTACTGCAATGTGAGATATACATATTACGGACGCCACGCTGCAATACTAAGAAGCTGTAGCGGGTATTACGATAATTATTTTACCTCGCATGCAAATAATTAGAGATTATTTAATTGCGCTTCATTCTTTCATTTCTTTTTTTTTTAAATAAAGAAACACTTTTTTTACAAACATTAACAACATTTTAATTCTATTTATTCCGTTATTCCAAAGATATCGTTTTATCGTCTGTTGCCACAGCAATAAATTAAGTTTCATTAAAAAAAGTGCGCAGTAGTAATTTTTTTTTCCATAAATTGTATAGTTATTGAACAACTCAACACTTTAACAGAGGAATTAAATTCATTTTATTCACATTTTAGAATTAAATTCATAAACTTCCGTGCGTAGAACGGGTTTAACAGCTAGTCTATACTATTAAAAACCGTTCGCGTATCTATCTATGTAACCTCAAAAACTCGAAAACCACAGGGCGCAGGGCTAGGAAATTTTGCACACGGGTAGCTGGTAGGGCGCCCATGAACGATCGGGGCAAAACATTCGAAAATTTTAAATAGATTTTTGATAGATTAAATATTAATTAAAATCTATCCACAAAGAGATCTCATCAAAAATACGCTTTTTCACAGAGTAATCTTCGGTTGGTTGGTTGTATAAAATCTCCACAGAAATCATTAAAAAAATCAAGGTAGGGAGGATTTCAATTCCCAGTCGAGTGTTTAAAATCGATGGATCAGAGATTATATGAGATGTAGACAATCAAGTTAATTATTGACCGTTGACAAATGCTAAAATCTTAATTTTAAAGGATTTTGTCGACTTAATGAATGATAATTAGCTGGGTATAAGGGTTTTTTTACATAACGTATATTAGTATGATAGAGATTATTAATACAGAAAACTTTATTTAGCAGATTATTTGTTAAATATCTTGACTGCGCACGACCTCACGGGTAATTATTTAATTGCATTTAATTATTACATTTTTTTAAATAAAGAAAAACATTTTATCACAAACATCAACAAAACTTTTAATTCTATTTATATACCCTTATTCCAAAGATATTCTTTCATCGTCTGCTGCCATAGCAACACGATAAATTTAATTTCATTAAAAAAAATTGCACAGTAGTAGGAAAATATTTTCTAAATCCAATAGTTATTGAACAACTCAACACTTTAACAGGGGAATTCTTATTTCTTATTTAGATATTACATAATTGTTTGTTGTCATTGCGTTGTTTTGCTAAATTTCGTTTCGTACTCGATTATTATCATATCTATTTGATGTGAATTGTGAATTTTTTGCGTAGTACTACTCTTTACTACGGATTTTAATTTTAAAAAACATTGTGAAAAAGGGATCATAGACTTTTGCAATTTTTTTTTCTTTTGAAAACAGTGACGAACCGGTCACGGATTTTTACATATTTCTTTATTTAATATTGACATATTTTTTTACTTTTGAAAACAGTGACAAACCGCTCATGGATTTTTACATATTTCTTTATTTAATATTGGCATATTTTTTAATATTTGATCATAACCTTGGAAATTGAAGTTTTGAAAATAAGATGCCTAAGCGCAAACAGTCAATAACTGGCAATTCCTCACGAAAACAGAGGGCTATAAGGCAGCGTGAAAGGCGAAATAATGAGACAGAGGAAGAAGCTGCTGCAAGAAGACTCGCCATGGCAGAAAGAGACAGGGAAAGACGAATGGAAGAAACAGAGGAAGAAGCTGCTGCAAGAAGACTCGCCATGAGAGAAAGAGACAGGGAAAGACGAATGGAAGAAACGAAGGAAGAAGCTGCTGCAAGAAGATATGAGGCTGCACTGCGAGCACAACAAAGACGTCACGATGAGGGTACCCAGCCACTGGCTGTGAGAGAAAATCGCTTACAATGTATTGCTCGACGTCGAACAACGAATAGCACAAACAATGTCGGAAGATGCGGATTACACACAACAGTTGAAGAACAACAATGTGGTGATATGGACAATGTTTGCATCAAGTGTAATGCATTTTATTTCAATGCGGAGAAGAATAAAAGAGGAATTTATACTCGCTGTTGTCATAACGGCAAAACAGTTTTGGAACCTCTTCAACCATATCCAGATCAGATGAGACAGCTTATAGATGGCAGGGATATATCGTCAGCTCACTGTAAGGAACACATAAGGTCATATAACAGTGCGTTGTCTTTTGCCTCTATGGGTGCTCAAGTTACACTACCCCCAGGTACCAGCCCGTATTGTTTTAGAATCCATGGACAAATTTATCATAATACTTCTCTTCTTCATCCAGCTGAAGTAGGGCAGGAAAAATATGCTCAATTGTATGTATTGGATTCTGATATAGCACTGCGGCAGCGTATGAACAGGAATGAAAATTTACAATGTAAAGAAGAAATCATGAGCAAGCTTGACGATGCTATCAGGCGAATTAACCCTTATGCACAAGCATTTCAAATGCTTCATGAAATGGAAGAACAAGTCATCGCAGAACAAGAACCTGAAGCAGCAGAAAGCGTGTGTATGTATATATGTGATAAAAATTTATCAGCGGACCAGCATCGTGGCAGATACAATGCACCAAAGTCAAATGAGATAGCCATGGTTTTCCATAGTTCGGATGGTGCACCACCTACCAATAGGGATATCTGCATATATCCGAAGGGGAATCGACTGTGTAGAATAAACGTCCTGAATCCTAATGGTGACCCCATGACTTATGTTTTATTTTTCCCACATGGAGAAAAGGGTTGGGGTGTGGATGCTGGATGTTCTGAACTTCAATTTTACAGTCATAGGTTGTCAGTGAGAAGGAATGTTTTCAATCCCATACTTTATGGCGGAAAACTTTTGCAGCAGTATTGCGTCGATTCTTATGTCAAGGTTGAAGGAAACCGTTTGAATTATATCCGGTCTAACCAGAAAACATTAAGAGTAGAATCTTACTTAGGGTTAGCAGATCATCTTAATGCTCTAGCAGAACAATCTGGTTTGAAACCAGGTGTAATGGTTATTTTGCCATCTACATTCATAGGAAGTCCCAGAGCCATGCAGCAAAATTATCAAGATGCGATGGCAATCGTTAGAGAATTTGGTAAACCTGATCTCTTTGTCACCCTAACGTGCAATCCAAATTGGCGAGAAATCAAAGAGAACCTTTTCCCAGGACAAAAGCCTCATGATCGTCCAGATTTAGTGGCACGTGTGTTCGACATGAAGAAGAAAGCAATGTTGAACGATCTTAAAAAAAACGGCATTTTGGGATGCACAGTCGCAGACATACATGTTATTGAATTCCGAAAGAGAGGATTGCCACATATGCACCTTTTACTGATTTTAACTGATGATGACAAGATAAGAGATCCAGCCACTATTGACACCATCGTCTGTGCTGAATTACCTGATCCCACAAATGAAAATAGATTGCACGAAATTGTCAAGGCTACGATGATCCATGGACCATGTGGCGTCATAAATCCAAACTCACCTTGCATGGAAGACGGTGTTTGCTCAAAGGGTTATCCAGAGGAGTTCAGAAATGAAACGGCTGTGAATGTTGATGGTTATTCAATGTACAGACGGCGTGATGATAAGAATCACATAATGATAAAGGGAAATGTCGTAGACAACCGTTGGGTTGTTCCTTATAACCCATACCTCACAAAGAAATACAATGCGCATGTTAATGTCGAAATATGCAGCTCTGTTAAATCAAGTAAGTACATTTTTAAGTATGCATATAAGGGTCATGATTGTGCAAAAGTTGTTTTTGAAAATAACGGTGAGGGATCTGTAGTGTGGGATGAGGTGAAGAGTTATTTAAATGCACGATATGTTTCGGCACCAGAGGCAATGTGGCGACTTCTTAAAAAGCCCATGCAGAACAAGTCGCATGTTATCATTAGATTGCCGGTGCATCTACAAGACATGCAATCCGTGTATTTTAGGGAAGCGGAAGAACGTGAAGCTTTTGAGAGAGCAAGAAATAAAGACACCATGCTTACTGCTTGGTTTCTACTTAACAGGTCCGATCCTTCAGCAAACATCTATCTCTATACAGAAATTCCAAAGCACTTTGTATGGGAAAGCAATGTGTGGAAAAGGCGTGTTAAATTAGGTGACTAAATAGTATCAAGGATGTATTCTGTAAGCCCAAAGGATATTGCGCGATTCCATCTTCGTATGCTTCTTTGTCATGTTTCCGGTGCCAAGTCTTTCGAGGAGTTAAGGACGTATGAGAATACTGTCCAAGAAACATTCAAGGGTGCATGCCGTGCTAGAAATTTATTAGAAGATGAAGATGAATGGCAACATTGTTTGACAGAAGCATGTAGTTTTGAAATGCCGCCCAAACTGAGACAACTGTTTTCGTTCATATGTGTGTTTGGCAATCCAAATTCACCGATTCAATTATGGGAACAGTTTAAGTCAGAACTCTCAGAAGATTTTGCTCGCCATCTGCCGCTGCAGGAGAGTAGAGATAGAGCCCTTCAAGACATAGCCAATCACCTACGTATACACAACATGACACTTCAGAGCCTTGGATTGCCTGAACCCTCAAGGCTGGAGAACTCTGTGGAATACGATGTCTATGATTTACAAGAAGAAAGAGCAGAGGGACAACGATTGTTAAACATGCTAAATCCGGAACAACGAATAATTTTTGATGCTGTCATTGAAAGTATTCAAAATGATTATGCTACTGCCGCTAAGGTTTTCTGTGTCAATGCTTTTGCGGGATCAGGAAAAACATTCCTATTCAATACTTTGCTGCATAACGTTCGAGGAAGGGGACATATTGCTATTCCCGTTGCATGGACGGGCATCGCAGCTGTACTCTTGCAAGGTGGAAGAACTGCACATTCTCAATTTAAATTGCCAGTCCCCATATTGGATAATTCAGCTTCGAAAATTCGGCAACATGCATCTGAAGGAAGATTACTGAAAATGGCTAAGCTCATTATATGGGATGAATGTACCATGACACCTATCCATGCTCTGAATGCTGTTGATAGACTTCTGCGAGATTTGGTTGGCAATAATGTCCCATTTGGGGGTAAAGTGTTTATTCTTGGAGGTGACTGGAGGCAGATTTTACCTGTTGTTATGCATGCAAACAAAACACTCATTTTTGAAAGTTGTATCAAGAATTCTTCTATCTGGCCAACATTTCGACAGTTCAGTCTGGTTACAAATATGCGAACAAAGCCGGAGGAGCTCGATTTCGGGGAATGGCTCATTCGCCTGGGGGATGGTCGCTTGACTAATGATTATGAACTCGGAAAAGATGTTATTGAAATACCTCCAGAATATTTAGTGCAGGATTCTATAGTGGATGATATTTTTGGTTCGTCTGAAATTGATCTTAATCATCTTTCGGAAAGAGCCATTTTGTGTCCCAAGAATGAGGATTCTTTGAGATTGAATGAGGAGGTTTTACGAAAAGTACCTGGCGAAGTCAAGTCTTATTTTAGTGCTGATACAATACTTTGTGATGAGGAAGAAGAACAAAACAATTTGAAGATGGATTTCATCAATAGTTTAACACCTTCTGGAATGCCACCACATCAGTTAAATCTTAAAGTTGGCGTTATTGTTATGTTGCTTAGGAACATGAATCCGTCCAGTGGTCTCTGTAATGGAACACGTTTAATAGTCAAAAGGTTGTCACAAAATGTTATAGATGCAGAAGTTTTGACAGGACATAGGAGAGGCACCCGTGTTTTTATACCGAGAATCCTGCTTACTCCCTCGGATACCAGTTTACCTTTCCAGTTACGCCGCCGTCAGTTTCCACTTAGACTCGCCTTTGTTATGACTATCAATAAATCTCAGGGTCAAAGTTTGAAAAAGGTTGGAATCTATTTGCCCCATCCAGTTTTTTCACATGGGATGTTGTATGTAGCCTTTTCAAGAGCAACTTCTGGAGGATGTGTACGTGTTTGGGTCAAGGACGGACCAAAACAAGGGAAACTTTTGTCACAGTCTGATAAAGTATTTACACAAAACATTGTCTTCCGTGAAGTTTTATCCTAAGTCGCAACTATTTTGCTTTATTGTAACAACAAACAAAAAAAAAACGAGTCTACTGCACTTTACCTCATGCATGACGTGGATAACAATGCAAAGATTTTTCATTTCAAAAGATATTTTTTCAATGTTTTTGCAAAGACGATATATATTTCATTCTTTCTTACAAATTTTTGTTTGGTTGTGTAAATATTGACTTTATAACTGATTTTTATATTCCTAAACTGTAATTTGGTTGTGTAAATATTCACTAAAAAACGAGTCTACCGCATTTTATCTCATTTGGGTCGTGCAAAGATTTTTCCTTTTAAAAAAATTTTTTTCCATTTTTTTGCAATGAAGATGTACATTTCATACTTTCTTACAAATTTTTGTTTGGTTGTGTAAATATTGACTTTATAACTGATTTTTATATTCCCAAACGTTAATTCAGTTGTGTAAATACTTACCTTTATTTATTTTTCAAGACATAACTGATTTTTTGTGTACATACATGTTTCATATTGGTTGTGTAAATACTGATTTTTAATAGACATAACAAATTTTCATATTCATAAACTTTAGTTTGGTTGTATTGATTTTTATTTTTTATTTCGATTTTAAAATTAAATTCATGAACTCCCGTGCGTAGAACGGGTTAAACAGCTAGTCTTGTTAATAAAACTTATGTTTTTTACAAACCATTAGGTAATGTTTGATAATATAAAGTTTAAAAAAGAAATATAATCCCTAGTTTTTAACACTTTCCATAACATAGTTGAAAAGTATTTATGACTTCTGTTTGTCCCTCGGTCTTTTTCGCAATTTGTTCGCGCTCTGATTTTCGTAAATTATTTGGATTTTCACTATATAGGGTAGAGGTCTGCATGGGCCGAAATTTGTAGTCCCGAGCCTGGCTCGACTCGTACAACATTTTTTGGCCCAGCCCAGCATCAAATTTAAAAGTTCGTCCCGAGACCGGCACGGTCCGGTATAAAAGCTAAAATCTCGGCCGGAGTCCGGCCTGGTATAAAAGCTAAAAATTCGGCACGAGCCCTGCTCGTACAAAAAATTAATTGGCCCGGCTAGACTGAATTCCTACAAAACATGCCAATATTTTTGAAGCAACGCTATCTTACAATTAAAATTATTTAAAAAGCAAGCTTACTCATGCAAAGATTTTCTTTTCGGATTATGCTCGAAATGCATGGAGTACAAAATATCAACAATATTAATGACCACGTACTAGAGAAGGTCTCCAACTGCCAGATCAAGATTTTGTCGAGAGTGGTGTCGTTGGAAAGCTCTTACCATAGGGATCATCAAGGAAATGTATAAAACTACCCGTCCGAGGACGACGTATTTCTGTCATTTATTGATTTCTCCAGGTCGCTAGTTATGCAGGAAAGACACTCTGTGTGGTCATGTCGACAAAATTTGGTCACAATTTTCTGTTTCTTACTGGAGAGAACATGGAACCTTCACCAACTTCACACTGTTAACAACTGTACTGTAAGGTGTCTTTTCTACCAAACAGAGTGTCTCTCCTGCATAGCTAGCGACCTGGATAAATCAATAAATGATAGAAATGCATCGGCCTATAACTCTTCACAAGTTGCATTCGGACGGGTAGTTGTATACATTTTCTTGATCCCTATGGTAAGAGCTTTCCAACGTCACCACTTTCGACAAAATCCCGATCTGACAGTTGGGGACCTTCCCTAGTTAGACAATTACGTACATAAACACTAATTTAAAAAAAAATGACTTAGACAATTACATTCAACTGAAGAATCAGTAAGCAAAATCAACGTAGTTTAAAATGAAGGAAAAAGATTATAAAAGAAAACCATAATTTTAAAGCTCTACGAAGAAAAAAAGTAGATTTTAAAAATATCTCTCTAATTTATTAAACCAAATTAAATTTCTATTAGATTTCGCTAAACAAATGTACAACATCACTATGATTTTTTCAAAAATAATTAAATAAAATGCAAGCCCGACATGGACACGAGAGGAAGAATTTAGAGGTCTGCAGGGAACCGGGCCTGGCCTGAAACCCGAGGTTTATTTCATTGGACTTGAGCCGAGCCAGGCCTACAATGTATTGTTCACGTGCCAGGTCGGGTCCGAGTTTTATTTTTGCCCGAAGACATAGGCCGGGTCTAGACTTCATTGTTCCAGGGCCGTGCAAGATATCAGTCAGTGGCTATACTGTAAAAATAGAAGTTACAAATTTGTGATATTCTATATTTCCTTATCAAAACTTTTCTGTAACTGTATTCTGCTATATTTACATTTAATTTGGTTTAATAAATTACAGGTAGATTTTTTTATTTACTTTATCTTTGTACAGTTTAAAGTTATGATATTTTGAAATCCTCTTTAAAAAAAAAGAAAAGAAAAGAAAAACTGTAAACTAGTTACTAGTATATACGACGGTGGGAAGCGTTGGGGGAGCAGGATAATTAAATTTACTTTACCTCTGATGATTTAAAAAAAAAGAAAGTAAAATTTATTCTTCGTAAGTGACACAAAATAATTAAACACTAAGAAAAACAAAAAATAAGAATCTTTCGAATGTGGCTCTGCTCTCGGAACTCCTGTGGAAGACAATTTTTAATTATGTTTTTCTTTTTACGTTTATGTTTTTCAAATTTATCTTAAACAGGGGATTCAGGGGGTTAAGCCCTCTGGAACTCTCTGTGGCTCCTAAAGGTCCAAACCTTCTTGATTGTTCTGTATAGATTTTAGGCTGATATGTATAAAAATTGTCTTGTACGGGGAGTTCTGACAAAAAATACTTATTTTAGATTTTTTTTTCATGTTTAAATTCTTTGTTTTAAAAAAAGTGCCCTGGGTTGCGAAGTATAGGCACATCTATAACAAAATACTGACCCTCCCTATATTTCTTTCTGCTTTTCTCGGTGTAAATATTGATTTTTTTAATGAATCTCTATTTGTATGTAAATGCCTGAATCCTGGATTATCATTAATACCGTTAATCCACATTCCATGGCTTGGGGACTTAAAAATCTGAAAATTGCTATGCAGTAAAATTTTCTAAGACAAAATCGCATCGGAGAGAAGAAAAATCCGTTACAGACAAGTTCCATTCTTAGCTGGTACATCATTTGTTGTAAATGTATTATATTCTTTTCGCACGGATTATTATATTCAATTTGCACGGATTAAGACATTTTTCCGTTTAAGACAAGATTCCGACATACACATTTTAATTTTCAGAGGTTTTACTGTACATTATTATTATTACTTTTTTTGGACTAGAAATTGTATGTAGTCGTTAAATATAATTTTAATTATAGCATAAGTGCAATTAAAAAAAAAAAATTTTTTTTTTTTTTTTGCAAAAAATTTTCGCCTTATTTTACTGCTTTTTGCAAGTGTCAGGACAGGCCGGTTCAATAATTTTCATACAGGCTGGGTCGGGAGAGGATCTGAAAATTTCGGCTCATGGAGACATCTAGGAAGAATGAATTTCAGGCCCAGATCGGCCCAAGTTTACAGAAATGAGTAATGCCCGGGCCGGCTCGGAAAGAGTAAAGATCAAGCTCACCTCCGAAAGAGTGAAGATCAAGCTCAGGGCCGTAGCTAGAGGGGTGCCAAGGGGGGGGGGGGGCTCAGCACCCCCTGAAAAATTTTGAGCCCCCCCCCCCTTCCCTGGGGAAATTGCCAAGGTCACTAAATGAATTCTGTTTCAAAAATCCAAATGAAACTCTGTTCAAAAATTGAACTTAGTTTTGGGTTTTTTTTTTTTTTTTTTTTTACAGTTTTGCATAAATTAAATTGTAATATTTGTTTAAAAACTGCAAATAAGTGCTTCAATATGCGCGCATCCTATCTGCACATACTCAGAATTAGCAACCTTTTGCTGATGCAAACATTGACTTTTGCGTTAGTTATGTTACTGAAATTTTTCATTTTGCAGCGTTTTCCATTATTAGCATAAAACGAAGTTATTCTAATGAGTTAGATAGTAAATATGATGCTTATGATAAACATTATGTTTCCTATTTGAGTCATCCTAGTTTAAATATATATAAGATCCTTCATTTATGAATGATACTAATGAAAAAAGCTAATAGCCAATTTAAATACAAGTGTTTTTGGAATTTGAATAATTTTAAAATGCAAAATACATCCTTGATTTTTCTAATGTTTTTTTTATCATATAAAAACTTAACTTTAGAATCTTTAAGGGCAAGGAATATTCAGAAAAAAATTAAAGGTTTCAATTCTTTTGAACTGTGAGCTTTTTATTTACTTACTGACATCATCACTTATTATTTCACTAGTATAATTTTACATTGAAAATTTTCATTCTGCAGCCAGTGATGTAGTTGTAAAAAAAACAGAGGGAATACGCCGCTGTAGGCAGAGGGAGTATATGCTAAAGAGCTTATGCCCTAAAGAGTATATGCTATAGTGTTTTTGAGAAGTGGGTATACGGTATTCCTTAAAATAATCCAGAAAATATACGGCATATCCACCGTATATCCTTCATTACATCCATGTCTGCAGCTTTTACTTTTCTTAGAATGAAATAAAGTTATTATAAACAGTTTAATAAGAAACGCAGTGCGTACAATATGAAAAAATCCCAGACAGCTCAGCTTACAGTCGCAGATAGATTTCGAAGACGCAAACCGTTAGGTGCCTGTTTATTGGGAATTGCAGAAGAAATGACCTTTTTGCCATGACTCGGCAGTTGGGACCGCCCATTTTAAAACTACCTGTATCTGTAGGCGAAGCCGGCAGGGATTTCTTTGTTTTTTATTTTTATTTTTTATTTATTTTTTATTTTTTGCTGTACGGGTTGGTCCTATAAAAAACTTGTAGATAATATTAAAAGGATTTATAATAAATTTAAGCGGATTTAATATCTTGTGAATTGACAAAGTTATGATTTTTTTTCTTCTTAAACCCCTAATCCCTCCCTCAAGGCCATTTTTAATGATATCAAAATCTGTCATAAATAAATTTCGGCCCTTTTCCTAGAAGAATAATAACGTTAAACGGATTCGATACGTATCATAATTAAGAAGTTATGGGTTTTTCTGCACAAAAAGCCCCTCATTCCCACCCCCCTTGGTTCGATTTTGTCCATTAATGAACTTGACCGAGATTTTATGCTCCTTGATTTATGTATTAGTTTGGAAGAGATTTATGCAGAATTATTGAAGTTATCGTGTCCATAAAAAAGTGATATAGATGGATAAAAGTTTTGAACTGGGGGTGGTTTTCGGTTCTGGGAGTCATGATCGGCATAGATCTGCAAAAATTTTCCAGAAATTTCAACATAGGGGAGAATGTAATAGGTAGTATTTCTTACAAAATCTACCTAATATGCCCCAATTTACTTTTATATATATACTTTGATCATATATATCTGTGTTTGTGCGTGCATGTGTCAGAGAGAGAGAAATAGTATGAGCACCGCCTATTGTTTGCTTCTAGCTACAGCCCTGATCAAGCTCGGCTCAGACCGAGTCTCATGAATGCGAATTGGCCCGAGCCCGTAAAAACCTGTTATATAGATATATGCTATTGAGACTTGCTACAACACATTCTCTACTGAAAATGCAGTATATGACTGTTATAGCTCGTTTGTAGGGATACGAAAAGTTTTCCATTACATTACTTGAACTTGAACTTGTGATAGGTTCAATGGGCTTCCAAGTTGCGAAGCAACTGCACACCCTGGCTTTGAGTAGGTGTATATCAAATCCTGAGAGAGCCATATGAAATGTCTAGCCGTAGTCGAATTGACTACATAAAATAGGATAGTGTTAAGTATATCTATAAAATAAGCCCATTACATTATGCTATATTGGGAAAAATTGTTTGTGGTGCATTTTAGTAATGTTATGATGATACATCAAACATGATGAATTTATATGTGTCACTGAGGTGGGTTTATAGCACTCTTTCTATAGAGTATGAAGTAACTAGCATGTATGTACTTCGTTTACAGGACTGACTATGAACTATAATTGCTGGAAGTGCGTTTTCAGCTGTGGTGTACATTTTTAAAATTAACTCAATTTTAGTGCATTACGTCGTGAGTATAAATTCTACAGATCATATACAGAGCTGCACGAAAAAAGAAAAATGAAGCACTTCAGTTTATGGACATTAATTCCTAATGTATGTTTTTTACTGTATTTGGCATTTTCCAGTTGAATTATATTTTATTATTCAAAGGTGCTTATAGAATATAAATAAATTCATATGGCAGCGCAAAAGAAATTAAATATATTGCCGCCTACGGAAGGTAATTGCTGCATGTGCATTTCTGTTAAAATGAATCAAGTCAAATTTTACTGTATTATTATCTGCCATAGAGATTAATTCTTGAAAATGGATTTTTAACTGTGTTCTGTGTTTTTTAAATTGTTTATTTAAATATCTCATTCCACTGTGTGAAAGAATGAACTTTCTTAACAGTATTTTAATAACGTTGGAAAATATTTGGTAATCTATAACTGATGCACGTGTTTTATTCACTTGACATAACATTGTGAAGTAGTGTTCAAAATTTTCGAAATTTAAGGTCAATATTAATTTTTAAATTCTTAAACTTCAATTATTCTATGTACCCTAAAATTCATCACAGCAAAATTTCTGAGTCATTCCAATAAGAACACTAGCAAGAGGTTTTTTTTTTTTTTTTTTTTTTTTTTTTAATATAAACTTTCGTCAGTTGTTTCCTGTGAATAAAGGCTTTAAATATATTTATCTCAACTACTTCTCTCACCATCTTCGAAAGCCCAAGGCTTTGACAATTTTTATTAAATTGGTTTGAATTATTTTCTAATTGAACATTGCATCAAGCATAAGAGATATAACAGTCGAGCATTCAATATTTTTAAACATTCCTTTCAAAATATAAAATGTGTAACTTAGGATTGTCCCTATTTTTGCGTATATAATTAAACATTTAAAATTTTGTTTAAATATTAAAATTTTAAGTATTTAATTTAAGTATGTGTGAGTGTGTGTACGCGGTGATGGGACGGAGGGAGTGGGGGGTAAAATTTTTTACAAATGATCTTCGAGATTTTTGCCCCCCTAGTCTTAGAGCCCAAGTTACGCCTATGTGCACACATACGCAGTAATATGCAAAAAAATAATTTTAAAAACGCATACTACAACTGAAAACACATTTCCAACAATTATCAGTGATAAACAGTAACGTAGTCGAATTATTTGTGCGTCCTTGTAAATGAACAATAAATGGTATGCTTTGTATGGTCTAATTGCATTTATAAAATTATGTTAAAGATATATTTGCGACAGAAAATTGACCTATTTGCGAAATGACTTGTGAAATTAGTTGCGAAATGACTTATTACTCACGGCTTAAATTGCGCCGGAGCCCAGCTCCGGTGCTTCTCTGCTTATAGTAAATATTTAAATATTGATCGGAATTCACCGGAGCCCAGTGCAAGCGCATCCGTAAAACAGAAGTCTAAAGTACCCTTTCCTTTTCCTCCCATATTCCAGTTCATATCTTTGTTCGATTCTTCAGCATATAAATATTAATTTTTGAAAATTTCATTCACTTTTTCATAAAAATGCATAGCTGCGAACTATTTATTTTTTGTGTTAACACTATTTCCGAATCACAATCCTTACTTTATTGAATCGCAGAATTCTGCGATTAATTAACATTAAAATTAGGCAAATATTTCTATTCGGCCGGAGTGATAACTAAAAAGTGGAATAATTGACAGCTAAGTAAATGCAGATAGATATATTTAAAATTTTTATTTTGCTAAAGAAAAAAAAATTGCTTTAAATTTTGCAAATACATATAATACGAACTTATAAATTAAGCCCTGTTATTATGAATTATTTCCTGTAATGAATTATTTCCTTCATGTGAATAGATTATCTTTTTAAATAATAAGATGTATGTGTTATAGGGTGGGGAGGGGGTCATCGTGATTTTAGAGATGCTTCGGTGGGGCGTCGCCAATAACAGGTTTTGAACCACTGATCTAACCAGGAAACCATGCCATTAGTGTAATAATGAAAAAAAATCTAAATAAGCAGCAATCGAAAGGGCATTATGAAACGTGTTTTTTGACGCATAAATCATTTGCCATCGTCTCTCCGTTATCGAAAGTCTTAAAATTTGTTAATTTATTGATTTAATAGGAACGAAGGAGGAGTCGATAGAATTGAAGGAGGAGTCGTTAACGTTTTCAACGTAACAACATCATCAAACTCGAGTCATTCGTCTATTTCCAGTTTAGTACGCCGCAATACTCCGAAATGATTCGATATGCTTGTGACAAGTCTGGGTTAGTACAAACTCGGCCACTTGCATTTGAAACGATTTGCAATTTTATTTTTCGCAGGAGGTTGATCATTGTAATCATTGCACTAGATTCAAGTTCATGAAATTCTCTTGGTGCCACGATTTTCTACGCTTCAATAATTTTTTTGTTCAGTGCCCATATTTGTCAATAGCATTTTTTTTTTTTTTTACGGTCTTCTTTCATTTTTATATTACTATATCTAAATATGCTTTGTATTTCATATTAATCTGATTATTAAAATTTCTGAATCAAAACCACGCCTTTTTCCCTTAATTAAATAAATAAATTAGCAAACTTTAAGACTTTATATCTCGATAACGGGGAGACGAGAGCAAATGATTTATGCGTCAAAAAACACGTTTCATAATTCTCTTTTGATTGCTGCTTACTTAGATTTTTTTTCATTATTACACTATGGCGTGGTTTCCTGGTTCGTTAGAAAACGAACAAAATTTCATTTCTGATTTTTATGAAAAATGAAAATTGTTAGTTTTCAAATACTACTTTCAGACTGCTTCTTTTCCACTTAAAAAACCTGTACCAGCTCAGACGTATATGACACTTCTAAACCAATTTTCCTTTTATGTTTTTTTCGTAGCCAAATAGAATTTCTTTATGTAGAGAGACCGGGGCTTGTTGGCCCATTTTGTCTCCAATATTTTTTATTTATTTTATTTTATTAAAATTTTATTTTTATTTTTTTAGTTTGGGCAGTAAGTGCACCTTAAAGCATAACCAAGTAGGAAAAATTTTGAAAAATAATTATTAATAGTTTCTATATGAATCTCAGAAGGACATCAAGTCACTGGGCCAACCTGCCCCGTCGAACGGGATAGGTTGGCCCATAAAATAGATTTTATTTTCGGATTGCTAATGGAAATGAAAAAAAAAAAAACAAAAAAAAAAAAAACACATAACGCTTCAAATGTAAATTTAATTTGTTATATAAAAGATACAAAGGATAAAAAAATATATATATTTTGTTCAGCTTAACTTACTAAACTTCATCGGAATCTTTCGCATCATCACAATCAATTCAAACATAAATATCATATCCACATTGACATATGATTCGTGTGCCCAACATTTGCACCTGGTAACTACATTGAATCCACTTTCCTCCTGATTTACTATTTTTGAATGATTTAAAAAAGCGAAGACATAGGGATTTCTCGTTGTCTTTTTGCTCTTCTTCGCTGGATAGATCTACTGTGAGAGAACATTCCGAATACTGCAATAAAACTTTTCAGTTTACTAAGTAAAAAGATTAGAAAACGCATAGCACATTTGAAAACCCATTTTTAGCAATTACTACCAAACGTCAAACAAAATATCCGAATTCTTTTGTGCAGCTCTGTATATGATCTATAGATTTGTATGTATACCACACAGTAGGGATGCGCCGAATAGTGATTTTGGCCGAATACCGAATATTCGGCACACAGGTAAGACGAATACCGAATATTCGGCTAGCCGAATAGTAATTGTTAAACCGAATACCGAATATTCGGCACACAGGTAAGACGAATACCGAATATTCGGCTAGCCGAATAGTAATTGTCGAACCGAATACCGAATATTCGGCTAGCCGAGTAGTAATTGTTAAACCGAATACCGAATATTCGGCCCACAGGTAAGACGAATACCGAATATTCGGCTAGCCGAATAGTAATTGTCGAACCGAATACCGAATATTCGGCTAGCCGAGTAGTAATTGTTAAACCGAATACCGAATATTCGGCCAGCCGAATATTTTTATGTTTCAAAGTAAGGTATATTAAAAAGTTAAATGTTAAAACAATTTTGCGCAATATTTAACACAGTACTTCCACTTTGATGAACAAAAGCTTTTAACATGTAATCTTTACTCTAAAAAATGTATGCTGCTTTGAGTTATTATTCAAGAAGATGATATAGTTTAAAAACTTTTTTAATTAATAAAATTTGCATGGCTTCTTCTGTGAATTAAAGCAAATGAATAAAATTTTCTTACATTCTAAAACAAATATTTTTAAATCAAAGAGAAAATTTGAAAGAATTGGAAGAAAAATGTTACAGTCATACTGTTTATTTGTCAGGATGGGACTAAAGTAAAAAAAATAATAATAATAATACAATCTATTCAAATGGCGACAACCTAGCAAGAGTAACGTTTTTTTCGCCTATATTTTCCCGTCGAAGTCAATGAAATAATTCTGCTTTTATTATTTTAAAATTTACATTTGACAAAACTTATTTTTGCAGAATTTTTTTTAAGTATTTATTAAATATAATTTTTAAGTTTATTTCTTAATATTTTGTAATATTGCAACATCGGAAGAAAAAAAAATAGTTGAGGCATGAGGCTATACAAAAAAAAAAAAAAAAAAAAAAAAAAAAAAAAAACGTACTCGCCAGATAAACTATTTTGGTCGCCAGTGGCGACCGCATTTGTCGAGCCTTGTTTCACCCTTTATGACTCAACAACTCCAATTTGAAAAATATTTACTCAGTTGTTAGAATACATCATTTTAAACATGTAAAAAATAATTTAAAAAAATTAAAAGATAAAAATAAAAATATATTACTGAAAAGGAACTTTTCTCATATCTGCAATAAACAGAAAATTACACAATTCTCATAAATAGTGTGAATTTTCTAATACAAAACTGTAAAGCATAAGAACATATATTTGTAAAAAATCTGTTTTTTGGGCGTTTTTAATTTAACAAAATTTACGAAGTTCATTTTAGCAATAAGGATGTGAAACTGCTCAAAGGATAAATAAAACTTTGGCATGAAATATTAACTAAGTCTGTTGATAATTTTATAGACAATTTATATGAACTGCTGTGTTGGTAGGTAGCAACGATAAATAAAATCGTCTTTTAAAGTCCCCTGTATAAGTATAATATTGACTTTTGGGTATGTTGCAGGTATGAAACGCGGTGATAAGAGATTAGAGTTTAAAAAAAAATTGTACATCATGAAAATTCCGGACTTTTCACGTCCCGCACACTGGTCAGGGCCCGACTTAAACTATCTAGGGCCCCCGGGACAAGCATCATTCTGGGGGGACCCCCTTCTAACTATACATAGAAACTAACTGTTAATGAATTACGCTGAAGTGACTAGTACTAAACGTCATACCTGCTGTATGTATACATAAATTTCGTACCAGGTACTATTCACATCTGTACTTGCAAGAAAAATGGATTCCTACAAGTACTTTAAGAAAAAGTACTAGTATGAAAACTAGTAGAAAACTAGTAGAACAAATGATTAAGGCCGTAGCCAATGGGGGGATTATCAGAGTTTGATCTCCCTCCGAATTTTTTTCAGGATGACTATAAATAAGCCATTAAGTATCAATCAAGAAAGTCAAAGTTAAAAAATCAACTACAGTTAAAAATCTTAAATAAAAATTTCATGAGCTAGTATCTTTTTTTTTTTTTTTCTTTGATTACGTCAGCATGTTTAAAAGATTAATACAATTTAAGAAAATGGGTAATAAACAACAGAAAGTTTTAAAAGTCCTAAATTTTCTTTTTGAAATGGAACTGTGTAAAAGTGGGATTTCTATGCTATCAAACAAATTGGTAGAATATTCAAATAGATTCTCCAACTTGTTTAACTGAAACGCTTGAAGAATACAATGAGGGTTTAATTCCAAATATCCACAAATCGGCAAACGTAGCCGTTTTGACCTATGCTCCTAGGAATACATTTCTGCAAAAGACATTTTAAAATATATGCAAAAAGCTTCAGAAATCTTTAATTTGTTTGACACTATTTTTGATATATTGGCGAAGTAAAATCCCTATCAATACAAATGAAATTATAAATTTTTTTGCGATGAAGAAGACTCAAATATTCAATTTTCTTTTGTGATAAGTATTGGTTACTCGAATTAACAATAGATAACTTTTAAATAATTTTACCTTTATTAAAGTATTACAAAACAACTATAAAATACGATAATAAGAATAAAATTTTGAACCTACAAATCCCCCTCCGAAATATTTTTCTGGTTACGGCCTTGCAAATGATGGATTGGTTGACGGGAGTATTTGTTTGCGAATTTTCCTTTAATTATCTACATTAGTCATATATGATGTCTGAAAGAAAAATGCCCTCATCATGAATACTTTTAGGAAAATACCAATAATGAATTTATTTTGAAAACAATGGAATACTAAGTTGTTAAAATACAACTTTAATCATTAGTATTCTAATAATATAATTCGTTCTTTTTTTTGCAGGGGGGAGGAGGAGGATTATAGGAAGCAAAAAAGGGGAAAAGGAAGAGCGCACACTACCTTCCTAAATCTTTGAAAATGTATAAGAATATTGGTCATTTTTGACCAATTTGTACCCTTTGGCACTTTCTTAATAAAATCCTGATTACTCTCACGCCCCCCCCCCCTCAAATGGAGGGCCCGAGGCAGCTGCCTCGCATGCTCCTGCATTAGTGAGGCCCTGACAATGGTTGCGCGAGCCTGGTCTTGGAAACTTTGAAAATCGGAGCACGTGACAACACTAGTTGGCATGCCCCTACCATATAGATGCGAAATTAAGTCGCTTACTGTTACATTTATTCTAATAAAATAAAGTTTCGCTCTGTGTGTGTGTGTTTGTCTGCGATGGCTAGCAAAAACTAGCCCACCTAGAAGTCTTAAAATTTAGGTGTGGATAGTCCAAGGTCTGGCCATGTGCATCTGAGTCAGAATTTTAATATTATGATAATTACTCAATATATTAATTAGATTATCATTAAACATCGTATCGAAAATGCCATGTTTTAAATCAAAATGGCTAAAGAAAAGAACAGCTGTTCTGGATTTGCAAGAGGAAATGTACAAATTCGAAATTATTTTACTAATTAGCGAATTTTAAGAAATATAATTAAGATATCAATTTGAAAATTTCTGAGTATATGTAAAAAAAAAATCTGCATCCGACTATGTGATTTTTGAAAAATTCGGCTGGTAATTTTTCTTAATTTATGTAAAAAACTGCCAAAAATCTGCCGGCGCCAGTGAAAACAATCCGAGAAAGTTTCAGACAGGGATCTGCTTTCATTAAAAACTGAACTACGAAGAGATCTATTTCTCTGGCCGATCCCTCCATTTAGTTTGCGAAAATGAAAGGAAATAATTGCCAATTTTTACTAATGAACAAAAATTTAGATAACTAATTAAGATATAGATTTGAAATTGAGGACGGGAAGGGGTGTCATCTACCGGCTATTTTAGCGTAGCGTCTTCGTTGTGTTCTAATTATCAGAAAAATGTAATTATTTTTTTAATGATCGCGTTATTGTAGGTGAAGGTTGTTTTTTGAACAAATTATTCATTATATTTGCGGATATGGGGAGGGAGGGGGTTAACGACTTTCTCTGAGATTGTAATTATCTCGGGCCGGGCAACGCCGGGCGGGTTAGCTAGTTTAAATATAAAACAGATAATAAAGAAAGTATGTCATAAATGGGTAAAAAACTTACTGTCAACGATATTCTGCTTGTTATGCTATGCTACTATATGCCAAGAAAAGAAAGAGTTCCTGCTTACTTAGAGTAAAAGTCAGAGTCCTAGTTACTTTTACCTGCTTTTTAATAGCTTATATAAACTTCACGAAAAATTGATGAATCAGTGTATGAATATTTATTGTTTTGTTTCGTTTTAAATATAAAGATTACATATGACAAATCATCTTTTGGATATACATTTTTTCTTTTAGTGTTTATACATTTTAAAAATGAATTCCAATCAAAGTATCTTTATCTTTATCATTAATCTAGTAAACAATGACTTTGAATTTCAGATATTGCGACATCTTAATTAATAAGATTTTAATGGGAGCAGAAAGTTTCGAAATGGCGAGAAAAAAATATATATCTATATATATAAATGAAAGTCCTGACTGGGTAGATGATCAACGCACAGCCAAAACTACTGAACCTACAAAGACGAAACTTGCAGAGTGTGTAGAGACGCACTAAGAAGGGATTTTCAAAAACTCCACTCCTAAGGGGGGTTAAAAGAGGAACAAACTTTTAAAAAATTCCTTAAAAATCGGGTATTGTAGTTACATGACAAATGATACCATATTTTAATGTATTTTTGTATGCTGAATCGAATGGTATCAATTAAATACTCATAAGTCAAATAGTTCGTGAGATATTGCACATTGTTCTAATTTGGCGAAATCTTTGACGTCATAATCTAACAATACAAGTGAGAATTTCTAAAAATACATCCGTTACTATAGCAATGGAAGAAATTCAAATTAAATCTTTTTGTTATTTAATTATTTTGTTTATTTTTACAGATAGAAACATTAACTGTTCAATTGGGAATGGAATATTATTCTTACGGATATTTGTGTAATTGTGTATAATTATTAATTCTACAAAATCCACGATTTAAAATAAAACGTGATTGCTAAAATAAAGTTTCGAAGGTCTGTTTAGTATTATACAAGTATATTGCTTCTTTATTTGTTTTCAGTCTTCATCCATGTTTCCCCTTTTCTTTGGGTTGTTAGCTACCATGTTGGGTACTTCTCTGTTATCCCGTTAACCACTTTTCATAACAAAAAACTATCGCCAAACTGTAACGCCAAATAAACGGGAGAACGTTGCCATTGGAATGTCAAAATAAATAAATAAAATATAAGACTGTAAGGATACAATTGTTATTTTAATTAATGAAATAACTAATAAATCAGTAAAACATAATGAAAAATACACGCAAATGTCGAATTAAAAACCACTTGATGACGTAACAAACACGTATAATTCTTCTGACATCAAGTAAATGGGACGGCATTATTAGTGTTTAATCTTACAATTTGGCGATAGTTTTTTGTTATGAAAAGTGGTCGACGGGATAATAGAGCAATGAGCAAAAGCATCGTTTACGTTTGAAGCGAAACCTTCATGATGAATCTCTTTAACAGAAAATCATATTATCATCTACTATGACTCTAAACCTCATATTCATATTTTAATCCGTTTATTCATGATATTTTGTTAGGTTTTACACTGTTAGTTAAGTAATGTTTTTTGAAAGGTTTTATAGAGTATAGCTATTCTACGTTACTCTGTTATAGAGATACAGAGGAAAGCTCTAAAATTAAGTGAACCCGATTATTAAAGATTACCTTTACAAAAAAATGCTACTGAACAAATTTTGATGGAAGTGACTTTTCAAGTATGGCTAATGACCCTATTATATATCATTCTACGTTGCTTAGTGATAGAGCTAATGGAAAAGTGATTGGGAAAGATGAGTGCAATTATGAAAGATATATCTACTATATATATAAAATGCAAATTCGTATTTCATTCCGACTGTTTATAATTTTAAAACTGCTGGACGGACTTTGGTGGGATTTACACAGTTAGTTACGCAATTTTGTGGAGATGGTTGGCAATTATCTGTAGACAAGTTTTCCTCTGCGTTTCTTCTCTGAAGCAAAAACTTGACAACGAATCCGATTACAGAAATCATGTCATCATCATCTACAATATTTATAAAACGCAAATTCGTATTTCAATCAGATTGATTAAAACTCAGGTTCTACCGAACAGATTTTTATAGGAGTTCACTATTAGTTAGGTAATTTGTTTTAGAAAGGTTTAAAAAGAAAGCACATTGTTATACATTGCTTATTTATAGAGCCAGGGGAGGAAGTTTTAGATAAAATTAGGTGCACCCGATTATGAAAGATTACCTTTTTTAAAGTTCTACTGAGCGGATTTTGATGGAATTTTAACAGTTAGTTAGATAATATTTCAGGGATGGATTTTCTACATTGTTTAGTTATGGAGCTATGGGAGAAAGTTGTCAGTGGAGTAGTAAAAAAACTGTGCATATACGCTATAGACAGAGGGTGTATACTAGAGAGTATATGTTACAGCTACGGAGGGTGTGCAGAGTTTCTTTTTGAAAATTCCAGAAGGTCAAGAAGAAAATTCCACTTCTATCATCAGCACAAGATGATTATGAAAGATACGTTCACCTATCTACTGTATATATATAATGCAAAGGGGAATTTCGATCCGGCCACTTATAACTGGAATTTTGTTGGGACTTGCACTGTTAGTTAGCTAAATTTTGAAGCAAGGTTTTAGTGCATAACATATCATTCTACGTTGCTTAGTTATAGAATTAGGGGGAATTTCTATAATCAATTGAACCCGATTATGAAGCATTATCCTTTTTAAAAGACTCTGCTAAATGGATTTCGATGAAACTTGCATTGTTAATTTTTCAGAGATAGTTTTGGTGTAAGACGGGATTTTCAAAAACTCCACCCTTAAGAAGTGGGGTGGGGGGTAAAAAAATGAACAAACTTTAAAAAAATTCCTTAAAAATCGAGTATTACAATTAAGTAAAAAAATTATAACTAATTTTAATGTATTTTTTTATGCTGAATCGAATGGTACAAAGTACATTCTTCTAAGTCCTATAGTTAGTGAGATATTTCATATTTTACAAATTTGGCGACGTTCTTGGCGTCAAAACCTCAAAATTCTAATATTACAAATGATAATTTCTGTACATACGCGCGTTATTATAGCAATGGAAGAAATTCAAACTGTCGATAAAACGCGACGGACTTCTTTTCATTGTTATAAGATAATGCGGCGAAATCTGTTCCCGCAAACTGTTATCTATATATATAAATGAAAATCCTGACTGGGTAGATGATCAACGCGGAGCCCAAACTACTGAACCTACAAACACGAAACTTGGGGGGAAAATACTTCTTAGCATGTGGAGGCGCACTAAGACGGGATTTTCAAAAACTCCAACCCTAAAGGAGGTAAAAAAATTAACAAACTTTAAAAAAAATTCCTTAAAAATCGAGTATTATAGTTAAGTGACAATTACAATATATTTTAATGTATTTTTGTAGGCTGAATAGAATGGTATAAAGTTCATTTTTCTAAGTCCTATTGTTAATGAGATAATGCATATTTTTGTAACGATTATCGTTATTAATAGTTCTACGTTGTCTAATTATAGAACCAGGGTTGAAATTTCTATAATCAGTTGAAGCCGTGAAACATTAGCCTTTATAAAAAATACTGCAGAATGGATTTCGATTGAACTTGCATTAATAAATTTCCAGGGGTAATTTTAGTATATTGCATATTGTTACATAGTTCTTTAGCAAATCATACTGTAAATGATTAAATAAAGAAGTTGGTCTTTAATAGCCAAATTTTGTGCAAAAAATAGAAAATATAACAGAGCAATGACGTTTATTTCGTTTTACAGCATTGCGAAGGACAATCAAAGTAAAGGTGCATATTGCTTTAAAACACAAGATGACCAAATTCAGGGGTATATTTCGTTTGGAGAACCGACCAGCGTAGCGGGCAAAGCCTGCTAGTATGTAATAAAACTTTTGCGCATAGTAACCATTAAATCACATACAAAATCGACAATATATGAACTGATAATTATAATACAATACAAAGACATATATCCGAAAATGTTAAGATTCTCAAATAAGTGCGGGAAAAAAATAAATAAATGAAGAAATGTGGAGAGAAAAAAAAATCCAATATGCAGAAGGTGAAAATATGACAAGAGGCAAATGGAAACTTATATTGTGAAACACGTTATCAAGGGCAATATTCCAGAAATATAAGTAAATCGTAATTGATTTCTGTTTGAGTAAATAAACATGAGCCGAATTTACTTTACTCAAATTGCCCGGCCAACTACGATGCCTCATGTAAAGAAAATTGAATGAAAATGGACAGGCAATGAATAACTAAACATAACAGGTGCAAAAACAATTATTAGGTATGTCGCAAGCCGCGCAGCCTGTCCCGTGGGCTGGTTTGTTTATTAGTTTTGTAATTTATTTTGTTACTTTTATTGATTTTAATTAAGTTTTAGATGGTTACATTATAATGTTTTTTTCAGTTAGTTATTTATTTTAAATATTTTATTCTGTTCTGCTTTATATATCTATATTTTTCATTTTATAGTTTAAATTATGTGGTACATTTTTAGTTTAATTTGGAATTTTTTAACTATATATATATATGTATATAAATTTGTACTTATTATTTTTATAATGTTTGAACCGTTAAGTATGCCGTACAATTGGTCTGATAGAAAAAATCCCAAAATTACAGTCGTACGAACCTGAACCCCTTCGCGACAAGCGTCTTTTACACAATGTTTAATCTTTTACCACCGGTTTTTCAAAACAGAAATTTTTGCCTAATTGAATCTCAGAAATGCTAAGATTTAATTTGGCAAAGCTTGCAATAAAAAGTAACTGGCGGGAATAATCGAGGATTCTGATCATCTTATGCGTCACGTATACGTGTCGCTCGTCCCCAAGGGATTAAATGACCGGTGCTGCGCAGACCGGTGACATTTGCAAAGGGCAGCCTTAAACTTTTAGTTATCTCGAAACTAAAGTTTTGCACGGTCTGACCTGGCAAAATGATCTGAACCTGGCAAAAAAATTTCGCCAACCCGAAATCCAGCCTGAACCCGGCACACGTCATCCCGAAACCAACCCGAACTTGAAATATTCAAACCGGAACCCGACCCGAACTCGAAGTGAAAGAAAATGAATCCATATTTTAGCACATTTATTAAAAAGTAGTCTACAATTATATCTCTATAATCAAATTTATCTTTTTTTGGTATAAACATGAACAAATATACACTCAATTAATATTCAAATATACAGTTTTTTAATTTGAAAAATATATTCAGGACCTTCTTTTTCTAAAATTGGTCAACCCGAACCCGACCTGAAAAGAGTGAAAAACCCAACCGACCCGAGCCCAGAATCTTTAAAATCAACCCGACCCGACCCGAACCACGGATTGGGTCGAGTTCGAATAAAATCGGGTTACCCAACCCTATGCAGGACTTTACTCGAAACACTTTTTTTTTCAGCGGTATTCCCCCAATAACTTTTAAACATTTTTTTTTTTTAATAAAACAAATAAATTCTCTACAAACAATGTCTGAAAAACAAAAATTTTTTTTTCAAGTTATATAACAACTAGTCTGATGTGCCAATCTCAAAACTTTCTTCTATTTTATACAGGTTTCACATACACCAAAAACAAATCAGCACCAATTTATATTAAGGTCTAACTGAATCTAAAGTTTTATTAAATTACATGCGTTAGTTCTGGAGATATAGCTATCGTGAAAATCGTGCAAAATGTAGCATAGCAGCGCCACCTGTTGGGCTATTTATACCAAATCGTAATCAACGTCTATTTTTGTCAAGGTCTAACCGAATCTGAAGTTTGGTGAAATTCTGTGCATTAGTTCTTGAGATATAGCTATCATAAAAATCGTGAAAAATTTAGCATAGCAGTGTCATCTGTTGGGCGATTTACACCAAAAACTAATCACCACCCATTTATATCAATATCTAACTGAATATAAAGTTTTATCAAATTCCTTGCATTAGTTCTTGAGATACAGCGCCCACAAAATTTTTGTCACATATATAGACACTAGACACACAGACAGACATTTTCTAAAAATAGTCCAATTGTGTTCAGTAAAACGTATAACTCCGTCGAAAACCGGAAGTGGTAAATTTTCATAAATCCAATACCTTTTTCTTGTAAAGATAGAAGAAACTAATAAGCATTTAATATGCACTTTAAACATTGAAATGTTTTCTAAAGCCTTGTTATTGCAACATTCTATAAGTGAGACATTTATCATTAATAAGTATTTTGGCTAGTTTCAGAAATATATATGAGAAAAAACTCTATGAATTGCTTCTGAGCTGTGTACAGCATGATTAAAAGAAAACTCGTCACCCCTAAGGCTAGAATTTTAGTGATAAATTCTCTCTTTAGCCAAAATTTTACGAGTAATTTTTTTATTTTTTTTCGGGGATAGGGGGATGGAGGAGGTGTATTCCATTTCCTAATTATATGATTTCTTAATTTTGTTTTATTAGTGTCACATTATATTTACTCCAATCGTTATAAGGCTATTAAATCATTTGCTTTATTAAATGATATTATGCATACACCATACAGTATGCTCTTAAAAATCTTCACAGTCTGTCCAGATTTGGTTGTGTAACCGACCCGAATCCCGACTTTAACCCGACAGACTTCAAGCCGAATCCGAAATATTCATACCTGAACCCGAAGTGAAAAAAAATGAATGTGTATTTTAATACATTTATGGAAAAGTAATCTTACAAGTTTACCGCTTAAGTACAAAAAATAACACATATACACCCATTAATATTCAAATATATAGTTTTTTCATTTGAAAATTATTCAGAACATCTGTCAGGTTTCTTAGAATCAGCTGCAAGAGTTGAAAGCTATTCTTAAGGGATTAGCATATTGTATGTATCGTATATGTATCTATTGTGTACCGTTAAAGGCGTCCTTTAGAAAAAACTTAATCCGAAGGGTGGCGACTTGGACATAATGAAAAGTATTTCCATTGCAATGTGGTCTTTGATAGATAAGAAAGAGAGTGCACCCTTTTTATTTAGGAAGACAGATCCGTCAAGAAGGAGGAGGGGTTGTCAAGGACCCTTAGAAACAGAGGAGAAACCCCGTAGCAAGGAGGGTGCTCGGCAGTTGACGAGAGAGAGAAAGTGAATTCTAACGTGGGAAGCGAAGGTGTAAGGTCGTTCAGAGTTGGAGCTCTGAGACCAGTTGTTGAGTTCTAGCGTGGCAGCGAAGTGTGAAGGTTGGTTTTTCAGAGAGCAGCTCTGAGCACGTGTATGGAACGGCATCTCTCTAAAGGAAGAGAGATAGCGTGTGTGAGATTAAGATAAATCTCGGTTCTGAGTGAAGCAACGTAGTCTAACGGTACACGTAAAGCGTTTCTATAATTATTTTGATTTAATATTAAACCGGATACTTTACCTCCGAGTTTAAGTGTAAATATTGTTAATAAAGTGTTTGTTTAAGTGTAATTGAAAGAGTTAAGTTTTCTTGAATATACATCAAGTATCGTGCCCGATATCACGTATTCATATCGGTGGTGGCAGCATATCAAAAGACCGGATTTATTTCGAAGTTGTGTGGACGGAGAAGTGGAATCCGACAATGTTGGCAGCGACGGGATTGAATCACCGAAGACCAGTGCCAGTTAGCCGTGTTACTGAGAGTTTGTGCCGGATCGTCTAGCGGAAGTGTTCGTGCCCTATCGTTGTAGACTAGTGCCAGTTAGCCGTGTTACTGAGAGTTTGTGCCGGATCGTCTAGCGGAAGTGTTCGTGCCCTATCGTTGTAGACTAGTGCCAGTTAGCCGTGTTACTGAGAGTTTGTGCCGGATCGTCTAGCGGAAGTGTTCGTGCCCTATCGTTGTAGACTAGTGCCAGTTAGCCGTGTTACTGAGAGTTTGTGCCGGATCGTCTGCGGAAGTGTTCGTGCCCTATCGTTGTAGACTAGTGCCAGATAGCCGTGTTACAGAGAGTTTGTGCCGGATCGCCCAGCGGAAGTGTTTGTGCCCTATCGTCGTAGACAACCAGTGCCAGCTAGCCTATCGTCATTACAGTGAAGTGAATTAGTGGTGGTGTTAGTGTAGTGTTGTGCGTAGTGTTTTTTGTGCATTGTGAAGCAAGGTGCAGTGATTGTGGCCCGAGAGTGCAAGATTTACCCTGTGGAAAAGTGAGCAGAGAATTGCCCAGCGAATAAAGTACGAGGTAAGGTGTTTTGATCATTTTACTCTACTGACATTCTCGAACCTACTGTTTTTTATTGTGTATAATTTATGTTAATTTATGTGCAATATAATAATTGGTCTAAATCAAATGAGATATTAACAACCATTTTACACTATTGTTTTAAGAAAAGAATCTTATATTAATTACTAGAAGTGATTTTCTAATTGTTTTAAACGGATAAGATTAATGATTAAAATTAATGCTTTGTGTTTATAGTTGGAAGGAATAATTGAAATTTCTTAAATTATATTATTATTAAAGTAATATTTAAATTGAGTGATATTGTTTGCTTTAAGTTTGAAATATTGATAGTAAATGAGGAAAGGAAATTTGTGTAGAATTTAAATTAAATTGAAATAACCTTCAAGGAAGAACTGAAGGCCCAGAGAAAAAAAAAAGTGCTGTGATTTACTTTTTAATGTGAGAACTAATTTTGAAATTGAAATATTTTATTGAGATTAAATTTAGGAATTTATGTGTATTTCATGCAAATTTTTGTTAGGTGGATATTTTTATGTAGTGATTGGCATCAGTGTTTTATTCAAATTGCAACGTATCAGTATTATTGTGTAAATTGTATTTTATTATTTATGATAAATTTAAAATCTGTATTGCATAATAGTCAAATTGAGATTATTGTTACTTTGTTATTGGAAGCAAATTGTGGGGTATCATTGTTTAAGGAAATTTATTATTGTATTATTACTTAGTATAATATGTGGAGGTAACTTATGAGGGTAGGATTTGAGGAAGTATTAATTTGATATTGTGATTAAGTATTGTTGTAGGGTGGTAATAGTTATCAGTAGAAAGTATGGCTTTCTTACTAAAATTAAAAAGGGTGGATCTTCAGGCGATATGTGGAGAGTTAGGAATTGAGGTCTCGGAAGATGATACCAGGTTTAAGCTTAAGAAAAAGATAGTGGAGAGCGACGAATATGAAGAGGGAGCCGTTATGGAATTATCTAGCACTATTGTTACGGAACGCTTAGAACAAGAAGCGTTAGTAGTAGAACGGGAAAAGTTAGAAAGGGAGGAAAAGTTACAACGAGAAAAGTTAGAAAGGGAGGAAAAGTTACAACGAGAAAAGTTAGAAAAGGAGGAAAAGTTACAACGAGAAAAGTTAGAAAGGGAGGAAAAGTTACAACGAGAAAGCTTAGAAAGGGAGGAAAAGTTACAACGAGAAAAGTTAGAAAGGGAGTTAGACCGTGAAAAGTTAGATAGAGAAGAAAGGTCTGAAAAATTGAGATTGGAACATGAGTTAGAGTTGGAAAGGATAAAAATTCAAAGTTCGGCAAATAATTCTAATGGGTCTAGAGAATATAATAATGAGAGTAGCCTAGAGAAATTGATTAAAAGTGTTAAAACTTTGTCTATCAAGGTTCCAGAAGGGACTGAGGGATGGAATCTGTTTTTTAGCAGTTTAGAACGGGCATTCCAAACAAAAAATTTACCGGAAACCCAGCAGGCCGAAATTCTGCTAAATATGCTAGGGGATAAGGCCGATAATTTGCTAATATACACGACTAGAGAACAAATTGAGAGTTATGAGAAGTTAAAGGAATTAGTTCTAAGGGAACATGAGCCGACACCGAAGGCGTGTTTGGAAAACTTTAAGAAGGCTAGAAGGAATCAAAATGAAACTCATGTATTATTTGTGTCACGTTTAATAGCAACGTGGGAAAATTACTGTAAGATTAGAGGTGCAGATACGTATGAGAAGGTTAATCAGTTAATTGTCACGGATAAGTTGTTAACTACTCTAGATGAGGAAACCGCGACGCATATTGGAATAACTCAGCACAGTAATTGGTTAGAAGTTTCGAAAATTGCTAAGGAATGTGATAATTTCTTTGATGCTAAACAAAAATCTTATGCGGTAACTTATAAGGGCTATAAAGGTAAAGAGAGGTACGTAAATAATGGAGATTCTAGAAGGGAAAAAGATGAGGGAGTTAGTAGTAATTGGAGACAAAATGGGAATAATGAAGTTAGTCCATTTTTGGGTAGAAAACCGGAATATAAGAAATCTAATGATACGACGCCTATCTGTTTCAAGTGTAATTTACGAGGACATGTACAGCGATTTTGTACAAAAGGAAATAATGAGGGAAGTAATCAAATTAATAACCGACAAGAACCAAGGGCTAGTATCAATAATGTCTTAGTGCGAGGAATGAAAGAATTACCAAGGGGGGCGAGTATGGCAAGAATCGGAGCAAGAGGGAATTGGAGAGCTAAAGTTATTGGAGAGAAGTTAAATAATCTCGAGAAAGTGGAAGTTAGTGTAAATGGGAAGATAACAAAAGGATTGGTGGATTCTGGTTGCCAAATTAGTGTCGTTCATAAAGATTTAGTACCAGCAGAAAAATTAAGAGGGGCTGGGAGCATCTATTTACAAGGGATATTTGGTAAGGCAGTTAAATCGCCGTTAATTCAATTACCTTTAGCTATTCCAAAACGCAGAGAAACTAATGTAATTCATCAGGATGTACTTTGCGCGATAATTGATAATAGTACGGAACAGGTAATTTTACATCCTGACGTGGCTAATGAATTGTCAGGGTTAAACAACGAGAAATCATTAAGAGAATCGGTAGAAAAGGAATGTAAGGAAGATAGTAGGAATAAAGTGAAAGGAGGGGAAAGGATTAGAAATGGTAATAATAATCGTTATGTCGTAAAAACGAGATCGGTAAATTTACAAAGTCATGAGAAGGAAAAAGCCGAGGTAGAGAAAATTAAGGTTAATCAAGTTACGGGAAGTAGTCTAAATGTATTTCAGGAATCCCAAATGAGTTGTAAAGATTTAGAGAAAGCTTGGGAATTGGCTGAAAATGAGAAAGGGTATTACTATGTTGTAAATGGGTTATTGTATCATAAAGAGAAATTAGTAGATGAAACTGTAGCTCAATTAGTATTACCTAAAATTAGAAGGGAGGAAATTCTAAAACTAGCGCATACCTCCTTATATGGAGAACATCAGACGGTTAAGAAAATGTTAGAAAGAATCAAGCATTCATTTTATTGGGAAAATATGGCGAAGGAAGCTAAAATATATTGCGAATCATGTGTAGAATGTCGATTAACGAGGGAAATGAATGTGAGTAATAAGGAGAAAGAGGAAATATGTCGACCTGCAGTTATAGTTGAGTTAGGGGACGGGAGTAAGAAACTGGTGTATCAAGATGAAATGAGAGCATTTATGGCTAAAAATAAAGTAGTCGATATTGTCCTTGATAGTGACGGGGAGTTTGAAGACCGCGGGAAAACTCGTTTGTTAGATAGAGAACAACCGGAAAATAAAGACAGGAAGGGATTCGAAATAAAAGGGTTAACCAATATTCAAGTTGGGGATATAAAATCAATCTTAAGGAAAAATAAGGAATTATTTATGGGTCCTATCGAACTGGTAGAAATGGAGAAAAATCGGATTGGTCGTAAACCGGAGAGGGGTAAGATAAGGCAGAAATTGTACAATGTCTTTATTACGTACAAAGAGGACTTGGACAGGCAAGTGCCTGATTGGTTAGAGGAAGATTTAATTGGGACATCAGAGGCAGAAGTTAGCCATTCAAGCGGGTGCATTGCGGAAAGGGATGTACCAATTAAGTTAACGAGGAAGGACTGGAAGGAAAAGGTAGTACCGCCTCCAGCAATATCAGCCTAAGGACTGACATTGAAATGACATAATACTAGTGTAACTTTATTTTATTTTTTTGTGTATTTATAATTGTATTTGAATCATGTGTTCATAACAGTGTATTAGCATATCGTGTATTTTTTCTGTAGTTATCACATTAGTATATGGTCCATTAGAGATGTCAGTAGTTAAATTTTCAGACACCTTGAAATATTTATGTAATTGTAGTAATGAAGAAACCTACCAAGGAACTGTTGAACTCTTCTCAGACATTACATAGTTTGAGGAAAATTAGCCCCTAAAAGGCATATTTTCCACTAAGGTGGGGGGTGTCAGGTTTCTTAGAATCAGCTGCAAGAGTTGAAAGCTATTCTTAAGGGATTAGCATATTGTATGTATCGTATATGTATCTATTGTGTACCGTTAAAGGCGTCCTTTAGAAAAATCTTAATCCGAAGGGTGGCGACTTGGACATAATGAAAAGTATTTCCATTGCAATGTGGTCTTTGATAGATAAGAAAGAGAGTGCACCCTTTTTATTTAGGAAGACAGATCCGTCAAGAGGGAGGAGGGGTTGTCAAGGACCCTTGGAAACAGAGGAGAAACCCCGTAGCAAGGAGGGTGCTCGGCAGTTGACGAGAGAGAGAAAGTGAATTCTAACGTGGGAAGCGAAGGTGTAAGGTCGTTCAGAGTTGGAGCTCTGAGACCAGTTGTTGAGTTCTAGCGTGGCAGCGAAGTGTGAAGGTTGGTTTTTCAGAGAGCAGCTCTGAGCACGTGTATGGAACGGCATCTCTCTAAAGGAAGAGAGATAGCGTGTGTGAGATTAAGATAAATCTCGGTTCTGAGTGAAGCAACGTAGTCTAACGGTACACGTAAAGCGTTTCTATAATTATTTTGATTTAATATTAAACCGGATACTTTACCTCCGAGTTTAAGTGTAAATATTGTTAATAAAGTGTTTGTTTAAGTGTAATTGAAAGAGTTAAGTTTTCTTGAATATACATCAAGTATCGTGCCCGATATCACGTATTCATATCGGTGGTGGCAGCATATCAAAAGACCGGATTTATTTCGAAGTTGTGTGGACGGAGAAGTGGAATCCGACAACATCCTTTTCTATAATCGGTTCATCGCGAACCCGATTCGAAAGAGGCAAACCTCAACCCAAAGCGTATAAAGTTTACTCGAAGAAAATTAATCCATATTTCAATATGATTTGGAAAAGTAGATTACAATTATATCTCTAATCACAATTTTATCTTTTATGTTTAAAAATTATTTTATTTCATCTGAAAATATTTAGGATTTCTTTGAAAATCGGGCAACACGAACAGACTCAAAATAGTGAAAACCCAACTTGAATCCGAAACAATTAACCCTTTGATAACGGGCCAGGATTGACTACTAATTTTGCATTCAATCTTTCTACAATTTCCAGAAAAATGCCTTGTGACAGATTTCTCTTGAAAATATCCTAATATAAATGTATGACAGATCTCAAAAAGTCGTACTAATAGAATAAAAAATAGTCCACTGGGACATATATGTCCCAACCGTAGTCAAATGTTCCAAGTCAACCTGACCCGCAACGAAAATAAGCCGCGTCAACCCGGCTCGATCCGTACTGCATAGATTGGGTCGTGTTGCCCCATCCAATGCAGGAGCGATGGACCTGAGACCAAAGGTTTTGCGGATTTCTGAATTGTATGGAATTTAGATCATAGTCTGAAGAGGAAGGTAGAAAATGCTTGCGGAAAATTTTTACTGACAGAAAATCATTAATGTAAATTTTCTTATACTTATGGATTACAGCATTTGCAAATTTCATGACTTCTTGATGGTGTTCGTGTGCTGATTATCTCGTGACCGATTGAATATCACGACTTTTTTTGTGATTGTTTTATTATTATTTTTTTTGTGATAATTTTCCAAAATTCGCTATTTTCTGTGAATCATTAACGAAATTGATTTTTTCGACCATTAAATTCGGGAAATTTTTTTCAACCGATCGACGAAATTCGCTATTTGTTTTCACCATCTTTTGACGAAATTCGCGACTCTTTTCTACTCTGGTTTGTTGAAATTCGGGAGTCTTTATCCGCAACTGACTGACAAAAATTGCTATTTTATTGCGCAATCTTTGGTGAAATTCTGATCGTTGACGAATTTTTTTCCACCGTTTGTCCAAATTTCCGACTTTTTTATTTGGCAACTGACCGACGAATTCGCTACTTGTTTTCGCAATCTTTTGACGCAATTCGCGACTCTTTTCTACGATCTTTTGTTGAAATTCGGGAGTCATTTTATGCAACCGACTGATAAAAGTAGATATTTTTTTGCGCGATATTTGACGAAGTTCCCCTTTTTTGCGCGATTGTTTGACTAAATTCGTGATTTTTCCTTGTTCAATCTTTTGACGAATTTTGCGATATTTTTCCACAAGAGTTATACTAAATATACGATTTTTTTTCCGCGACCGATTGACGAAAACCTATATTTGTTTCAGTGATCTTTGGCAAAATTCGCAATATTTTTCAACGGTCGTTTGAAAAAATTAACGATTTTTTTCGCGACCAATTTTGCCAAATTAACTATTTTTTCTAATTCCAATTCGTAAAATTCGCGATGTTTACTGCGATCGGTTGAGAAATTGCTTTTCCGTAAAAAACAGAAGAAAAATTCGCGGATAACCACTAAAATTAAAAATATTATTCGTTGAAGAATCACATGTTTGTGAAAAAAGTTAAGATAAGAAGGCAAAATCTCACACTGCATTTTTTATTGTGGGGGCCTATTTCTATTTTGTGCACGATTTGGGCAATCCTGCACGATATTTCAACCCCTGTCTCTAAAAAAAACTTTGTCCCCCCCCCCCCCACCCCCACTCCCCAAGAAACTCATGAAATGGCGCCCCTAAAGTAAAACTTGCAAAGAAGGAGTTGAAAAGGACTATAAAAAAGCTCCACTTTAGACAGGTCTCCATTAGCAAGTATAATAATTGCATGACGTTTTTTTCGTCAAAACTTGATTTTTTTTTTTTTGCCCATTTGAGAAAGAATTATGTTATAGACAGGTTTCACTGTAATACACCTATGCTCTTCAGAAGTGCTTTATAGAAAGGAGGTTTTAACAGTCTTGAAGAATACCTGAAAAAAAAAAACGGTACCAGTCTATAGCTGAAAACTTTCATAATATTTTAAAATTCTACTTGCTAAGACGAAAACCTGTCTAAAATGGAATTTTTCAGAAGTCACTTGAGATTCCGTATTAGGAATATTGCTGTTTTTCTATATAAGTAAACGTTTCTCGTTCGGAAAGGTTACGGGGAGGGGGGGGGGTGCAGCTCCCCGAACTCCACTCTTGGCTATGCCACTACCTTAAAAAAAACTTTGCCCCCCCCCCCCCCAAGAAAGTTCTGAAATGGCACCCCTGTTACAAACGTTATCAAAAGGACGCGCGCCAGTAGTGTCTGGCGCCTGCGTGTGGAATATTTCGCATCCTAAAATATTTTACTTTATAAAATATTGCTGAATGAGAACAAATGTAATGCGAAAAATATTAATTATCAGTTATTGTATCTTTATACTTGAAAAATGATTGTGATTTTTAGTACAGGAGTGATAATATATGAAAAATAAAAATAATATCTATTTTCTTTTTGTAACCTTGCTTATTTTTTTTATGAATTTTGATTATTTAAATTCGATTTAAAAATCCTGCGTGTATCTGGCGTAACCAGGGGGGGAGGGGTGCGCGGGCACCCCCCCCGTGGTTACGCACATGACGGGATGGAACCATACAAATTTCGTAAAGGCATCTACCACAGAGAAGATGAAATTGTAGTTTTTGTTGGTTGACGGCATTGGACCCAAATGATCGACATGATGAGTTTGGAGGGGAGAGTTTCGTTTGGGGATAGGATTGAGCAGTCCTTCATCTTTCCCTCGCTTTCGATTACACAGAATACATTCGATACAATTTCCTACAACATTTTCAATCTGTTTTCGAAGATTAGGAATGTTGGCTACACCGTAATGTCCTTTGTTATGTGTTTCACGGATTATTTCTTTTTGCATACACTCTGGTACCATATAATTTATTCTTCCTCGTTTTCACATTTATATACAATATTTTGCCTAACAAAATAATCTTCACTTTAATTTTTTTCGACTAGTGTTTTAATAGTTTGAATATAATCATCTTCGTTTTGTGTTTTAGCTAATTTGGTCGTCAGTTCATCCTGTGAACGCGTTATGACTAATATAGTGTTACGACTTAGAAACGCCACCTTCTTCTTTCCTGCTTTTACCTGAAAAAAAAAAAAAAAAGAATCAAAAGATAAAATGCGCATAAATGCCATTTTTTACAAGATTTTTGAACCTACTAAGTCAGTCACAAATCTTAGAAATGAAATTGAAATCGGATATTTTATCTTGGTTAATTTATTGTTGGTGCCAACAATACGTTACAAATAATTGATTTTTATTTTAAACAGTGTTTCATTATGACGTCATCCTAAAATAATGCGTCATTTTCACGCAATCATGATCCAGTTTTAGGAAAGATATCTTTGTTTCTTTTGACTATGATGTCATTTTCATTATTATTATTTCGTCATTTTCGCCAAAAGCTTTCCGTCCTCCTTAGATTTATGAAACGAATTTCATTTACTGCTAAAGTGACCAAATTTCACAAATATTTCAACTTTAAACGTTTCAAAATTTTAAAAATTATAATTTTTAAAGCTTTTTTTTAAAAAAAGACTTTATGAAACTTTATAAAACACTAGATGGAACCCGTCAAAACTTGACGCAAAAAAAAAAATACTATAACAACATCAGTAAAATAAGCTTCTTTATTATTTATGAAGGGATGCGTATAAAACAGTCTTTCAAATATATTTTTTTCACCAGTCAAATACAGTACTATTTCCGATGCAAGCTCCAAACAAACAATCCGTAAATAAATGTGTAATGCAAATCAGTTTGACATTACCAACATATTCCCCACGGCAAGAAAAAAAAATTCATGGACCTATGAAGTATATACAAATAGTATATTCCTACGTTCATATCATATTCAGTAAATAACAGAACATAGTAAATAAAGCAAACATCTCCCCCCCCCCCCCCCCCCCCGTGTAAATGCAACCGAATGAGCCCCTATGCGCATGTGCATTGCATCTGCCCAAAAGCACCGTCAAAATTCGACGTGAAAAAAGTTTTAAAATGATTAAATTAAAAGTTTTAAAATGTCCTCTTTAATCATTGTTCGTTTCAAATCCATATCTTCTAAAACGCATCCATTGTTTTAAGCTAATCAATTTTTATGCAAAGATTAAGAAGTTTTTGTACAGTAATAAATCTATCTGCAGATGAGGGAGATTTTTAATGTTTTCAAGTGTAATTTATTTGTATGGTTTCTTTGGTTCCTTGACATAATCAGGATGATTATCCCTTTTCCATCACAGTCGGAGATATTTTTCCTCTTATACAGTTGGCAAATGTAAAAAAATAAAATAATACAATTCCTAGCATATCCTGATATCTGATGGAACATATTCATCAACGAATTCAACATATCAATTTTATGTTCAACATAAACTAAAAGTAGTCTTTTTTTTTTCTTTTTTTTTCCTGACAGATTTTTGTTTAGCGCTAAAATGTTCTATCTTATGGATAATCTGATCTTATGATTTATCACTTTTTTAAAAAAAATTATTATTCACTTTTTATGATGGTTAGGGAAATCTATTTTCAATTGTGGCAACTTTCCCAGGGGCTATTTTACATTACTGAAGCAAACTGGTGGTCATTGATAAGATAGAATTGAAAAAATTTTCATGCTTGAAAATTATTTATAACGTCGTTAAATTACGCGGCAGTTTTCTAATAAATTTCAATCGAAAGCTAATTTTTTTTCTAATTGAGGATGTAAGAATTAAAATTGTAAAATGTAGTAAAAAAATTAAATTTTTAGTATTTAGAAGTGATGTAAGCGCGATGAAAGCTAAAGCGATAGTGCCGTTTGTTGTCACAACCGTTATACATTTCTAAATATTGCCACTGTGTTTTGGTTGGCGTCCAAAAGTAGACTACCATTTTTTGACATCGAAAGAAAAATTCACAGTGAAAGAAATAAGACTTTGCGCTAATAAGGAACTGTTAAATGAACTTATAATAAATCTACCAAAATAATTCCTATGAAATATTAGTCTTACATTGTTTATTTTAGCTAAAAATACAATCATTATTTCAAGATTTTTTTTTTTTACCATAACACTATTTTTAATAACTTTAAATTTCCTGAAATCCTTTACTTTTGTGATTTTTTTTACTAAAAAAGGAAATCTTCTATCCTATAATTTAAAAAAAAGCAATTGGTAACATGTAATGAAGGTATGCAATCAAGATGAAGAAATCAATGACGGCTCCAATTCTAAACTTTATAATTATGAATGCAAAAATCAGTAAAATTATGTGATGTTAACACAATCATATACATTTTTTTCTTTAGTTTTATCAATGTTCAAATGCTCTTCAAGCTAAGCATAACGTCATTTTCAACGGCGCAAACTTTTCACACGTACTTCATATACCTTACATTAATGCTTAAACACCATGCATATAAATATATTTTGTATTTAATTGTAATGAAAAAATGGCATCAACAAAGTTATAATGCATAATGATAAAATAAACCCAATGGACAATATTCCCGTGACGTCACAATAAATATGAATTTTTATTCGCTTATAAAACACGCGGATAAGTATTTTTACCGAAATTTAACTTCCAAATTAACAAATTCGACCTTAAAACCGCGTGCTTTTAATAATTTATTATTTCTCTTTTATTCAACCACAGAGTTTAGAGAATAAACTCTATGCTTCGCAACAATAGGCGTTATCCGATTATGACGTCATTAGCAGAAGTAAAAGTTTAATTGAAAATTACGGCTAATTAATTAAATTTTCGAACAAACGAATGCACGATAACAAATCTGTGTTCAAATATCTTTCATTTAAAAAAAGAATGATGTAATTTGATGCAGTAGTTTGTTCTCACGGATTGTCGAAAGAAATCGCTTAGCGTTTTAAATATATAGATTAAAACGAAAAGCAGAAGTTAACCTCTGAACTGTGCATTTTTAAAATTCGGAGATGTTGGAACCCCTTGACTACGGCAACGTATTCGAGTTTTTACAGTCTTCTAATTTGAACACCAGTAATTTTTTATTAGCCACCCACAGGGAGGCTTATTCTTTCAATCTCTATAATTTTTCATGTTTATGAAAAGTCACAGCAATCCATCGTTGCCACAGGTTAATCTCGGAAAATGAAACATTTGAAGTTACTGAAAAAATTAATAACTCAAAAAGTATTTATCACAAAATTGTTGGACAAAACTGCGTTAGAAAGGGAAAAAAATGTATTTTTCTTGATATAAATTTAAAATCGAATGATTATGCCATTTTTCAAATAATGAATTTCAAAAATTACCAAATTTTACAATGAAGTACCATAACGAAACCTTCACGTGTAAAAAGATAATGATAACAGCTGTTGCTTTCGGTCGAGAATGGACCAAACGATGTCCGCATTTTACTGTTTTTACCGTTTTTAACGAAATTCTGTAACTTTAGAAGAATTTTTCTTTGAATAGGCAATAGAAATGCATAAAATCGTTACAAAAATTTTTAAATTACAAAAAAGGATCGATGCAAATTATCAGATATGAAAAATAAAGAAGAATTTTGGTACTTTCGTTCTTTCGTATGCATGTTATAGCAGCCACCAAGCATGAAATATTTTTGTTTCTGTTTTCATTAATACAAGGGCATCCAACCCGGGCTTCCCGGGATTAGAGGATATAGGTAAAAACCATTTTTTTTTAATTAAAAACTCTAATAGAGTTTTTACATTTAATATATATATATATATATATAGATTGTCCCCTAACAACACCAAAGAGCATTTTTATATGAAATATGTCAATTATATATTTTTGAAATTGTCGAAGAAATCGCTGAAAATTTCTTTATATACAACAGATTTTCTTATTCTGATAATTTCGGTGGTTTTAAGCACTTATTTCGATGAGATGTTTGTTAAATTTGTGTTTTATATGTAGTATTTTATTTATTGCTTAATGAAATTTTAACTTCGTTATGGAATATTAGATCGAAACAAATGCTGAACTATTTATATTATTTAAAATACAAACGGATTAATATTTTGTAATCGTCTGCAAGCGATAGAGATTTTTAACAAATTACATTTGAATGTAGATTTTTTTCCCTATCTAACGGTGTAAAAATTGAAAATGTGCGATGTTTAGAAATAAAAAAAATTGCAGTAGCAAAAATCTGAAAGCCAAAATTTCATCGTCAGCTGTTGCCATTCGCAAAATGACGTCAGCGTTACGCACGAACACGTTTGTCCTTTATAATATAGATATTGTAAATTTGGTACTTTCGTGTTATAGCGGCTTCCAAGGATGAACTGCCAAGCGGTCAAGATTTATCGCCAAAATATAAAGCATGTATGACATTATAATAATATATGATATATATATAACATTTCTGTACGTATGTGGCCAAGTTATAGTCATATAGGATGCATATATGATGTATATATATGACATGTGTATAGGATGTATATACGACATATAAGACATAAATAATATGTGTATAATGACGTATACGGCACATATAGGAGTGTTTGAAATATATATATATGCATATATAGGATGCCTATATAAGCTTTGCGATGATCTTGGCGAAATCATAACTGCAACCTTGGTATAATCATAATTGTGGGAGCCGCTATAACACGAATGTACGGTTTTTTTTTTTTTTTTTTTTTTTTTTTTATAGCCACACACAGGGCTAATTCTTTCAGTTTACAGTAAAATTCATGTTTATGAAAAGTCACAGCCACTCCATATATAAAGGAGGACACCCTTTATGCATAGCTATACAAATGGTTGTTACTGAGGATATTAAAAATCAAATTGTCTCTCTGTATTATGCCGATACTTCGGCTTGTATTTCCTTTCTCAGTACCTAATTGCCATACAGCGGGCGCAGACCCCATTTAAACAATAATATAAAGGATCCAACAAAGTTAAACCTGTCGTGGCTGACATTTCTAAGGGGACCCGTGGCCCTATCTCCAATAGTAATGAAGTTACCTCTGGGGGGGGGGGGGGGTAAGTTCTTGTAAGTTCCTGGGAGGAAAGGTTCAGTAAGACCTTTTTGGTGTTCCTCCCTCATGTAAACCCCTTCATGTAACATACCAATAATTGATAGATCTCGTCAAGCACTATGGTCTGGTCCTACTCTCCGCCTCTCACTCGCCCCCTCCCTTAAGAAGCATATTTCTCTGTTTCAACTCTTTCTAAATTTTAGTTTTTCCCATCTTTCTCAGCCCCTTTAAGCTCCACAGAGGGCGTAGGCCTCTTCTAAAAGATCCAACGAAATTAAAATCGTCGAGGCCGACATTTCTAAGAGGGTCCCGAGGCCCTATATCCCATAGGACGGAGTTACCCCCCCCCCCCCTCACGGTGGAGACATTCAAGGTGCTCAAACCCCGTCATGTAACATATAAAAAGTTTGATCTCATCAAGCACTTTTGTCTGGTTTTACTCTCCCCCTCCTTCTCTCCCGTCTCCTGTCAGGAGCACTTTTCTTATTTATTTTTTTCAATTTTTCATATTTATTTTAGTTTTTCCCATTTTTCTCTGTTCCTATGGACCGGACAGCTCCAAAATTTTACCAAAATTAGCTGTAAACTGCCTAAAGGTATTCCCCTCCCTTCTTTTGGCGCCCTCGGTTTTCACGTATCTCTCCAGGGGGCCCGTCAGAGGGGCGAAAAGGGGGATCCTTTTTAAAGTTCTATCTCTCAATTTCAAGTGAGGATTCATTTTAAAGGTCTCGTAGAGCACTTGTGTTTTGTATAGCTCCCCTTCCCTTCCCCCCACCGCTCCCCAAGATCCCGTCAATTAATGCTAACTCATCATTTGTTAAACAACTTCTCTTAGCTTTATCCATCATAAAAGCTGTTATCATAGAACTTTTCATTACCTTTTTTAGGTTATCTATTAAGTGCTAAAATGCCTTGAATGATTAAAAATAATTTAAAGGGTGTCATTAAGCCAGCACATTTGTAAACAACAACTACCTCGCCACGTCTCAGCCCATTGAAGACACGTCTTTTTACTATTATAGTTATTAAAAATACTTCTAGTCACCGAATCCTTTTAAAACTTGGTGTGCTCGTACCTAATATATTCCGCCAGCTCACAAAAAATCTTAGAGCGCTAACTAAATTCTAAAGTGGAGAAGCTGGCTTATGCTAACAAACACTTTTTTTGACGAGTTAGACTTGGCTGAAAAAATCTCAACGATAAAAGCCGTGGGTGGCCAATCTATATTCTGCCGTAAGGTAGAATTTTTCCCGCTTGTAGTAATACTTCAGTTACACAATGACAGAAATTCTACGATTAAATAACACAAAGATTTTTATACCGAAATACTAATATTAAATCGTAAAAACTGGACGAATCCTGCTACATGGGCTCAAATTAGTGTTTCCCGGTGTCCCAAATTACGCGGGACGTCCCGGTTTTCAAGAGTCTAAAGACTCGTTCCGCGGAAGCACTGCGCGGGACGCCAAAAGTCCCGACTTTTCAGAATGACACAATTTTTTTTTTCAATTTATTTTAATACCATCCTATTTGTTAATTTGCTTCAAGGCTAAATTAAAACGGTAAAACTTGTGAAAACAGAAGGAAAATATAGGATAAACTATAAAGGAAAGATTTTATGGTTTGCGAAAGGAATGCCGCAAAGACGGAATATTTTTTCAATCCCTAGGTATTCTGTTTTTACAGGTTTTACTCTGTAAAAACGGAATCTTTTTATAAAGGAATCCAGTCTTAAACTTAAAAATTCCATAGTTACTATTGAAGGAGCACCATACAATTGTAACTGCTCAATCGGAAACCTCTCTAAAACGGAATTTTTTTTTCGGTTCCTGGTGATTCCGCTTTCACAAATTTAATGTCTAAGATAATTATGTTTATTTCGTACACTAAAACCTAGTACGGTGGAATCTCAAGTGACAGGAAAAATATCCCGTTTTAGAGAGGTCTCCGCCTTAGCAGGGATAATTATATAGTATTCCTACCGTAGGGATCGTGACTTTTTTGTACGTGTAATACAGGAATCCGTTATAGACAGGTTCCGGTTTAACGGGATTTATTGTATTTTTATGTCCCGATTTAAAAGTCGCAGTCCCGATGTTTTTGTCCCGCTTTTTGCGGCGGTGGCCCTAGCAATACTACACTACTGGCCATTAAAATTGCTACACCAAGAAGGCGACATGCTACAGACGTGAAATTTAAACGACAGGAAAAAGGTGCTGTGATATGCAAATGATTAGCATTTCAGCACATTCAGACAAAGCAGGCGCCGGTAGCGACACCTACAATGTGTTTAAATGAGGAAATTGTTCAGCCGGTTTCTCATACACAAATTGCATTTGAACGTTTTTGCCTGGTCAAAAGTTTGTTGTGATGCCTCGTGTAAGAAGGAGAAATGCGTACCAGCCGTACCAGCACGTTTCTGACTTTGATAAAGGTCGAATTGTAGCCTACCGGGATTGCGGTTTATCGTATCGCAGTATTGCTGCTCGCGTCTGTCGAGATCCAATGACTGTTCGCAGAATATGGAATCGATGGGTTCAGGATGGTAATACGGGATGCCGTGTGGCGTCTCAACGGCCCCCTATCACTAGCAGCCGAGAAGTCAGGCATGTTATCCGCATGGCCGTAATTGATCGCGCAGCCACGTCACGAGCCCTGAGTCAAGAAATGGGGTCGTTTGTAAGGCAACAAGTGTCTGCACGAACAGTTCGACGATGTTTGCAGCAGCATAGACTCTCAGCTCGGAGACCATAGCTGCGGCTTCCCTGGACGCTGCGTCATAGACAGGAGGGCCTTCAATGGTGTGATCAACGATGAACCTGGACGCACGAATGGCGAGACATCATTTTTTCAGATGAATCCAGGTTCTGTTTACAGCATAATGATGGTCGCATCCGTGTTTAGCGGCATAGAAGTGAACGCACATTGGCAGCGTGCATTCGTCATCGTCATATTGGCCCATCACCTGGTGTGATGGTATGGGGTGCCATTAGATACACGTCTCGGTCACCTCTTGTTCGCATTGACGGCACTTTGAACAGTGCAGGTTACATTTCTGGTGTGTTACGACCCGTGGCTCTACCCTTTATTCGAGCCCTGCGAAATCCTACATTTCAGCAGAATAATGCCCGACCGCATGTTGTTGGTATTGTACGGATCTTCCTTGATACGGAAAATGTTCGGCTGTTGCCCATGCCAGCATGTTCTACAGATCTTTCACCAATAGAAAACGTCTGGTCAATGGTTGCCAAGCGATTGGCTCATCACCATACGCCAGTCACTACGGTTGATGAACTGTGGCATCGTGTTGAAGCTGCAGGGGCATCTGTGCCTGTACATGCCATCCAATCTCTGTTTGACTCAATGCCCAGGCGTATAAGTGCTGTTTTTACTGCCAGAGGTGGTTGTTCTGGGAACTGATTTCTCATCATTTCTGATCTATGCACCCAAATTTCTTGAAAATTTAATCACTTGTTATTTCCAGTATAATATATTTGTCCAATAAATATCATTTTGTTATCTGCATTTCTTCCTGGTGTAGCAATTTTAATGGCCAGTAGTGTAGTTCGAGCCCTAATCTCGTCATGGCTGTTCTGAAATCTAAACTCACTCCTTTTCTGACCAATATTGACAAATCCATTTTCATTCATAATAGCCTAAACTCAGAGCCTGACTGATGCAGGGACAGCTGCCCCCCCCCCTCCCCTGGGCTTTATCGGGATTTTTGTTAAGAGTGTGCCAAATGGATCAAAAGTGATCAAAATTCTTATACGTATTTTCAAAGATTTACGAAGGTAGTATGCTCCTCCCCATTCCTCTCTTTGCTTCCCGCACTCTATCCCCCGCCCCTCCTAAAAAAATAAATAAATAAAAGAAAGAATTATATCATCAAAAAACTGATGTTATAAAATGTTATACAAAAGTACATGAAGAATGACATAACAAGTGTTGAAATGGGTTGCTATTAGTATAAATGCATGCCTGCACTTGCCTTTCCATATGATTGAATCGTCCCTAATGCATTTTGATGCAATACACAGATTTTATTTTATACTGTAGTAGAAAAATTTTACGATATTATGAGTGGGTGAAAGACCTGCGATTTACACTTGAAAGGCTCACATCAGCCCTTATATTTCTATACAAAACTAGTCGGATGTGCCAATCCCAAAACTTTCTTCTATCTCAGTCATGTTAATACTTCAAAATTCGCTATCACATCGCCAATAAAATCAAATTTTTCGTCATTCTGTTGTACGTCAGCTGCTTGCGAATCGTCGGGTTACCGGGATGCGATCAACTGATGCATACTAAACTACGAAAAGTCCTTCTGGCCTGAATCGACAGGAACAGATAGCCTTGCCTCCCTATTCCTTGGTTTTACGATTTTAGCTAATTTTACTGGAAAACACGAAGGTAAAATGCGTGGAACCTAATTAAAGAAGATTCAATCCCAGTTCTCGTCAACATTGAATTTGAATGAGAATATCGCCAAATTAGTCCTCTACAGCCAAGTTGGCTTCCTTTATGGCAACCTATTTTGGTCGCCAAATTTGGCGATATTCCGCCAACTGTCGCCAAGTTTGGCGAGAATTTGACGTTGGCGAATATAAATATATAGTGATAAGCATATAATAGGATTAATGGTTACAACAATGAAAGAAAATTTGCCGAAACCGTGTTAACTAAAACTCATAAATTAAACCCGTTTATGGATGAATTCTGCTGTCTTGTTTGAAAATGTCAGCCACCCTAAAATTTCAAATCGCTATATCTCAGCCATTTTTTAAGATAGAGGCAAAACGAAAATTGCTCCGGATCAAGGCCGAACATTTAACGAAAAAAACTTTTAGGATTTCTAATTTTTTTTTAATTTGCACATCTTTTTGAATTTGAAATCTTTAAATGGCTATCACAGCGCCCCCTTTCGTCGAAATATCCCCAAATTCTAATAGAACCTGCTTGCCATAGCCAAAAACATAAAAAAAATGTGGTTCAATTTGAAGCATAACTTCATACACTTTTCGATGATACAATAGTGAAAATGGAACAAAAATATTGATCACAGCGCCCCCTTTCGTCGAAATATCCCCAAATTCTAATAAAACCTACTTGCCATAGCCAAAAACATAGGAAAAAAAATGTTATTCAATTTGAAGCATAACTTTATACACTTTTCGATGATACAATAGTGAAAATGGAACAAAAATATCGATCACAGCGCCCCCTTTCGTCGAAATATCCCCAAATTCTGATAGAACCTGCTTGCCACAGTCAAAAACATAGAAAAAAAATGTGGTTCAATTTGAAGCATAATTTCATGCATTTTTAGATGATACAATGAGGACGGACCGACAGACATTTTGTAAAAACATGTTTTTCGGAATCTCTGACCCCTAAAACATGTAAATCCGTCGAAAACCGGAAGTCGAAAAAAATTTCGATTACAATACTTTCTTCTATTATAGATAGAAGAAAGTAAAAATATGATCAATCTTTTATGAATTTTGACATTGTTATCATATATTTTCATTCTTTAATTTTTTTTTTTTGTTGCTGTTGCAGGTATAATTAAAAAAACAAATTAACACGCAATATATAAAGAAGAAATTGCAACACAAAAATATGAAACCTTGACTTCAAAATCGTGGCAAAACTAGTTTTACAAGATTAATTTCGTCGTACAATATTATAACTTTTTTTTTTTTTTTTTTTTTTTTTTAACAATGTAACAAATACACTGCTCAAAACAATTAAAGGATATTGCAGTTTTAGGTGGATTTTGTATCTGGGAAACTTTTTAGCTGATTGGCATGGTCGACAGACATAGTAGGTTATATGAGAATAAATTACACATGTTTGGCAGAAAAAAATGCATTTTATTGCGCATTTGTGTACAAAAGGAAAAAAACACAATTTGTGCATATGAGAAAAAAAGAATAAGAAAAGGTGTTTTCTTCAAAGAAAATCATTTTCAGTAGGGGGTATGGTTTCCACGGGCGGCCAGCAACGTTGAACACCTTTGAGGCATGGACTCAATGAGGCTATTAATGACGAGTTGGGGTATTCTGCCCCACTCTTCCAGAAGAGCTCTTTCCAGTTCTTGGAGAGTTTGTGGGGGTTGTTGGCGGCCAGAAACTCGTCTTCCTACAGCGTCCCAAACGTGCTCGATTGAATTCATGTCTGGAGAACACGCTGACCATTCCATTCGAACGATTCCTTCCTCGGAAAGGAAATCCTCCACCAGGTTTGCACGATGTGGCCTGCAGTTATCGTCCATTAAAATGAAGTTATCTCCGATTGCTGCAGTGTAAGGGACTACAATAGGTCTGAGGATCTCATCCCTATATCGGGGACAAGTCAGAGCTCCATCTCGAATGATGTAGAGGTCAGTGCGCCCGTCAATGGAGATGCCACCATACACCAACACTCCTCCACCGCCAAATCTGGCACTTTCGTGCACGAACGCAGGATTATTTCTACTGCCACGGTCCCTCCAGATGAAAATACGCCTATTATCCGGATGCACAGAAAAACGGGACTCGTCAGAAAACAAAATATTGCTCCATTCATTTCTCCTCCAGTTGACATGCTCGGTTGCCCACTCCCTGCGGTCGCGACGATGCCTTGATGTTAATCTAACACATACCATCGGTCGGCGAGCATACAGACCTACAGCATGGAGACGGTTTCGGACAGTCTGAGTTGAAATCGTGGTGTCTGTAGCCGAGCGAAGGTGTTGTTGGAGAAGAGTAGCGTTCATGTTTCGGTGTCTCCGAGCTGTTAACGCTAAATACCGATCTTCATTGGGCGTTGTTGCCCGTCTACGACCTTGCTCTGGTCTTCGGCCTGCACATCCACTCTCCAAAAAACGGTTCCAGATCCTGGAAATGACACTTTGTGACACTCCAATGGCTTGCGCTACTTCGGCTTGAGTTTGGCCCCCTTCTAACCTACCAACAATTCTCCAAGCTTCTGAATCTGTCAAATGACTTCGCTGAGACATCGTACTCATCGAAACAAAGCAATCACTGAATGCCGATCATCCTTGTCTTCATTCTCTTTTATCCAGTTGAAAGTCAAATTTCATTCGCTGCCGCTGAAGCGACGTTTTTGACGTCGAACTCAAAATTTGCATACTCCACAGTTTGAAAACCAGAAAAATTTGCATTTGTGATTCTCTTCTTCTATTTTCGACAAAAAAAATTTCGTTTATATCTTTATTTTATATAAAACTTCAAATATCCTTTAATTGTTTTGAGCAGTGTATATATATATATATATATATATATTTACTTTTATAAAACATAAATAAATATCTCTATTCTAAAAAAAAAAAAAACGTTCTTTTTTTGGTGCAGTTTTGCAGCCTTGTATAGGATCTATAGAATTAATTCACACCAAGTGATAAGTAAAACATCAGTTAAATTTAAAAAAGCGTACCACAACTGAAAACGCACTTCCAGCAATCATTTGTTCATATACAGTACTGTAACCGAATTATTTTGTATGTTTCTGTAAATGAATGATGAATGCTATGCCCACCATATTCTATGGTAAGCCTCTTGTAGTGCACCTCACTAACTTTACTATAACTCTGCCACAAATAATCATATAAAAATGTTACTGGTACAAAAAATTTGTATTAACGTCTTGCTACTATTTAATTATATAGTGATATATATTAATTTCAATATGTTTGAAATAGTTTAATATTAAAATACATCGCAAACGATTTCCCCCATAGACCGTAATGTAACGGAAATTCTTTTGAGTGTCTCTGTGCGTAAATGAACTATTTACGCTACACACTCCATTTTCAATAATAAACATGCCATAGTAAATCTCAATAATCTATATCAATTTCATGGCAATCCGAGTATATTTACGTGAGTTAAAACACGGACAGACAGACAGACAAACCGAATTCATAAACACCTTTCAACTATGTTGGAAAGTGTTTAAAACAGGTTGAATTAAATAAAAAAAGAGTGTAAAAAAAATACACCCTTACTAACTCTGCCACAAATCATCATATAAAATGTCACTGGTACAAAAATATTTGTATTAACGCCTTGCTACTATTTAATGATATATTTAAATGTTGCTTACCGAATCGTTTACATATAGAAATTGTAACAAACATTAAACTTTTCAATACCTGCACCTAATTTTTACAACTTTTTGGATTTTTCGGAAAATCTTACCTTTGGATGCCAAACGGGAAATTGTTCAGTCAAACAGTTTAGGAATTGAAAAGGTAACTTATTATTTTATTTATTACTATTTTTTAAGCAATAACTCAAAGATTACTTAATTGGTATTTTGGATTTGTATATTTGAAACTTATAGAAATCTATTTCTATTAAAAAAATTCGTAGGTTACATTTCATATGTTTCGAAAATTATATAAAAAAATAAATAAATAAAAATTAAAAAAAAATTATATTTTGAAATTAATTTTTGATAGTGGAACCTACTTGAATTATAGCCTTATGTTACAGCAGGAACTGTCACCTGCTGTAACATAGGCTATTTTCCACCATCACTTTTGAAAATGGTTCTGTAGTTCCAGAGATCCCGTAGAAATTGTAATTTAGAATGTTTTTAGAACGCTTTTCGCAGATTTCACCCCTTTAAATTTCGAATTTTTTTAAAATTTGTTCTTGGGCAGCATGTACATCTTATAAGTAACTACCATGCCACATTTCAAGTTTCTAGCTCATTCCCTATTAAAAAAAAATCGCAGTTTTAGAACGTTTTTCGCTCCTGCACCCCCTGGGGGTAGTGGCACCGACATGAAATATTAGCCTATGTTATCGCAGAAACTGTCACCATCGATTTGCCACAGTCACTTTTGCAAACGGTTCTGTAGTTCCAGAGATTCCGTAGAGATTGTACTTTAGAATGTTTTTAGAACGCTTTTCGCAGATTTCACCCTTTTAAAGTTCGATAACATAGGCTATTTTCCACCATCACTTTTGAAAATGGTTCTGTAGTTCCAGAGATCCCGTAGAAATTGTAATTTAGAATGTTTTTAGAACGCTTTTCGCAGATTTCACCCCTTTAAATTTCGAATTTTTTTAAAATTTGTTCTTGGGCAGCATGTACATCTTATAAGTAACTACCATGCCACATTTCAAGTTTCTAGCTCATTCCCTATTAAAAAAAAATCGCAGTTTTAGAACGTTTTTCGCTCCTGCACCCCCTGGGGGTAGTGGCACCGACATGAAATATTAGCCTATGTTATCGCAGAAACTGTCACCATCGATTTGCCACAGTCACTTTTGCAAACGGTTCTGTAGTTCCAGAGATTCCGTAGAGATTGTACTTTAGAATGTTTTTAGAACGCTTTTCGCAGATTTCACCCTTTTAAACTTCGATTTTTTTTAGAATTTGTTCTTGGATATCACATCTTATAAGTAACTACCATGCCAAATTTCAAGTTTATAGCTTCTTCAGTAAAAAAAAAAAAAAAAAAAAAAAAATCGCGATTTTAGAGCGTTTTTCGCTGCTGCACCCCCTGGGGGTGGTGGCACCGACATGAAATAAAGCCTATGTTACAGCAGGAACTGTTACCCTCAATTTGCCACCATCACTTTTGAAATTAGCTCGGTAGTTCCAGAGATTACCCCTTACAAACAAACAAAAGTTACTTCTTTATAATATTAGTATAGATTAAATAAAATCATTTATGGGATAATTTGCATCGTCACTTGAAATCTACTTAAAAAGCATGAGTAAACATTTTTGAATAACGTAAAACAAAGTACATGAATATAGGATAGACCATAAACATTTCTATTTCTTCAAACATCACTTAATTATTTATGCATAACCTATATATTTAAAATGGAAGCCGATGTTTTTCGTTATCTGTGTCCTCAGTTTTTAACTGAATCAATTTTTAATAATTATATTTTTTTTTAACTGAAAGCTGTTCATTTGTAAATGAACCCGCATTAGCGATTTATTTAAACATTTATATTTTTATATTATGTAAGGGGACCCAACCCGGCTTGCAGAACATACCGCTCGGTTCACAGAACATAGGTGAAAACCCCTTTTTACTTACCCATCATACGTAGTATAGGGTAAGTCTTGTAATCGTTTTAAAAATCGAAAAAAAAAAAATGACAGATTTACCGTTTCAGACACTGGAGATTCCGAAAAACATATTTTTAGAAAAAAAAAAAAATTACCGTCCGTCTGTGTGTCTGTAAACGCTCTATCTCCCGAACAAATTGAGATAGAGACTTGAAATTTGGTATGTACTTAGTAATGTAATAATGGGAAGAAGCTTATTGAATTTCAGTTACTTCGATTATCCGGAACTATTTTTTTCGGACTCTCTAAATATTCGTTCTGATAAAAGTAAAAGGTATATAAATTTTTTCGAAATTGTTTATTTTAAGGAGTGAATGTAAAAGACAATAAAAAAACATAAATTTGGCATAAAGAATGAAGTCCATCGGATAATTAATTGCCGCGATATTTGTAATCTTATTTTCAACACTCTTCGATTTTTCGTGACCCTGTATTTCATCCAAATTTCAATTCAAAGATATATTTTAATTGGAAATGAGACACTTAATCCGACGCAATAAACCATTAGTTAATATAATTATCATTTTTGGCGTTATAAATGTTTCCTTTACGCAATTCAGTAAATGGAGCATTTAAAGCGAGGCTAACGAAAAAGAAAGGCTACCGCAGTGCTTTAAGCGTATCTTTTTTACAGACCGCGGGAGTGTCACGTGATGCTCGAATGCACCAATGCATGTGTACGAAAAGAGCATCACATCACGACACTCTAGCGGTCTGTAAAAAAAAGATAAGTGAAATGCACCGCGGTAGCCTGTCTCTTTCGTTAGCCTCGATTTAAAGTTTATGACATCATCAAGTCACGTTTTTTATTCGAATTGCAATGCATTTTATAAGTATTTTACACGTTTTATTTTCATATTTTATATTATGCATATCCAGGGCCGGCGCTAGACATTTTACTGACTGAGGCAAGCATTATTTTGCCGCCCCTATGCCGTGATTGTTTTTTCACCACCTCTCAAACATTTTTAAGAATAAGTAAATTAATTTTGTAACTATAATTTATTTAAAAGAAAACAAATCTATATAAAATTAATTTACATTTAAGAAATTTAAAATAATCTAATTACTTAAGAAATTTTGCATCTATTTTGAAAATATAACAACAGTACTTGAAATTAAATTAATAAGATGTTATCATATTCTAGTAATATTTACAAAAAAGCATCATATCAAGAATTAAACTGACGCTTCAAAATCTCATTCGCTTTGCTTTTCCCTTGGGAAATGCATTTATTGTATCGACGTTATGATTAGTAAAAAAAAAAGTTACATCAGGTGAAGCTAAGTTTAGAATATACACCATTATTAAGCCAAAATATGTCAAACATTTAAAAACAATCAAATTATGAATAAAATTTGTATAGAATTTCAGATAGCAAAATAATGATATCAATATCAAGTTATATCTTTTTGAAACATGCACAAAAATAAAATCCCTTATTAGTAGTATTTAAAAGAAAATAATTATTAAAAATAAAACAAAACTTCAAGATCTAATTTTCCTTGATTTTTCTTCGGCGAACTCATTTATTATAATACGGAAATCAATATTATAAAGTAATCACATTATCAAGACAAAAATAGATAAACATAACTAACGCAAACTACGCATCGCATTCTTGAAATTAAAACTGACCTGACAGGCGTTGCCCGGGCACATAAGAAATAGCACAAAGCGCGAAAAAACTCAAAATCGTAATATAAAAGCGAAAAAAATATAAAAATCACTCCACGAATTCCGAATAAACTTTTATGAAAAGAGAAAAAAAAATTGCTCTACTGGGATAGAAGATTGATGCCGGATTCCTTTTACAAATGTGGAAAAATCGCAGCAAATTGCGGGAAAACACTAAAAGTTGCATACAAAAATCGCAGAGGAGATAATTTACTATTGGGCTAAGAGATTAAAAAAATATATATTTTTGCGAATGTCCAAAAATCGCCGCGAAACTCTAAAAACTCTAAAAATCGAACAAAAAAATTCAAAAATCGCTGAGCGAATTCCGAATAAACTTTATTGAAAAGAGGACAAAATTTTCTATATTGGGATAAAAGATTAAAACCTGATTCCCCCTTTACAAATGTGGAAAAATCATCGTGAAACACAAAAACAAACTCTCTAAGAATTAAAAAATCGCAGAGGACAAAATTTACTACTGTATGCTAATACATTCTAACATCAATTCTTTCCCGAAAGTTAAAAATCGGAGCGAAAAAACGTTAAAAATCGCATTGAAAATCACTGAATACAAAATTTAATATATTGCGCTAAATGTTTGCAACCGAATTCCCTTTATAAATATAAAAAAAAATCGCAACAAGACGCAAAAAATGCTAAAAATTGCATTGAAAATCGTAATAAAAATCACAAAGACTTTAAAAATCACGGAGAACAAAATTTAATAGGAAAGGCTAAATGTTTGAAACTGAATTTTTTACGAATGCCAAAAAATTCAACGAAAAACGCGAAAACTAAAAAAAAATCTAAGAATCGCATTAAAAATCCCTAAAAATTCAAAAATATCGGAGAACAAATTTTACTACATAAGGCTAAAAGTTTGAAACCGAATTCCTTTTACGAATGTCAATAAATCGCCGCAAAACGCTAAAACTTATAGAGAACAAAATTTACTAATAGTGAACTGAAACATTGCAACAGGAATTATTCACGAATGTCAAAAAATGACCGCGGAACGCGAAAAAACACTAAATATCACTAAAAATTCAAAAATCGCAGAGGTCAAAACTTACTATATTAAGCTAAAAGTTTGAAACAGAATTACTTTTACGAATGTCAAAAAATCACCACAGAACGCGAAAAAGCGAGTTGTAAATCACATTAAAAATTCAAAAATTGCAGAGGACAAAATTTACTGTATTACGCTAAAAGTTTTACGCTAAATGCCTCTTACGAATGTCAAAAAATCGCTAAAATTCAAAAATAAAGGAGGACAAAATTTACTGTATTAGTGTAAAGGTTTGAAACCGAACTCCTTCTACGAATGTCAATGAATCGCCGCAAAACGCTAAAACTTATAGAGAACAAAATTTACTAATAGTGAACTGAAACATTGTAACAGGAATTATTCACGAATGTCAAAAAATTACCGGGGAACGCGAAAAAACACTAAATATCGCTAAAAATTCAAAAATCGCAGCATTACTTTTACGAGTGTCGAAAAATCGCCACGGAACGCGAAAAAGCGATTTGAAAATCACACTAAAAATTCAAAAATTTCAGAGGACAAAATTTACTGTATTACGCTATAAAAGTTTGATGCTAAATGCCTCTTACGAATGCCAAAAAATCGCTAAAATTCAAAAATAAAGGAGGACAAAATTTACTGTATTAGTCTAAAGGTTTGAAACCGAATTCCTTTTAGGAATGTCAATAAATCGCCGCAAAACGCTAAAACTTAGAGAACAAAATTTACTAATAGTGAACTGAAACATTGTAACAGGAATTATTCACGAATATCAAAAATTTATCACAGAACGCGAAAAAACACTAAATATCGCTAAAAATTCAAAAATCGCAGCGGTCTAAACTTACTATATTAAGCTAAAAGTTTAAAACAGAATTGCTTTTACGAGTGTCGAAAAATCGCCACGGAACGCGAAAAAATGAGTTGAAAATCACATTAAAAATTCAAAAATTGCAGAGGACAAAATTTACTGTATTACGCTAAAATTTTGATGCTAAATGCCTCTTACGAATGCCAAAAAATCGCTAAAATTCAAAAGTAGAGGAGGACAAAATTTACTGTATTAGTGTAAAGGTTTGAAACCGAATTCCTTTTAACAACGTCAAAAAATCGCCACAAACGGGAAAAAACTCAAAAAATTGTATAGAAAAATTCAAAAATCGTTGTACGAATTCCGAATAAACTTTATTGAAAACAGGACAAAATTTACTATATTGGGCTAAAATTTGTACAGCCGGAATCCTTTTACTAAGGTAGAAAAATCGCCACAAAACAACAACAACAAAATAAAAAACGCTAGAAATCTCATAAAAATTGCTAAAAATTAAAAATTCTCAGAGAAGCAAATTTACTACAGCTGGCTAAAACATTTTAAAAGGAATTACATTCCGAAAGTCAAAAAATTGGCGCGAAAAGACGCTAACAGTCGCAGAAGACTAAATGTAATATATTAGGCTAAATATTTGAAACCGAATTTCTTTTATGAATGTGAAGAAATCGCCGTGAAACGCCTGGAAATGATAAAAATTGTATTGAAAATCGGAAACATTTCAAAAATCGCAGAGGACAAAATTTATTAAATTAGCAAAAAATCGAGGCAGAACGCGAAAATGCACTGAGAATCGCATTGAAAATTGCATTAAATACAACTAAAAATTTCGAAATCGTGGAGAACAAAATTTACTATATTAGGCTAAAAGTTTGAATCATAATTCCTTTAACCAATATTAAAAAATCACCGCGAAACGCAAAAGAAAAATCTCGTCACAAATCACTAATAATTCAAGAATCGTCGAGAACAAAATTTACTAAAGTAACGTTGTAACAGGAATTATTTCACTGTAATTATATGCAACTTCTTTGACTGTAATTCTGTGCAATGTACTTCGTATTTTTATTTTAATTAAGAAAAAAAAAAATATCTCTCTCAATTTTTTCTTAAATTTCGACACATACAATATGCGAGCCAAATGCCGCCACTCTAGGGGTGCGCCCTGAGGCGGCTGCCTCACTTGCCTCACCCCTGTGCATATCCATGATTGGTAAGTATTACGGTGGCTCCCAACGACTAGTTTACTATACTAGGGGGCTGAGCCGGGGCCTTCGAGATGGCGTTGTGTGCTCTTTTAAAGATAAAGACACAGCGCCATCTCGGAGGCCCCGGTTGAACACCCTAGTATAATAATAAAAAAAAAAGCATTTTCACCTAATGTTCTGTGCAGTGTGCACCGAGCAGTATGTTCTGCAAGTCCGGGTTGGGTCCCCTTATACAATATAAAAATTTAAATAAATAGCTAATGCGGGCGCTGTGCGTGCTCTTTTTACCTAGTAAAAAGAGCACACAGCGTCATCTCGGAGGGTTCGGCTCAGCCACTTACACGCTACGCTTGCCAACCCCCCGTTCAGACACCGCAGGCTCTAAAAACACGCTAAACGTCTCTGTTTTAAAAAGATTTCGGAAGATTGAATTATAATCAAACGACCAGTGGCGATCTTCTGTAATCGGGTTGCCATTAACTTCCCTTTGACTGAGGGATTTTTCTGCTCTTAATGCCGAATCGACTACTGCCGCGACAGCTCTTGGCTGTTTGCGTGATTGATTAAATAAGATCAATTAAACATTTGAAAATTATCTTGTATAAAATGGCTAAATAAACAATGTCGTTGCCTCCCGAAATTTTATACCGACGCTATAAATTATTGTTTAAATATAATACAATTTTCACCAAAGTTTTCTTTCTCTTTTTAATATTCACGTGTAAATACGCTTTTTAATTGAATATTATTTGGGTTGTTTTAAAGTTTGGAAACAATAGGTAAAAAAATAAGTTTTTCTAATTTTGAAATAAATCTCTTATGCAAATATATTTTTCAATGGAAAAGTGTTTGGAAATACTATTATTAATTGGGTTTCTATGACGTAATTTTCGTCGATTTAACTCTTTTCGTACGTAATAATTTAATTATTTTAAAGTTTTCTTTTAATGTAATGTAAGGAAATTACATTATCAGGTCTTTCCCATAAGTCGCCTCAGTTGAAAGATTTAGGATGGCAAATTTATGACCAGAGACTCGCTGTCGACAATTTTAAGCCATAAAAGTCAAATAAGAAGGACTTTGATTTAAGTTGGTCTGGGAGATAATATCAAAGAACACACACGTAGTTCCGAGAAAAAAAACAACACGCTACAGAAACAACTGATGCATAGCCATTGGTTGGGGTTGGTAAAGAGGAGGTGAAACTGACCCTCTGTTATGCAAATTTCAGTTAAGACGGGAGATCAACTACCCAATGAAAAAAAAAGAAGGATGGGCTTAAAGCACTGTCATGCAAATTTTGGGCAGAACGAAGGACGGCCCACCGTGGTGATGAAAAAAGGAGTTGTGAAAAAGAATGAGAACAGAACACACATCGATCTCAGAAGCGAAAGTAAGAGGTGAAATAAAATGACGCGATGAGTTTTGTGCGGTCCGAAAGAGGAAAATAGAGTGAGTGGCAATTTTTGATGGTAAGAAAGCAACGAACCCGAACAACATATATGGAGAGTGGTGAAGTTAAGCTAAGTTTTGTGAAATGAACATTTTCAATAAGTGCAGCGCTATTTAGTTAGCGGAAAGAGTGTTCTGATACAAAGAGAAACCTTCTTCAATCAATGTGTGGAGGTAAATATGACTCAGACCTAAGTAATTCCCCAGTTTATTTGATTTTATCAAAATATTATAAGAGAAGCTGGTAGTGTGACCTTAGTCACAAATGGAAGTCAGAATTTTAATTGGAAACAAATAATGTTGTCAAAGATCAATTTAAATATAAAAAAAACAAACAAATATAAGTATCCTTTGCAAGGATCAAAGTGTTAATGCCAACATTATAGGAGAAATTTTGTTAGGAAATTAAATCAGATGTGTTCTGATAAATCTTTTTTTTTTCTTGAAATAACTGTAAATATTGTAAATAAATAATAGTGTTAATTATTTGGAGTCTTCTCATTTAAATTATCTAGTATGTGTTTGTTTATTTAGATTTCCACTTTAAAAGTCAGCTAAGGGCAAGAATGATCATTCTCAAAAAGGGTAATGGGCTACTTCGAAATTACACAATGCAATGGAGGAACATATCCAAAATTTAATCTCTAAGGGGTCTTTTATTATTATTTTCTTGGTAAATTAATCTATTCTATTAGCCAACCCCAGAGAAACCTTTATGTATTTAATTCTAAGCTTTAATTTTGATCAACTTGTCCCAGCAAAAGGGTTATGTTGGAATGGGCAGCAATTAGAAGGGAAATTAAAGGATAAAAATCTTAAATAAATAATATAACTGAGCCATGCATATTTCTCTTCAACATCTGCATTCCTACCATAATTCACTGGTGCCGTCCAGTTCTTAATTATTGTTAATTGAGTTTTCAATTTTAATGATTAAAAAATTGCAACTGGGTTATTGTCAAACATTAAGTTAAATACCTTTAATGTATTCTAAAATACAGGCTCATGTTAAAAGTAATCAATTTAAAATTTTATATTCAAATTGTGGAAATTTACAATCTATATAGTATATTGCAAAATAATAATTATGAAACTGTTAATTAGAATAATTTCAACTCTTTTATTTTAATGATAAGTTATTGGAAGATTAAATGGAGATTTTTTATTTTGATGGTTTGTTTAACTTCCTCTAAAAGGCTCCACTACCAGCAAGTCGGTGATTTCGTAAATATCAGTATTCAACTTAGAAAAATCAGTATATTCGTAATTGTATGTATATTTTATGTTACTCTTATATGAACTTTGCATTTGATCTTTAACAGTATACTGAAACATTGTGCTAACAAAGTAAATCAAAAAAAAAATCAAATGATATCGTAAAATGATATGAATAATAAAAAAATAAAAAAAAGATAAGGATTTATGTAGCAGATAAAATAGTGTATTAGTAGATTGTTAATGCATATATATTTTGATACTGTATACTTTATTGTATAATGCATTTATATTTTGATATCTTTGAAATTTTGTAAATGTTTACACTTGGCTTAATAATATTTTTAGGTGTAAGAATTTTCATGCATTTTTAAAGTTAGATTTAGAATTCAGTATCTAAATAAATTTTAATTATCAAAAAGCTGAATGCCAAAAAAGAATCGTAGAAATCATAGAAATAGCTTGAACTCGAGTTTTTCTGGCGTATTAACGCGAGGGCATATAAAAAAGTTAAATAAAGAAAAGCAAATTGATTCGAGTAACACGATGGCAGATCCATCAGTGGACACAATAATTTCTCTAATCCCGAATTTCGATGGGAAAAAGTTAAGTGATTGCGAGTATTTTCTCAGACAATTTGAGGACTTAACTAAACAAATATTAAAAGACGATGCGAAGCTTACAATTTTGAAAGCAAAATTGTCGGGTACTGCGAGAGAGAAACTCTCACAAAATAAATCGCTTATAGAAGAGAAAAACTACAACGAATTCAAAAAGAAATTGTTAGATTTATTCAAAATCAAGAAATCATTTACGCAGGTACAGACTGCGTTTTTTAATCTAAAACAGAAACCGGGACAAGACTTAACAAGTTTTATTAGCGAATTCAAAAACGCAGCGTCTCTTTATATAGAGAAAAGCCATACAGAAGTTGATCCGAACGGAAACGGGAAATTTTTGGACTTAGTAAGATTGACACGATTTTTGGATGCGATTAGACCGGATTTAAGTATGGATTTAAGGAAAACCTTTCCCGATAATTTTGAGGATGCTTGCAAAACAGCAATTAAATTAGAAGAGGCGTACAATAATATAGGGGCAAAACAGGTAAATACTATAACAGCTAACAATGAATTGCAACTCTTTGAGAAGTTATTGAAATTAAATGTAGAAACGGCGGAGCAGATTAATAATTTATCAAAAGAAATAAATAACATAAAATTGGGAACAATCGAAAAAAGAGAGGAAGTCGAAAAATTTTGTAATATCTGCAAGAAGGGGTCACACAATGAGGATAGTTGTTGGTATAATAAAGCTAATAAAAACAACAACCAGAATTATAGGCATAGATTTGTAAACAATAGGGGTAATTACAGAGCAAATTACAAGAATTATAACCAGTATGAAAGACACGATTCTCACAATGCATTTCCGGAGGGTAATATTTACTATAATTATGTGCCAAATGCTCAACCTTTTCCACCCCCACCACAACAACATTACAACACGCCATATACTTATTATCAACCTGACTTTAATAATTATGATGCACAGGGGTATTACACTCAACAGAGAGGAAATTATAGAGGTGCACAGAGGAATAACTATCGCAATAAATATACGGACTCTAGAGAAAACAGAGAAAATCATACGAACAGTAACAAGGATAGTAATCAAAGGGGTAATTTTCAGAGGGGCAATAATAAAAGATACAAGCAGAACAAAGATAAGGATGCGGAAAACTAAATACGAGACTTGTAAATACAGATAAAGAAGACCCGAGCAAGTCTCACGAAAGCGGGCATACTTTAAGGGATAAAACTATTGCAAGTGTACAGAACGATACAAATGAACTTCCTCTAATTAAATTTAAAATTAAAGATATTGTAATTAACAGCCTTTGTGACTCAGGCGCACAGGTGAGCTTGATCTCACCGCTTTTGTTTGAAAATTTAAAACAAGCAAATATAAAATTTAAATATTTGGGAAATCAAATTAAGATTCAAACACTTACAAATTCACTGATTACATTCAAACAGTGCATTAGAATGCCATTTAAATTACAGGACACTTTTGTAAAAGGAACTTTTTATGTTACAAATAAAGATTTTGGCCGCAAATATCAATTATTACTAGGGTACGATTTCTTAAAAGAAAATCAAATGGTTCTAGATTTTGAACAGAAGTATCTTAAATTCAAAGGAAGAAAAATGGCATTAAACATCAAAGATTCGGAGGACACTGGGGAAGTAAATACATTAATTACAGAACAAAACACAAGAACTAAAAAATACAGAAAACCTATAAAGGGGAAAATGTTTGCAAAAACGGTAGGCCATAATATTATAAACCCAGGGGAGGAAAAATTTGTAAAATTAGAATGCCCCATAAAATTAGAGGAAAATCAAACATTTATCCTAGAACCAATACAGCACAAAAATAAAATTTTCTATGAAAGATCTATCCATGACACCCCAAGTAACAGAAAAATAAATATTTTAATTAAAAATATTACTAATAACAAGATACATTTAGAAACAGGTATGAACATCGGGCAAATTTTCACTAATTTGGAATACAAACAAGATAAATCTATAGACAATATTGAGCAAGGGAGAATTTTTGAGGTCAATGCATTAAATTTGGAAGATGTACATAAATTAAGAGAGGCAGAGATAAATGAGGAAGATTTTGATCTTAATCATTTACCATCGGATGTACAGGATTCGTTCAAACAAATTCTTTTAAAGCATGTACACGCTTTTTCGAAATCCTATCAAACTTTAGGTCAATGCTCACTGGTGACACCAAAGTTTACACTTAACCACGACTATCCCATTCAAACAAAACCCTATAAAGTGCCACAAGCAGTGAAGCAATATGCAAAGACAGAGATAAGAAAATTATTAGAAGCGAAGATCATCGAGGAATCGGACTCTAATTACGCATTTCCTGTCATTTTTGTAAGAAAAAAAGCTGATAACAAAAACAATCCTAAATTTCGAATGGCGGTAGATTACCGGCTGCTAAATCAGATTTTAGAGCCATATTCCTATCCGATTCCAGATATTAAAGAAATTTTAAAGAATATTAGTGGGAAGAAGTACTATATAGTACTTGACTTACACAGTGCTTTCTTCCAAATTAATTTACGACCTGAAGATAGCCAAAAACTATCGTTTATTACAGAAAATGGTAAATTTCGACCTCTGAGACTTGCGTTCGGAACTCGCAATTCGAGCGCCTATTTCGCTGAACTGATAAATAAGGTATTGGGTCATTTTAACAAGCATCAGGTAGCCTACTTTATTGATGATGTTTTAATAGGGGCTGACACTATATCAGAATTATTAAGAATTTTGGAAGAAGTGTTACAGGCGCTAATCCAACATAATCTAACAATTGAGCCATCCAAGATGCAAATATGTAAAGATAAAATAGAATTTCTTGGTTTTCAAATTCACAAGCACGGCTATTCACCATCCACAAGGAATATAGATAAAATTAAAAGTTTAGTAAGACCTAAAACAAAAAAAGGAGTAAGGTCACTCTTAGGTTTGGCTAACTACTTTAGAACACTTATTCCAAAATATGCGGAAATAGTAAACCCATTAGTTAATCTTACTAAAGATAAAATTAAATTTAAATGGGATGAAAATACTGAAATGGCCTTTAAGAAAATCCAAGATGAAATTATAAACAACCCAACATTACATCCTCCTGATTACACCAAACAATTTACTTTAATCACAGACGGCTCAAAAATTGCAATTTCAGCGGTACTGGCGCAGGAAATTGAAGGAAAATTACAACCTATTGAATTTTTTGGGAGAAAATTACGGGAACCGGAAAAGAATTACCCGAGCTTGAAATTCGAATTATTAGCGGTTCATGAAGCGGTGTTACACTTCAGAACTATGTTGGAAGGCAGACACTTCAAGATTCTCACCGATTCCAAGGCTCTCACGGAAAATTTACATCTAGAGAATCAGTCCGATTTGGTTAAAAGATGGGTGATAAATCTCAGCGATTTCTCTTATGAATTCGATCACATTAAAGGGGACACCAACCCAGCGGACTATATTTCGCGAAATATAAATAATATTATTACGGATACAAATTTACACAATAATTTATTTTCCGTTAATCCCGCATTATCTAATGAGAATATTAAACAACATCAATATTCAGACGAGAAATTAAGCAAAATAATTCAGAAAATAGAACAAGGTAAAGAAAACAGAAATACCAAAAGGTATACTTTAAATGAAGAGAAGATGCTAATTTTAAAACCGGGGAAACAGAAAACAGAACTAATTATAGCGCCGGATGCTTTAAAGATTGCTCTGATGGAAGAAGTGCACAAACCGCATTTTGGTTTTGACAAAACCTATGCAGCCATGAAAAGTAGAATATTTTGGTATAGAATGTATTCAGATATTCGAACTTATTGTGCCAATTGTGTATCATGTAACACCGCAAAGCCACATAAAAAAATGAAAGTTCCTATTCAAAAAATGGTTAAGGACCATGAGATAGGGAGTGTATTACATGCGGATATCGTCGGAAAGCTTCCACTTACACTTCGCAAGAATAAATTTATTCTCACGATTATGGATTCTACTTCAAGATTCCTAGAAGCCATACCTATTCGCAATGTCGAGTCCCAGACTATTCTCAATGTCTTTAATAAATACTTCAGTTATTTTGGATTGCCAAAACAGTTAAAATTAGATAATGGGCCATATTTTAGGGGAGCGGTATTCAAAGAGTACATGCGTGCTCTAAACATTGAAATTCGCTTCAGTTCAGTTTACAGAGCCCAAGGAAATGGCCTGATAGAAGTCGGGAATCGAATACTGAAAGGATCACTGACAGCCATGGCACAAAGTTCCTTACAATGGGACATTCGCCTAGAGTTTTTCAAACTCCAATACAATATGGCGAAGCACAGAGCGACGGGATTTTCACCCGCCTTCCTTTTTTTTGGAAGAAATTTACGTACTCCTTTTACTGCACACATGCCAACAGAACAAATTCACACTCAGACATATGTCAAAAACCGAATGGACCACATGCAGGAGGTTAGACTGCAAGCGTTGGCACAGCAGGAGAAAATGATGGCTGAATATGTGAAAGAGGAAGACCTTGATAAAATAAAAACACTTGAACTAGGACAACAAGTTTACCTTAAGTCCATTAACCCTACTGTTTTACAAAAAAAATTTGAAGGCCCATTTAAGGAGGTTCGAAAAGTGCGAAATAACAATTACATTTTACAAGATGTAACGGAAGAAAGTACAGGAACTATAAAAAGACACATTGACAGACTCTGGGCACCAAAGCATGCTGACAGGTGCAAAACAGAGGAGTCAAGCTCATCGGAGGAAGAATAGTGGGAATAAAATACCATTAAAAAGGGGTAGTAAGATGTTACTGTTACAGAAAGACTAATAGCTTAAACAGTTTATGTAAAAATTTTAGTTGCGGTTTGCAGAATTCTACTAACTGTCAAATTTAAATATTCTCAAAAAAAGCGATGGCATACTCAACTAGGGTTGAAAAAAAAAAAAATAAATAAGTAAAATAAAATAACATAAAATAAGATATCCCTGGCACATTTTCAAATTTAGATAAGAGCGACCCAAGGTATCACAAACAATAATAAATAAACAAAGAAAATCACATAATGAATTGAATAAATATTTGGATACAAACAAATAAGCAAGTAAGTAATAATAAATCCATAGGCTAGGTTACGCAGGGCAATAAAATCTCTGAGGCGGTGTGAAACATTTTGGTGACCTACCAGGTAGGCGCGGAGTCGGGATTTGTTTATCAACAAACATCCCCAGTTGCCATGTCAACAAGCAGTGCTGACAACTTCGCGGAAGGAAGGGTCAGTAAAGATAAAAATAAATAAATAAAAATAGATAAATGAGGGTATCACTTACTCGGTTGATGTCTTCTTCGCGAGGGTGCACTCTTTGGGTGTGTGTCTATTCCTTGGGGGAAAATCCAGGCGTCCCTGACACACACCAAATTTTTACATAATACACAAAAAAATAAAAAATAAATAAAAAATAAAATTTCACACACACACACCGGGGGGGGGGAGTTTTCCTTATGCGTCGCCCGGTCTTTTCCTGTTGACACTGATGCATTCAGAACGCTAAAATTGGATTTTAATTTCTGTTTCCTCCAGGGGCGTGAAACGGTAGCAGTTGGTTCCTAGCTCGTCCGCTTGGTCAGGTTGGCAGGGGCCACATCATAAAAAGGAAAAAAAAACGAAATCAGTAAACAGATAAACAAATATCGAACATTCGTTTTTCATGGTATCATTTTGTTTTAATTTCGTGTTTTTTTTTGGAAAATTTAGATAACGATTTTAAACTCTTAGAGAACGATAAAATAATAATAATAATAATAATAATAATAATAAGACAAAAGGAAATAATTCAGTTAATTAATTAAGTGATAATGATAATAATGACAGAATTTATTTTCTTGTTTCTATAAATTAAGGCTCACTTTTCAAAAGACTGCATGAAATTGGGAAATGAATCGGTCAAAAGATTATTTCATTCACATTTGCATGGTAAAGCCAAGCCGTTTGAAAAAAAAAAAAAAAAAAATTAATTAATTAATTAATTAAGTTACATTATTTATTTATTTTTTAGTTTAACTAAACAATTTGGATTTAACATTTAATCTCATTAACTAATTCGTTAAGCTGAGTTTTAAAAAAAATAAAAATTAATAATAATGAATAAATAAATAATAGTAATAGAAATAATAAAGTATATATACATATAATTCCAGCTGTGTAAATTTTTTTTAATTACTAGGATGCTAATTGCATATTAAGTTCCAACACTAATTGGAAATTTTTGCGGGCAAAATTTTCTTAACTGCAGTAATTGGTGGCGGGCAATTAATATGTAATTAAAAACAATAATAATAAATAAATAAATAAATAAAAGTTTTTTTTTTTCCATTTAAGTTAGGTTAAATGTTCTAAGATATTATTTCTTAATAAGTAGATAGGTGGTAAAACAAAAAGAAAAAAAATAAATAAATAAAAGAAATACTAATAAAAAAAATATATAATAATAATAATATTAATAATTATTATAATGATTAATAAATAAATAAATAAATTTTATCGGTTTTAAAATATTTAAATTTTTTTTTTTAAATGAGCATTTGGAGATAATCGTAAAAGTTTTCAGTGATTCAGAGGCTTTTAAGTACTATGCATTTCAACGTGGGCTGCTCATCTAAAGGGGAACCGAAATTGATAAGATTCCAATATGCATATTTATGAAATTAATTAGATAACTGATTTTATGAAATAAATGTATGGCATTCCGGTAGTGGACATATACCATTTAATAATCATTTAGCGTGGTGATGACTTAGTTCACACGTCGAATCTTGTAGGCTTGACGTCATTTTTTTTTTTTCCTCCTTCTCGCTAAGTGTTTGTAATTATAAGGCCGTGATTAAATGATAATAAACTTTAAAGGATATTTGTTTTATATAAAGGTGGTAATTTGGTAACATATTTAACGGGAAATGGATTTTTGTCTTAATATTGAATTTCATGAAAGACCACGTGCATGTTATTTGGTGATCTCAATTTACGGGTCAAGACGAAGGGTTAGTTTAAACAATTGGCTTTCAATAATTAAGCTTTTAATATATATCAAAAAATTATATATATAGATATAAATATCATTAAATAAATAAATAATGAGAATAATAACTCGTAAACTTACATCATAATTCGCAGCCATACTCCATGTGACGGGGCAAATCAGGAAGGTAGATCTGAGATGAGTTGAGGTGTTATGGACATAGGGGAGGATCGCAAACGCTATTCACCTGCAGGGTTGAAAAAAAAAAAAAGGGTGCGTTCAGGGGGCGTGTTAGAAACGCATTATCCCAGGTAAGGAAGCATTTAGGTGTTGAACCGGTCGTGGTATGGGATTAGGCCAGCATTTTTAGGTGTACGAGGAAGGAATGAATCACCTGTTCAGTAGGGGTACATGATTGACAGAAACGGGGTGAGAGTATGACCCGAGGTCACGCAGCTTTCCGATTCTTATCATTGAGTAGAAGTTTTTTTTTTCTTCTTTCTCTCGGGCAGAAAAAATTAACAGTGAGAGAACGGGGAGTTATTATTTTCAACATGTTAGAATTAACATGAGAATTTTTACGCTTAGGCGTTTAAAAAAAAAAAAAGAAAAAGAAAAGGAAATAGAGAAATAAATAGAAAAATAAAATAGGAAAGAAGGGAAAATTATTAAAGAAAAATTTCATTTTTTTTTCTTTTTATTCATTCTTTGTTGTTTAATAATTCGAAAGAATTGTATGTATATAATAAAATTACAACAATCATATGAATGGACAATACAAATGGTAACTGAATTAATCCATAAAATTGGGTCAAGTAGTAGATGAATATCATAAAGTTACAACATCATGAATGTGTCATGTTTTCAGATTGCTAGAACTGTTTTTGTGTCCATCTAAAATATTTGTCTGTTTGCATTTATTAATTAGATATAGTGCTGAATTCATTCATTAATATGTGTAAATATTGTAAAGTTGAAGACATGCCATTTCATCGAACTCAGAAGAGTATTGCTATTATATATATATATATATATATATATATATATATAGATATATATAGATATACATTTGTTCCTTTTGGTTTGTTTTGGCCTAATTTTGGTTTCAATTTTAGTAGCACTAGATATAATTAAATAATTTGAAAAAAAAAAAAAAAAAAAGAAAAAAAAAAAAAAAAAGAAAAGAAAATCTGAGAATGTGGATGTACAGTTTTATATTGGATTAAACTCTTTGCTCTATTGGTATATTGTTGATATACTCATATGTATATTTTATCCAAATCACGTGTATCTATAGGATTTTTTTTTTTCTCAACAAAGTATAGAGAGGTAGAGCTAGACAAAAACTTTTGATTGCTCTATATAAATATGTATATATATATACATATTTTGAATGTATACTCATTATCATAATTTTTCTCTCAGGTATCTTACATATTCAGTTATGTATGTGTAATTGTAAGATTTTGCCTGAATTGGGTTTTATATATTGTATGATGCATGTATTGTGTTAAAAATAATTATCAAGAATCATTGTAAAGTTGAATACTGATCCTTACATATCACAGTGTATTATATCTTTTTGTTTTGTATGGTCTGTTTGGCTATTTAGATATTTTGGATTTGGTGAGTGCTCTATCTTAGACACACCGGTTATATTTAACCACAAAATTTAAATTTTTTTGTACTAATGACAATATTTTATTTATCTCTAAATTGTTTGGGAATACTTAGGAAATGTGTACATACATGAACTTTTTGTTGATTAAAGTCACACAAGTAATTTACAAATGAACATTTTCATCTGCATGAACTTTAGTCTACAACATGACTCTGTATAGATGAACGTGGACTGATATCATCTATGTGATCTATAAATGATTGCACATGGCACACCACAAGCTCGTCAAGTATGTGCCTACGAAAGATGGTTAAACTGCTATGCATAGTTTTTGATTCTATAAACTTTTTTAACGGAACTATTTTGACAGACTTCAACATGAAATAGCGCTTAAAATAATTCTTCGATTTAAAAATTGTTTGTTTCAGCGTGTTTATCGAACATTTCTCTATAAAACTACCAATTTTTATATGCAATAGTTTTCTTAATATAAGCCGATAAAGACCTGCGACCACACAAAAAATTAATTTATGGCAGCGACAGCAGAAGTTACTTTTTTTTAGAATAGCAAGAGATACTTTAATAGATTTTTTACATTAATTCATTTTTAACACTTTCCAACATAGTTGAAAAGTGTTTATGAATTCGGTTTGTCTGTCTGTGCTCTAACTCCCGTAAATATACTTGGATTGCCATGCAATTCATATATGTAATGACATGTTCGGTATCAAAAATGAAGTATGTAGCACTTATAATTCGTTAACAGGGGCAATCAAAAGAATGCTGTTACATTATAGCCAATGAGGAAAAATCCTTTGCAGTGTATTTTAATGATGTTAAACGAAAGAAGTTTTAACTAAGATGGTGAATGCTATTGTAAAATGGGATTTAGACACCAAAAGCATCATTGTGTACAGGTAATACATTTTTAACTTTTCTTCTCCGAATTTATTTAGTGGTAAGCAAATGATAAAGGCACTATAACTTTCAGTTACAGAAAAAAATTATTTTATGTAATTTTCAATACCGAATGAGTTATTAAAATGATCATCAAAATTTCGTCATGAACATATGCGCCAGTGCAGTGACAATGGGTTAATTTGTTGATGCATATTTTTAAAAAAGCAACTTTTATTTTTCTAAAATTTATTGTTTCAATTATATATACAGCATTTAAAAGAAAATCATATTGGTTTTCATTCTAGAATGCCGTTAAATAACTTTTAGCTTATTGCCGTATATTCTATACGTTTATATGCCTCTTAATAAATGGATTTGTGCAAAATAGTAATCCTCTGTATTTAGCTGATGAAGTAAGGAGATTGAACTCTTTAGTATATCTTTTTCATCAAAAATTATCCGACATGCCAAATTAATATATTGTAACTGACATTTTGGGGAAAAAACATGAATTGCAGTCATGAAATTAGGCGGGATTTTAAAATCACACCTAATTTTATGACTACAATTCTTGTTCAAAACGTTGAATTCTTATAAAAAAGTGCTTCGTAAAAAGCTATATTTTTAACACTTTCCAACCTAGTTGAAAAGTGTTTATGACTGCCGTATGGCCGTCTGACCGTGCTCTAACTCCTGTAAATATGCTCGGATTGCCCTGTAATTTTTATATGTTATTGTCGTTATCTATAGCATGTTCCCTATTTCAACTGAAGTGTGTAGCACTTATAGTTTTCTTACAGGGACAGTCAAAAGAATTCCGTTATATTACGTCTATGGAGAAAAATCGTTTGCGGTTTAATTAAATAATGTTTTACTATTTTAAACGCATTGAAATTTATATCTATCACTAAAGTTACAAAAGGCTTACTACAGAATATTGTGTGTATATAGCAGTCATCGTTCACTGACAGGGACACACAAAATTCTCTACTGTCTGTTAACAATAATTCCTGGAGTGCGTTTTAAGTTGCTGAACGCGATTTTAAATTTAACTCACTTTTTGTCTATTACTTGGTGTGTATAAATTCTGTAGATCCTATACAGGGCAGCACAAAAGTTCGCGAACACATTTCCGTTTATTGAAAGAAACTCCAGAAGGAGAATTTTAAACTGTGCTACGCGTTTCCTAACTAAACTAAAATTTAGCATCCTCTGTAGTACATATATAAATCTATAGGTCATATACAGGGCTGAATAAAAGTATTCAGATATTTTTCCGAATATTGTATATATTGGAAATATATGTTGGAAATTCCTGAAATTACGTTTTTAAATATGTTATGAATTTTCCAAATTGTTTACTTAGATGTTATCTTTCAGCTTATTAAACGGTAATGATTTGTAAAATTATTTTGGAAGCGTTGGAAAGTGTTACATAATCTATGCTTGATGCATGACTTTTCGTTCTTGTTGTACTTATTTTATGAGTCTCATAATTTGCAAAGTTTGTAAGTTGTTTGTTCTTACAAAACCGTTTAAAATTACGGGTAATTCATTGTTGTTACAAAAATGACTCATATTGAAAAAAAAAAAAGATTTTTGCTTAGCGAGTAATTATAAAACAGATTACAACAATGTATTTAAATAAACAAGGCAAATTCCAACAATTCCTTTTAACCATTCTCAAAAAAATAGTCTTATATGTTAGTGAAAAAAAAAAAAAAAAACTCTTTAGATTATAATGATAAAAAAAACACAAAAATATCACCAAGTTTTTCAAATAAAATAGAAGGAGATGAAAATGATTCTTCAGATGAAGAATTTATAATTCTTGATGAAAGATATCCAGGATGCAAAGTGATTTATACACATTCAAAATTTCAGTCTACTTTTGAAGTTACAGAAAAGAATGAAAATTTTGTTGAATACAAAAACAAAACTGTTGATAATAATAAAAAAAAAATGCTGTAAATGATGTTAAAACAGTTGTCATTCATAAATGATGTTAAAAAAATTGCCATAAAAGATTCATTTGAAACTATCAAATTCAATGAATCAGTTGAACCAAAAGATGAACATATGCATTTAAATGTAATCAACACTATTAAAGAAGTTACTATGGCTAATTTAGGTGAAGATATTAACGAAAAAGTTAAACAAAAAGAGGAAGAAAGAAATTCAGATGATTTTAAAACAGATGAAAAATCTAACAAGATAAATATTGCAACAAAAGAAAATCTCAAGAGAGAAAACCTTTTGAGTGTAGTCTGTGGAAATAATGAAGATAAAACCAAAAGATTTTCCTCCACGAGGAAGATAATGCAAAGAGTGATGTGATCATCTGGACTCTCAAGTCCTACTTCAAGCATTCCAAAAAACATCCAAGAAAGTTTTAAAATAAGCAGGTAGTTTTTGAAGAGCATTCGCCGGGCTGTTAAAGTAATAGGCAGGGATAAAAATATTTAAATAAATTAATGAAACGCGTAAATTTTTATTAATGCAAATTTAATTTTTACTCTCAATAATTTCATTATTTTAATTTTATATTTATGCTTTTTATATTTTAAGCCCCTATTTAATGTTTGAGCAATGAATGACATAGTATTGATTTTAGTAATTAAAAAAAAAAAAAAAAACTATAAAAATATGAGCCCCATCAATAGATTTTACAAACCTGTTTTCTCTTCAGTTAATTAGCGGATAAAAATGATTCTTTTAGAGTTATGTTTGAAGTATCCTTCTCTTTATCCAGTTCTCTTCTTTGTCCCTCTTCCACCCTTTCTCACTGATCTCTCACCTTTCCATCTCCTCCTGTCCACTTCGCTCCTCTCTCACCTTGTCCTCCCCTCTTCCACTCCCGTTCTCTCCTTCCCATTACGTCTTCTCTCTCCCATCGTCCTTCTGCTGTTTGTCTGACCACCGTTCTCTCTTTCTCTTTCATTTCATTTTTTTTTTTTTTTTTAAGTAGTTAAGTATTTAGTAATTAAATAGTTAAGTTTAGTAATTAAGTCGTTAAGAAAGAGAAGGTGGGATGATGGATGGTAGATGAACAGTGGGAAGGAGAAGAGGTGGGGGGAAAGAGTGGGAGTGAGGGAACAGGAGTGAAAGAAGAGAGGAAGGGGGAGAAAAGGAAAAAGGAGAAAGGGGAGCAAAGGGGCGTCACCCACCTTGAGGACCCGCTTGTGGCATATGCTTGGGGCAAGAGATGGTTGGAAGAGTAGGGAAAGGAGAATAGGAAGAAAGGGTGAAGGAAAGAGAGGGAGAAGGACACTCGCGCTACCACTCCATCTTTTCCCGCGTCCTGTTCAAAAACTCCACAATACATCTTTTGCCATTGTTATATATAAAGACATTCTACCTATTCAATAACTTTCCAGAAGCAGCGCCATCTATGAAAAAACTTTGGAACTTATTTTTTTATTTGCTGAAACATAATTTCAAATCCTAAGAAGCCTTTTCGGCCAAACAGCGCCGAACAGCCTCTTACACCAATTGCTTGATCTTTTTATGAATTTAAAAATGCGTCAAGGATTTTTGGACACCCTGTATATATAATATTAATCTGGTATTCATTGTTTTGAATATCAATATTATCAGAGCTGTACACTGTTACGGTCGTATTTCTGTAATTATTTTACCCAGATTTGCAGTTACATTTAATAAATTTAAATAACTTTCAAGTATAATAAATTATAACACCTTGTAGTAATATATTTCTTGTAAATGCTAAAAGTGGTAAATTAAGAACATAATATACAGTAAAATAACTTTTATTAGGGTTTGACATGTTTCGGCTCAATCTGAGCCATTTTCAAAAACAAATGAGACTATTCTATAATTGCACGGTCTTTGAAGTTATTTGAAATGCTATCATTTAATTTCCATGCACTTTTTAAAAATTATGCATGTTATCTTATATGTAACGATGCAGCATCTTTTAACTTATCGCAAAATTATAGCTCGAGTTACTGCGTGGTTACAAATATGAAAATAAACAACCAAGTAAAAATAAAAGATAATGTGCGTAATTTTGAAAAAGTACATGAAAATTAAATGATAGCATTTCAAAGAATAACTTCAAAGACCAGGCAATTATAGAATAGTCTCATTTGTTTTTGAAAATGACTCAGATTGAGCCGAAACATGTCAACAACCTAATAAAAGTTATTTTATTGTATATTATGTTGTTAATTTACACCTTTTAGCATTTACAAGAAATATAATTTTCAAGTCTTTTATTTATCATTGTTTTAAAAAAAAATAAAACTAACTTAATATATATTTAAAAAGAAAAATCTATATGTATGTAAATCAGTGTATGGGTACATGTTTTTTATACAATTCTACATTTTTTTGACCGATTTGCACGAAACATGTACATGTTGCCGGCAGTGTATGAAAGCTGGCATTCTATAGAAGCCCTAGGCCATTTTATAGAATGCCGAAAATGGCCGGCATTGTATGAAACAATTCACATTTCACACATTTCCTAGGCATTCTATAGAATGCCAAACGACAAATCAGCTAAGTATGAAATACATCTTCGTTTCGTTTCGAATATCACGTGGTAAAGAACGGGATTTTTGACGCTTGATCCAGACTCAGAATTTGTCATTTGCATTTTGTGCTTAGTTTGGGAGTGTCAAAATGCGTTTTCATCCTGAGTGTAAAAATTAATTTTATAATGTGCTGCATGAAAATGGAAGAGCAAGATGTAGTTTTGGAGAAGGTGTCATGGTCAATAGACATGCAACAACTATTCGACAATGATCTATCCAAAGTCTGAGTTAATGCTGCTAAAAACGGTTTGTTCTTAACCGAAACTACTTATCAGAAGTTAATAAATGATGTAGAAAAAGCCAAAATGACTACTGAGAAGGAACCCCGGGATTATTGTTTGCTGAATTGTTATGATGTGATGTTTGTGGGAAATAAAAATCAACTCATTTATCCTGTTAAAGAAGGTGTCAGTACCATACAGTATTACGTCACGAACTCTGAGTTATTTCACGTACTTCCTGAAGCTCATTTGGCTGTTGGGCACGGAGGACGTGATGAAAGAACTTTCAACCAAATAAAAAAACGTTACATGAACATTATTAATCTACATACACATTTGTGAGCTTTGTCAGTAATAACAGAAATGTATTAAAAAAGGTATTATTGTGAAACATTCGAAGTTTCCTGAATTTAATTCCTGGTTTCTGGTATATCTTACTGATTTTCAGTCTCAGACAGATGCAAAATGCAAGTTTATTATATGTACCAAGATCATCTCACAAAATTTGTCATTCTCAAGGCTCTGGTGTTAAAAAGAGCTGAAGAAGTAGCCTAAAACCGAATGGGCATATTCTCGTTGCTTGGAGCACCATCCATATTATAGTCTGACACTGAAAGGAAATTTGCCAATAATGTGGTGACCGGATTGAAGCTAATGATTGAAATTGGTAGGTGATCTTATTCAGAAACTATGTAATTAACAGTTTTTCATTTTTCAGTAAAGACAGATCTTTTAGAAAATGTCTGGTATATGGAATTGAATTTTAAGACATGTCATTGCGAGTAAGGAAACAACAAAAAGCTGAGACGACAATTGCTTGTAACTCAACATGTAATTCATTTATTGAAAAATGAAAATAAAAGTATAGTTTTAAAACAGTTATTGCACTCCATTTTTTATTTTCTACTTTTTAGTGTTTAAAATATTTTATTGTTGCAATTTCAGCCTGTTGGTCTATTTTATCAAGCAAGGTTTGGCACATGATTAACTCCATTATCATAATTTATGTACAGTTGTAACCTGAGTAGAAGATACAGTGCATCATGGCAGTGGTTTTTATACCTTGCAGAACAATCTAACATCCTTTAATAAATTCTGGGGAAAGAAAAATTTGCTACAATTTAATTTTTGTCACTAGATTTATTGCATTTGTTTCTTATAGTTTCTTTGTAAATGCAAATTTTGCTTATATTATGGACTACTATAATTTCTTATGATAGTAAGCTTGATCCAGCATTCTTGAGTTGCAGATAAATCTTTGTTTGCTGCAGATTAACACATAAAATTTTGCTACCATAAAGAATATATGGCCATTTATCACCAGTGTCTCTCTAACAGAAAAATGCCTTAAATTAATTTATAATTAAGTTGTTAAAATATTAAATATTCTATTGTCATCGAAAAAATTGTCATAGCCTTGAAAGAAGAAATGCCATACTTGCTAAGACAAACTCATCTGAAAGGAATTTTTTTTTTACCTTAGTCTCTAGCAATTTCATTTTCACAGGTTTTATTGTACAAATTATAAACATGATTTAAATTAGTTTACTTTTACAGAGATGCGAACACTGAAAGTTCTTTTAATAAGAAGAAATCTTGATTTTCAATAACTATTCTCACACTTTTCAGTTATTTTGGCCATATTAAGATCGGACACTTTTAGTACAAATGCAAATATGCTTCTAATATGAGAAAGAAATCTGTACAATTAGAAGAAGTTCATAATTGTTGGCATTTCTGCATTTAATTTATGAGCTACATTAAATTTAATTTGGAAAAATGTTAAGTACACTAACATACAATAAAAGACTAATCAATTTAAAGAATATTTTATTAGCAAAACTGAGAAGAACATTACTTTTTATAACAGTTTATTTATAATTCTGCTAATAAAAACTTCGTGTAAACATTTGGTACAGGTTTGATATTCAGTGTAAAAGTGAGTTTTGAAAATATTTTATTAGCAATAATGAAAAAACATGCTAGTTTTTATAACAGTTATAAATCTGCTAGCAAAAACTTCATATAAATATTGGCACAAATTGAGGACTGTGTAAAAGTAAAAAAAAATTACAAATTCAATGAGCTTCAAGCACTTTCAGCAATCTAAGGTGATCATCCTAAAATTCTATATTAAATGGGTAGTTGGGATCGTTTTTCATCCTAAAAAAGAAATATTGAAGTAAATTTTTAAATATTGGAAAAATTAAAATAGACAAAACAATTCACAAATGAAAATCAAGAGCAGTAACTAATTTTGCACTATTCCAAATAAACAATTAGTATATTCATTATTAGTCAGCAAAAGATACACTTAATTAGTTTAGTTGCCACTTTTCTGAGGGTAATAGCAACTGCTTGTGATTAACATATTTTTAAGGCTATTTATTCTAAAAAAAATACAAATAGTACAATTACAATATTCAATAAATTATACCAGAAGAAGCAGCCTCCAACATAATTGGGTGAATAAATTGTAATCATGCAAATGTTATTGTTATAACCATAATGTATGTGAATACATTACAGTTATTAACATATAATACAAGAAGCATTAACAAATACAAGGAGACTTATCAAAATGGCCAGATAAGACGTTCACCTCATTTTTTTTTATTCCAAAGTTGCTGATATTTTGCCAAATGTCTCCAAATTGGACACAATTTGGTACACATGTGCATCTTTGATTTTTCTCTTTTCACATCATCACATCACCATCAGTGTTATCGATGAACATGTTTGTGCTTTATAACTGCTTTATATGCAGTTAAAAACTGGTTGACACTGTTGAGAAAATATTAAACTAAAATATTCATGAGTTTCGAAAGTGAATATTACAAGTATGTAGTTTTGATTGACAAAATGACTTTTTAAATTTTTTCCCATCCTTTTGGAACACATAAAACACTATACACTTTAAGATAGAGGTAGCATTACTGTTTTTTAATACTGTCCGTAGCAGAGGTCGGAAGTAGTGCACTATAAGTAGCGAAACTACAGTAGTCGCTATTTTTTTACAGTAGTTTGTAGTGTAACACACTACATTTTTAATAGTGTAGTGTAGCGAGTAGGTGATACCAAAAATCAGTAGTTTGTAGCAAAAACACTTTGAATGCTACTCCAGGGAAAAAAATGTCATTCTAAAGATCATGTGTTCATAACTTGCTCTTTTGTACAAAAATCTGCTCAACAATTTGCTAATCTTAGTTGCAGTGTATAGCAATGCATCACAAGAAGACAGATTTTTCCCTTGACATTTGCTGCTAAAATGAAGTATTAATCCACCAAAGGAATTTTTTTTTTTTTTTTTTTTTTTTGCTGGCAACAACTGTCTATTTACTCATAAAAGTAAATAGACAAGTGTTCATAAGCTTGCCAAGTGTAATCATAAGCCTGCTAATTACTTGTTATTAAGTCTTCATGTTTTAATGCTGGGATTCTTAGTATTTGGAATTGCTTTATTTATAGATTTATTTATTGTTTGCATTTAGAGTTCTTTTTCTGTAATTTTCTAGATTTCGAAATTAAACAATTCAATATAATTAACTCTCAGTAGAACTCAATACATTTAACATATTACGAGTGTATTAGAATGCTAAGTCAACAAATCTATTGGGAAATACATGTCAATGATAATTTTATATCCCAATGCAATAATAATTATTATAAGAATAGTAAATATAATTTATGCAGTGCATGATTGTTATAAATATGTAATATACAAGAATAGCCTCTTGCTATATAACTCGTTCATATATATATATATATATAGCTTTGTTTTCGTGCCTCCCAAAAAAACAAGCTGTAGTTTAATCGCATTTTTACTTTCTGTAAACATACAATGTAAGAAAAGGATTGAAATCATGATCAAAATCAGATTATGGAAATATTGGTATATTTTTACATTTTGAGGTACCCTGAATCTGTTTTAGCTATTTTATTTTACGATGATTCCATATGTATGTGTGGATGTATGAGTGTATATTTAAAATGTCTGACGTATTCAGGTCTCCAGAGCTCGCCTTTTTTCAAATTAGGATCTAAGTTTTCATTCATTGTTATCTAACTATTTATTTGAACCCAAATTATTCTGTAAAGTGAAGTAATTGTATTTAAATATTGATTGTATTATGTAAGTCTTTCATAATTTCTCTAAGAAATTTGTAATATGTGTATAAACTAACATTATAGAGACAAACAGAAAACTTTTTCTTGTATGTTATCTTAATTATTTTAATGCCCTCAGTTATATTCCACTTATTTATTTGCATCCCAGCACATGAGAGTCACTTTATTATTTAAACCATGTTTTCAATTTAGAGTAAAAATCTGTAAGTAGCAAAGTACTCATTAATTTTGAAAAAGTAGTTTGTAGTCACTTCTTTTTGTCAATCTATTTTTGCAATGAAGACTTAAAAACAAAATTCAGTCACGGCTAAAATCCTTAGAAGAATATTATAGAATAATTCTACTTCAAAAATCAATACACAAAAGAAAATATTTTTAGATCAAATTTGGCTACTTCAGTCAGTGTTAAAATATAATAAACAGAATAATAAGTTTTTAAATTATTTTAATTTTTATCTTTATTACAAATTATTACAGATTGGCTTGTTTTAATATTTGGTCATGATGGCCATCTTGCTTGTGTATAGTAATACTTAAAGTACTTTTGTTATTTTTTTTTATGAATGTTAATTGTAATAGAAGCTGCAGAAGTTAAACTACAGTTTTAAGTGAAACAAAGAAGGTAAAGCATTGCTTTAAAATAAGATTAATAACATTTAGGAAGGCAATTTGATTACAAACAAATAAATGGATTTCATGCACAATTGTATTCAGACTATACTAGGTTACTTTTTGCAAAAGAAATAATATAAGAGAAATTTTCATACAATTCTTTCAAAACTGTTTTTATTATTATTATTATTATTATTATTATTATTGGAAGATTTGAAAATACAGCACAAGCACATTCAAGAAAATTGGATTTTGAGGATATACTTAAGTTTTTAAATAAAATATTTCACTCTCATTTCTGAAACTTAAGATAATAAAATTCATATCATATCTCTCACATTTTAATTATCTGCTTCATATTAGTAAAATTTTATATAAAATCAGAATTTCATAATATTTCTCTTTAAACTACAGACATATTTCAGAAATAACTAATATTGCCAACCACCATTTCGTACTAAAATATTTTAGTTGACAAAGCTTTCAGAAACAGCTGAAGTCAAACTCAATGCTCTAAATCTAGAACAGGTAAATAAAATATGAGTCAATGAAACAATGCAATATACAAATATGTACTCATGAAAGTTTTAATATTGATATATAGGACAATGTAGAAAACAGATTACGCTTAATTCATTCCAGGAAAAATTACACAGAAAACTAAATATACTTTTATCCTTGCTTGAATAACTTTAAGTGAAATGCTACATTTAAAGTATTAATAGTATAATAGCGATGCTGTTAAAAGAGAGAAATTTGTGTCTCGACCCCCATACCTAAAAATCCCCATTTTTGTTGAAAAAGTGTAAAGGAAAGGCAGAAATTTTTGGAAGAAGTTAATTTAGATAATTTATTGTTACTACAAAGTAACAAATAAGGGAGATTTTTAAAAAGTTAACTTTGTGTGTCGCGGGAAAAAGTGGAGACACAATTATTTATTTTTTATTTTATTTTATTTTTTTGAGGGGTGGAGGAAGAATTTAGATGATTAATTATTTATTGGACACTTTTCCAGTATGTCTACCCGTTACGAGAAAGACCATGAGAAAATTCTTTCTCCCTGTGGTTACTATAGAAACACATTCGCCCACCTATTTTTTGAGTGATGAGAATATTGTTGGCTTCTTTTGTATGGACTAGGCACAAAAAATGAAGACAGAGCGCAGCCTGCTTTGAGTTTTTACCATTGTCAGATGGTTATTTTCATCTTTTCTGATTATTGTCATATGGTGTCTTTAACTGCTGTTTGGAAGCAAGGGAAAACTCTGCATTAATAGAAAATTAATCCCTATAATGAAAACTAATTAAAAAAAACTTTTTTTATCGTATTGTCTCTGTATCAGTTGCACAAAATAAAAAAGAATATTGCGGCAGAAATAGAAATATCCTGGTTAAGAGATTGAATACATTAATTTAAAAACTGTTCTTAATTTTGGATAGTTTTCCACATGAGTATGGTAAACATTCACTGAACTTTCCCCCCCCCCCCCCCCCCCCAGAAAAGAAAGCATGATTTGGAATCGAATAGACTTTAATTTTTGACAAATATATTAATTGTTGAGTTATACGTAATTGTTCATTTAGGACAACCTTATTTGGGTTGTCCCAAGAAAGGTGTCTCGTCATTTTGTCGCGCACAATTCATTGCAGCGACAACTCATCGCACCGGCAATTCATTGTGGTGTCAATTTGTCGCAACGAAAAATGTTTTTAAAGGCTATGATGATAAAATAAAGATAATTTAGTAAAATTATTTAATGATAATTTTTTTTTTAGATATAATCGCATATAAATTATTAGTTATAATTCTCTATAGCTAAAAAACTAATTATCATTAAATATTTTTACTAAATTGTCTTTATTTTATCATCATAGCCTTCAAAAACATTTTCGTTGCGATGAATTGACGTTGCGACGAATTGGTGTGGCAATGAGTTGTCGGCACGACCAATTGACGCAGAACCCCCAAGAAATATAGAAATTCGGCTCAAAACATCAACTTTGATAGCCTTTTAAGATTGTATGCTTTTGTCGGAAAATGAAAAATACTGTTTTATTCCCCTGCTTAAAAAAAAAAATTCCTTGCTCTACAATGCAGACTCATTTTTATAGATAGAAATATAAAAATAAAAGGCACAATTATTACATTAATTTATTCTCGAATATCATTTTTCAATAAATGTATTACATCAAATAATAATCGATTGCTCTCTCTCATGACTATCTTTCTCAAGCTGCTGTGTCCCGAAAATTGGCTCAAAACTGCAACTTTGACAGCATTTTCTGAAAGATCCTTTGCTTTTACCATAAACTGAAAAACACCATTATATATTTTATTTTTGTTGTTTGTTTCTGAATAAGAGCACTTGCTAATTACGAGCATTTATAATAAAACTTTGTGAATATGTCTGAAAGTAGCCAGCTTGAATTTAAGAATAGCCTTAAACATTCAAAACTCTTTGAGCAAAACTTTTTACTGTATTAATAACTAAAGTTAATAATAATGAATGAGATTTTTGGTTATAAAAGATTTTTAAAATAACGTTTTATCAATGATTTTCCTTTTATTTAAAACAAAAAACATACACACACATATATATATATATAATGCATAAATAAGAGTGTTTATAGATAGGATATGTGTTTGTAGTTAATATTTTTGTGCACATATGTATTAATAGTATAACAGTTCCACTTCAGTTTCATTTTCTTTTCTGGTCAGAACTCGAGAAAGGGCCAAAATAAGTTACAGTTTGATTTCGCCCTGAAGAACGTGTTTTGGTTAGGCACTAATAATAAAGATCACATCATTTAATGCTCATAAAGAATATATTCTGCAGATTCAACTTATCAATACTTTATTCAACTTATATGATAGTTTGTACAAATACATTTATCTATTTTTTATATCATTAAATATGACTTTTTTTTGGGTTGCTGAACAGAAGAAATAGTAAAAATTGAGAGCTTCAAACAAATGCTAATTGCACCAAGACCATAACCTACTCTATTCTAATCTCTATTAGTTGGAATCTTCTGAGGAAGCAACCCTCCTCAAGGTCTTTCTCCTGATGGTAGGTCAGTATAAAGGTTTTTTTTTTTTTTTTTTTAAGAAGCTTGGCACAATTTCCCATATAACCCAATGGTATTTCCCCCGAATTTGCCAATTAGCTCCCTGTATTGCTCGTTTCACTCTGCGTTTTCATGATATTTGACTGGTCTTTTAATATGAGTTACTCTATAGAATTGACTACCAAATCATGAAAAAATCTTTGGTATAGTTTGCGCATGCATAGTTATAAATTATTTCATACAAATGCCCATATCTTATCAAATCAGATGGTTATTAAATACATTAATTTTTTATAATATTCAATATGTTAATTTTTTTAATTGCAGTATACTCTTTCTGCCATTCTTGAAGTGAAACATGTGCTTTACATCCTCGAATTTCAAGAACAATTAATCCAAAATTTCAGTAGATATTCAATAATCCGTGTAAAAAGGGAAAGCGTCCGGTCACTGCCCCTTAATTTTTGGACAGCAGTGTATACAATAATATTTTTTATATTTACTTCTTTTTGTATATAAAAAATAGATAAATAGCATGTTTATATTAAATAAATTGTATAAATATTAAAAAAATTTCTTGTGTATATGAAATAGTGAAAAGATTGGCAGAAAATGTGTGAAAAAAATTTCCTTCTCTCGCCAAGCCCATTTTCGTATCTCGTCAAGGCTCTATACTGGAAAACGTACCATTTATTGTTACAAGGAAGTTCCAAAAATGACAAAGGAAAAAAAAAAGTTTTAAAGATTTAAAACTTTGTGTGCAAGAGGAAATAAGAGTTTTTTTTTTAGTGGGGAGTGGGTAAAATTTGTTAAAAAGCTGTAATCCTCTGAAAAATGAAAGTACTTCATACATTACAACTTCCTAGATGAGTCGCTTCTGTGTGTGCACAGCGGAAATGAAATAATATACAGATAGAAAGTGTAAGATATACAAAATATATACACAAAGCACAAAATAGCTCATTAAAATACTGACCAATTTAGATGACAGTATCGATATTTCTCTTCAAAATTTCCTACAGTAGCCATTTCTTCAGACATAAGCTCGAAGTCGAATATCTGAAAAGACAAAATAGATATATTTAGTTTTAAACAAAGCAAGCAGCCACACTTCCAAATCTACTGTCGAATTCCTCAAAAGAAAATTGAGGGGAAAAAAAAAAAAAAAACGAATCAAGCCTATCCCCTTTAGTCACATTCCTATCTGTCTCTATATGTGGCAGACCCAAAACAATTACTAGACTATTGAAATCAGTTCAAGAATGGTTCAGAATACGTCATTAAACCAGGGCTGTGGAGTTGGTAAATAAAATGACAAACTCAGACTGCTGAAATTTTTAAGAGATCAACTCCAACTATGGGTCAAATGCAACAACAAAATTCTTGCATTTTCACAATTAGAGACCTTGTCCTTCGTTGCTAATAATAAACAAAATTAATAATGCCATAAATCTTTGGTGATAAAAAATTATCATAGAAATGCGAGGAACAAGTAATCCTTCTCCTTTTAGCTGGGTCTTCTTTTATATGTGGTCCAAAATTTCTCAACCTGATAATCTCATACTAAATTCATTAAAATTCCGAATATTTTTTTAGACTATTCCTGAAGACTTCCTATATACAGGAATATAAAATATATGATTGGATGGCTAAGATTTCAAAATAGAAATAGTTAAAAAAAACAGTTCTCCTTTTCGGCAAAAAGACTATTATTATTATAAATTTGCAAAAAATTTATAACGATTTTCAAATTAACTTTATTGAAAAGAGGACAAAATTTATTATATTGGGCTAAAAGATTGAATTTGGATTCCTTTTAACACTGGTTCAAAGTTACTCGCAAACTTAAAAAAAAACTTCACCTTCAACTTAAAATAACAAAAACTCGAAGAAAAAAAAAAAAAAGAGTCTCAGGTGTATTTGTCTTTGTATATCTGGAACTAAATTTGAAAACTTCTATGTGCAATAGATTTCCACATAACAGACATGCACACACAAACATTTTCTTATATTAATACTAGGGGATCCAGCCTGAGTAGCCTGAGTTCCAAAACATACTGCCCAGTGTACGGAACATAGGTAAAACAATTTTTAATTGAAAACTCAAAATTTTTGCATAATATTTAGTAAATTGTCCACAAACAACACTAAAAAGCATTTTTTATAATGAAAAATATCAAAACCATACTTTTGTATTAGACATATTCCAGCAGTTAACAGAAAAAAAACATTACCAAAGATTTTACTATTTATAGCAACGTTTTTGATAATGATTATTTCAGTGTTTAAACATGTAGTTTAATTACATAACTGTTAAGATTGTTTTATTTTATTTATTTATTGATAAAATTTTAATTTCATTATGAAATATTAGCCAGAAACAAATGCTGTACATATTGTTTTAAGTGCAAATTGTAAAAAACTAATCCATTCATTTCAATCACTTAATATTTTCCACTCAAAGTAAAATAAATAAATAAAGAAAATGATGAAGCAGGCAGATAAAAACCCAACGATAATTTTTCTCTCATCTCTTAAAACAAGTGACCTAATTTATGACTCTTAAGTTTCAAGTTTATCATGCAATAGAGATTTATTACCTCGTTATAATCGTTCTCTTCTAATAATGTGAAATATGTTTATAATTTGTTATTTGTGATTATGCCATTATAAACTTATTACAGAACTAAAACATTTAAAAGGACAATTATTCAACGTCAATTTGTTTCAAAGAAATGATGCAACTTTACTCATAACTTTCCAAACTTTGTGAAAATGAGTCAGTGTATTACTATCCTTCATTCTGTAAAGTCACAGGAAAAAATGTTTCCTGATGTTAAAATTAATCTAAATGTAAACCTTTTAAAATTTTAAGTAATGTAAAATATAATTTTTAAAATCAATCCAAACGTGAACTTATTTATTCAATGTGAATTGTGCATTAATATAATTTTTTTTTACAAGTCTTATTTCAGCAGTGGTACATCTACACGATTATTCAAGGAGTGTTTATAATAAATTCTCAAATAGTTGAAATATATAAACCAGTGGATATTTCATAAATTGGATAGACCTTAGAAAAGGTAAGCAATTCCTTTTCTTTCTGCATGTTGAAGACCAGAGTTAATTTTAATTTGAAAAATTTAATATTCTGATGTTACGCGCTTACCTCGTTGGCCTCGCCCCTTCAACAGTGATCATGAGACTGATGAATATATGAACTCAGAATTTATTCTTAAGGATTAATAATTGACTCTAATTAATAAAAATAATACTCAGCTCTTATGCTAGATTAAAAATTCAAGAAAACATAATTGAATTTAATAAACTATTTAAACTAATAAAACTTTAAAAACTGTATAAACAAGTTCTCCGAGATGGCGACAATAAAGGAAATGCAAATAGTAGATAAATTAAACAATAATAATTATTCTATATGGAAGTTTAAAATTAATATGTTGTTAATTAAGGAAGATTTATACGAACTCGTAACTCAGGAACCCCCTACACCAATTAACGAAGATTGGAGAAAAAAGGATGCAAAAGCTCGCGCTTTAATAAACCTGAGTATAGACGATACGCAAATAGTTCATGTAAAACATTTAGAAACAGCAAAACAGACATGGGATAGTTTAAAAAATATTCATGAGAGAGCCAATTTGTCCAGTAAATTGTATTTGTTACGAAAATTGTATAGTGCAAAACATCCCGAAAATGGGAACATGCACAAACACATTACTAATATACTGGAAATAAAAGATAAGCTCTCCGCAATAGGAGAGAACATAACCGACTCGCATTTATCTGCACTTCTATTGTGCTCGTTACCTGCGAGTTATAATACTCTAATAACAGCTCTCGAAGCCCGAAATGAAATTGAATTAACTCCCGAATTCATCAAGAGCAAACTTACTGATGAATTTAATAAACGGGTAGAAAATAGTGAGCAAGTTGAAAACTCACAAAAGGTGTTTAAAACACAAAAGAAATACACTCAAGATTATAAAGGGCAAAACAAATATTGTACCTACTGTAAACAATCAAATCACACTTACAAACAATGCTGGCATCTCAAGAACAGAAACACACAGACCACTACACCTAAAACACAATACAAATACAAAAAGTACACATCGTTGTGTTTTGAAAATACAAAAGGTGATAGTAAAAATAAAATGAATGAATCAAAAACAGATGAACAGGTACAAATAAATAAAAGTGAACATAAAGATGCAGCATTCATAATTGTCAATCCCGCTAATAAAACCTGGTTAATTGACTCAGGAGCGTCTTCGCATATAGCGAACGATAGGGATATATTTACAAAATTCAACGATACTGAAAAAACTACAGTAACAATTGCTAATGGGAATACATTAAATTCTTACGGAACCGGCGAAACACAAATAATGACAAAAACATCTGATGGATGTATAAACAGAATTACACTTAAAAATGTGTTATTTGTTCCACAATTGGAATCAAATTTAATTTCCGTAAGTAAAGCCACAGAACATGGCTACAAAGTATTTTTCGAAAATGAAAAATGCATACTATCGTGCAATGGAAAAATATACTTAGAAGCATTAAAGAAACATAACTTATATCAAGTTGAAACACTAGAAGAAAGTTCTCAAAATAAAATAAACATTGCACATGATTGCAGAAATAAAGATTGCCTCGAAATTTGGCATAAACGCCTTGGCCACAGAAATAATGAAAGTATAAAAGAATTAGTCAAAAATGACTTGGCCAGTGGGATAAAAATAAATAACTGTAATCATAAAACAAACTGTGAAACCTGTATAAAAACAAAGTCAACAAATGCACCGTACTCTAAATCTATCGAAAATAAAACAACAAAAGTATTAGATTTAGTACATACTGATTTATGTGGGCCTTTTAAAACACCCACAATAGGAGGAAAAAATTACTTCCTTACATTCATAGATGACAGTTCTAGATTCACAGTTATTTACTTATTAAAAAGTAAAGATGAAGTTTATGAAAAAATAAAAGACTATGTACAAATGGTCAAAACCAGACAAGGAAAATATCCGACGGCGATTAGATCGGATAACGGTGGGGAATACATAGGAAATAAAACAGAAGCCTTTCTAAGGGAACATGGTATAAAACATGAATACACAGTTCCATTTTGTCCCAGCCAGAATGGCATTGCTGAGAGAAAAAACAGAAGTTTAATTGAAATGACACGAAGCCTATTATCCGAAGCAAATTTACCTCATAGGTTCTGGGGTGAAGCGATAAATACTGCTAATCACCTCCAAAATAGGCTCCCCACTAAATTGACAAATAAAACGCCATATGAAATTTGGTTCAAAAGAAAACCAAATCTCTATTATTTACGTGTATTTGGCTGTAAAGTATACACTTACATAAACAAACACAAAAGATCTAAACTAGATGACACAGCAGAAGAGGGTATCTTCATGGGCTATGATAATAATACAAAGGGATACCGCATTTTCACTAAAAATGGTGAAATAATAATTTCCAGATCTGTAAAATTTCTGGAAGAAAAACTGAACAATTTAAACGAGAAAATTAATGATCACGAACAATTAATTGAAGATAAAAAATACATTGAAATAGAAATAGGTGACACACCCTGTACACCTGACGCGCCCAAACAATCAGAAACACATCAACCTCGTAGATCTGAAAGACAAAACAGAGGAGTACCACCTCAAAGATATACTTCCGACAATTTTATTGCTTTAGCAAATGATTGCGATACAACAGAACCTGAAAACTGGAAACAGCTTATCAAAATAAACAATCCACTAGAAAAGAAAAACTGGCTTAAAGCCACTGAAAACGAAATACAATCGTTAATGAAAAATAATACATGGGATCTAGTCGATCCTCCTCTTAATAAAAGAATCATAGGAAGTAGATGGATTTTCAAACGAAAAATTGATAGTTCAGGAAATACACAAAAATATAAAGCACGTTTTGTTGGATCTAGGCAATATTAGTAACTATTTAGGTACTCAAATTCAGAAATTACCTAACGGTTATTCTCTTGATCAAAAAATTAAGATTGAAAATTTAGCGAAAAAGTTCAATCTTGAAAACTCCAAACCGTGCAAAACTCCAATGGAACCAGGATATAACAAATTAAATGATGATGATAATTTAATGCCAAATAATATTAAATATCGCCAGGCACTTGGTTCATTGCTTTATATAACAACAATAACTAGACCTGACATTTCAGCAGCAGTAAACATTTTAAGCAGAAGAAATGAGAATCCTCGCGAAAAAGACTGGCAAGCCGTAAAAAGAATAATAACATATCTATATCATACTAAAGAACTAAAATTAATAATTAACACTAATGAAGAACCAATATTAAAGGTATTCGCTGATGCCGATTGGGCAGGTGATACCAAAACCCGTAGATCAACATCGGGAATATTATATATGTTGGGCAACAACCCAATTCAGTGGACGACGAAAAGGCAAAGTTGCATTGCCTTATCTTCAGCAGAGGCTGAATATGTGTCCACAGCACATGCTAGCCAAGAAATAATTTGGTTATTGAAGTTACTTGACGATCTAGGCTTTCCACAGCAAAAACCAATCACTTTATATGAAGACAATCAAAGTACCATAAAAATGGTTGAATCAGAAAAATTCACGAAAAGATCAAAGCACATCGACGTCAAATTTAATGCCATTAAACAATATAGAGAAGAAGGCATAATTGAGTTAAGATATCTTCCAACAGAAAAAATGATAGCTGATGCACTTACCAAACCTTTACCCAAGCCTCGATTCATCGAACACAGAAATTCAATGAAAATATTAGTTAATCCCCATGAACGGATTAAGGGGGAAATTGTAAAAAACTAATCCATTCATTTCAATCACTTAATATTTTCCACTCAAAGTAAAATAAATAAAGAAAATGATGAAGCACGCAGATAAAAACCCAACGATAATTTTTCTCTCATCTCTTAAAACAAGTGACCTAATTTATGACTCTTAAGTTTCAAGTTTATCATGCAATAGAGATTTATTACCTCGTTATAATCGTTCTCTTCTAATAATGTGAAATATGTTTATAATTTGTTATTTGTGATTATGCCATTATAAACTTATTACAGAACTAAAACATTTAAAAGGACAATTATTCAACGTCAATTTGTTTCAAAGAAATGATGCAACTTTACTCATAACTTTCCAAACTTTGTGAAAATGAGTCAGTGTATTACTATCCTTCATTCTGTAAAGTCACAGGAAAAAATGTTTCCTGATGTTAAAATTAATCTAAATGTAAACCTTTTAAAATTTTAAGTAATGTAAAATATAATTTTTAAAATCAATCCAAACGTGAACTTATTTATTCAATGTGAATTGTGCATTAATATAATTTTTTTTTACAAGTCTTATTTCAGCAGTGGTACATCTACACGATTATTCAAGGAGTGTTTATAATAAATTCTCAAATAGTTGAAATATATAAACCAGTGGATATTTCATAAATTGGATAGACCTTAGAAAAGGTAAGCAATTCCTTTTCTTTCTGCATGTTGAAGACCAGAGTTAATTTTAATTTGAAGAATTTAATATTCTGATGTTACGCGCTTACCTCGTTGGCCTCGCCCCTTCAACACAAATAAGCTAATATTTTTTAAATCTTAATTTAATCACACTGCATGCAATATAGATTTTTAAAAAGTTATACTTTAATATTATTTTGAAAACTACAAAATATCAACAGAGATGCAGCTTTTTTAAAAAAAATGCATTTGAAAGTAAATTTTTTTCCCCTATTCAATAGTGTAAAAATTAAAATTGTGTGATATTTAGAAGTTGATAGATTTCCAATAAAAGCAAAAAAATATATTGTTCAGACCATTTGCATCATCAATATGACATCAGCGTTAGTAAAAGATACATTGCTTTATAATATATAGTCCAAAAATAAAAATATTAATTTAGTTTGTAAAACTAAATTTTTAGTTTTACTTTTAGTTTCACTTCAAATTGTCTAGCAAAAGGACAGAGTCTGAATGTTTTTAACGACATCAACTCAGACTCCTTTTACCCAAAAATCTGCCTAACTATGGCTCCACAGCCTTGAATTTAACACTGCAATAAGCATTGTTGTCATGGAAGCTGCAGTGCTGAATGACGATCAAGAATAAGGAGCATCAGATACAACATAAAAACATTTATTGTAAAACTTCAGATATGCTACAACAAAATCTTTCAAAAAATGGTGCAAACAACTTTAGTACTTGTACAGTCAGTCCTTTCAAAATTTTCCCACCTGGTTGCCTGATTGTTAGTTGCCATTTATATTGTTTGGTTCCTAATGCCAGCAATTCAATCGGTGAATAAGCTGTAACTGTGGTATAAGTGTCGACCTATCAATGAAAAGTACATTTATCTGCTAACAGTCATTTGGCAGCTGAAGTGTAAAAATCAAAAGAACTATTTGACTAATTTATCTTACAGCATTCCTTCATGAGATTAAGAATATTTTATAAGTATGATTAATCATATTTTCCTTCAATATATTAAAAGTTGATATATATATATATATTATAGAATCTGTGTTGTAATGGAAGAACTATTTTTTAATTTTATCTGTTTATTATTGCATGTATGAATAAATTTTGCCTTTAAAAAATGTAAATTAACCTTTATATATATTCAAAGACTTCCCTCTTAGAGTAGAATTAATTTATCCAAACTTTTCATCCATAAGAGCTTTTGCATAATGCATGGATCTACTTAGTTTAAACAACACAGGATTATGAAATTTGAATGTTTTTCTGCGATTCTTGCTTTTCACTAATTAGCAAATAAATTATATACTCTTATAGCCATCTCAAGAAGATCTTTCATTTGGTACATATCTCAATGAGATATGATTTTTTTTTTCATTCTACATTTTGTCACTATGTTGATTTTTTCAGTGACATCTTATTCCATGACATTTGAAAGGTTCATTCAGTTCTACTATTACCTCATTTGTCCAAATCAGTTAATCAACTGAGACTATGGCATAGCATCTGGCTATACATAAACTGGTAAATACATCATGCTTTGTCATGTGAAAGTTAAGTAAACACAAGCATAAGCTGAAAAATACATTGCAATGGCTAGACCCAAGATTACATGGGTAATAACAGTATTTAATGAAATATTATTTAAACTCTCATCATAAATAAATTAGATCAATACATTAATGAAAAAAAAAAAAAAAAACCAGTTTATTAGAAACATTACAATTTTCATGAATTTACTTGAATTTTGCTGAATAAAAAAATACAAAAAATAACATGAATCACTGATCAAAGAAATCAAAATGGATCTGAAATAAAAGAAAAACTAAGAATTTTATCCAGAAATAAAATATATACCTCAAAATTATTTTTAATTCTTTCTTCTGTAACACTTTTAGGAATGACTACAACACCCCTCTGAACATTGAATCTCAACAAGATCTAGAAGGAAAAAAAAAATTAAAAGTTAAATTGACAATTAAAAATAAAAGAGAAAAAGTTATTTCTAAATAATAATAAAAGTCTTTATACAATAATGAAAAGATTAAGATTAAGAAACTTTTACTCTATCTCAATACATATAGAAGATGTGTGTCCAAGAACCGAGAAATGAGCATATAAATACACGATATTAAAGCATACTGAAATACATAGTTTCATCTGTCCCAAGAAAAAACACTAAAAATAAAATGCAGTTTTTTTTTTTTTTTTTTTTTTGGTAGGACAGTAATTTAAAGTTTTTGAATTCATAAAATCGCAATTTTAAAGCTCTACTAAAAAAAGAAAAAAATTCTCAGTAATTTATTAACCCAGATTAATTTTTTGTTAAATACATGTATAGTGAATAAAACCCCACAACCAGCCCAAGTCAAATGTAAAAAAACAAAGCTCGAGCGAACTCCACAGGCTGAAGTTTCAGGCCAGGCTGCGCCCATGCAGACTTCCAGTTTCAAACCAGTTGCTCTGGCCTACAAATATGTTAACTTACATAATGAATAAAAGTGTTAGGAAAATGTAGTTCAGTAAGGTATTATAGTAAAACCCGGGAAAACTTAGTCTTATGGAAACCCTCTTTAAATAGAAAATTTTTATGGTCCAAGCAAAAAGACTACAATTCAATTGAACCAGTCATTCTAAAAAGGACACTTGTTCTATAATAAACAAATAAGACTAGTGTCCTTTCTAGAATGACTGATTTAATTATAACAGCTGTTATACCTATAAAGACAGAAATCTGTCTAAAACAGGAATTTTTTCCCCCAGTACCTTATCTCCCATCTTAGCAGATTATATTGTTATTATATACAGTATTAATTGTGATTTTTTTTTCTGGTCTTAAATATATTTATCACAAAGAATTAGAAGTCAAACTAGGGATTCATAATCTATAATTTCAAAAAGTTTATATGATTAAGGATGAGAAAAAGAATAAAAGATTCTTTTAACCAAAACAGCGGTTCATAAGGTAAATCATTTAAAATACCTGAAAGTTGAAAACAAATTTACAAACTCATTAAAAGTTTCAAAATTTCTAAAAATGTATCACTGAAAGTTGCAAATAGATAAAATGGCACAACATTTAAAAAATGAACACCAAAAAATAACACCAATATTCTACTGTTATGAAAATAAAATTACCTTTATAAACTACTTAGTAATACTTTGTTTGGCAATTTATTCAAACATAGTAAAACCTGCTGAAACTTGCCTCAAATACACACACAATATTGGTACCAGTGACAAGATATAACTACAATATACTATATAACAATTAAGATAGAAACCTGTCTAAAATGGTATTTCCCCCTCTTAGTTGCTCGTGATTCGTAGCTTCGACTTTATTGTCATTCCTCTCACCCCCTCGCATACTTCAGAAAACTAAGCCTTTGTTTGAAAAAACTAAGATGAATTGATTCAACATTCATAAAAGCTTAATAATTACAAGAAATAACAAACCTGTGCTGGACTTTTGGAATATTTCTCTGCAAGAGATTTTATCCTGGGGTCTTCCATAAGAGATGGTTCATCGGGTTTGACCCTGAAAAAAAAAAAAAAAAAATAAATAAATAAAATTGTAAATGGTATTGAAAGATAAAATTAATATTTTCTTTATTAAAATTTATTTAATTTATAAAAAGACACATACACTAATAGAGATTAACATTTATAAACTTATACTCAAGTCCCAATAAGTTGGCCAGTGACCTTGAAAGAGTTTGAAATGGTATCAGAAAAGAAAGTTGCTAACAGATACAAATGGTGCAGGAAGGAAATGCATTATTTTAATAAATGAATATTACTATTTTTAATACAGTTTTTATTCATTTGCTGCTATTAAACAAAACAAAATTAAATAAGTTGCATGATAAAAAATGAAAGACTATAAGTATAAGTGCTGTTAATTTTAATGGTTTTATTATTTAGCCAACCCAAGAATATTACTAACAAAAACAAGCCATTTTGGATGAAAAAATGAGTGTACCATATTTATGAGAGGAGACAAGGGGTGCTCACATGCGAAAAGACTGAAGAAGTACAGGAAGGAAAAAATAAATAAACCATTTTTTTAGAATAAATAAAGTGATAAAGTAATGCTCTCTGATAACAACACAGGAAAGACAAGTGCTCAGGATGTTCAACACTCCATATTCAAACTCCCCCCCCCCCCCCTCCAAATCATATGAACTGTTCCAAAGCCCATTATTTTATTTCTTTAATGTATGATAATTCTGAAAAACCTTTTCTGTACATAAAATATTTTTATACATTTCTACCTAGCAAATCTACAGACCTGGTGGCTTCAAAGACAACTAACTCTAAGACAAGTTTTTGTATTAAACTCATTTTATTTAATTTTTGAAACTTTCAACTCAGTTTTATTTCTTTCATATTAGTATTGCCGCAAGCAAGATTTGAAATATTTTCAGGAGATTTATCTCTTATGAATTGTAATAGGAAATGAAATATGACTACGTGCACTGATACTCCAAAACTGTTTTTCTAATTTTTTAAAATTATTATTACATAAAATATTTTTTATGTGAGGGGCGGGGGTAATTGTATTTATATGGACTTCAGCACTTTTAAATTTTCTATCTAGAATAATTAAAATATTGATTTCATGATAATGGCAATAATTAATTTGAAAGATTAATTATTATCCTAACTATTTTATTAATTATTGATAAGCCTAATTGGTCAATTTATTTGAAAATGACTATTTGAATCCCATATATGATTACTGAATATCTACACTACTATTTAATAACATTAATCTTTACTTTATATACAGTAAACATGACTAAGAAATATAGAAAGAATTATCAAGATTATTTTAGTACAGTAAAACCTGTGAAAATAGAATCACTAGGGATCTGGTAAAATATTTGTTTTAGATGAGTTTCTGCTTCAACAGGTATAATTGTATGACATTATTTCTCTCGGAACCATGAAAATTTTCAGTTTAAGACAGTTTTTTTCAGAGTTTTTGTTTAATTTATTTAAAAACATTTTCATATTTAATGACACTAAAATATTTGCAGACACAGAATAATAAAGACATGATATGATAAAATTTTTTCCTTAACTGAGCTCTTTTTAAATAATTTGTTACATGGAAAAAGCTTTTCTTAGCTAACACATTATATAATTAAAAACCACAAATTACCAAGGTCTGTCTGGGGAACCAAGAGGGCTGTATGCAGTGACTGCTATGTCATGCTTTTTGCAGAAGTCTATTAGCTTGTTTTGATTTAAATAAGGGTGACACTCCACCTGTAAAATAAGCAAAAAATTAAATACTGTTAAAACTCCCCGTAAGGTAATGATTAAAATTAGGAAATTTGATTAGTACAGACGAAAATCTTTAAAGCACAATTCTATATAATGCAATTCACTATATAACGCACAACTTCTTAGATGTAAACAATTAATTTTGCAATTAAGAAGCACCTGTATTCTCACATTCTAAAATATTGCTACTCTCTAGAGGACTAAATTTAACATATTATTTCCTCTTTATCTCCTTAATTTAGAGATTTTTAATGAAAAAATTGCTATTATTGCAATAAAATTTTTTGAAAATGACTAATATCAGGAATGATTTGGTCCAGACATATTTGGATCATATTTATAAATTAAATTTAACAATGTGTGAAATGATGTATATTATGCAAACATTGATAATCTGCACAACTTCTGGTTCTAAGGAATGCAATATAAAGATATTCTGCTGTATATAGTGAAATGTTTCAGACATACTTGGCCATGTTTACAACGTAAATTTCATGATGTGTGAAATGTGATCTATATAATGCAAAATTCTATACAGCACGCAACCTTGCATTTTTAGGTTTGCATTTTCTATAAATTAAATAACTCAAACTTTTGATATCTTAGTTATTTTAATTATGACAGAATTTTCCTTTAATTCAAACACTTTTTTCCTTTTCATTAGCACTTCTAGATAGTTTGACTATTTGAAAATAGTATGTGTAATATGTTTGACCAGGGGTGCAAAAATCTAGGCGCCAATGGGCCGATTCCACCACTAAATTTTTAGTATTCTTCGCCTAATAAGAATACTAATAAAATTTAGACAAAGTACACTAATAAAATTTTATGAAGAATACTAATAAAATTTAGTGATGGGAATCAGTCTATTGGCGGTTAAATTTTTGCACCTCTGTGTTTGACCCTATAAAATGTTTATACTATATGCTTAAAACTTAATAGTTAGAAAAGGCAAATAACATAACACATTAATTATAATACAATAAAGGTGCTCAATATAAAAAATGTAAAATTTATCATAAATCAAGAGAACTTTAATATTAAAACAAATCAATTTTTAAGGATTAAAATTGATGACTCCCTTTAAAATAAAATTTCCTGCCGTTTCTGATTTTAATTTTCTATCAGAGAAACTCTGGCATTCCAGAGTAGTTAGCACCCCTGATTACATGACTGCACAGAGTTCAGCAGAATATCAGCAAAATTGGCACTGAAGAATGGAAAAGATGCATTCAACATGTAACAAATACAGTGGAAAAACAAATGTGGGATTTAGATAATGCTATAGATAATATAGTAGATTCCATGGTAATCAATCTAGATTCTAATAGTTCTGATATTTCAACTTCATCTTCTGAATGATTTATGAGGTAAGTGGGCTTCAATAATGTAAGATATAAATAGTTTTGTACTATTTTGTATTTAACAAAATTAACTCCTGATGATGGTTTATAACAATGTTGAATTCAGAAGGTTTGTCCCGGGAGGAAATTCCATTAGGGGCATTAAAATGTCCCCTCCCGGAATATTTCAGATTTTATACTTTTAATGGTCAAAAAGTATAATTCCTCCCCCCCCCCCCCCCCCCGAAACTATATAATGTCTCGCCTGGAGGCACAGAAATCTCACCAGGAAAAAATATGTCTGAATTCAACGCTGTTTAAAATAAATAGAGAATAATTTATATTTTGACGTCTTAAACTTTTACATTTTTGTTTAAAATCTCGATGTAAGTCAGTTAGCAACTTGTGTTGTTTTCATATAGTTATCAAAATAAATGTTTAAAAAATTAACAAATCGAAATAAAAAATAAAATTCGCCAACCTAGGGATTTGTGCCAAATGTGTGGCTCCTTGGCGATTTTTCTGCAACCCATTTGTTTACTTTCGTTATCTCCTTTCCCTGAACAGACTATAGTATTTTATCTTTTTGCCCTATCTAACATGATGCTTATAAATAATGCATCATTTTATTGCTTTATAAATTAACTTTTCTTAATATTACTTCAATATTTTATGTGCATCGAGAAAAGATATGTAGAATATCACATTTTGTTTATAAAGAAAATTTACTAAAAAGTAAAGTAAAAGTGTAATAAATTTTTTATACCAATTCCAGATATTTTTTACTATGTTGTTTTTACCAGGGTGTCAACTCCAGCTCAGCTACAAATTTTCCTGACTTTTCCAGGTTCTAAATACCAATAAAAATTATTCCATTCTGATATGTTGCACACAAAAAATCTTAAAAGTTGTGAATTTGAGAGTGGAACTTTCGCATCTGATTCTGAAGGTACTGATTTTTGAAACATTTTTTTTTTTTTTTAAATTACCAATTGTTGAACACAAAAATATTTATTTCATGGTTAATATGGCCATGATAATAATATGGATTAATATTTCATGGCTTGATGCTCCTTCATTTTTTTTTTTTTAATAATATTATATCTGCACCATAAAGAATCCAGGTTAAGGATAATAAATATTCAATAAATTAAGACTAATCAATCCTACAACATTCTGCACAAAGATTTAGTGAAACTTGAATTGAAAATCTTAAAGTTAATAGGAAAGAATGAAAGGGGATAGACAAAAGGAAGTGCCTGAGAGGTTGAAATATTCTTTATAGTACTTCAACAAAGTTCAATTTTCCTGCCGCTGAAATTTAAAATCCTTCGTTTTAGAATCAGAAAAATTTCCCCTACTTTCCCCCGGAAATTTCAAATTTTTCTGAGCTTTATTTGGAATGTGCAAAATTCCCTGACTTTTCCTTGAGAATGGTAAATTTCCCTAACTTTACAAGTTCATGAAAATTTTCCAGGTTATCCAGGTGCCCTGTTTTACACAAATGCAATCAAAATTATAACATAGGTAACAGTGTTTTTGTGTATGTGCATTTTTTTTTAAAAACAAACATTACTTTAAAAATCAAGGCATATTTGATATTTAACTACTTGCCACTGTATTTGGTACAAAGTGACACTACATAAAATTATTTAAAACACACATTCTGCATTTAAATTTGTGGAAATATACAATGCTTTGTGAAACTTTTTTCAGCAATTGTTAAATTTTAATAGAATATCTTAGATTTAGATTATAAAAGAATTAATAAAATTGAATAGAAATCTGTTGGAAATGTTTTATTTCATGCAAGAAAATTTTCCCTCCAAATGATGTATTAAAAAACAGGATGCGTGTCTTGCACGAGTGTGTGGCATATATATATGTAAGAAAAAAAAATCCTTTTAATTTTTATTTATTCAAATAAATTATTATTCAAAATTTTACTAGCATAAATTATTTCTAGTATATTCCATTATTCTTCACTTGTATATAAATTAAAATAAACAATGGTTAATATTTGTTATATATACTTATACATTCCAAAATATACTCAAGTTCTAAAATATTACCCAGCTTTACTAACAGTGAGTCAATTTGACTTTGTTACGCCCAGAGCAAGTTCTGTATAAGAAAATAAGTGCTAGAATTGGTTAAATATATAAAAATACAAAAATTATGTAACAAAAGTAAAAATTTAAAGAGAAGACTTTGCATTATGTGGACATCAGAATTTTAACACAAATTTGCACATTCATAAACTTCTTACTTGTAGCACAATTGGCTTCACTTTACAGACGTCAAGAACTCGCCAGATTTGTTCAGAATTGAAATTTGATAATCCTATCGCCTTTACAAGACCTTTATCATAGCATTCTTCCATGCCCTGAAAGTAAAGAATTTACATAGAACTGTACTAAAATTAAGTAATCTATTTTGAATTATTAAAACTCTTAATTGATCTTATAATTTTCTGTTTTTTAAACAAATGTTTTCAAACAGTTAAATTGCTGAAGTAATAAATTTTGCTGCCGAAATAACCAAACTTACTTTAGCAAAAAATTAAAACTCTTTAATTTGAATATGAATTGATAAATAAAAATTTAATTTCATCTTAAAATAAAAAATATCTAATTGGGAAAAAAAACAGAACAAACAAATTAAAAGGTGCATAAATCAACAATAATTCATGAGACTTGTAAGAGCATAAAATAATGTTTATTAAATGACAATTCATGTAAAAGCTTAGTATACAATCCACAAGGCATTTTCACACATCATAGTCAATATTTGACATTAGTTAAATGGTACAACTTTCAAAGTATTTTATTCTAGAACATTGTTCACAATCACCATAATATTAAACTCACAGTATAAATTCAAATATTCTCTAATTGGAACCATATGTGTTCCACAAAGAACAGTTATTTCATGGGTCATGCAGTTTTCTTATTTGTAACAAGATAACTTGCCTTCGAATTAATTAAGTGTTAATATTAAAATCAGACCTATAAAAATCATGGAAGTAAGAACAAACAGGAACTGACATATCCCCCAAATGATGAAGTTTCAACTATAACCGGTTCTGCCCGTTCCGCCAAGTTGTGACAACCAAAACATTCCCCCTGACAACGTTAGTAAGTGAGATTTAAGCCATAGTTTTAATTTAATTATTATAAAACAATGAGCTCGTGGGAAGCATATGGCTGCAAATTAGGTTTAGCAAGAAGATTCCTGAATAAAATTTCATCGATAAGTAATTTATTTACTTTTTAAAGACGTAATTGCTTGATGTATACAAAGCTATCCAAATGGATTGCTAAAAACTATGAGTGTAATATGTATGAATGTAAATCAGAATATTCCGCGTTTTGACAGTTTTGTGTGTTTTGTTATGTATATGTTAATTTTCACGTTAATTGCACTATATTTCTGCAGTTTTTTTGTTCATTTTCTTGATTGTTTACATCGTCTAAATCAGAGTACAGGGATGGTGTTTACATGTCAAACAAAAAGTATATATCTCTCTTTACGTATAGATAATTTGATGTTTTAATTTCGTCTACTTGTTATTTCTACAACTGAAGTGTTTTTTATTTTTGTAGTAGTCATGTGAACTGAGCTATTTTTCTATAATTATATGCTGGGCCGAGAGGCTGCCCAGGGCCCCGCGCCAGTTGAAGTCTTGTTAGGGTGCCCCAAGCCTGTCTATACATTTAAAAACGTCGTTACTCTGTGTAAAATGATGATATTATTGCTCTAAAGATGTCTTTAAATGTTTTTTGCTTAAGTTAGTATTAACTTTCATTTGATGTTTTGAAAAAAATAATTATACACATTACATGTGAAAAAATTAACATGTTATTTTTTAAACATTTTATACTCCATATTATAAATTATCGTATAATATATGCAATTTTCAAAAATGATTTTTAATATTAATTAAAGACACTTTTAACAATATAATTACAAAATGATAAGAAATTAGAGTAATCACTAAATATAATTAAAATCCTGAGAAATGCTTAAGTGATAGAAATTTTTATAAGCCTTTTGTTGTTTCTTTTTCTATCACTTAAGCATTTCTCAAGATTTTAAGAAATTAGCGATTAAGCTATGTGCTTGCTCATGCTGCTAAATACGTTTCTGAGTAGTTAATATTTCCAAAATGATATCTATTATTTTTGCTTTTTATATAAATTTGTTTTTAGATCTTTTTTGCCAAATTTTGTTGGAATATATCAAAAGTATGCAGATGTATTTTTTTATGTACCTCCTAAAAAAACAAAACAAAAAAAAAGTCAGGGATCTTATTTTGACCTTTTAAGCCTTTTATGATATGAAGCTGTGCATAATATAATAGTAACATTTCTGAAATTTCATTGCCTAAAGATTGTAGACAATTTTTCTTTTTTAACTATTTTTTCCTCAAGAAATTCAAAAGTGTTAATTAATAAGTTAAAAATCATTATCGGCGTAGATCTGCAAAATTTTTTCGAAAATTCCAACTTAGGGGAGAATGTAATAGGTAGTATTTCTTACGAAATCTACCTAAAAATGATGTATGAAATATAAATATGCAAATTGTAGTGACGGCGGAGGGGGTGGTGCGCTACAGATGTTAGTACTGCAGAATATTGGGGCTTCAGTACTTTTTTTCTTAGAAACTAAGCCCTGTTGATAAATACATATTTTTGCAATTTATGTAAAAATACACCTAATAAATTAAAAAAAAAAATGCAACTCAGATGAAATTTATAGAAATATCAACTAAAAGAAATTAAAACCTTAAAAACACTTTAATATGACATTGGAATATTTCAAACGAGCTGGATTCGGATGTAAACAAAAAACGGCAGCCATCTTGTGACATCCAGCTCAGTTACTTCAATCGACCGGGCAGACATCGGGGGAAATGTCCGTTCCTGTCTATTTATAGTTCCATGATAAAAATATCTTGCTTTTGAATTAAATAAGTGTTAATATAAAAGAATTCTGACTTAAAAAATATCTAAATGGCAGAAAAGAAACATTACTTTCAACAGAAACATGTTCATAAAACAGACTTCATTCAATCATGAGCCACAAATCAAAACTAAACAAACTCGCAGCACCAATAGTCCACCAACAGCAGCAAACTGCACAAATGCACTAAGGTAATTGATGCCAAACAACAGGTTGAGCAAGCTAGCAACAATTTGACACTGTTTAAAAACCTTACGAGGATTCAATACTTCAAAATATTTCTGAAATTTGATGAACACATTGATTTTTAAACTAAAAACAGCCGAAGCACCTTAACGTATATATTACAGAAAATTTCTTAAATTAGGCTCCAATGAGAATGCTACAGTTATAATATCTTGCCAACTGTTTGTTGAAATGAATGGAAATTTTAAGTGCATTTATCCCTGACTGTTGGTTTCATTAGTTTTATTTTTGTTTCCTTGAAAATGCTAAAGCTCTAATCATATTTATGAAATTACCCAAAAAACTTTCTTATTAAATATGAGGTCACATAAGATATTTAAGTGTCAGATTTATAATGTTCTTAAAAATTCTTTTTAAAAATTAAAATGTATGATGAATTGATTATTTTTTCTTAACATGGGTATGGTTTAAATTGTTTTTTGAAAACTAGTGTTATTAAGCAATAACCAATTCAAAAATTTGTTGATTATATTAAATCTGTTGGTTATATTAAAATTGAAGAAAAAAAAGTAGTTAAGTAAAAATTTAAGCCTTATTCAAATTTTAATTTTCACTCATTTAATAATAAAAAATAATCTTTTAAAAGTTCATCACAAATAGATTTCAACCAATATTTCAAAAGAATATAACAAGGTTTATACAGAATTTACCAATTTCTTACTTTTATAAATTTCCTATTTAATTTAAAAGTTTATATCTAATATGAAACTCTTGCATAAAAAAGAAAAAGAAAATCTTCCTATAATAGAAATAAACTTTATTGATAAGGTATCTCATTCTATTCAGATTCTCAGATAAATTTAAAGCTATATTATATAACTTCAAATTTGTCAATTATGCAGATGGGTTTAACATTCTACAATTCACAGCAAAAATTCATGGATGGCCTGGAAAATTCCATTTTAGACGATTAGTATTAACAGAAATTGCAATTTAAGAGGCATGCTAAACACAAAAAACTTCATACAAGATTACAAAATCACTGCATTGCTTTATTACATTTTATACAATTGCATTATGGAAACAAGTTATTTTACTGGAGAAAATTTTTCCGTGAAAAATGTAGTTAATATAATACATTCTGCATTTTTTTAAAACTAAACACATGAGAAAATTTATTGAAATTAGTTATTAAGTAACTAAATTATTAAAATGAAATGCAGACATTCAATGTTTTGTGATATGAATGTGAAATAATATGAAAGAATTTTGATTGTGAACAAATGTGGATAGATATGAAAGGATATTTAGTTAAACCGAGGCCTCCGAGATCACGCTGTGTGTTTTCTCAAATGGGCCTGCTACAAGTGACGTCACAAGAGTGATCCATACTACTTAAAATTTTCCATGTACTTTGTTCGTTTGTACGGATTGTTTACGATAGTACTTTGATATTATTTATTGTTTTATTTAGTAATTATTAATATTTTTCAGTGTATTTAGATTATAATGCTACCAATAATTATAGATTATAACTATTAAAGAAAGTGTAGATTATATCTATAAAATAATGAGAAGAAAATGTTGCGCTCCTAGTTTCAAATCTAAGTCTTTAAATTCCCAACTTACAATGAAAAGAAGAAATTTTAGCTACGAAAATTACATTGTGATAATTTTACTCATATTTCAACAGCAGTGGTCTGCATTAAACATATCGAAATACGTTTTATAATTTGTGAAGCTAAAATTAATAATTAATATGATGGTACTGAACTTATTGTGCGGAGAAAAAAATTAACTCTAACAACGAATGTGTATTCTACTGTAATAAAAATATTCCGGCATATTTGAATTAATGTGTACTTTGAAAACAAAAAGAGATAAATGATCTTTGGAAAAAAAATAAAATTAGCAGATGATAAACAGTTTAAAAAATGGTGCAACGATGACAACAGACCTTTCGAAGATTTTTAAATATCCGGTAATAAATTGAATAAAATCTGGATGCACTTAGTTAGAAGTGAGTGTGCTTTGTTTATAAAATTAAAAGTAACTGATATCCCCAAATTACTAGTTCCATTTAAAATTTTAGCTAACTTAAGAGTACAAATATATTATGAAAATAAATCTGTTGATAAGTTCCTTTGAGTGGTTCTTATGTTCTGGACACAAGTACAATAAAAGAGACAATTTTTGAAAATATTGTAAATAAGTTATCAAGTTAAGATAAAACAGAAAACAAATATAGGGGACTTAGAGAAAATGGCTTATGGCGAAAGAAGGAAGTTTGGCAACCTATTTGCTGTTTTATATAAATAAGCATTTTTTTCAATATTTATACAATTTATTTATAATATAAAGAAGCCATTTATCTATTTTCATATACAGATAGAAAAGAATTGTATATATAAATAAACATAAAAGTTCATTAGGTTTGTTTTCATAGCTGTGTATGTAAAATTTGGAAATATATCTAATTTTCTAAAGTCCGAATTGCACCAAGCTTTTTTAAAAAAAAGTGCCAAGTTCTGTATAGTTGAAAAATATCGATTTCTCTATTTAATTTGACATTTACTGTGTTTTGGTGGTTAAATTATGGTATGTAGTGGTAAAAGGGGGGATGGAATTGATTTTGGTAGATTATTAAGTTTTTGGTAGATTTATTATATTTTTTGTACGCATATTTATTGTAAAATAATGTTTTTAGGAAAAGGTAAGTCAATGTGTTCAATCTGATCTATTAATCTTAACAATTTTTTTAATTTCCTTTTATAAAACTAGTTTATTAACTCCCTTTTATTTCACGATTAGGAAATTTAGTACTATTATTTATACAATGACAAATTTTAAGACGGGAAATTCAAAACATCTCTCTTTATTAAATCTTTCTGCTGGGATACATTGACCAAACTGGATCACTCTTGTGACGTCACTAATACTTGTAGAAGGCCCGGTTGAGAAAACACACAGCGTGATCTCGGAGGCTCCGGTTAAACCCCTTCCAAATCAGAAATTAAAATATAAAAATTCAAAGTTTAAAATCTCTAAATTGTGTGTCTAAATTTTAAAGTCCAGTCTTCGTTTCTATTCTGCCTCTGTAACTTAACGTTTCTTATAATACTTTTATTACGAGCAGACATCAATTTTGAGTCCTTTTTAAGATAAAAAATGCTAAATTGACAATTCTTTCAGTTGTTCAGGGTTTGTGGCTTCCAGGGCTCATTTTGTCGTCAGGAAACTGGGAATCATGCGGGAGCTAATTAACCAATTAAATTATTTTATTTCCTAATTTGCAAAACGCAATCTAGCAGTAGTTTTGCGGTAGTTAACACGCAGACTGCATTTTTAGTGTGGACTTTTACTCTCATAACTTGTCCCAAAAAAACTGTCGAATTTCCGGAAAATGAGATGGCACCCGTTCGGCTAACGTGCTGGTGACTTGCTGATCCCAGCAAGGCAAGACTGATGTTACCGATGTAAGACCTCTCAAACTGTTCCCTGGACCTAGCTTATAAAAGGAGACATGTACTAAAACAGAAATAAAAGTTAGTCCCCAGGAAAAAACTCTAGCTTATTTGGACTATACGCACATGTCTATAAAGTCATACCTTCCAATCTATGGATTAACCGTCATGCGTTCAGATGACGAATGAACGCAGAGATGTTAAATCAACGATGTGATATATGTTACCAGATATATTACAGAAGAAAATATCACACACACACACATATATATATATAGTGAAAAACAATATTTAAAAAGTTAAAATAATGCAATTTACACATAGTAAGATCTTAGAGTATTAAAAATAAATGGAAATTACAGCATTTCCAACATATTACATACAAATTAGAAAAATCCAAAATATTTACCCTCCATGTTTCAATGAAATCAATGTTTTCTGTGATCATTTCTCCTTTTTCATTTTTAGGAAAGAGTTCCTCACCTTCCTAAAAAAATTTATATCAAAAATTAAGATAATTATAAATATATATATTTGAAGTTAATACATTTTTCTTTTTTTAATACTTACTTTATAAGCTATTGGCCAGTGGATAAGATACAAGTCCAAGTACTCCAAACCCAGTGCATTAAGTGACTTCTTACAACATTCGATGACCTTTTCTTTTCGATGAAAAGTGTTCCAACACTGTTAAAAAAAACAATTTCTAAATTGTTTTAGAAAAGTAGAGTTTTATTTTAATTGTAATAATTAACTAATTAAAAATGTATTCAAAGTAGCAAAGCAACGCAAGGTGTAAAAACATTTTTTTTTTCTGCATGAAGATACTTAAAGGCCACTAAAAATTGTAGGTTTCCAAAATAATCAAACCACTGGATGATATTATGGGCATAATCTGTATTAATAAAATTATAATAACTACAGAAATATATGCAAATAAACAATTCCCTTAATTAGCAATACAAATAAAAAACATATATCATGGAAGTTAATATAATATTAATATAAATCACATACTATAAAACTTATACAAGTATGGATTCTAATGAAAAAAAATTACAACACAATGAGTTATATCTGTTAATTCATACATAAATACAGAATAAATAGAATCATAAGAATACCATTTCTGCAATCCATATTAACTTCTTAAATTATTAAATATTAGCATTAGAGACACTCTGTGTGTATTACTTTTTAGTCATATCTTTGAATTTAGAAATATTTTACTGGCTTTTCAATCCCCGATTGATTTTCTTATTTGCTTTGTTCCATTCCATAAGCAGAAAACATTCAGTATCTACTAAAAAAATCTCTTATTGCCTTCAACATTTTGATATTGCAGATATTACCATTCTTTCATTCTCTTTTAGCTTCAGTTTGATGTTAAATATTTATTTATAAAAGTAGAATGAGAAAATACGGAAGACATTCTTTTACCTACAGAAATTTGCGATTGTAAATAATAAATTTAATTAAATATCAATTTCAAAGAAAATTATTCTTTATACATTTTGACAAGTTTAATGAGTTACTTCACTTGTAAACAATTATTTAAAATTATATTATCGCAAGACTGAAGATAAAGATTTCATTAAGATTACTTTTAATCTATTATAAGAAGTTTCCAAATGTCACTTTTTGCATGCTCAACTTTTGAAAGAAAATTTCAGTTAAAAACATATTTTTACATAAGAAACTTTTCAATTTATAATTGGTATTTTATAGTTAGTAATCTAACCGCATTTGTTCTGATAATTCTTCTTTGCTATTTCAGTTTGGGGTCTTTAAAACAATTTTTTTTTTCCACAATTTCTTTTTTTTTTTAGCTGTTTCACAACTAACGTGCAGGTGGTATTAAAGTGCAATATCATATAACCAGTGGTAGACTTTAATTTTTTTAAACATTTGTAACATTTAACAAAAATAACAAAACTTTTTTAATTTATAGTAGATTGCTTGGCTGAAAATAGTAATAGGGACAGTTGGAAATGAATTCAGGGTGAATGAAGTATTTATTTGATATTAGCTCAAAGAAAAATATGTGCTATAGAAAGCAATGAAATTTATGAGCATTTTGTGGTCTTGAATATGAGAAAAGCATTGGTATAAAAAGGTGCTAAAATGCTTTCTGTACTTAAAAAAAAAGCTAAAGATTTATTTACATGAAATATTTCTATACAACTATTTCAATACAAGACAGAAAAAATAAATATTTAAGTCTTGCTCCTGCCTTCTAAGTGGCTGCACGTCTTTTTTGTGCTTTATGAAGAAAGACAAAGTTCTTTCGAAAGGCCTAGCACATTCCTTATTTTTATGGTGTTAAGGTTTTTTTTTTTTTTTTTTTTTTTTTTTTAATGCTTCTATAGTATCACACCAATTTATTCAATACTTTAATAAAATATTTCATTAAAAAAAAGGGAAAAAATAAAATATGAAATTTATAAACTTTAAAAGTTTTCTTTACATCAATTTTATTCAATTAATCATTAATAAATTTTGGAATTTGTCAACTTGTATTATTTTCTTGTAAGAAAACCCTTTTTCAGATCAAGCTATAGAAACTGCTGTAGCAGATATTTTGTGTTATGAAATTCATAAAACTTGCAAGAAATTATTAATTTTGTTAAAGTATTTTCAGTCTCATTTTTCAAATTTTTGTTCATTATTTTAAATTATTTTTCAGTAACTGAAACTGGAGTAAAAGAATGAATGTGGAAATCATTCTTTTATGGCTAGATATTTTATGCAGTAATATAATAACTATATTAGTATAACTATAAAAAAAATTATGGTTGCCAGTTCTGATTTTTTAGTTGCCATGGCAACTTGGTGACTGACTTTTTAAACTCTGATTTAAAGAATGCATAAATTATGACATACAATCTTTAAAAACAATATACAACATGATAAAAGATCAATTCTGCTTACAAATATGCTGATTGGAAAACATTTTAAAATAAGCATACCTTGCTAGTAATGAAGATGTCTTCCCTTTTGATTGTTTTATCATCGATTTTTTCTTTTATGGCTTGACCAACTTCAGTTTCATTCTGATAAGCTAAGGCACAATCTATATGCCGATATCCAATATCGATGGCTGCTTTTACAGCATCATGAACTTGACCAGGCTTTGACTGAAAGGAAAAGTAAATAAAATTATGAATTTTGTCAAAAATATGAAAATCACAAATGCATAATAACTACCAATTATGACTCAACAGTTGAAATAATTCAAAATGTGAAATGAAATGCATTTAGTATCACAGGTGATAAACAAGAATACATTAATTAAAATTAATGATATGAAAAAATTTAAAAATCTGAACTACAACACTATGAATCATTTTACAAAAATATTTTCTGTATTAAAATATACTAAAGAGAAATCAAAAAAGGCTTTCAACATGAGAAAAAAAAGAAAAAAGTTAGAAATTAGTAAAACAAACAGATTGACTTTTGAAATAAAAATGCAGTCAATATCAGTATTTAGGAAATTGTACTAAGTTATAAAATCCCTTGTATTATAAATTATTTGTCTTGTGCAGCACAAAAAATAAAAATAGGAATGTAAGACATAACTGTCATTCTGAAAGCCCCAGGACAAAGTAATTTGCTCCAAAGTTCCTTCTTTATAACTTTCTATACCCTACAGTTATAGTTTTCTTCTGAGGAACTGTATACATATTTTTTTTCCTAACTTGAAAATCTCAAGGCAAACATGCATTGTGTTTAGAATTTTACAAAGTATCAAGAAAAATAAGTAATAAATTACATAACTTATAGTTACATTTAAATAATTCATGTCTCATAAGACAGATATATTTGTATTTCTGTATTTTTCAGAATAGTAAATTTAAATTTATAATAAAATAGATAGATCTTTGTATGTGTCGTGTTCTAAAGAGACTGCTGCACACTACAAAATTTGGCAGGAAGTACAAGTATGTCTGAAATTATTCACCTTAAAATCGGTTTTTGGATGACTTTTTTATTAGATAATTTTTTTTTTATTTTATGCAATTCTTAGCATTTTTTCACGGTTTGTGGTGATTATTCAAAATTAGTAAAATAAATCTGATTTCAATCTTTTAGCTCAATATAGTAAATTTCGTACCCTCTTCAATAAAGTTTATTTTGAATTCATAAGGCGATTTTTGTAGTTTTTGCGAATTTTGTATGAGATTTAAAATTTTTTTGGTATCGCACAGTGATTGTTTTACTTTTTTTCTGAAACAGAAAGAACTCTTTGGTAAATTTTACTACTGCCATGATTAAATTGAAGTTGGTAGAATGCCAAATCTGTTCCCTAAAGCAACGTGAACACTGAAAATTTGAAATTAAAAAATAAATAAATCCAGTAATTCAAGGTTTGCTTGATTCGAGACAGGAGCAGGAATAGCCTGCACGGATGTATGCTGTTGAAAGTAGTAGGGCCCCTAACCCCAGATTCATTTGGGAAAAACAGATCAGCAAAGAAGGCAAAGTATGTAAAAAAATCATGGTGGTATTATTGAATTTTATATGAAATAAACAACACTTTTCTTTTTTTCTTGCATCAATTAGAATAGAACTGTTAATCATCAGTTTATTTTTCTCTCGTTTCGCATACAGTCCATACAGAAGTTCGCAGAAATGAAAGAGTCAAATGTATTTCCAACAAAAAAGGGCTAAGAATTGAGAAGCTGCTTCGTTTTATCAATCAAAATGTAAAGCTGCTTCATTTTATCAATCAAAATGTAACAGAATTATATAGCAATTTAGGACATCTTCTGTAATATTTTTCACAAATCTTTAATAGCTCTTTTAACTTTATACTTGTTAATCTAATTATTAATCTAATTTTTACAAATATATAACAATTATTCCCATAGATTCTCCACCGATTTAAAATCAAGACTTCTTGATGGTTAGCAATTCAATTCTGTTTACTTCAAATCCTCTATTTTTAAGATAAAACATAAATTGGGACTTTGTCTTGCTAAAGAATGCTCTATTTGCTAAGAGTGGAGACTGACATATTTTCAGCTAATGTGTCTGTTAATTTGTATTTGCATCTAAAACTGCTTTAACAAGTCTAAACAAGATTGTTACCATATGTATTTCTTTTCACAACTTTTCAACTTAATCATTTTACTTCTATCATTTGCAGAAAAAGAGAAATCATAAGTCGAAACTGATGATTTAACAGAATATTTATTTTTCATTTAACAGCTTACTATGGTTTTTGTTTCTTAGCATTATTCCCTTATATCTTTTGTCGGGAAAATTTGATGTTATAAGCTGAGTAAAGTTTTAAATGAGTGAAGGTTTAACAGGCTCTCACTGCATCAATTTGTGAAAGCAGCCTCCTCCCCCACCACCACCCTTTTTAGATGGTTTTTCTAACAATGGAACAACTTTGATAGCATATTTTAATACAAAAATGAATTCAGAAGCACATCTAGATGTACTTTTGAATTTATGTTCAAAACATGTGCAAGATCAAATTAGTTGCGGTTTACTGTTCTGAAAGAAAAAACCAAAAATAAAGACTAAATGCCACAATCGGAACAAGTTAAGATCTAAAATGGTTGTAAGAGAAGTTAAGATACCAGATAATTCACTATTTTGCACAATTATATACATCAGGTGATGTCCAACCCAGGCTATCTGGGCTAAAGTTGCCAGATATACTGCTCGGTGTACAGAAGGTAGGTGAAAGTTGTTTTTAATTGAAAACTCTAAGTGAAGCTTTAATAGATTTTTTATATTTAGTATATTTTCTTAGATTACACACCAACTATACCAAACACCATAAAGCATTTTTGGTACTTTCTTATTAGCTGCAAAATATTTCTTCATTCATAGCAAACTTAAAAATTTTGATTAGTTCAGCATTTAAGCATCTAGTTCGATTACATGTCTGCTAAATTTGTGTTTTATTAATTTACTAGCTGATCTGTCCAGCAATGTCCAGAAATCTGTAACTTTCTTTTACGGTTTCTATAAAAATAGTAATTTTCAGTGTGTACTCTGTTCTAAACAAACCATTTTCCGAACAAAATTCAGGCACTCGTCCCCACTGCCTACAACATTGTATAGCATAGCAGGTGTGCAACACATGCGCTGCAATATCATTTAGATTCAATTTCCATTGCTACGAGACGCTAAATCATCTTACTAAGTTATCTTTATCTTAATGGATTAATGTTAAGTTGAACTAATTCCCATTGAAGAATATTCCAAACATTTTTGTCAAAATATCTCCCACACTAGAGATGTCCGACACAGGGTCTATTTTTATAACAGCCTTTGGGCTCGGGTTCATTCTTTCTGAAATTGGCAATTTTTTTTGTACAGAAAAAAAAAATAACTTATTCCATTTTAAGTCATTTTAATGCTATTTTGATCAGAATGAAATAGAAAAAGGCATTTTTTTCTCCTTTGTTTCCCCTTTCCCAGCAGTAGAATGCTATTTTAAAAGAAAACTTGTGATATTTTCAGATTTATGTTTAGCATTGATGTGCGACGACCTGTTATGGTGCCAATCAGAATACGGCACATTTTTAAATTGGAATGTTTATTTATTATTACTTTTTTAAAGATCTAACGCAAAATGAATATTTTCTTTTAACCCTTTCCGGGGCAAGGTACTTTTAGTACTAAAATGTTGAAATAAATGACTGGCACTGGAATTAACATAGAAATTTATTTGGAAATAAGAAAAAGGCAAAAAATCACATACATATTAAATGGGAAAGATTTTAGTAAATTTCTGGTGCCATTGTGGCGTTTGGGAATTAAAATTAAGTGGTTTCATAAACATACCACTGCCCCTGAAAGGGTTAAGTCAATTAGCATTAGCTTTAGGCTTGCAAATTTTTAGACTGCTATTGTTTGCAAGTGCAAATAAACATTAGTGATTCTATCAGTTTTTGTTCTTGAACTCTGCTCGTTCTGTGGCTGTTCTTTTTACATTCATGAAGTCATCTTTATTCGTAAGTAGATAAAATTGGCATGTATATTGTTATTCCCTATAGAAATCCATCGAGCAGTGTTTTCTCTTTTCCTATAAAAGCCTATAAATCGGATCTTTAAGGTAATGTTGTCAAATTTTTAAATTAAGCAAATTTTCAAGGACACAAGAATTACGAAAGATGTACACATTTTATAGAAAATAGAAAAACGTTGTTCGATTCTTTGTCATATAAATCGTAATTTTTGCAAATTTCAATTATTTATTCATAAAGCGCATTTCGTTAATGTGTCCATCAGATTTGCTTGTTGCGGGAGAAAAATATGAGAATCTTTTTAGGGATGTGCATTTTTATTTGATATTAAACTTCTATTTTGATAGGATTGAATGTGAATTTCTTAAAATTATATGCTAGGGATTAATAGTTATTTTCATGTACTAAGTTGTTCTAAAAATGAAATATCTGATTTTCTTAACAACTTTTAAATATTATGTAATTTTTATTCTACTTTTTCTTTTTTTGGTATCTGACTCGGGCTCCAAAAAGTGAGCCCGAACTCATCTCTATCCCACACCCCCACAGCTACTTGACATGCAACCACCATAGTGCACAACGAGAGATTAGAGGCTACTACTACACACAAACATCAGTGGTCTGCATAGAGCAGTTGTGGCTGCAAAGTGAAATATAGAAATACACACGTCTATTTTCAAATTTGAAAATGCCTTAGGTCGACCACTTTCAACTACACTATCTCCCACACCCCCACAGAAACTGACATACAACCACCATAGAGCACAATTGGGGACTTTAGACTACTACCACACACAAATACCAGGTCTGTGGTGGGTAGTTGTGGATGCAAAGTGAAATATAGGGACACACACGTCTATTTTATATATATATATAGCTAAGCCCGGACAAAATCTTCATTAAAGCAGCAGATGGCCCTCAGCTTTGATGCAGAGAGGATCTCTGCGGAAGACGTTCCTACGTCTTTTTATTAAATTTTTAGGGCGTTGTCCCGACATTTTATCTATCGGCTACTTTTAATAGTAAGATAGCTATCAGAGCCGTTTTTTTGTGGTTTTATATGTTCTAACGTAATTCATTTGTAAATATTCATCATTTCACTTGTAAATTAGAAAGTAATTAAATGTTTAAATTACTAGAAAAGGAATTAGAGTATGTCTTATTTAATTGGACTACTTTTTTCTCTCTACCTTACTGTTCTCACAAGTAATTTGGGAGCTCGGCCAGGATTTGAACTCTGGCTGCGATTTGAATTAATGAACATTTGAATTACTGGACATCTGAATTACTGAACATTTAAATTACCGGACTTTTGAATTAAAGGACTTTAAGAGGACTCTGCTACGACGGAAAGAAAATCCAGGAGGGTGAGCAGTGGTTTATTCTCTGCTTCGCTTTACGTCAACAGAGAAATTCTATCGGAGGAGTAGAAATCTACGGAGGCTCGAATCGACTCTCCCCTCGCCTTTTATCACAAAGGATAACACCCTGATCTCCTTCAAGAGAACGGTGACAGCTCATAAGTGCTTTTTTTTTTCATGAGCTTAATCTAACGCGTGTGATTCCAATGATGTGTAGCAAGAAAGGCTCATAGTTATTTTTATTTCATGAGCTATATATTTTTTTTCCGCGAGTGAAACAGTGTTTTTCAGAAAGAAAGCTTGTTGTGTTTTTTTTTACGAGCTATTGGGTCGCGAGTGCTGTGGGTATATTCCTTGTTTGCCTTGAAGCGTAAAATGGTATATTATTAACCATATTTTATTATTTTTCATTATTTGAAATTTATGCGTTTTAATACCAAAGGATTATACTATGAAGTAAGTACCTTTTATATAAACATGTATTTTTATATGAACGTATAACATTATTTTGAGTTTATATTCAAATAAAGAATTGAAAATTAAAGTATACTAAAATGGCCCAATTAGCACGAGCGAAAAAAGTTGATTTAATTACTGTTGTGTCCGAATTAGGATTAGAGGCACCGGAAAATGCGACGAAGCCAATATTAGTCGATTTAATAGTTAAGTCTGCAGGCTATGAGGAAGAATTAGTAAAACATTTACTATTAGGTATAACTGCTGAAAGAGAAGAGTTAGAAAAGAAATTAATCTTAAAGGAAACGGAAGATCGTGAATACGAACTAAAAAGATTAGAATTAGAAGCAGCTTCAAAAAGTAAACGAGATGATTTTCCAGTATCTGCTAGTATCGCTAAAAGCCCTGACGTATTAAAATTGATAACTAAGTACAATAATCAGGAAGAGATTAGTATTTATCTCACGCTGTTTGAACGCCAAATAAAGCGTTTAGGGGTCGAAAAGGAGGACTGGGTTACTTATCTCCTAGGTTTGTTGCTGCTGGAAATTGTTAACATAATAGGACGCGAAAAAGAAGAATTTTCGAATGATTACGATTATATCAAGAAATTACTTCTTAAAAGATTTAAGCTCAGCCCCGAGCAGTTCAGGCAGAAATTTTTTTTCTCATAAAAAAGAGAATTCGGCTTCATGGAGGTATTTTTCTTTTGAGCTTAGTAATTACCTGGAAGAGTGGCTTTTAGGACTAAAAATTGTGACTTATGAGGATTTAAAAAATATTTTAGTTATTGACCAAATACGAAAGAAATTGCCGCTTGAAATTAAGGAACATTTTGTGGATGAATTGACCAAAATTACTGACGTTGCCGATTTCATAACCAAACTTGATGATTATGAAGCAGCACGCAACAATATTAGGAAGAGCGTGGACAGTAAAAATTCGACTAACGAAGGAAAAAGGCGCTTTGCTCAAAACACTGAAAATAAAAGTTTCCACCGGTATAATAACATTCCGCAAAATAACAGATATGAAAAGAATCATTTCAATTATCCTAGAAATAACCCTAACCCTTTTAAAGCCAAGTGCTTTTACTGCAACGAATACGCTACACATAAATCAAATCAATGTCCCCGCAAAAAAAGAACAACAAACAAATTTTGGACACAAAGTGATCGGACATAAGACTGACCAGAGCTCTTTAAACTACGTGAAAACTGTTAACACTGCCGATAACAATACTCGTCCTTCGGATAAGATTTTCAAAACTATCGAAATTAAAGGAAAAAAAATAAATTCAGTGGTAGATTCGGGATCTGATGTGACAATGGTCAATAATAGCTTTTATAGAGCGCTGGGGCATCCCGAATTAAATGAAGATGATGTGAAATTAACAGGGATTAGTGGAAATGGAGTGAGGCCTTCAGGTTTTTTCAATACCGATATTTTAATTGATAACATTGTTGTTAATTGCGATGTTTACCTTTTAAAGGACTTACAGTACGATATGATACTCGGAAATAATTGTTTAAGTAAACTAAATTTGGAAATATCGGATTTCGGCCTAAAAGTTACGGGTAAAAGAAGTAATGAGAAAAAGTACACGGTTAACTTGGTAACTGTTGTCCTGCAGTCCAACATTTCGTCTAGCCAGCTGGACAATAACACGAATGATCCGGACCCGTTAGCTGATTACCCAGATGTGTCTACGACCGAAAACCCTTTAACAGATACTCCTGAAATTCAATCTGTTTATTTAGCAGAAATAGCAAACTCTGTTAATGTAGGTGAAATAGATCTGACCCCTATAACCAACAGTGCTGTAAAAGAAGAACTAATTAATTTAATTGAGCAACATACCAAAGAAAACTAAAAGCGTTGATTTGAAAGTTAATTTAATTTTAAGTGATGACATACTAGTTAAACAAAGACCCAGGCGGTTAGCATTTCCGGAACAAGCATTTGTTGATAAACAAATAGAGGAATGGCTTAATCAAGGCATTATACGAGAAAGTTGTTCTAGTTATGCAGCCCCGATAGTCATAGCTAAAAAGAAAAATGGTAACTTCAGGTTATGCGTTGATTATCGAAAGCTGAATAAAAAGATAATTAGGGATAATTATCCTCTTCCAGTGATAGATGATATTTTGGATAACATCGAGCAAAATAAAGTGTTTAGTACGCTAGATTTGAAAAATGGATTTTTCCATGTAGAGGTTGATGAGGACAGTAAGAAATTAACTTTGTTCGTTACTAATTATTCTCAGTACGAATATAATTTCATGCCTTTCTGGTTGAGTACAGCTCCTCAGCATTTTCAACGATATATATATGCATGTTTAAAAGATCTGATTAGGGAGAAAATTTTTTTAGTGTACATGGACGACATTATCATTCTTGCACAGTCTGAAGAAGATACGCTTTTGAAACTGAAACGTGTGTTTCAAGTAGCTTCCGAGCATGGCCTCAAATTTAATTTTGCTAAGTGCCAATTCTTGAAAAAAAAAAATCGAATTTTTAGGATATATAGTTGAGAACGGAACCATCCGCCCTTCAGAAACATTAACTTTAGCTGTTAAAAAATTCCCTGAACCGCGAAATAAGAAAGAGATCCAAAGTTTCTTAGGACTGACTGGATACTTTAGAAAATACATTGCCAATTATGCCAAAATCGCTAAACCTTTGAGTGATCTTCTAAAAGCGGAAAATGAATTTAATTTCGGACCAGACCAAAGAGAAGCTTTTCAAACTTTGAAAACTAGATTGGCTAGTAAACCGGTTTTACACATGTTTAGACGAGGTGCTGAAACGGAATTGCACACTGATGCAAGTAGTTCAGGTTTTGGAGCAGTATTGTTACAGAAAGATGATTATGGAAATTTACACCCCGTTTATTTCATGAGTAGGAAAACAACACCTGCCCAAGCCAAATATAGTAGTTATGAACTAGAAGCGTTAGCAGTCGTTGAGGCTTTAAAGAAATTCCGAACATACCTGCTAGGTAATAAATTTAAAATAGTAACAGACTGTTCAGCTTTTCAGAAAACATTAGAGAAAAAAGATCTTGCCCCGAAAGTAGCAAGGTGAGCATTGTTTTTACAAGAATTCGATTACCAGATAACCCACCGACCGGGTAACCAAATGAAACACGTTGATGCTCTAAGAAGTCGTAACACGGTATTAATTATGACGCGTTCACAGGATGAAGTAACAGTGAAAATAGCCAAGGTGCAAAACGAAGATGATTACATTCAAACTCTTAAAACACTAATAAAAAAAAAATGAAAGTAAAGATTATTTGATTAGGCAAAACATTGTGTATAAATATGAAAATGAGAAAGAGTTATAATTATGGTACCAGAGGGTTTGCAAAATGAAATAATTCGTGAAGTACATAACAAAGGCCATTACGGTGTAGCCAAAAGTGAAGCAATAATTAAACAAAATTTTTACATCCCCAATATTCGAAAACAGATAGAAAGTGTTATAGGAAATTGCATTGAATATATTTTGTATAATCGAAAGAGAGGGAAAGGTGAAGGACTGCTAAATCCTATTCCTAAACAAAACTTTCCTCTTCAAACTTACCATGTAGATCATCTAGGCCCAATGCCGTCGACCAACAAAAATTATAATTTTATTTTCTGCGTGGTAGATGCGTTTACTAAATTTGTGTGGTTTTATCCAGTTAAGACAACTTCTGCTAAAGAGGTGACAGAAAAGTTAAAAAACCAACAAATTACATTTGGAAATCCGCAGCGAATAATTAGTGATCATGGCCCCGCGTTTACCTCGAATGAATTCAAAGAATATTTGGAAGGCGAAAATATCGAACATGTCTTAATAACAACGGGAATACCAAGGGGTAATGGTCAAGTTGAGCGGGTACAGAAGACCCTCATATCTATCCTAAGCAAACTTTCCATCGATGACCACCCAACAAAATGGTACAAATTTGTCCCAATAGTTCAGAAAATCATAAATAGTACGTGTTCACGAAGCACCAATTACATGCCTTTTGAACTATTAACGGTAGTAAAAATTAGAGATAAGACAGATTTAAAAATCAAGCAGATTATTGATGAAGAGTATGAGAATGCGTTTGTAGAAGAAAGAGAAAGCAACAGAGATATCGCGAAGCAGAACATACTAAAAATCCAAGAAGAAAATCGCAAAAGTTTCAATCGCAAACGAAAAACAGCAAAATGCTATCACGTAGGTGACTTAGTCGCAATTCAAAAAACCCAATTTGGAGTAGGAATGAAGTTGCGTCCAAGATTCCTTGGTCCTTACAAGATAATTAAAGTAAAAAATAATGACAGATATGATGTTGAGAAGGTAGGTTATCAAGAAGGTCCAAGAATAACCTCCACTGCTGCAGACCACATGAAACCATGGGCTTAACATGACAAGTGTGCATTCAGTCGTGTTTTTTTTCTTTATCCGTGTTTTTTATTTGTGTTTTTATTTACAATTTTTCGCGAATAACTCTTATCTAGAAAACTGTGTGTACAAACTATATAGGAAAGTTAGTGACTGTTCTACAGTATCAAGAAACTTTATTTTCCATGTAAAACAACAACAATTGACTTCTTTTTTCATAGACTATCATTCATGGACTATATGAAAGAATTTGATTAACTTCATATTGATTTTTGCTATAGTGTTTTCACATTGCTATTATTTTGTTGCTTGTTTTTGTTTATTTTATAGTAGCTTACAGGTTGTCATCTGTGTGGACACAGACCTGTCAGGAGGGCCGAATGTGGCGGCCGAAGATGCACATGGCCAAGCCAGATGCCCACTTGAGATCAGATTGCTTTTGAGGTCCTGGGAAAATGACTCATCTTTAGATGATCTGAGCTAAGCCCGGACAAAATCTTCATTAAAGCAGCAGATGGCCCTCAGCTTTGATGCAGAGAGGATCTCTGCGGAAGACGTTCCTATGTCTTTTTATTAAATTTTTAGGGCGTTGTCCCGACATTTTATCTATCGGCTACTTTTAATAGTAAGATAGGTATCAGAGCCGTTTTTTCATGGTTTTATATGTTCTAACGTAATTCATTTGTAAATATTCATCATTTCACTTGTAAATTAGAAAGTAATTAAATGTTTAAATTACTAGAAAAGGAATTAGAATAAGTCTTATTTAATTGGACTACTTTTTTCTCTCTACCTTACTGTTCTCATATATTATATATATATATAGATTTGTGAACTTTTCATTTTGTTTCACAATTTAGTTAGAGAATATTACACTGAAATAAACAAATGCTGTTTCTTTAGGTTGTTGCCACCATTTATTTATTTATTTCTTGATGTGTATTAACTTCGTTATGGAATATTTGCTGGAAACAAAAACTGAACTAATTGTATTGTTTTAAGCACAAATGGGTTAATTTAAGTAAGTAAGCTGTACGCGATAGATTTAAAAAAAATTCATGCTTGAAAATTATTTTTAAAACTATAAAAAAATCAGTATATTGAGGAACAGTTTTCAAACAAATTGCATTTGAAAGTACATTTTTTTCCCTTTTCAACAGTGTAAAAATTAAAATACTTTGTTTAGAATAGTGCAACTCCCCTCTAGGCCATTTTTTAAGAATGCAGCGCACTGCCCTTTTTAAAGTTGGCAAAATGCACCCTGCCCTTTTCAAAAATAGTAAAATGCATCACCAGTTGGACCTAGAAATTTCTAGTGAAAAATTTCTCCATACCACAGTATTTCTAAATCTGTGTACCCAAGAACTTAAGAATTACAGAATTATCTCATTTCTTTAAGATAAACATAGGAAATTGTTCAACCGTATTATAATTTTATTGCTTTTTTTATTTTTAATACATAAATTGTAAAAAAGTATAATCATAAATTGTATAAAAAGTAAAAATCATTCAAAGTTAATGTTACTTTACTCATCATACAAAAAATTATATATTCTCACCCCCGTCTTTCTTATCTTAACTAAAAGCAATAATATATTTTTGCTTGCAATAATGCCCTTTTCTACTGAACCTAATGCCCTTTTTAGTGACTAGCATCCTGCCTTTTTTTTTTTCTAGAGTGAACACTAGTTCAGAAGTAATTAAATTTACAAGAAAAGGGAAATGAATTGCTTAAGCTCGTTGCCACTGCCGATATGATATCAGCATTACTCAACTTACTTTTGCTTTATAAGTATGAAAAATATATACACACATAAGCAAAGAATAAATATAAAAGAATACAATAAATAAATACTGTTGAACCACTTTTAAAAGACTGACCTTGGCATGCTGCCAAAAAAAATAGACCCTTCCGAAGGGAGGAAAGCATTGGATTAGGAGGAGACACAATTCGGGTTTCGGTTAACCTGCCTGACCACTTGTTATTTCTTCACTGGCTGTTCTTGCACTATTACCGTTATTTTTCTCTCCCCCTATTTTGTTTGATATTTTCTCTAAAGAAGTGTGTTTTATATTCATTTTGTATTTGTTTCTACTTCTATAAAATGGATTTAAAAGAATCTAAAAGCTCTCAAGGCAAACATTTTCACAGTGCAGTGAAAAATATTTTAAACCATGTTGTAAAATATTGTGATAATGAAGTTAAATAAAGTCTGCCTAACTATTCCATTAGTACATGCAACAAAAAGAGCTAGCGCAATTGCCTGTGTTTCTGATAGCACTATAAGAAGAATTCGGAAAGAAGCTGTTAATAATGCAATTAATTTCGCTTTTTCTAAAAAGAAAAAGGCGAAAACAACCATAGAAAATGTCAACTTGGATAATTTTAACTTGGATGTAATTATAAGTACTATCCAGGAATTCTACACTAAAGATAAAAGAGTGCCTACTGTTCCGAAATTGCTAGCTAAGTTGAAAGAAAGCATAATACAATTTTCAAAAGGAAAAGAATCGTTGCGTAAAATTCTTCATGAAATGGGATTCCGCTGGAAAAAATGTCAAAATAAGAGGAAACTACTTTTGGAATGAAGTTATATTGTTCCATCTTGCACGAAATATTTAACGGACTATTCACTAGTTCCGAAAAGGTAGAAGACCCAGTGCCTGATTACCAATGGGCCAAACTTCCACCAGTAAATTTTAATGGAAATTTTTGTCTTATTTCAACGTCGTATTCATGTAAAATTAGTGTCATGAATAAGTCAAAAATTTCTATTCCTTTTTACTTGTGGAAGTTTGCCCTGTTGGTAATCAGGCCCTGAGAAGACCTGTAGTTTTTGTTGATGAAACATGGATTGACAGCAATTTAACTGTCGGGAAATGCTGGCAGTCGGAAGAGACATATATTTTAGCATATATTTTTTAAGTTCTTTCCTTTCAATTTGACAATAATATCATTTTCATTCATATTTGCCTGAATTTTTTTAAGAATTAACATTTAAGTACTTAAAAATCGAACAGCGTCTTTAATTTTTCTATAAATTCAGTACATTGGGAGTTACAATTAAATAGATTCCTATGACTATCATTTTTACATGAACTTATCCGAAAAATAGGTTCAAAGTGCGACCTTCGACGACATTTTCTGTAAGATTAGTTGCTTTTATAATAAAACGAAAAACGCTGTTCGATATCCTGATATCTGAATAAGAAGGTCTGAAACTTTTGCGCATTTATGAATAAAAACGACTTAGTAAAGGTACCAGAAAATTGAATTTGAATTAGAGAACATTTTTTTAAAAACTATTTGAGTGTAGAACACATTTTTCATCCTTTAGTGTGACTCTGTACTTTTTTAACTATTTTCTTTTATTAATAATTGAGTATTTTGTAATACATTTTCGACATATTATTAAATTATTTCATGCAGGAAAATAAACATGGGAAATCACGAAAAAATGGAATTCTTGCAGTAAAATTAAAAAAATATATATTAATAATCATAATAATAAAAGAACATTTTAAAACCACACTTCTCCTACAATTACATAAGTGTGCCCTATAACTGTAAAGAACAAATATTTAAAATAGTAATTTATTTAAGAAAACAATAAATTGCTATGTCATGTGTAAAAATACAGTAAAAAATAGTATTTATTTACTTAACATGTTTATATCCGATAATTAAATAATCTCAATTATCATAACATGTTTCTTTAGATTGAAGATATTCCCTTCATCGAAGAGAAAACTAGAATTTTTGTGTGCTATTATTACATAAGAACAAAAATCCTTTTTATAATCTTGGAGCAAGTAAATACGAAACTATCGGAAAATAACTCATCCCCCCACGAAAGCAAAACTAGGGGAGACTCTCTTTCATTACCTCGATCCCTATTATGAAGAATAGACTGGTCATATTCGGACCTGTTACTCACGTGACCAGTCTTTAAAGCTTGGGTGAGCAGTACAAAGAATAAATGCAAAGAATATACTGCACACTTATTTCTATGTCAAAAATATTAGATACCTATAAATAAAATATTAAAAATTCAGGGGTAAGGAAAAAAAAAAAGAGCAAAACTTCTAGTAAATTTTGGACTTATCAATATGGCATATCATAAACAGGTAAAAATTTTCAACCATGGTACTGAAATGGAATTTTGAAACACAGGCTTTCCTCTACTAGAGGAGCAACATGTTATCAATCAGATAGAAAAAAAAAAAAAAAAAAAAAAAACATTGACATTTTCAGAGAGTTACACAGCTGATAACCTATGAATATTACTTGCCCACAATAATAAGCTGAGTGTACATAGGATAGATGTGCCAGTAGTGGGCCACCTTCAAAGTTTTTAGTTTATAAAAAAATAACCAATAAAAATTTAGCTTTTTATATTTGTTTTCATTAGTCCCCCTTGCATATTTTATAATCTGGGTTATTGTTGACACTCTTAATCAAACCAATCAGGTAGCAGAAAATGTTTCACGGTTCCACTGTTTTTCTGTGAAAATCTTAATGAACATGCTAAGAACTGGCTTCACTTAATTTATATCTTTTTTATTTTCTTCAAAAAATTGCTTGTTTTTGTTTTAATAGTAATAGAAAACTTTGAATTTTATATACTAATGGCAATTTACAAAATTTCATTTATTTTTCAGGTTTTAAGACCATGGTCCATTACTGGAATGCTTAATTAGTTAATTTCCAGTAATGGACACCCCACGTGGACGTTACTAAAAAAGCAATTTCAGTAATGTTCATAGTGCAAAAATTTTTTTGATTTAACTGAAAAGCTAAATAATAGAATTTATTTATTTATTTTTTTAATTGCACTTACTAGAAACAATATTTTTTTTTATATAAACAGCTGTTTTTATTTAATTTCATGTAACTAATAATTTTTTTAAGATTGTAATCATTTTTTTTTTATACAGTGTTTTGTATAGTTTATAATGTGGCAATCAACACCCAATTAGGAAGTAGAAAATAATTTTTAAGGGCACAGGAAAATGAGGGGCTCAAGCTCTCCCCCATTTAAATAAAGACAATTTTTTAAGTCAAACAAGTTATTAAAAATCTATTTTCTGTCTTAAATGTTTGATTTTTCATCTCTGACAAAACAACTAGTATGTACATAAAAGAAAAAAAAAAAGTAGCAATGAAACTAGTAAATCTGCAGATCAGGGGGCTCAAATCTCAATTCTGCAATTTTATTTTGAAATAATTTTATTTAGTAGTTAAAAAACATTCAACCCACATTTTCATTTATTTGATATTTTTTATATAAATTGCTAAAAGTAATATATCAAGCAGTTTTAGGAAGTTTAACTGTTAAGAATAATAGGAAATAAGATTCCATGCACTAGTACTCATTTAACTAACCCTTCTAACACCCCCCCCCCCAAATGTCTCAATAATTTGATAAATGTAATTGAAATTTAGTATTTTAAACCTTCTATCTAAAATAATTAAAATATTGATCTTGTGATAATGACAATTTAAACAGCGAATTACTCTTATAAATATTTTATTAATAATTGATATCCTAATTGTTAAATTTATTTCAAAGTTACTATTTTATTTCATTAATATGCTTTCTTTAAATTCTAGTTTTAAATACAATCATCATATCAATTATTTATTACTTTTTGTGGGGTGTCCATTACTGGAACAGTTCCATTACTGGTACAGAGGGTGTTCATTACTGGAATTTAGGGTATTTTGATTTATTTCCGTTATCTACAATTAAATTTAGATTCACATTGGGAAATGTGGCTGTGAGCATGATTAAATATTGTTGGTAGATTAATATAATATTAAAAAAAGTGGAATATAATAATTATTAACTATTAATTAAAAAATAGTTTTTAAAGAAATTCCTTAAAAGGTTGTCTATTACTGGCACATCTACCCTATATTGTATTATAATTATTAGTTCATATATATTGCTGATTTTCTTGAGATTTAATAGCAGTTATTAATAAAAAGTTTTAATATATATATATATAAAATAGTCCAATTTAATTGATACCTAAAATATATTTTACTCCCTCTCCTGACAAGAAAAAAAAAAAAATAAAAAAGATCAATTTTACAGTAAATGGTCTGGAAATTTTTGGATATTATAATTATTTTAATGTAATACAATTGTTCAATTTTATTATAAAGGATAAGGAGCAAGCATACTTACTTTCCATGTGCCCAAGCCAATAATGGGCATTTGTTTTCCATTGCTAAGTTTTACTGAAGAAGCCTTAGGAGTCATCCTAATAAATAAGAAAATATTTTACACTAAGCATTGGTTACTTTATTACATATTATAAAATTTTATTAGAAATATATGCAGGAATATTACACAACTGCAGAACATCTATGAAAAAATACTGCAGTGACATTTAATATGACTGATTATTTTAGAATGCCAAATATAAGAAAAGTGTTATTGAATGTCAAAACAAGTAAATTAAAATTTTGCCCAGCTAAACAAAAGAAAAAAAAAATCTGAAAAATATTCAGTTATAATTATAAATACAAGTCACACACAACACCTCATGATTCTTATAGTCACTGTTGGTAAAATTTATAAAGCAAAAGCATTTGGAACAAATATAGACCCATTTTTACCAATTAAACAAAACTAGTTAGGCAAGAAAGTTTCTTAAAGAAGGTTAAAAAGGGTTATTTACATAAATATTACTAAAATATATTTTTTTTTTTTTTTTTTTTTTTTTTACACTCTTTTATTTAAAACTTTGTTCATGTGTGTAAAGATGGAATTTTGTAATCAATTTTTTCACTCACAATTTTTTCACCTGATGTGCTAGAATTATACAAATTATTTACACAGGTCACAGGTGTGTTTCTGATGACAATTACAACATGGTAATATTTTTAGAATTTTATTATAAATTCATTTTAAAGTTTTTTTTGTTAGCCGGTCACACGTGACAAATCGAAAAATATTCTTTATGGTAACAACTGTGTACAAGTTACAAAACAATGAAATTAATTATACACCAAACCACGCTTGCCAAACTATGGCAACTGGCTGTGAAGCTGCAACAATGAAATATTTTAAACATGGAAAAATAGAAAATAAAAAATTAAGAGTAATATATTTTTTAAAATAGGCTTTAATCAATTAATAGTTTAATATTAGTAAAATTATGGTTATATGTTGAGAAAACAATTTAGAAATCCCAAATAGGTGGTATAAAAAAGTTTTTTTCCCTGTTGCTATATCTTAAAAAAGAAAAACAGAGCAAAAATTATACATATTTTTTATACATTCATTAGTTGCGCTTCCTACCAAGCATAAATCAAACTGGTGAATTTTCCATAATTGTGGCACATGCCAAATTAGCATATTGCAACAAATTTTTAGTTTTTTTTTAGTTTTTTTAACATGAATTACAGTCATGAAATTAGACATGATTCTTAAAATAAACATAAAATGCTTATAAATGTTTTCTTTTAAAACTATTTTTACTTTTATACTTATTTCCAATGAGCAACAGATTGATCTTTATTTTCATAATTGGAAAAGTTATAGAAAAATTCTATTATTGAAGATTCCTTAGTTAAAAATTAAAAATTCTATTAAGTTTTAGTTGAATCCGTGTGCAAATGTAGATCTACAGGTATATATGTGTAGATATATTCATCTTAATGTACAGGGAAAAAAAAGTAAGTTTAAAATTTTATTTTATTTAACACTGGTACCTAAATAAAACCTGCCCATAAAGCAATTTCTTTTTCTATTTAAATGAAAGGATTTTTGCAATTCATGACAAAATTTAAATAGCTCGATGGAATAAAAACTATACTTTTGCAAAACTGAATCATAACTGATCTTTTCACAGAATTTTAATATTTCACAGTTAAAATATGTATATATATATATATATATTAAATTATTTTTTTTTTAAGAAAATATAAAAATTTTCAAATTGTAGGTTAACAAAATTTAGGTAAGAATCTTGAAATTATAAGATTGAGAAACAATATTTTAAAAAGCCAGTCTGATTAGCTATGAAGGCCTAAATATATATTAGTCCCTATTTTTATGGGGGGAAAAAAAAAATCAAGATTTTTCGTAAGCAAACAAAAGCCAAGTAATCAAAAAGTAAAGAAAAAAGTGCTTCATTGCCAGAGTGGTTAATATTAATAAATACTTTTTTTTTTTTTTTAATAGATATTTTTGCTCACTGTGATGCATCAATAAAGTTTGCAGATTGACAATACAAAAATTTTCAAAGGTAATCTTAAAGTAATGATGTAAAAATGAGTGGTTTATATTTTTTAGTAGCAACGCTTTGACTGTAGTCTGACAAAAAATAGCCCCCTCCCCCCAAAAAAAACAAAAAAAAATGAAATAAAAATAAATAAATAAATAAATAAAAATAAAATAAAAATAAAAAAAAGTAACGGCTAGCTTTCAAATTTGGGCTTTTATCTTTTTAAGTCTATTTTTAAAATTTAGATATTATTAAATGAACATTGAGTGTGATCAGCATTAAAGAAAAAAATGCTTAATTGTTTTTGAATGGCCATTTAATATTTATTCGGTTGTCCGGAAAGTTTGTGACGGTTGGGAAAATCAATTCGTACCGTAAAATTCTATCATTTAATTATTAGAGATTGATTCCGATATCTAATGTCTAATAATTAACGGGCGGAATTTTCCGGTACGAATTGTTTTTTCCAACCGGCGCGAACTTTCCGGAAAACCCAATAGAAAAGATGAGATACATCAATTAATAAAGTAAACTTATTTACGTAATAATGCATCATTTTCAAGAGTGAAACAAATTATTAAGCTTTTATCAAATAAATCTAAATCTCAAAAGAAAAAGAAATGCATAATTCTATTTTAAACCAAACGAACGGTCGTTATAATGAAATCGGCAACGTTCGTTTATAATATAACACAATTTAAGCCTATTTTCAGAGCGAGGAAAAAAAGAAGAGTTATTTAAATAATAAAAAATACTTGCGTGATATTTGAAGAACGGCGTAAAAGCGTGTGTACTTCAGGCAAGTTGAGTAGAAAGAAAAAGAAAACGTTGGCATGAAGATTTGGAAAAGACTAGAAGAGGGTGACGTGAATCACGAAAGATTAATCTTATCAAGAAAAGGGAATTTCAAGGGCGACCTGGGAAAGCCTGGCATTTCCCACTTCCACATTACAATTATCAGTAGTTGTATGGAAACACGATGGAAGAGGATAAGGGAAAAGGGACCATGGTCACCCTGTTTGATTTAGAAATTTTATCTACATTTTCTTTATCTATCACGAGCTTGAAAGGGGGAAAAAATCCAGATCATTTAAAACAAGAAAGAAAAATCATTCGTCAAGCACAGATTATGAAATATCACATTGAAAATACTGTAACAAAACTTCACAGTTTAATAAGATGAAAGGTGTCTAAGTAAACAATTTTGAAAACGCATAACATATCTGAAAGCCTATTTTCAGCAATTACCATTTAGAGTCTGAAAAATAGCCAAATTATTTTTTGCAGCCCTGTGTATGATCTATAAATATGTATATATACTACATATTAGGTAATAATTTAGTTCAGTTAGGAAACGCATAACACTGTTGAAAATTCCCTTTGAGCAATTTCTGCCAATAGTAAGCGGAAATGTACTGGAATTCTTTTGTGCAGCCCTGCATATGATCTTTAGAATTTATACACATACCAAATAATATGCAAAAATTTAGTTACATTTAAAAACTGATACCACAGTTGAAAACTCACTTCCGGCAATTATTGCCGATAGACAGTACTGTAACCGAATTCTTTCGCGCGTCCCTGAAAATGAACGATAAATGCTATGCACACCTTATTCTATAGTAAACATCTTGTAGTGCACCCCAATGATGTATATCAATTTCGAAATGTTTGAACTAGTGTAACGTCATTAAAATACACTGCAAACAATTTTTTCTCATAGGTTATAATGTAACGGAATTATTTTGAGTGACTCTGTAAACGAACTATAAATGCTACACACTTCAATACCGAACATACCATGATAAAGCTCAATAACATATCAATTACATGGCAATCCGAGTATATTTATAGGAGTTAATAGCTCGGACAGAGACGGCCATACAAACAGAATTCATTACATTTTAAAACTATGTTAAGCGTAAAAAAAGAAAAGAAAATATAATCGAAGGTAAAAATATTTTTACTATAATAATGCCTCATCGTTTTATCCCCCCACCCTTTCACCTTCCCGAATAAAACTTGCCCCTCCCGCTAGTTTTCGTTGTAACCGATATCGTCTATTACAACAAAATTAAGCTTTTCTAAAATTGAAACTTCTGTCAAGTTTTCTCATCCTGATTTTTCATTGCGACAGAAAAAAATTAAGATAACGAGATAAGAAAGCATGTACACCATGAACTTATCAGACTCGCGATCTACTGAGATTTTTATATTATGGTTCACTAACAGGCATAGACCGTAGAGCCTGATTTTTGTTTTGGAGGGGGGGAGGAAGAGGGAAGAGCTAGGCAAGGGTGTCCTTAACCCCACATAATGGAAATGGTCATAATGTGCCCATGATCTTATATAATATATATATATATATAAACCTACTAATGCTCTAATCCCCTATTATAATAAGGCAACGACTTGTTACTAATCTCTCCCAAAAAAAAAATCTTGTCCCCTCTTTCCAATTTCTTTCTATGGCATCAATTTTCGTCTGAAGCGTCTTTTTAAATGTTTTATTTTATGTGTGTATTTAAGGGAAAACTTTCAAAAGCTTTCAAAGTGCAGCTTTGTATTCGCTAACCCTTTCAGGAGCAAAGTACTTTCAGTTGCTGAAATGTTGAGATGATTGAATTATACCAGGATTTACAAACAAATTTATTTGAAAATATGTAAATGTAAACGCTTTTCTTCACGTACATCATAAAAGCAAAATTGTATTCAAAAATTCTGATGCCATTGTGGCATTTGGGGATTAAAATTAAGTGGCCTATATAATATACCATCGCCCTTCAAGGGAGTAAAATAGAGGCACTAAGCTGGAGAATCTTGCGATATAGGTTCCTTCCTCAAAACAGGAATCTATTAAAAAGTTTTTAGAAGAAATCTACACGTGGGTTGTGATCAGGGTTTCTCAGACTGCTGATCGCCATTCCGTCAATTCGCGATAAAATACTTCGTTTGGCGAAGAAAGGAACAATCCAAACACCAAACTGCAAAAGCTGAAAAACGAAATCTTGTGTTCTTTTTTTTTTTTTTTTTATACCGCTAACCAGGCCCCTACCTGCCCGGCATGAATGCCTAGCTTAACGGGTTAGTACCTGGGTGCGGGGCGGAAATCGCCTGATCACAGCATGGCTGTGATCCACCTGACTATTGATTTGTTCACATCGCTGCTGTGCTTGCTCTCTTGTGATTTGCTACCGTTATCTCTGTTTGCCGGTTCAAGGTTTCTGTTTAACTTTGTTGAATTGACAGATTTAATAGGTCTCGTAATTTAGAACCTTGATCAGGTGACGAGACCCTCACCTGACTAGGCACCCCCAGAGGTATTATTCACAGGTAACTTGGAGGGCTTTGCACCCACGACGGATTTTACATGCACCAGGTGCCATTAGCGTACATAGATTTACAGAAATCTTGTGTTCACATACACACAAGGCAACACTCTCATTCACGCTACTAAACTATTGATGTTGCTTAGTACCGTAACATTTACATCACTATTTTTTTTTTTTCGAAGATGAGAATATTTTGAGTTTTGCTTTTTAAAAAAGTTTATCGAAATCCCCATCCTCTTCCCCCCAAAATTTCCTCTGTCATACCTCATCGAACAAACCCCCCCCCCCCTTCCCCAAACACACAACTCCGACACAGTTTAATTTTTTAAATTCTTTAATTTAATTTTTTTTTTTGCTTTATATACCTACTCTATAATAAGAGAAAAATAAAAAAAAATAAAGATCGATTTTAAAATCGGTGTTTCACGACTATTTTGCTAATTTTTTTTTCTTTCATTTGGCTACAGTTTTTTTGTTGCTGATTAGCCAAATTGCTAAGGTTGATTAAAAGCCAGTAAGAACCCTGGTTGTCGGGTCGATCCAGGCAAAATTTGGGGTTTGTTTATGTTTAAAAACCCTTCACAATAATCTATTTAATAACACAGGTCCCTTCACAAAATCCATCTTAACCCTTTAACGGACATTGGTTTCCCTATGAAACCACAAAACTTTAGTTACGAAATTCAACAATGACAGCAGAATTTTAATAGAAATGTTTTCCATTTATTATATAAGTGAAATATTGCTTTTTTTTATATATACAAATAAATTTGTTCATAATTTCCGGTGTCAATCATTTATTTCAACATTTTAGCAACTGAAATGCTTTATCCGTTAAAGGATTAATAAAACAGGACGACCCTTCACAAAATTCCTTAAACAAACAAAAAAAACATACTCGTCATTAATTATTATTTTGTTAGATTTTAAAATGTGTAATTTGCAAACAAAATAAGTTCACCAGAAAGGAAAACTTTAGCAGAAGGACTTAGGTTATTAATAAATACTTAGATCGAACTGGAGTAACTGAATTCCATCTTTCACTACAAAATGTTAATTTTCAAAAAAATATAAATTTCGCAAAAATATTTTTTTCTTTTCACAAAATGGGCCTCAAGGGAAAAAAAAAAAATCCCTGCATCGACCATTCATCTGTTGTGGATACGTAACAATAGAAAAAACCTAGTAAACTTATTTTCTGCTGTGTGATACGAGAGAGCATAACACTGAAGCCTCTACAGTGAAACTTGTTTTACAGAAACCATTCAGAGTTCAAGGACATTACTTCGACGGTTTAGGAAGCTTACCGAATTTCGGCGAGAAAACGTAATAGTTTATGTCACCCACCCAAAGAATGTCTGGAGAAATACAAAGTACCTATAAATAACAATAAGAAAACAGAGGAAAGGAATCTGAAGCAAATAAACAGAAGGGAGAAGTGAAAAAAAAAAAAAAAAAAAAAAAAAAAAAAAAAAGATGTCTAACACCAAAATCTCAGAATAAACCCCCTCTTCACACACCCACACACACACAAAATAAAAAATAAAAAAATGGGGGAGGGGGTGGGGAAACAAAACTGGTGTAACTAATAGAGTGGGGAAAATAATTATTTTTAAATTGTATGAAAAATTCGAAAGTAAACGATTAAAAGTTTCGCGATAATTTAAAAACAAAAGTTTATATAAATTACGAAAAAGGGATAAAAAAAAAAAAAAAAAAGAAAGAAAAGTGCCCAGTTAAACTGTTTAGCTCAGAGACTATTCACACTAATTGTATATTATACTATTATTTCAAAGAAAAAACCCATTTAGCTAAATTAAGGGGGGGGGGGATTAGCTCCCTTGTTTCCTCCTTTTATACTTAACCAATGAACCTCCAAATCTAATGAGGGAAGCGCCGTGTCAGAATAAACCGGTATACCAAATTTGAAGCAAATCTGATAATTCTGCATGAAAAACAGATTTATCTAAATTAGGGGGGGGGGGTTAGATCCCGTTCCCCTCCTTTATACTTAACCAATGAACCCCCAAATCTAAACAGGGAAGCGCCTTATCACAATGAACGTATATACAAAATCTGAAGCAAATCGGATCATGGAAAACCAATTTATCTAAATTAAGGGCGGGGGGAGGGGTAGTCCTCCGTTCCCTTTTTTATACTTAACCAATGAATCCCCAAAACTAATCAGAATGAACTTATATGCAAAATTTTAAGCAAATCGGACATTTCTATCAAGAATTATCGCGTTATACATGCAGGTACATACATACGTACGCAGGTACATACATACGTATGCAGGTACATACATACGTATGAACCTGCGGCCATATTATACTCAGGCTTTGAATAGCCTGTGAGCTAAACAGCTTCCGAATTTATAAAACACTTTTTCTATTGAAACTGAAAGAATGGAAGTCTGTCAAAAAAATTCAGAAGTGAACAATTAAACTTGTTGCGATAATTTAAGCATTTTTTTTTTTTTTTTTTTTTTTAATTCGAGAGAAGAAAAAAAAGATGTTTCTTTATAATACCCTATAAGGATCCTAACTTTTTATCTAGTCAAGATAAAAAGTTTTCAAAAGAATTTTGTTTTAAATGTTTTGATTTGGGAACGACTAAAATAATCCAATACTCAAATGTTTAAAAACCTATAAATGTTTTATTGTTCACATTTTATTAACTTTTAATGTACTCAAAGTTTATTTAATGTGAAATATGGAATCAAAGTTTGAGGATATTAAACAGGTAATTCATTTGAAAATTACCCTTAAAAAGCTTTCCGAAATTGGGAAATTGTTTTTAAGATTTAAATCAAATTTTGTTTCAACGAAAAATCTCTGGCTTTTTCTAATATGCAATAACTTCTGTTTTTCGAAAATTAGAATGCAAGCTAGTAAATAAAAACGAAAAAATTGCATAACATATTAAATAAAGTTCGCGCGAATTCTGGGGGAAAAAAATCACTTTGAGATGCATAAATGTGATAAATCTGCATTACTACAGCCTGTTCACAATATTCCGACCACACATTATGTGCAAAAATCATTCTAATAGATAGAATTAACAAGTTGGAAATTAGTTCGTGACAAATAAGGTGCGTTCATACTGTTATTATTTCAGTGAAATGAATTGTATCGTCTGTTATATATGATTAATTTCCATAATAAAATATGTACACTTGAAGTTGGCAACATTTTATCTTTCGTTGACATTGACTGAAAATTCCAATGGGAAACTTAAGCCTAGCTTTGAAAATTTCAGAACATGAAATCCCTATTAAGACTCTTTTTTCCATTTAATATCTATTTCTCCGGAAACATCTATCCAAAAAACTGTCGGTAGATTATCGAATTACTATAACTAAACAATTTTAGTACACAAATTCGGTTTTTAAATTCAGTAATACGGAAATGACAGGAATAGGACTCCGTCTTAAATAGGATGTAAGATCACCATGGCAATCTAAGAATCATTAACTATTATGGGATATCATTGAATTAATTACGTATGATAGGATTTAATAGAATGAAGAATGTGATTATAACTTGGTCATAGAGGTTATAAAATGTCATATATGACTATAACATCATACATGCCAGTTAACTTGGCAATGCATCTCGGTCGCTTCACGATTAATCCTCGAAAGCTAACAAGGAAGCATCGATTAAAAAAAAAAAAAAAAATCAAATTAATTAACATTTTTATTAATATCTAAGTTTTGATTCGATTTTCATAAAATGTGAAATGACTGGAAAATATTCTGCAACGATTTTATATATTAAATTTCAAACCATTCGGTTGGGTAGTTTTTTCGGACAGACGGACTGACCAGACGACGATTATATGTGCTACGTACTATAATTACGAACGCACCTAAAAACAGGCCAATATTTTTACATTCATAATTATTATTGTTTGAAAATTAAACAAAAACCAAATTTTACATTAAATAAAAGAACATTAAAAATTAATTTTTCCCCTTTCAAATACGTTATTTATTTAACTTAGATATGAACTACATTTTAAAACGATTAAAACAAAATTAGCATTAAATGCGAAGTAAAATGAAGTGCTGATAGAAGAAACTTTCCCCATATTTCTTTAAATAACTCTGGAAACTAACTATAAACAAATTCTCCAATTGCCAAATGGAATACGAAATATAGCAACAACTTTTTCGATTGCATTATCATGGCACGGTCTCGCCAAGAACTTTATTATTTACCAGTAATTTTAAATGTGCTCTCTCTACTTATAAAATTACCCCCCATCCCCTCTCCCCACGGTTACCATGCAATTATTATTTTTTAAAGGTGGTTCTCAAATGATCTTCTCAACAACTCGAAAATTTCTGACACAGTTTTAAACATAAAGGCATAAAATTGGCAGGCCTGACTTTTGAAGCGATTTGGAATCGAAATGATTTTTCCATTTTTTGATACATAAATTACTTACCGAGTTACAAGCGATTCGTGTCACGTGATGACACGTTTTTCCCCTCTTCTCGCTCAGCCACATCGGGAATTAGATTCAAAACGTCGACTTTAACAGTATTTTCCGAAAGATCTTTTGCGTTTACCACAAAAATGGAAAAAGTCTTTAGATTACGTAGTTTTTAAATAACAACACCTGCTCATTTCATACTTTTCCGAAGAAAAATGAATTAAAAAATGTGTCTGAAAAGAGCCCCTTTCGATTTGAGAACAGCCTTAAATCACATTTCTATCAAAATTACTTTCTTGAAAAATATACAAATACTACTGTAATGTACTTTTTGATACTTCTTAAAAGAAGAAAAAAAAAGAGAAATGAAGAAAATTTCTTAAAACTGATTTAAAATTATTTTTTTACCGCTTTCTTAATTCAAATATCTCTACCCAAACACAAATTTGACCAATTTTGCTACCTATCAATGTTAACAGTAAGAAATAGCACGATAAAATTTATTTGAAAGACAAAAGGAAATTAATCGTTTTACAATTTAAAAAAGTTATAACAGCAGAAATTAATCTATATTTTTTTGCAGCAATGCTATTTGGCGCCCGGTGCGAAATATTTTGTGTATTTTCTATCTGACCGCCACGACTCTGTAGTAATGACTGAAGAATAAAATAGCTATTTTTTTTGTTAAAAAATAACTCTTAAAGCGATTTTATTTTACAATTAATGATAATCAATTTTGGTATTTTTCGTTTAACGCGCACCTCTTGAAACCAAATATAAATCTTTGTGCGAAATCAATCTAGAGATGAAATCGAAAAATTATTAAAACAAATATTTTAGCACACTAGACTTAAATGAAACTTTTGGATTTTTGTAACAAATATATGAATTTTAAATCGCAAAAGAGAATTTTTTTCTGCCGCGTAGAGTAGACAGTATTCCGCCTTAGACAAAGTTTACTCTATGTGTATGGATTCGCCAGGACTTGAAAATCTTTCCGAATTACACAGATTTCAGTTTTACACAGAGTCCGCCTTAGACGGAGACAGTTTACTGTTAAAAAATAAATTAATTTTTAATTTCACTATACATGTACAAAACTTAAGATTGGATTCAAAATTCGGCGGCTCTAGGCAAAGTTGGGTCTATGAAGTTACTTCACTCACGCGAAAACACCGGCTCGCTGATGTTAATCTTATGAGACAGTTCTTTTAAAATATATCGTTTGCATTTTAAAAATTTTAAACGATCTTTTTTTTTCCTTTGGCATTGAATAGCTGAGGCTACACAGTCGCCGTTTTTCACTTTTTCTATTTTGTTTAATTTTCGGAACCGGTTTTGAAAATAAAACCGGTTGTTCTCATTAAAAAACTGCAACCGAACTCGAAAAAGTAAAAAAAGTTTTTTTTGTAGAGATCGACCTCAGATATCCGATGAGGGGGGGGGGGGGGATCTAAAATTATTGAAATGCAAACGAGATATCTTAAAAGAACTGTTCCATAGGATTAACATTAGCGAGCGGGAGATTTCGCGTGAGTGCAGATAACCTCAGCTATCTAATTAACAACAAAAAAAAAAAAAGTATTTAAAAATATTTGAATGCAAACGAGATATTTTAAAAGAACTTTCCCACAGGATTAACATTAGCAATAAGTTGTTTTCGCGTGAGTGCAGTGGCCCCTTAATGGAAAATCAGGCCTACTCCGTATTTTGTACATGAGCATCAAAATACTTTATGGTAAAATTCGAAAGTATTGTTATGGTAATTCGTCACTCTTCAACATAGCTGCCAACTTTCCGGATTTTTTTTTTTTTTTAAGTCAAGCATATTTGGAAACAGAAATTTTACTTGATAAATAAAATCAAATAAGTACAACAGAAAAAACAAGACTTATTTTCTGGCTCAAATTATGTTTATTTGACTTTGAAAAAACCCCGGAAGGTTGGCAAATATCGCAGATCTCTTCGAAAAACAGTTAATTTGTAAAAGTTTGGAAAGCAAACAATTTAAGAAAATATTGTTCTATTTTGAGGCCCTCCCTCGATCTGCCGACAGCACAGCTCCGTGAAATTCTAAGAACACGTTCTTGTTTTTCTAACGATACAATCTAGATTACAATACTATCTGGTCTGGAATTTTGTACTTATCTCTTCATCACGATCATCTCTGCGAAAAGTACTTGCATACTGCCGGAATGGCGAGTGGCAACAGAGAGCAAAACAGCACCACCTTTAATATGATCGAGCGTCACATATACGTGCCGTATGAGGCACTTATCACTAGTGTTGCCAGGTGTCCCGATTTTTAAGGGCTACAAGACCTGTCCCGTGTAACCACTATGTGTGACGCCAAAAGTCCCGATTTTTCATGATGCACAAATTCTTTTAAACATCTGTTCGTAACATTATTCGTTAGTCTACCTCTACATCGAGAGGAACTTAATACAGGAAAACCTGAGAAGACAGAGTCTGTCTAAAACGAAAAATTTTTAAGCCCCTTCGAAAGAAATAACCTTACAAAACTGTAAAGACGGACGCCTGACTAAAACGGAAATTTTTGCAGTTCACACCGATTCTATTTTCAGAGGTTTTATTCAGTGAGGCTTTAGTCAGTAAATCATGTAAAAACGGACGTTTTTATAACGGAATTCTGTTTTAAAAGTAAAAATATAATCGTCCCAGCGATTCCGATTTCACAGGTTTTACTGTATAAGATTGATGTGTTTATTTAACTTAGTAAAACCTGCTAAGACGGAATCACAAAAAGGAGAAAAAATCAGTTTTAAGCTCCGTCTTAGCAGGTATAATTGTATATGGCAGCCATATACTCAACTCTTTTACTTACCCATCATACGTAGTATAGGGTAAGTCTTGTAATCGTTTTCAAAATCGAAAATTTTTTTTTGACGGATTTACACGTTTCAGACACTGGAGATTCCGAAAAACGTATTTTTAGAAAAAAAATTTTGCCGTCCGTCTGTGTGTCTGTAAACGCTCTATCTCCCGAAAAAATTGAGATAGAGACTTGCAATTTGGTATGTACTTAGTATGTAATAATGGGAAGAAGCCTATTTCATTTCAATAACCTCGATTAACCGGAACGATTTTTTTCGGACTCTCGAAATATTCGTTCTGATAAAAGGTATATAAAAATTTCCGAAATTGGTTATTTTAAGAAATGAATATAAAAGACAATAAAAAAACATAAATTTTGCATAAAGCATGAAGTCAATCGGATAATTAGTTGCCGAGATATTTGGAATCCTATTTTCCACACTCTTCGATTTTTCATGACCCTGTATTTCATCCAAATTTCACTTCAAAGATGTATTTTAATTGGAAATTTGACGCTTAATCAGATGCAATAAACCGCCAGTTAATAGGATTATTATTTTTGGAGTTATAAGCAGGGTTGTTTAGGTTTAAACCACGCTGGTTTAAACCATGGTTTAAACCTTGGTTTAAACCAAATGGTTTTTTTAAAAAAACCAGACTTGGTTTTTTTAAAATACCAAAACTTTTATTTAAAAAAGAAAAATGGTTGCCCAAGATTTACAATGATGAACTTCAGAGATGTAAAGCTGATTTAGAAAACAAAACAGTTTGCATGGCAATGGATGGATGGTCGAACATCCATAATGAACCTATTGTGTGTATAAGTGTTATCAAAGAGTGTGGTAAAGTCACTCTTGTTGATACTATTGACACATCCGGCTCATCACATACTGGAAATTATTTAGCAAATTTGGTTTTGAGTTCAGTGCAGACAGCAGAAGAAAAGTTCAAATGTAAAATATCAAGTTTTGTCACAGACAATACTGCAAATATGGTTTCTGCCAGAAACATTCTGCATGAAGAGTTTGGTTTTTCGGGACTTACATATGGGTGCAGTGCCCACATTTGAAATTTGTTAGCCAAAGATTTGGTTAAAAGTGATGTAACAAAACATGTTACAAGTATTTTAAAATATTTTCGCAATCATCATCTCCCGAAAGCATAGTATCATGCAGAAGGTGGAAGTGCGTTGGTACTTCCTCTAGAGGTACGATGGAATACTTATTGTGATTTACTTGAATCTTATGTTAAAAATTAGTCAATTCTTACAAAAGTTTGTGAGGATCACAGATCTAAGATTGATAGTGACATCTCCAGTAAAATCATAAGTATCTGTTTAAAAAGAAATGTTGAGGACATGATTGCGATTCTGAAACCAATCGCCGAAACTATTAATTTTCTACAGAGGAATAGCTGTTCTCTCGCTGAATGTGTATTAGCATGGAAAAAGCTAGAATTGAAGCTAAAAGAAGCATCAACATCAAACAATAAAAAGGCCATATCATCAGCGTATAAACAGAGATATGAACAATCATTAGTAGAGGCACATTTTGCTGCATTTATTTTAAGCCCATCAGTATTAATTTCTAACCGAGGAATTGATGTCACAAAAGAAGAGAAAAACAAGGGTCTTGAATTTATCAAACAAAAATGTGGCTCTGGTTTCTTAGCACTTACATTAAAATTTTTGGGGAAGTTGGAACCATTTCATAATCATGATCAAAATTGTTCTTTTTACCCCAAAGTTGTTGATACAATGTCTGACTTTGAATGGTGGAATTGTTTTTATAATGTTTCAGGTAAATCTTTGATTACGGAGAATGATTTGGAATTTGTGAACATGCTAACTACAGCCAAAGCATCGACTGCCTGTGTTGAAAGGATTTTTTCAATATTTGGTGTAATTCATTCAAAATTGCGAAACAGATTAGGAGTAGAGAAAGCATCAAAATTAGTGGTCGTAATGAAACAAATGAACAATGATCGAGGGTAAAATTTATTATTCATTCCTATTATTCAATACTGCTGTAAGATATCTATTCAAGAAATCTATTCAAGAAATCTATCTATTCAAGAAATGTCAAGTTTTTTTCTTCTTTCCTTAATAAAATGTTTGGATATATTTCATTATTTTGTGATTCTTTATCTTCAGTTTGCAAATAGTTTTCAAATAGTTGTTATTTGTGTCAGTTAAAATTTCTTAGTTTAATTTTCTTTAAAAGAAAATGTAGATTAAAGACTAGTGTGTTAGTAGTAGTGATTGATTTATATTATATATATACATATATAAGTGATAATTTTTATTGTTTATTGTATATTAAAATATAATAATAAAAATATTATAATGGTTAAATTAAAATAGTAAAAATTTTATTATATAATTTCAACAAAATAACTTAAAGTAATTTTTGTTTAATGCTTGACTTCAAATACTTGAAAATATTAATATTCATCGTTCTTCTAAAATATAAAATCATTTAAACCAAAAAAACCTGGTTTAAACCAAATAAACCAGGTTTAAACAAAAAAACCCCGGTTTTTGGGTTTTTTTGAAAAAAAACCTGGTTTTTTTACAACCCTGGTTATAAGGATGTTTCTTTCAAGCAATTCAGTAATCGAGCCTTTAAAGTTTGTGACGTCATCAAGCCTCGATTTTATTTGAATTGCAATGCATTTTATAAGTAGTTTACACATTTTTTATTTTAATATTTTACATTATGCATATCCATGATGGGTAAGTATTACGGTGGCCCCCAACGACTAGTTTTCTTGCGGGCCGCACACTATGCTAATGTAATAATGGAAAAAAGATAATTAAAATAGTAAGATAACAAAAATAGTAAAATAACTTAACATAACAAGTTTAATATGATCAGTATTAGCTATAACATAAGAATGAAACGAATAATTAGAATGGGAATAAATATGAATATCAATTTTGTCTTCCCATAAAAAATATGTAAAATAGCAAATGTTCTTATGGTGGTTTTCAAATGATCTGCTCAACAATGCGAAACTTTGACACAATTTTAGACTCATTTTTAAACGCAAAGGCATAAAAATGGCAGGCCTGACTATGAAGGAGATTTGGGATCGAAATGAGTTTTCCATTTTTTTGATAAATAGATTACTTATCGAGTTATAAGCGATTCTGGTCATGTGACGACACTTTTTTCGCGCTTCTCGGGCTGCCGCGTCGGGAATTTGGTTCAAAACGTTGAATTTGACAGTCTTTTCTGAAAGATCTCTTTTACCGAAAAACTTGTTTCCATTACATAGTTTCTGAATCAGAACACCTCTGCCCAATGTGTGCATTTTCGAACAAAAATGAATAAAAAAATGTGTCATAAAGTAGATTGTTTGGATTTGAGAAGTCTTAAATATATTTTATGGACATATTTATAAATATGGATTGTAAGCCTCGGGCCGCAGGTTGAGTATGGCTGGTATATGGTATTCTTACCGTAGGGACAATGGAATTTTTACATTTGAAACAGGATTCCGTTATAGACAAGTTCGGTTTTGATAGGATTTGTTGTATTTTTATATCTTGATTTAGAAGCAGTTGCTTTTTTTTTTTTTTTTTTTGTGTGTGTGTGTGTGTGTGTCTTCCTGTCCCGCTTTTTTTGACACTGAATCTGGCAACATTACTTATGAATGACCCTTATACTTATAGAATACCACAATTGTCGAGAATAAATATTAGCTTTATTTCTGCGATTATACTAATTATATATTGCGGAGATTCGGAAATAGTGGTATACCCAAAAATAAAAATATATATACGGGAAGATCAGCCTGAAGAGGTTAACGGAACAGTTCATCTTTAGCACTTCAAAACAGAAGTCAAACATTATTAAAATATGTTGGGAAAGCATTAAATGAATATAGGTTCCCATTCCCATAGATAATTTTGGAAATTTCTCAAAATTATTAAATCGAAAAAAAAAAAAGTTTTATGCGTTACTATACCTATATAAGTATTTGTATCAATAACTTTACGATAAAACAAATTTACGAAGTACACTGCTTCTAGCCCTCCCCCCCCCCCCCTCTATTTTCCGTTATTTAAATAGAGAGTACAAAAAAACGCATATCGACTAACACGACGCGAATTGCTGCGGCACTTGACGCTGTCGATCCCCCACACTTGAAAGAAGAGTTTTCCACTAAAGAAAAGAGATAAGAAAAGATAAATATGTGTCAAACAGCCTTTTCAAGGATCGCAGCATTACTTATATAACTGCATTTCAATGATGTTATATTCCAAAACAGGGTTGGTATGATTTAAAACAAGTCGTTTAAACAGTTTTTTTTTTCAAAACTATTGTTTTTTTAAACCATTTTTTTTTTCAAAACTATCTTTTTTTTCTCAAAAGTATTGTTTTTTTTTTCAAAGCTATTGGTTTTTTTTTTCAAAACAATTGTTTTTTTTTCAAAACTATTGTTTTTTTTTCAAAACTAATGTTTTTTTTTCAAAACTAATGTTTTTTTTCAAAACTAATGTTTTTTTTTCAAAAACTAATGTTTTTTTTTTCAAAACTAATGTTTTTTTTTCAAAACTAATGTTTTTTTTTCAAAACTAATGTTTTTTTTTCAAAACTATTGGGTTTTTTTCAAAACTTGTTTTTTTTTCAAAACTTGTTTTTTTTTCAAAACTATTGGGTTTTTTTCAAAACTATTGGGTTTTTTTCAAAACTATTGGGTTTTTTTCAAAACTATTGGGTTTTTTTCAAAACTATTGGGTTTTTTTCAAAACTATTGTTTTTTTTTTTCAAAACTATTGTTTTTTTTTTCAAAACTATTGTTTTTTTTTTCAAAACTATTGGGATTTTTTTCAAAACTATTGGGATTTTTTTCAAAACTATTGGGGTTTTTTTTTCTAAACTATTGGGCTTTTTTTTTCTAAACTATTGGGGTTTTTTTGAAAACTATTGGGCTTTTTTTTTCTAAACTACTATTGGGGTTTTTCTTTTCCAAAACTATTGTTTTTTTTCCTAAACTATTGTTTTTTTAAACCCTTCTTTTTTTTAACTATTGTTTTTCAAAACAATCGTTTTTTTTTTTAAACTATCGATTTTTTCTCCTCAAAACTATTGTTTTTTTTTCAAAATTATTGTTTTTTTTTCAAAATTATTGTTTTTTTTCAAAACTATTGTTTTTTTTCAAAACTATTGTTTTTTTTTTCAAAACTATTGGGTTTTTTTTCAAAACTATTGGGCTTTTTTTCAAAACTATTGGGCTTTTTTTACAAAACTATTGGGCTTTTTTTACAAAACTATTGGGCTTTTTTTTCAAAACTATTGGGCTTTTTTTTCAAAACTATTGGGCTTTTTTTTTCAAAACTATTGGGCTTTTTTTTTCAAAACTATTGGGCTTTTTTTCAAAACTATTGGGCTTTTTTTCAAAACTATTGGGCTTTTTTTCAAAACTATTGGGCTTTTTTTCAAAACTATTGGGCTTTTTTTCAAAACTATTGGGCTTTTTTTTTTCAAAACTATTGGGCTTTTTTTTCAAAACTATTGGGCTTTTTTTTCAAAACTATTGGGCTTTTTTTTCAAAACTATTGGGCTTTTTTTTTCAAAACTATTGGGCTTTTTTTCAAAACTATTGGGCTTTTTTCTTCAAAACTATTGGGCTTTTTTCTTCAAAACTATTGGGCTTTTTTCTTCAAAACTATTGGGCTTTTTTCTTCAAAACTATTGGACTTTTTTTTCTTCAAAACTATTGGGCTTTTTTTTTCAAAACTATTGGGCTTTTTTTTTCAAAACTATTGGGCTTTTTTTTTCAAAACTATTGGGGGTTTTTTAAACTATTGGGTTTTTTTTCCAAAACTATTGGGCTTTTTTCAAAACTATTGGGCTTTTTTTTTCAAAACTATTGGGCTTTTTTTTTCAAAACTATTGGGCTTTTTTTTCAAAACTATTGGTCTTTTTTTTTTCAAAACTATTGGGCTTTTTTTTTTCAAAACTATTGGGCTTTTTTTTCAAAACTATTGGGTTTTTTTTTCAAAACTAATGGTTTTTTTTTTCAAAACTATTGGGCTTTTTTTTCAAAACTATTGGGCTTTTTTTCAAAACGATTGGGCTTTTTTTTCAAAACTATTGGGCTTTTTTTCAAAACTATTGTTTGGTTTTTTTTTCTATTGGGGTTTTTCTTTTCCAAAACTATTGGTTTTTTTCAAAACTATTTTTTTTCAAAACTATTTTTTTCCTAAAAACTATTGGTTTCTCTATTAAAACTATTGATTTTTCTTTTCAAAACTGCTAACACAAGACATAGTGAGTCTAGGTCATGTTTGTATGCCTGCAGGATGAAAATTAGCAAGTGTTAACATATCTGATATTCTAAAGAGTTGTGTTAAAAAGGTGAAATTAGCAATGATATAACAGATAAAAAAATATTCAATATTTAGCATAAAATATTTTCATTTAAAAAAATGCAGATTATTTACAGCAATTAATAACATAACAAGATGGTCTAACTAAGATTTCTGCCACGCTGCAAAAGAAAATTTTTTCGAGTGAGGAGATTATCCTTTAAAAATTCATGATATGAAGTTGAATAAGAGGCCATTCAAAAATTGGATGCCAATTACAGCATTTCAATAATATCAATCTATCTTTTCTGTTATTTGCTGAATCTAATGACTAAAAATGTTGACTTGGATAATATAATAAAGAATTAAATGGAATAATAATGGATAATATCATAAACAATTAAATGGGGAAAAAAAACCCTCAGATACTAATATTTATATAAAGAAGTTAACCATTCTGGAGATATACTATCTTGAAGAAGAATTTGTTTATAAAATTATTATGAAGTAGTAATTCGGTCAAAAACCTAATATTAAAATGTTCTGTGAACTTGTTTTCACAGCAAAAAGATACTACAGTCAAGGTAGAGAATATCTTTTGTTGGTGTGGGCGGGCTTCTATAATCAAAATCGCAAAAGAGAGATTAGATTTAAAAAACAGAAAAAAAATTCATTTTTCCTTTTAAATTTTTAAATCAAAATTCTGTTGAATAAACAAACATCTGTTAATTTTTAACTAAAATGTGCAACAAGAAAATGCTCTATAACACAATCAAACCCACTATCTTGAACCTAACAAGAAAATGGGAGAAAAATCGATATAAGATTCGCTTCAGACATCAACGTTTCATAATGCTTACATTTTTTTTAATTTTATTAATTTGTAATTTAGTCATTTAACTAATGTATTTCTAAGCTATAACATAGCTTAGAAAAAAATGCCCGTTTAGTAAGTCTGACGGCTATTTAAAATCTCTTAGTGCATGACAACTTTTTATAAAGCTTCAGTAGTCTAAAAAAAAATACTGGTAAATAGGTTTTCTGCTTATTTTACTGTCGCTTTTTTTGGAAAGCTGACAGTTTCGGGGGAAAAGTGTCAAGTGACAATACACAAGACTTCTCGAAAGAAGGTGTAAAGACAACTGCTAAATGTCAAATCATTCCAGGAATTCCTTATGAAAAGTTTTATTTTTTAATAAAAGATCATAATTGCTCATTTAATCTTCTGCTCTAACAGAAAAATCAGACATCCCAGATAGCAAGTATTTCAAAGAAAATGTTTTGAATAGTCGTGGATAACTATATATTATAATCTATGAAACTACATCAAATATTTATTTATTTTCTTATTATTAATCAAAATACTCTTGATAAGATTTTCTAGGTATCAATGTTTCACAGTGAACAACAGTTTATTCTTTAAATATTTTCAAATGAAGTTACATTACTTACATAATATCCAACAATGTTTATTTTTATCAACAAATACGCATCTATATGTAATAGGAAATTATACTTAGAAAGAAAAAAAAACGGTTTAAACCAAATAAACTAGGTTTTTGGGGTATTTTTTGCCAACCCTGTCCCAAATGCAAGCAAACCTCGTGTGTTTTCATTATCTAAAAATCACTGCACTAAACCGTTCCTCTGGTAACCTTTTCGTCTGTCGGAAAGTAAATAGAGAGACGGACCCCCTTCTTTTAGTTCCACCTCCAGGGTGCGTATTCTGTTCTAAACGAAATTCCCGCACTTGTCCTCGCTGCCTACAGCGCTGTATAACAGGCATGCTGCGCACGCGCTGCAAGATCTTTTAGTTTCAATTTCCACCACCAGGGAACGCCGAGTATACATCTTAATTAGTTATCTAATCAATGTCTGAATTAGTTAATGTTAAGTTGAATGTACCAATTCCAGTTGAAATCGGGTTCATAGAACTAGAACCAGAGAACATAAATCCCCCCCCCTGGAGATAAATATTCCTAAATGGGAGTAACCAAGGGCTGGAAAGAAAAAAGTTTATTTAATACCTGGGAAGAATGTCAGAAAATACTTCGTTTTAATCGGACCAATAATAAATGCAAAATCTTTTTTCAGTTCCACTTTCCACCGCCAGGGGCGCACTGTGTTTTAAGCAAGCCTCTTTCAGAACGAAACCTCGGCATGTGTCCCCGCTGCCTACAGCACCGTATAGCAGGCGTGCGCTGAAAATTTGCTAGTTCTACTTTCCACCGCCAGGGGGGGGGGGCAAATCTATATCTTAATTAGTTCATGTTAAGTTGAATGAACCAATATTCGTTGAAATCGGACCCATAGAACCCGAGAACATACCCGGGCACCTGGGAAGTGTTAGAAAAGATTTCGTTTGAATCGGACCAATATTAAAAAAGTTATGATTTGGAGGGGGAGGGGGTAGTTTCGATCAGAGCATTAACGTGATATTTAAATTACGACCGGACCCCCCCCCCCCCCCCATAAAATTAAACCAAGGCCCTTTAACAATAAGAATTACCGTTAACTTTTGAAACGGAAACAAAATGGCGCTTTCTTTTGATTTGACATACAAATACTGTAAAGTTATCGTAGTCAATTTCCGAAATCAAATACATAAATGACGTCAAGTACATGAAAAAACTAAAATTCGCATAAAACAAATCGCGAAAAATTCAAAAATCGCTTTTCGAATTCGAAATAATTTTTATTGAAAAGAGGACAAAATTTACTATAGGGCTAAAAGATTGAAATTGGATTCATTTTAATAATGTAAAAAAATCCCCTCAAAACGTGAAAAAACGCACAAAAAATTAAATAAAAAAAAATTCTAATCAAAAAAATTTAAATCTGGATAATTAATAACCCGCCCTTCTTTTTTAAAATCAGGATTTTTTTTTTATCTTTAAAGAATTATTAATCCTTTTTAAGCTGTAAAAAAAAAAAGGGGGGGGGGCGGCGGTGACGATTTTGGACATTACTGAGGCCGAAATGGAGACAACCAATCAAGCATTTTGAAGAAAATGTGTTAGTGGCGAAGGAAAAAAAAATATTGTACGAATTCTGAATAAACTTTATGGAAAAAAGGTCAAAATTTACTATATTGGGATAAAAGATTGAAACCGGATTTCTGTTACTAATTTGGAAAAATCGTAGCGAAACGTGAAAAAACGCTAAAAATCGCATAAAAAATTAATTAAAAAATCCAAAATCGGGCTTCGAGGTGCAAAACTACATACATAGGAGGTAGGTATCTTCCCAGTTGCAGAAACAGTGAAGATTATTTAAACAGAAGATTATTTTAGTCTTTGAAGATCAATCTAACAACTTAAAATAAAATTGTGGGCTATGAAAAATTACTAAATTTTATTTTTTGTCTCGATTTATTGTATTTTCTTCTTATGCTTTCTTTATAAATACAAATTTTGCTTATTTTATGAGTTACTGTAATGTCTTATGATAGTAAGCTTGGTCTGCAATTCTTGGGTCGCAGATAAATTTTGATTTGCTGCAGATTAACACAGAAAATTCTGCTACTGGGGGTACCTTCCTACCACATTTTGTAGCTCTAGCGTGCAACGATCTCTTCAGAACACACAGTCGACAGACACGCATACACAAACTTCTTTTCTTCTTATTATACAGATATATAATGTGAATTTTGCACGCCTGCCAAAAGCCTGAAAACCTTATAATATGACAGTCTCCTTATGGGCAACGAGCAACATACTTTCCAAATTCATAAATTTTGAAATAACGAAAAATTTTTGTTTTTAATATGAACTTATGCATGAACTTTACTTGGCAAGCGTGTCTCGGTGCCCAAAAATCACGATTAAAATATTACAGTAGATTCTCGATAATTCGATACTCAATTATGCGACGTACTCTGTCAACAGACAATCCTCAATATCTCATTCCTGGCTCACGAGAGCTGGATAATTGGGAATCTACTATAGTTTACCCGATGATTTCTTATTTTTTGATATACCCCTGACCAATGAATGTGAGATAATCGGGAGTATACTGTATATAAAAATCGTTCGACAAATTATAAATATGTCGGTACCCATTTCATTTATATAACAAAAGATACGGAACTGCTCTTGTAGTTCTTGTGGAAGTTACATAAGAGCTTACATAATTCTTTGTAAAAGTTTATAATTCCCATTTCAACAAAATATATCTTGTCCTTGAATCTTCTTTATCAAGATCCGCGACAATGTCAAGAACAGTATTAAACACCGCTGCGATTTATCTTTCTACGATAATCTTATCTTTTTTAACTTCCTTGGAAGTATTTAAATATTAGCTTTCTCCATTTCAGTAGCAACAGGATGAATTACCGTTCAGGCTACTTCATTCAGGCGAAAACACCCGCTCGCTAATGTCAATCCTATTGGGGAAATAATTTACGATATCTCGTTCGCATTTCAATATTTTTAAAAGATTTTTTTTTTTTTGCATTGGATAGCTTAGGTCAATCTCTATGCACGCTCCTTTGTACTTTTTCGATTTTGATTACAAGGTTTTTATTTTATTTTTTTTTAAGATACTTTCATTTTCGTAACCTGTTTCGAAAGTAAAAGTACCCCCAAATAAAAAAAAAACTGCAACAAAAATCGAAAAAGTACAAAGGAGCGTGCATAGAGATTGACTTCAGCTATCCAATGCAATAAAAATCATTTAAAAATATTGAAATTTGAACGAGATATCGTAAACTATTCCCTCCATAGGATTAACATTAGCGAGAGGGGGTTTTCGCCCCTTTTTGAGTGAAGTAGCCTCTTAATATTGCGAAAACATGGCGTAATTCTTGAGCGACTTCTCTAGAACTTGTAAAAATTGCTCAGATTTCTACGAAATTTATGATGCGTTCGTTATTCGAATATGCTAAGTACATTTTGCCCTAAAAACTATTTAACATTTGTAATAAGCTTATTCTTCAAGAATTCAAACTAGAGTACTGCATAGAGTCGGATTACTCGATTTCACCACAAACCGATTCGCGATTCGGGTCGAGTAGGCGTTAATTCTTTTTCGGTTCGGGTCGGGTCGGGTAGACTTGTTTCTTGTTGAGTTTTGATTCTTTCGAGTCGAGTTCGGCTTGACAGACATTTCAAAAGAAAGTCCTGAATATTTTTTTAATAATAATAATAAAAAACTATACTATATTTGAATATTGATGAGTAGTGTTCATTATTACTTTATCTTTACAAGAATAAAGTATTGGATTCATGAAAAATGTCCAGGGATTTATAAGTTTCAGAAGGTTCTGAACACGATTTTACAGTTTTCAGAAAATGTTTGATCTGTATGTGACAAAAATTTTGTGGGAGCTCTATCTCAAGAACTAAAGCACGGAATTTAATAACACTTTAGATTCAGAAAAACCTTGATGTAAATTGGTGCTGATTAGTTTGGTGTAAACCGCCCAACAGGTGGTGCTGCTATGCTGCATTTTTAAAGATTTCTAGGATAGCTATATCTCAAGAACTAATAAACAGAATTCCATCAAACTTCAGATTCAGTTAGATGTTGACATAAGTTGTTGCTGATTAGGTTTTCGTGTGATTCATAACAAGTTTGCGTATAAGAAGTATTAGAGTTTGGTGTAACTCGCCCAACAGATGGCGCTGCTATGCTGCATTTTTTTACGATTTTAGCGATAGTAATCTCAAGAACTAATGCACGGAATTTCATCAAACTTCATATACTATTAGACCTTGACATAAGTAGATGCTGATTTAGGTTTTCGTGTGAATCATAACAAGTTTGCGCTGCTATGATGTATTTTTTACGATTTTCGCGATAGTTATATCTTAAAAACTAACGCACGGAATTTAATCAAACTTCATACTCTGTTACACTTTCACTAAATACTGCCCAACAGGTTTCGTTTGTTTCGTCTTTGAGTTGGGAATTTTGGTTGCAGACATCCAAGAGAGTGGGGGTGCCAAAATTCAATGATTTGTTCAAAAAATGCGATGCTTATATCTCCTTTTTAAATGCACACAATTCAACGAACCCATACCTTTAGAATCCTCATTATGGGCATAAGTTGTCATTTAATTTTGGCATTCTGATAGCGAATTTTGAAGTATTAACATGCATTAGATAGAAGAAAGTTTTGGGATTGACACATCCGACTAGTTACACCCACACACAAAAAAATAGGATAAAATTGATACTAGAGATAACTGCAGACTACTTTTCATAATATTGTATTAAAATATGGATTAATTTTTTCTTTCACTAGAGGTTCGGGTTGATTATGATTATTTTTTAATCGGGTTCAGGTTGATTTTAAGCAGAATTTCCGGGTTCGGGTTGGGTACAATCCGACCTGTGCAGAACTTTTAATTACAACCCATAATAAGCAGCTATTATTGTTCGAATTGTGTTTTATAAGAATTTTGCATTCTTTAAATCAATTAAATTTAACAAATACTACTAATCAGAAATAGTGGTACTAAAAAAAAGAATGGAGGATTGCCAGCTATGGATCATAATTACATGGATGAGATACAAACGTTAATTAAATCTCGAGAGTGATCACTTGGATAATTATCATTTGTCCTGCGACATTTTGGAAATGCTATACAATTTTTTATATCATATTTATTATCAAAAGATACCCACAGAGCTGAGCCGAATTTAAAAATTTCTTTTAAAGTCAATCCGAACTAGTGTTACCAGTTGTCGCGATTTATGCGGGATGTCCCGATTTTCAGGGGCTCCAAAACCCGCCCCTCGTAACCACTGAACGGAACGCTAAAAATACCGGTTTTACACGATGCACAAATTCTTTTACATTTCTTTTAGTTACCATGTCATTCGTTAGTCCGCATCGAGTGAAACTTAACACAGTAAAAACTGTGAGGACAGATCTTGTCTATAAAGGAAAATGTTTAGTCTCTTCGAAAGTAACACCTTACAATTGTAGCTGCCTAAAACGCAATTTTTGCTGTTCTTTAGCGATTCTGTTTTTCCAAGTTTTATTGTACTTTGTTCAGAAAACCTTGTGTAAACGAAACCTGTTTAAAACGGAATTCTGTTTTTAAACTAACAATTTCGTTGTTCCTATGATAGGAATTATACCTGATAAATAGGAATTTTGTATCAGTACCTAGCGATTCCTCTTTCACAAGTTTTACTCTATAAAAATGTTTTATTTTAGTATAATAAAACCTGTTAAGACGGAATCGCACGGGAAAAAAAATTGTTTTAAACAGGCTCTCGTCAGAGCAGATATAATTGTATGAAATTTCTACCTAGAGAGAATGAATTTTTTACGTTTAAGGCAGGATTCCGTTACAGATAGGTTCTAATTTTATACGATTTACTGTATTTTTATATTACGATTTAGAAGCCGTTGTAACGTTTTTTCTGACACTGGACCTGGCAACACTAAGCCGAACTCAATAAATTACTTTTCAACCAGAATCAATGGAATTTTGGTGATGATGCTGAAATTAAAAATACAATTTTCCCACGGGCTCCCACGAACGTAGACAAGTCACCTGTTCAATCACGATCAATGAAACCCTTTGTTCCGGTTTTCGTCTAACATGTAGCTGCAAAATGCCAACGACTTTTGAAACAAAGAAACATCTTGGAAGAAAACCAAAACGATAAACATTTCTTTTAAAAAAGAGCATCAACACGACTCCCCATTTCATTCACGTTTAACGAGATTTAAACGAAAGGAAAAAATTCATCTTGACTTGTTTAATGAATTTATAATTTATGTACCATTGCAAGCAGGAAGAAAGGAAAAAAAAAAAAACTACCACGTGCTATTTTGAAAGCCGTTATTGATAAAGGAAAAAGAAAGATATCAATCGATAAATAATAATATCTACTATTAATCGATATCATATGTATGAATTACGCTTTGGGGCTGTCTACATTCAGGGTGGCCAGCACTTTAACTTGTCATTTCCCGTGACTTTTCTAGATCATTTTCACACACACACAAAAAAAAAAAAATCACGATGCAAATACTTAATTGCAACATCGGATTGAAATTTCCTGATTTTGATCAAAATTACCTGACATTATAAGGTTTTTTTTTTTTAATCAAAATTGACCTTTTCCAGTGCTGTTAGATTCCTTGACTTCCAGGTTAGCTAATTGTTCTGATAAATTAAACTAACTTTTAAATTTACAATGGTAATACCCACTTTTGATAAAATATTTTTCAACTACGTTGAATATATGCCTAGATACCAAATTTCAAGTGATTGGGCAAAAAATTTTGGAATTACAATAACTCAGTTTTGCCTAGGATGTCAATGATCGTAACCAGATAATTTAAACCAAATGATTAAAAAATCATTGATTAAAATCATAAATTTTTTAAATTTTTAAAATGATGTTTAAGTGTTAAAATATAAGATGAATGTTTCTATCAGGTATTTTGCTTAATGAATAAACAACAGCCAAAAAAAAAAAAAAAAAAAAAAATGCTTTAAGTAATTTTTTATAAGCTTAATTCCTTAGGTTTACAAAAAATTAAGTACAGTAAGTTTGTAAATAGAAAGTTTATCTGAAATGAAAAGCATTTTATTTTAAAATTATATTTCATTACATCTAATATAATTAGTAATGTCAATTTTCTTTGAGTAATCAAGTTATTCATTCTTTTATATAAAAACATAGTAAATATTATAATACATTTCTGCAAGTAAAAGAATAAGACGCAAATATCTTATTTTTTTATTCTAATTTTGCAAATAAATGTATAGAAAACTGGAGCTCAAGAAGAATGACAACATCTGCTCAACAGCTATTGTGAAAGAATGTATAAAAGAAAAAATCCCTGACAGCTCGTCCTACAGGCACAGGTAGATTTCGAAGACGCAGACCGTGGGGCGGCTGGTTGTTGGGAATTGCAGAAGAAATTACCTTTTTGCCATATCCGGCAGTTAGAACCGCCCATTTCGAAACCTAACTTGTTTGCAAGCGGAGCCGGCAGGGATTTTTTTTTTTTTTTTTTTTTTTGCTATAAGGGTTGGTCCTATAAAAAACTTGTCAGTATAAAAGTTTTAGATAATATTAAGAGGATTTATAATATACATTTAAGCGGATTTGATATCTTGAGAATTGACGAAGTTATGAATTTTTTTCTTCTAAAACCCCTCTTTTTTCCCTCCCTTGGGGCCATTTTTAATGATATCAAAAATCTGATGTCATACATAAATTTTCGGCCCTTTTCCTAGAAGTAATAATAACTTTAAACGGATTCGATACGTATCATAATTAAGAAATTATGGGTTTTTTTCTGTTTTCACAAAAAGCCCCTCCCCCCTCACTATTTCCCTCCCTTGGTTCAATTTTGCTCATTAACGATCTTGACCGAGATTTTATGCCCCTTAATTTTATGTATCCGTTTGGAAGAGATTTGTGCAGAATTATTGCAGTTATTGTGTCCATAAAAAGTGACATAGATAAATAAAATTTCGAACTGGGGGGTGGTGTTGTGTTCTGGAAGTCATGATCGGCGTAGATCTGGAAATTTTTTTCAAAAATTCCAATTTAGGGGAGAATGTAATAGGTAATATTTCTTACGAAATCTACCTAAAAGTACCAATTGGTGTAAAAAATGTTAAGCACACCAAGAGCTTCTTCAGTAGAGGTTGAATATATATATGAAAGGATTAAAATAAACCCTTTTTTAGAATTCAAAGCTAAATTTAAAGTTCAAAATTTAAAATCCCAAGCTCCTTATCTAACTTTAAGTCTTCTATTAAAAAAACTCTTTTTGCACCTGTTAACTTTGTTTCTCAGCCCAACAAGGGTGTGTCAGCAGTATCTGGTGCCTGTGGGCAGAACACTTCAGTTGCCGCCTTACATCCCTAACCATCCCCCCCCCCTCCCCAAAAGTTTATAAAAACTTTATGATTATAAATGCATAGCAGCCAACCTTCCAAGTTTTTTTAGGTAATGTAAACGTATTTTGACTCAGAAAATTTATTTAATAAAATGTGTCTTGTTTTTATATGGTTCTTATTTGATTTCATTTATTAAATAAAATTTCTCAGTCAAAATATGCTTATTTGACTTGGAAAATTATGTAAATAAAACACTAAATACAGCAAAAACAGTCAAAATGTTCTGTATCGGAATCCTGCATTAAACGGAAATATTTCATTGTCCTGGTGAAATGAATACAATACAATTACACTATATTACATACCTGAATAGAACATAAAAACCTGTTTAAAATGGATTGTTTCTAATATCTTAGCAGGTTTTTCTGTATATTAATTATAAGTTTTTGTTTCATTTGTGTATTAATCTCGGCGTCACTTTTGAAAGACATGTTAATTTTCATCTCACTTCACCATCCCCATCATAAGATCTGCAAATTAATAATTTTATATTGAATCGCATATTTTTGCACAAATCGGGATAAACCAATAACGACAGGAAGGATATAACTACATTTCTATTTCTATCGCAGTTTCCCCCGGGCAGTTTCAGAAGGGTGCTGCACCCTGCCTGCCCTTTGATTTACAAAATAGCACCCTTCTTGCCCCCTCAGTAAAAAAAATGCTCTTTCTCCTTTTTGCATTTAAAAATTTGCTTTCACAGTAAAAATTGACTCAATGTTGTCTTGAAAATAGGCCCTGACTTTTAAATATCAAAAGTGGTTTTAAAAACTAAAATAATACCTTTTAACATTTAAAAAAAAAGTGCCCTTAAGAATCCGAAAAGTGCCCTCAAGAATCCAAAAAGTGCCCTCAAGAATAAAAAAGTGCTTTTTTTCTCACCAGCAGTACCCTACCCTTTTTTAAACCTGGGGGAAACTCTGCTATCGTGAACGCATTTAGTACATTTTATATTGTTACTAGCTGACCCGCCCGACGTTGCCCGGGCCCGTGATAATAAAGTTAAACAAACCAAAATTTTCTATGATTTTATATCTTTAACTCTATAAGGATGCATAATTTTCCAATAAAAAAAATCAAAGACTTTTAATAATTTTATACAGCTTCTAATAGCACCATTCCAAATTTTTATTTACTTGTTTTGTATCCTTCTTTATTCAAGAGATAACGGACATCTTGTCTGCTATGCTTGCTCGTAGAAAAAAAAAACACTTTTTTTTTTTTTTTTTTTCTGCAGTCAAATTAATGCTAAATAATAAATATCTTCGGTTATAAGAATCGGATAATCTTAATTTTTACAAACTTGTAATGTGGAAACAGAGAGGATTCGAAAGGTGTTAATTTTAAAGTCGTAGCTTAATTAGAATTGTTAATTTGAGTCACCTAAAAAATCTCTTAGTACCTCTTTCTTTGCGGTTTCATTATCGAGACACCTGCGACGGTTCAAATTTTTATCAAAAAACGTGTTGATCATTGCAAGATTAAATTGCTCGAAAAATTAAACATTTCTCATTAATATTTTTGAAAGTTGTGGATGGAATTTTTTTTAATTTGACTTTTTTAATTTGCGATTGTTTATAAAGATCTGCAAATTTTCGTGTCGAAAGACGTAATAGTTTCTGTTATTTTGACATGTGTCGAAAAGGCGTAGTTAAAAGTCATTGTGGTAGCGCAACCTTTTTCCAGTAAACCTAAAATCTTTCTTCCCTCTCCTAACACACAACTCATTTTGCGGTTTCACATTTCTTTTGCACCATTTTCAGAAAAATATGGCATGTTAGAAGCGATGGTTAATGAGAAACTAATACCTTGGGTAATTATCAAAATATTAAAATTCTGAGACTCAGGTGCACATACATGGTCAGACCTTGGACTATCCACACCTAAATTTCCAGACTTCTAGTTCTAGGTGGGCTAGATTTTGCTAGCCATCGCCAACACACACACACACACACACAGAGCTAAACTTTATTTTATTAGTATATAGATGTACTTCAGCTTTTGAATACAGTGTTTAATAAAAACTATTTTACTTATTCATTTTGTCAGTGACTAGCTGACCCGCCCGGCGCTGCCCGGCAAATTTGTATGATTTTATGCTTTAACCCAATTTTGGATAAATTTATATTTTTAAATAAAAAATTCACGGAAAAATATTGATATTTAATGGTAAAAGTGCTCGTAAGAAGACATTTTATTGTTTTTTCATGTAGGATCATTTCATAGTTAAAAAAAGTTCTTGTTGTTCAAATTCTTTTAAAATTTTATCGGTTACAAATATAACGGCTTTACAGGCCGTGTAAAAATTTCTTGAAGAAAATATTGTTATCTAGTTGTAAAAGAAATGTTTTCTTCTCGCTTTTATTTTATTTTATATTTTTGTGTAATTACATGCATTTTTTTATTTAAATATTTTTAATACAAATGTTTTTTATTTATATTGTTATATTTATAATATAATTTTTAATTTGTAAAAATATTGTTGGGTGTTACATTTTCCTTAATTAAGAAGCATTTGAATAAAAACATACAAAACTTTTTAAAAATATGTGTGAGTAATTTAAATGAATTATAGCCAAAAGTATCGCAGAAATCTTTCTGTCGGACATGGGATTCGAACTCGTGCTCTATGCAGAGAGATGACAGCATTTGAGTGTTCCTTAAAACTGAATAGGTTTTCGATATAATCTCATGCATGTGCAAAAACGTCAAATTTACCTGAAAATTACGATTTTAACTTGAGGTTTCAATATATGGGATGCTCTAAAATGTACATTGTGTTATTTTCTGTAACCATCGTATCTCCTGCTAAATGGCATGAATATTAATAAGTGTGATTTTTACAATGGAAAAATTCTGAACTTATTCTGACAGTACTTTAATAGTATCTACAATCATTTTAAACTACATTCTTGCTATAGCATTGTTTATGCTTGATGCTAATCTTGTTCGTTGATTCGATTACAGAGGATTAACCTTTTTTATAATTTAAATAAACATTTTTTCCCCCAAAATGTTTCATTTTCAGAAAAATTACAACAATGAATTATTATTTTTTTGTTTTTAGGAAAAAGAGTTGTTAGGCAACTGGTAAATCAAATAGAAAAAATAATTAATTGTGCTAACAAAAGGGTCGTTTTAATTTTACACTCAGATTTCATGTCCTGAAAATGAAGACTTTTTTGCTTGAAAAGTATGTAGTGTTTTTACTCACTGTTATTATTATCATTTTTAATACATCTTTTTTGCTCATTGGGTCATTCCATGTCAATTCAACCAATTTTTTTATGGTTTGTAACCCGACCGACACGGATTTGGGGGAAACTTTGTGTGCATACTACCCCTACCTAGATATGAACCCATTAAAAATTTGTCTTTCCTAGACCTCATAGTTTTTGAGATATGGGGGATCAAAATTTTGGATTTTTCTGAAATCGTACATTTCTAAGTCTGTATTTTTAGACTTCAGTTCATCTTCAAAAAATTGTTTCTCTGGATCTAAAATCCGAATGAGCTTAAAAATATCACTGTAAGTACGTCAAAATATGCAGATTCTAATAAAAAATATTTAAAAATTTATTTATAATTTTTAGAGCCAAAAAATTGAGCCAAAATGTAAAGTTATGATTATTTTGGTCATTTTACGAAAAATGCTCTATACAAAAAGGCAATGGAAAATTCCAATTTCTTTTTGTTTTAAATAACAGTTTACACATTGGGGTTTCTAGTTATGAAATAAAAATGATGTCTTTTCCATTGCTTATGTAAAAATTTTGCCCTATTCTGGGATGATGTACCAATCATGAGATAAAAATCAGAATGCCCAATTTTAGCTGCGGTACCTAAATAATTACTGTGATTGCTATGGATTTACTATTGAGATTATTATTTAGTATTATTATTTATTAAGTGTTTATTTTTTTTTATTTGCAGTATAAAGTTTGTTCTTTAATTTTCCTGAGTAAAAAAAAAAAAAAAAAAAAATCTGACTGCAATAATTTTTTCTATTAAATTTATTGCTCCTTATTATTTAATCCTTAGTTTCATTATTTATTTTTCTAATTGTAAGCAATATTTTAAATTTAAACAAATCTCTTAATTTTGTCCTCAATAATGTAATTGTAAATAGAAAGTCTTTTATGGGTATAGAATAAGAAAATGAAAGAATGGCATTTTGCCCCTCACATTTTAATATATCTTTTTTCTGTATGTGTTTGAATAAATATTTTAATTATTTATATTTAAACAAACGTTCAAAACCTTTTATTTTATTTCCTTGGATAATTTTAAACAATTTAAATATGCTTTTGATAAGTTTAAATACATTTAACTATACTTAGGAAGGCTATGCTTATTTCTACAGGATGAAGCATATTCTTTACACCTGCATTTTATAAACACACTCTGACAAAGGCAGGGTAAAGTTCTTTCATAAAGGCAGGTGTTTTGGAATCTGTTAATCAAATTCTCAGTCTGTTGTTTTTCATCATAGAAGGGTGATCATTTTTTTCTTGTGTGCAAAATGCATTCTGATTTTCTAAAATTTTATACGGCTTAGATGCTTTACACTCACGCTAAAAAAAAAAAAAAAATTATCGGTTAAAAAAAAGAAAAAAGTCGCCAAATTTAGGGGATTTTTTTCTTTAATGGCAACCTAGCCATTGTATTAAGTTATTCGTTAGGCGCAGTCTTGGAAATCGCGCCAAACAAACAGTCGCCAATCTTTTGTTCACATTTTAGCGTGATAGTAACACATCTGTTCCTTTTATACTTTATAATATATATGCATACTGGCATTCCATGTCACCTGATATTACCAGTTTGGAATATAAATGCTTTGTGATTATATATATATATTTTGCTTTATTGTCTTAGTATGGAACTTGATATTGAATCTTCTACTAGCATTCAGGCTTATGTATTGGGATATTGACTGGTTTAGAGTGTCTCAAAACTAGCTATACAAAACACAGAAAACTAAACTATATTCATAATCTCTGTGATTCAGAGAAAGAACTTTTATTACTTAGGACTACTGCATTTATAAAAAGAAAAATAAGTGATAACCTTCTCATTAATATATGTGAACATCACAGAATTTGGTTTTTAACAAAATATGAATGTTATCAATATAAATGTGCAGATCCATTTCAGAAGCATAAAAAGCCAGTGAAAAAAGCAATTAGGGCTGTCAGTAGTATCCAACATATTGTTTAGTTTTAATATCTTAGTAGCACCTGGACATAAACTGTGTTATTCTTGTACAAAACTTTCAGAAAAGAGTGCAAATACAGATGAAGTGAATGAGCCAGGGGTAATAAGTGATAATGATAGTGCTGATGTTGAGTATGATACATCAATCAACAAAGATGAAGCTCTTAACAGTCTTGATTACTCACTTCGTGAATTAGGGGAATCTCCACTTACACTTCATGGGATTCCCTCATACAGCAAAAAATCATCTGCTAAAAGAAAAGTTAAGGCTGCATATGATACTCTGAAAAGTAAAGTGCAGAAAGTAACTGATGTGGATATTTCTCCCGAAAGAGCATGTAGTGATATAAAAGAGATTAAACAAAAGGCTGAAGATTTTGACAAGCTGATGGATATGTTAAAAGAAAAAGTAAAACTTGTCAGAAATAGAAGGGAGCAATTGCAGCTTTTGACTTTGGTTCCTAATTCTTGGAGCAAAAGGAAAATAACAGATAAATTTGAAGTTACTGATTATGCTGTAAGACAGTTACGGCAACTTCTGAGAGAAAAGGGTATCTTGGCAATGCCAGACATAAGAAAAGGCAAACCCACAAGCCCAGAAACAATTGAACTTATTAATAAGTTTTATGAGAATGATGAATAGTCCCGAATCATGCCTGGAAAAAAAGATGTAGTTAGCATTGCTAAAAATGTACATGCACAAAAGAGATTGATATTGTGTAATCTTCGTGAGATGTATTCTCTTTTTAAACAAGAATTTCCTGAAGTAAATATAAAATTGTCTAAATTCTGTTTTTTGAGGCCCAAATGGTGTGTATTGGCTGGTTCTCCAGGTACACATTCCGTATGTGTTTCTATGAAGCATCAAAATACCATTCTCATGCTTCATGCTGCACATATTACAGAAAATTATCATGAGTTGATAAAACAACTGGTATGCTCTGCAGATAATAGAGATTGCATGTTGCGCCACTGCACTAATTGCCCAAATAATGAAAATTTACAAAAATTTGAAGATTTTAACTCAAATGATTCAATCCAGTACCGGCAGTGGGTTAGTACCGACCGAACAGAAATGGTGACATGCACTGTTTCTTTGGATGAATTTGTGACAAACTTAATAAAATGTTTGGAAAATCTTATTCCACATTATTTTATAACAAAAGCCCAATCTAATTTCCTGAAAGAAACTAAAGCAAATCTTGTGTTGTTGGGGGGGGGGGGGGGGGGGGTAACCACTGATTTTAAAATATAAAGACTATTGTGTTGTAGATATTAAATGATAAAGATCCACTGATATACTGGTGTTTTGTTACATTTAAATATGTATTTAGAAGGTTCACATTCACAATATTACTTACATTGGATAAAGAAAGCATCTTGCAAAGTAAGCGATACTGCAAAAATATATTATTTATTTCCATATTTATTTATACATAGCCAATTATATTTTTTAATTTCAGCACTCTAAATATAATCTTTATTCTGACTTTTTAGTTTAAAAAAAATTGCATACAATTTTAACAAAATCTTAATTTGTAATATAAAAATTCTATATTTGTTAAAGGTTAATGATTAATTTCATTTAATGTAGTTTTTCATATTTGATTAATGTTTATTTCAATATTGATGTATACAACTATTATGAAAATATTTATAGAAAAATGCCATTGAATCCAATGATAGATGTACATTTACATGACAAACATGTGATACAATTGAAAATTAATTACAATTGATTAATTCCAGATAATGTGTGATATGTACTAGGACTGTCAATTACAAATTTTCTACTATAATAAAAATAAATATATCAGTGTGATTTTAAGGACTCAGATTTATTAATTAATTCAAAACCATTAATAAATTTAATTAAAATTATAAAGTACAGCAATTATTTAGATACCATAAGCAAAGTTAGAGATTTTTATCTCGTGATTGGTACATCATCCCAGAATAGGGCAAAATTTTTACATAAGCAATGGGAAAGACATCATTTTTATTTCATAACTAGAAACCCCAATGTGTAAACTGTTATTTAAAACAAAAAGAAATTGGAATTTTACATTGCCTTTTTGTGGAGAGCATTTTTCGTAAAATGGCCAAAATAATCATAACTTTACATTTTGGCTCAATTTTTTGGCTCTAAAAATTATAAATAAATTTTTAAATATTTTTTATTAGAATCTGCATATTTTGATGTACTTACAGTGATATTTTTAAGCTCATTCGGATTTTAGATCCAGAGAAACAATTTTTTGAAGATGAACTGAAGTCTAAAAATACAGACTTAGAAATGTACGATTTCAGAAAAATCCAAAATTTTGATCCCCCATATTTCAAAAACTATGAGGTCTAGGAAAGAAAAATTTTTAATGGGTTCATATCTAGGTAGGGGTAGTATGTACACAAAGTTTCACCCAAATCCCTGTCGGGCGGGTTACAAGGTCTGGTTGAATTGACATGGAATGACCCCATTAAAAAAATACATTAAGTATGTTTAAGACTTTATTTACTAAGCAAAAATAAATAAAAAGAAAAAAATTCATCACCCCCCCTTTTTGGGCTGTCCCAAGATGAAGTTTCTTTTCGTTTTTGTCTGTTGACGATGGCTAGGAAAATTTAGCACACTTAGAAGTCTGTAAATTTAGATTTAGGTAGTCCAAACCCTCTCTTGGTGCACCTGACCATCAGAATTTTAATATTTTGATAATTAGCCTAGATATTAATTAGATTCTCATTAACCATCGCTTCTAAAATGACATCTTTTAAATCAAAATGGCAAAAGAAACGAACCGGCGCATTGGATTTGCAAGCACAAATGAACAAACTCAAAATTATTTTACTAATTAGCGAATTTTAAGAAAACTAATTGAGATATCAATTTGAAAATTTCTGAGCATATGTAAAAAATTATTCTGCATCTGACTAAGTAATTTTTGAAAAATTCGGTTGATATTTAAAAAAAATTTATGCAAAAATCTGCCGGCGCCAGTGAAAACAATCCGAGAAAGTTTCAGACAAGGATCTGCTTTCATTAAAAACTGAACTACGAAGATCTGTTTCTCTGGCCGATCCCTCCATTTAGTTTGCGAAAATGAAAGGAAATAATTTCCAATTTTTACTAATGAACAAAAATTTAGGTAACTAATTAAGATATAGATTTGAAATTGAGATCGGGAAGGGGTGTCATCTGATGGCTATTTTAGCGTAGCGTCTTTGTTATGTTCTAATTATCAGGAAAATGTAATTCTTTTTTTAATGATCGCATTAATGTAGGTGACGGTGGTTTTCTTGAACAAATTATTCATTATATTTGCGGGTATGAGCAGGGAGGGGGTTAACGCCTTTCTCTGAGATTGTAATTATCTCGGGCCCGGCGAGTTAGCTAGTTATTAATAAATGTTTGTTTCAAATTGGAGTAACTGGATTTAGTCCTTCGTTACAAAATGTTATTTTTCACAAAATGGGCCCCATGGGAAAAAACCCTGCAACAACCCCTGAAAACATTAAATTTATTCGTACATTTTTATTACATAGTTTCTCTCTTATTTTAATTGCCACAGGACTACCTAATACCAACATAACAGACAATAAAAGCATGAAAAAGCAATTACAAGAAATATATTCAATGCATAAAAACAAAAATATTAGGAACTCAAAATTTTATATCACAATTTCTACACTTCTTCATCATATGAATATGAATGAAATTCGTTATTAAGCTAAAATTTTAAAGTTTTTTTTTCTTTTTTACCATTTAACAGTTTTACCTGAATGCCGCTCAGGCAAGAAGAATTTGCGGAACAGATGTGTTACACTCACGCTAAAATGTAAACAAAAGATTGGCGACTGTTTGGTTGGCGCGATTTCCAAGACTACGCCAAACGAATAACTTAATACAATGGCTAGGTTGCCATTAAAGGAAAAAATCCCCTAAATTTGGCGACTTTTTTCTTTTTTTTAACCGATTAAATTTTTTTTTTTTTTAGCGTGAGTGTAAAGCATCTAAGCCGAATTTGCTTGCTTTGTTACAAATAGCTTTTGGATACCACTAATTTTTAATTGTAATTTTTGCTTTATTTATTAATTGGCAGATAATTTCTAATGTAGTACAAGGCAAATATTTTGGAACAGATGTGCTACACTCACGCTAAAATGTAAACAAAAGATTGGCGACTGTTTGGTTGGCGTGATTTCCAAGACTGCGCCAAACGAATATCTTAATACAATGGCTAGGTTGCCATTAAAGGAAAAAATCCCCTAAATTTGGCAACTTTTTTCTTTTTTTTAACCGATTAAATTTTTTTTTTTTTTAGCGTGAGTGTAAAGCATCTAAGCCAATATTTTACTAAGAAAAAAGTGGTGTTTATCCTTATTTTTAGTTTAGGAACAGATCCTTTACACTCACGCAGCGATGTTTGGCGACTTTTTGGTTGGCAGGATTTTCAAGCCCGCGCCAAACCAATAACTTAATACAATAGCCAGGTTGCCGTATAAAGTAAAAAATCCCCGAAATTTGTCGACTTTCCTTTTTATAACATCATCCCACAAATTATAACCGATAAGACATCATAGCCGTATTTTGGAATTTCATTAGCAAATTTTATTGTGCACCAATTTTTTTGTACTTAACTTCATCTAAATTGCAATTGTTCCTATATTAATCTGTTATTTTCAAAATAGAGCACATTTTTAAAGAATTTTTTTTTTTTTTTTTCAGTGCAATTTCCCATTTTGAACTCTATTATGATTTATGCAATTGGGAAATTGCACTTTTTGACCATTGAAAGCATAAAATCTCAAACCTTTCCGGAGGGGATATCGCTCCCCCCCTCCCTGAATTCAATACTGATAAAGGATAAAATATGTTAAGAATCAATCACCTGAAAATTAAGATTACATTACCAAATTATCTGACAAGCCAAGAAATAAACGTTAAAATATCAGGCATAGAAGTAGTTTTCTAAAAAATAAACGAATAAAATTTTGTTTTTCGATGCCTCTCGATATTCTGCATAAAAATTATCAATTTGCCCCAGTCATCCCTACTTTTTGAAACATTAGATGTTTAGGTTAAAAAAATGAGAAGAACCCGGTAAAATATCAAATTTCTAGAATGAGACCTGTCAAAATCTTTACTTCAATTATTCATATACACATTTTTTATACTACAGAAACTTCTTATTTAAGTAAAAATACAAAATTCAGAGAAGAAGGGTCTTTTTACCTGCAACAGTTAAATTCCTTTTTAAGCAATCTAAAAGATAAAAAAACTAACCAGCTCGACAAACTCACGCTTCGCAAACGAATTACAAACTGAAAATGCCGAAAAGTTGTGAACGAATAGCAGACGAGACGACGAGTTCAGTACGAATGAATCACTTCGATTCATAATAATTCATTGTAAATAGTTTCACAAAACCACTTTCTACAGATTGTAATGTAAAAATAATTATCAATTTTAGTTAAAATTTATAGGCTAAAAGGAACTTTAAAGTAATACAGAATTTTAAAGTAATATCTGATAAATGATTACAAAAATTATGTTTGTTGTAACCGTAACTGCATTGATGGTTTTTGTTTACTAAACAAATCTCGCCAGTAAATTAAATTACCATCATCAAGCATTTTATGAGCAATCTGTGGTTTGGGTTTTAGAACAAAATGTCTTAAATAAATAAATATATATAAGCGTATTGGCATTTAAATATTCGATAATTTTGCCTAAGATCGTCAAACAATTAAATTCAAGGACACTTTTGATTAATTAAGTTCTGATACCATGTTTCATGATGGTTTCAAAACTCGATAATTTGTTTGATAAAGAAAGGTTAAACTGTGTTCTCATAAATGTTGTGTTTTGTAATATTTTGTTATGTGGTATTTCAACACAAAACAAGAATGGGTATTTTTTGTTCTGTGTTGAAGTTGAATCCTTCATCTTCAGATATGAAAATCATTGATTTTGTTAGAAATTCGTGTTACTATGATAATTCATCAAGTGATAGATGACTGTCGTAATTTTTTCCGTTATTAAAATAAAAAAAGTGATATTTTAAATTCTGTTTGCATGTTTTAAATCATATTGGTGTTATTTATTACACTTTTTAAAAATGAATTCTGTTAAATTTTTCTATTTTTAAATATTGACTAGTATGAATAATTATGAGAAAACTTGCAGCATACATTTCAAAGGTTGTATATTTCAACTATTTAGAAATTGAACATTGCAAAGATGAAGTGGAAACTGTGCAGTGCAGAGGATACCTATATTTCTTTTTAAAGATTTATACTGCATAAAGGGATGTCTCATTGACATTTATTTAGCTAATCTAAAAAAGGAACAATATAATTTTCATAAAAAAAAAAAAAAAAAAAAAAAAAAAAAAATTCAAATTATGATAAGATAGTGTCATGGGGGGGGGGGGGGGATTGCGTACTAAACTGTATATTATCTTTCTTTAAAACTTTGTTGGGAAGAATTCCATATCCTGTGCCAATCGGCATGATTGGCAAAAAAATACAAAAGGGGCGTGATGTCACATAGGTAAAGTACATTCCAGTAGTTAAAAAAGCAACCCCAAAGGTAGCAAATTGTAGCAACCGCATCAAACATTTATCGCCAAACCTACCGGCACAGGATATGGAACTTTTCCCAGTTTGTTTTTTCTCATTATGCATATTTTCTGTATGCTTTTTTACTAATTATGAAAAATGTAAATTTGGGTTAAAAAAAAAAGTAAGATAAAATCAGATGAGAATAAAGATTGACTGTATGTGTATAGACTCATTTGCTAAGTGCATTTTATAATACTTTAAAAAAATTTTTTTTGTAACTTGAAAGAGACATTTATACCTTTAATTGATAAATGAAACATTTCCTATTCCTAGATCATTGTATCCTACCTTTTACAATTATTAGTCTTTAGATAAAATTTTCATTCTGAGAAAAGAATATTTTTAACCTGTGAAAAACTTTTAATTCTTACATTTTGAATCTAATCTTATATATTGTAATGATTAACTCTAAATGCATGATGTTTCATATTGTAACATTTATATTATAAAACAAAAACATGTCAATGAGTAATGCTGGCATCATATTGATGGTGGCACCACCTGAACAATATATTTTGCTTTTACTGCAATTCTTTTAATCCTCTAAACATTTCACAATTTCAATTTTTACACTGTCAAATAGCAGGAAAAAAGTTCTTTCAAATGTAATTTGTTTGAAAATTGTATCTCAATTTACTGATATTTTATGGTTTTGTAAATAATTTTTAAAAATCTATCTCTATCACGTGCAGCTTAATTATGAGAGATTAACCCATTTGCACTTAAAATAATATAAATAATTTAGCATTCATTTCCGGCTAATATTCCAAAACAAAAATTGAAACATCAATAAATAAATAAAATAAAGTAAATAAAACACTAATTTAACAGACATATAATCAAATTACATACCGTAAAATCCCATTAATCCGCCCCCCTAAACGTGACGGAAAATTGTAAAACAATCAGAGGGAGGGGGGGGGGGGGCACTTACACGGTATTAAAATTGTAGTATATGATATTTATGGATGGTGGGGGGAGATGCTAATGGCCGATCGTCGCGAAGTATGCATTATTTTAATAAAGTAAAAATTCAAATAAAAAATTCAAATAAAGTAAAAATTTAATTGTTTCAAAAACATTTTGATAAAAAAATGATTTACAAAATAGAAAAACAGTATAACTTCACGATTAATGGCGATTTCAGATTATAGAAAATTCTGGATTTCAGAAGCTTTGAAACTGGAATGCATTTAGATAAATAATAACACTAATATCTGTCATTAATATGGTAACAGAAAAAAAAAAGGAACTTAATAATTTAAAATAATTAAAAAATACTGAGAAATTGCTGTTGTAAATGTCCTGAAATACTTTCCAGAATTAGTAACATTTTATGTGGTATTGCCATCTGTTGTAAATTAGAGAGATTAAATAACCTTTTTTTTAAAAAATCATGATTTCGTATCTATAAATGCTAAATAAATAATACAAATTACAAAAATTGAGAACATACAGAATGAATTGGTAGTGTTGCCAGATTTTTACAACGAAAAACATTGCTACCACAAACATAGCACAAAATACACTACAAATTCAACTGTGGCACCATCTACTGATCAATCAATCGATAATTTTTTTGTAATTGGTTTTCTTAATAACATTAAATACGACTATAAATTCTTTGATAAAATAAATAGATTCTTTTTTAATCAAAATATTTCACACACAGCATCAAATACACATTTTTAAACTTATTTCATGAGAAATTTTCACTATCGATATTTTTATTACCTCCATATTGCCATGGAGATAAATTTACAGCAAAACTAATGTTTGGTTATATTGCCTTTTCAGATTGACGTTAGTTGAAGTTGTGTATGTTACTTTTGTGTTTGTACACGTTTGCGATATATCAAAGAATCGCCATGCCTTTCTGATCCGTCAGATAAAAAAAAACCACTTGTGATATAAAATTGTTTGTGTTGATCTTGACGAGCGTGGCGAAATTTCTTTCGGGGGAGGGCACTTTCTCGGGATTTTTTGAATTTTCCACTTTGTTTACAAAGTGGGAGGGGTGCACTTAATCAGGAAGGGCGGATTAACGGGATTTTACGGTACTTAAACAGCTGAAAATATCAGAATAGAAAGGGCTGCTGAAAGTAGCAAAGTCTTTGGTGATTTCTTTTTTGGCTATTAATCCCTGGCATATGGCTAATGTGAATGTATCACTATTAATAAATTTAAAAGCTTTATTTGAATGCATTATTGATATTTTTCATAGACATATGTTTTTTGGTGTTGCTAGTGAAAAATCTAAAAAAAAATGTTAAATGTAAAAAAAATTATTAATTTTCATTGTAAAAAAAAACAGTTTTTCATTGTAATATGGGAAACCTGGGTTGGATCCCCCTAGTATCAATAAATGCATGTTTGACCATGTGTCATAGATTTGCATAAAACAAGCCTTGTTCCATATCAGTAGTAATTAGATACATAGTGACATAAATTATGCATTTGTGGCTGGTAAAACTGTCAGGCCAACCGTTCGGCCAGTACAGGTTCTGAGGTACCTAAGTTCACCGCGCATCAGACGGGACTGAGGCCGCAGACAGTCTGGTATGACGCTGCCATGACACAGGCTACTGGCCAATGAGGAGTCCCACCACCTGTGCATCACTCCTCCCGCTCCCAAGTGATAGACAAACTGGTCACTGCAATAGCAAAGCCATGTACTTAAGGATTCAGTTGCATGACATTTGGGGACATATCCAAGTCACACAGGAGCTTCGGGTACTGCACACCCATAGGGGTTGCCGGGTCCTAGGCCCATATCCGAGTTTCCTGAAAACGGACTTGCTTTACCAACACCTCCGGACGTGAAAATGTACAGAAATTGGTGGCTGGTAAGCGAAATAAGTAAGGACGCTAGAATTGACTGGAAAACAGTGATGTCCTCCCCCCCCCCTACTTCCCAACTTGCAGTACATGGGACTGGGCAGTGCTGGGCAAGTCAGCTAGTTTATAAAAATAAAAAGTGTAAACTTTTTTTAAAAAAAAGGTCCTTATTAATTTGTGTGGACTTTTTGTCATATCTGTCAATGTGTTTTGAATAAGTAAATTGTATTTTATGTCACAAATGATAAGTTTAAAATTTTGACTTAAAAATTGAAGTAATATTTTTACACCACTTAAAGAGTGGAGTATTTTTTTCATAGCAATTGGAAAAAAAATCATGTAATTAAGTGCTTATATACTACAAAGTTATATATTTTTAATAAAATTTATTTTGCATGTGATGCTTTATCATTTAAAAAAATATGTGTATTTAACAATACTTTTGTTTATTTTTAGACTCCCAAGTTATCTTTATTGCATTCCAATCATCTGCTACTTTCCGTTGGGTTGTTCTCTTGCTATTGTGCGTTTTTTCATAGGAATTCAAGCCATTCTTCTCAGTGTGTTACTGTCTAAAGTGCCATTAATTAGATGGTATGTTTTGCTAATTTTAGTGATATTTTATTCTAAGTAGTTTTTATTATAAAAATAAAACAGTACGACATGTATCAATAATAGGATATCATCCATGTCAGTCACAGTATGATGTTTGATAATCCCAGTGCCAAAACTAACTTTTTCTTCACGGGAGGCAAACATAGATTTTAGCACCCTTACCCCCTCCTCCCTACTTCCTCTGGAAAGTAAATTTGCTAAGAAAATTTTACTAAGTTTCTTATAGCCGACTTATTTTAAATTAAAAATATGTAATATTGAACTATGTAATCAGCTTTGTCAAATATTTATTCAATAAAACCTGTGAAACCAGAATAGATAGGAACTGGAAAAATTTCCTCTTTATATAGATATTTGTCTTAGCATGTATAATTGTTGATATTCTTTCTGTTTGGACCATGTAATTTTCCCATTTAAGACAGGATTCCATTATTGACAGATTTTATTTTCACATAATTTTCTCATTTAATAGCTCTGTAAAATAATAACAATATATAGGGTGTCCCCAAAAGATTGAAATATGCTTTAATTTTTTACCTTTTGGAAATGCATAGGCAGTGTAAATTACAAAAGTATTCAAAATAAGGTAGAAATTAATATTATGTAGAGGAAATAGTCCTTCCATTAATTTCAAACAGTTACACTTTAAAAAAATTTCTAAATACAGTAATCCCTCGTTATATCGTGCCTCGGTATATCTCGCGTTCAGCTATTTCACTCTTTTATAGTTGTCTCCCTGATAAATTTAGTTTCTCTAAAAAACATATAAAATTTTTAAAACGTTGAAATCTAAGCTTATAATTTAAATGCAATTAGTTCATTTTCGTTCTTTAATTTCCAGTGGCAAGCAGATAATCAAAGAAAATAAAAAACAAACAACTCTGGATTCTTATTTTCAGAAAATACTATAAAATGTAGGTAAAAATGTGTACTCTATCTATATGGTTTTGTATTTTTTTAACGTTATACCATCTCTTTTGTGTTGAACTAATAGCTTGTTTGAAAAAGTATTAAATTGAAAACCTCATAGCTTAATTTAGGGCTCTTTATTTTTCATTTATAAACATTCTTCTCACCCCTCGTTATGTCGCTTCCTTCGATATATTGCACTTTTTTCTTATCTCCCAAGTAGCGTGATATATCGAGGGGTTACTGTATAACTTTTAGGACCCAAAGATTATGTAAAAATGTAAAAAGTGTAACTTTGAAAAAATTAATGGCAGGACTATTTCATCAACATAATCTTATTTTCTACCTTATTTTGAACAATTTTGCAACTTACATTGCCTACATATCTCCAACAGGCAAACAATTAAAATGGTGTTCCAATGAACCAATGCAGAATGGTATGAAGTGCCTACGATGGTCGTCATGCCATCATTTACCTTCCATCAATGACAATGGTGAAGAGTCGATTTATCTTGATCTCATTATTTTGGGGCCACCTTGTATATTTGTATAAGTACTTATAAATTGTAGTTTTATAATATAAGTATTTTCAAATAATTTTTTTAGATAGTAGTTCACATTATTGTCAAATATCTAAACTGTAATATGCCCATTACTGTTAAGATGATTATATTTTGATTAATTATAATGATATTTTATCTTTCAGTTTTCTTCTCAGGATAATGTGTGTAACTTTAGGATTCGTTGTATTCACAGAGGGTAATGAAGATTATGATCCAGAAGTTAAAATTTTTATAATGAATCATGTTACAAATTTTGACCATGTTGCTATGAATCTCGTTCTTCCAGTTGTGGTAGTAAGTTTTTTATTTATTTATTTTTTTCATTTCTGAGACATATTATTTAATTTAATTTAATGGCAAAAGATTTTCTTAAAAAACAATGGAAATATTCCAAGATGCCAAGAAGATTAATTTGTAACAAAGTTTGATTAACTTGTTAATTATTCTATGTATGTTGCACCTATGTATAACATGTGTACTCTAATTCTTAATTCTTAAATTGAGAGAACATTCTTATGGGCAGTAAAATTCCATATCCACATGTAGCATGTGCACCTCAATTTTTAAAATAAAATTTTTGAGGAAAAAAAAATGCATGTGCTAAAAAAAAAAAAAAAAAAAAAAAAATCTTCTTATTGACTGAAATTATAAAAGTTTGTTGAATTTCTTATATGTATGTATGTTTAGTGTGTGTTTATGAGTATCTTTTGAATACATTTATTTAAATAATGTCCTGTGTTTTTTTATTTGTTCATTTTTCCAGTTGTTCTATGTGAATTCTACTTTAAAGCTGACATAAAATTTGGATATGTTGTTAAGATGGACATTAATAGTGTACTTTTAGAAAATGATGATCATAATATACATAGTTTTTTTTTCTTTCCTTTTTCTACTTTTTCTTCTTTTTTTCTTCTTTTTTTATTTTTACTTTAAAAGCACCAAAAATTTACGTAAATATTAAGTTATAGCTTTATTAGAAATGACCAAAATTTGAATATTTTGTACAAATAGAGCACAACATTTTTTTTTCTTATGGAAACAGTCATAGTATTTTGTATTAATTTTTTACAAAGATTTGTAAAATATTTAAATACATTATCATCTACTCTGATTGTTATTTGGATAATGCATATACTACTTAAAATTCTAACCCATCTATCATAAAGGATTATAATTAAGTGCATTGATGCACCCAGGATTACGCTTTGGGAGGGGCTAGTATATTTTATAGATTTGTAGGGTCTGGGCTCGGGTCATTTTTCTTTCTTTAGACTTAAGACCAGACTTAGTTTTTTCTGAAACATGTCAAGCAGGCTCTTTTTTTTTTTTTTTTTTTTTTTTTGTAAAAATAATATTTTGCCTTTTCTGATGGAAACTTTAAAAATTAATTTTGATTTAATAAATAAACAACAAATATTTTTTTAAATCAACATTTTTTTTCTTTTATAGATTTTTAAAAGTATGATATTTTTAATAATTGTTTTCTTTCTTTCTAAACCATATTCAATTTTTTACTGAGTCTTCATTTAAACCTGTTTATGTGATTATTTATGTTGTAATTCTTTATACCATGTCTTGTGGACATATAATCTAAAAAATGCTGTGCTTTAATCTGTTTCTAGAACTATGAGTGTTATTTTTTAAAAAGAATTTAAAAATTGGAAGTAATGTTGATTAATAAATATAGGGACATTTTGAGGTAATTGGCTGGATCGGGACTGGTTCTACTGACAAGGTAACTTGCTCGTGGTGAACTTTTAGCTTTTACACTTATCCGATGCCAGGTCAAGATAGTTTTTTTCCTGGCTGAGCTTGACCCGATTCTGAAAATTATGACCAGTGGATGCTAGTATATTTGTGTGACACTTTCGATCAGCCGACAATTAATTAAAATTAAACAAAATCAAGCTATTTTTAAAACATTTTGGACATTTGACCACTGTGCTTCATATTATGACAGTTACGAATGTGAGAAAAATGAAACCTTTTTAATTAGCATGTAACAAGCATGTTTATATTTTCAATTTAAAAAGACAATTTTAAAGTATGGTATATTCTGGAAGCAAAATCAATATTTCCCCAAATTTCCATTTTCCTAACAGTCTTTTTTAAAGAGTTAATCTTTCAAATTTTAGGAAACTTTAAGTCGTTAGTCTAATATCAGAGTCTGGGAGGGGCTTCAGCCCTCTTAGCTCCCCCGTGGGTGCACCGCTGATTAACACATTGAGTGCCATGTCAGTTATCGGTGACTGACGCTGAACTTTCCGTTTAGGCCACGTCAGTCACTGGTGACTGACAGTGTAAAATATGATGAACTTCCACCGGTAAAAAAGAATAGAAATTGTTGCCTTATCCTTAAGAAAAATTTTGCATGAATATGGAGTTTAAATAAGATGAAAACTTCTATTTGAATTTACTGGTGGAAGTTTGCCCTGCCGGTAATCAGACCCTGAGCAGCGTGTGTGGCCTGACTGGGATTTCCTTAAACATAAGCATGGCGCTCAACATGTTACTGAGGATTTTTAGTTTAAAGCCTGCATAAGGTATTATTATTTTTCTTTTTTAAGTTGGTTATCTATTTTCAAAGCTCTACTACATGAGATTTAAAAAAAAAAAAAAAAAAAAATTTCAAATTTTATTAATATATTTATTTTTTTTGAAATACCACATTTCTCTTGATACCCCCCCCCCCCCCCCACACACACACAATTACCACCTTTTTTTATATAATTTTTTGAAATGTTTCAGACGCCGAATGTTGTTTCTCTAATGATTTAAATTACATGTTGGGAGAATTTCATTCAGGCGATTTCTCATTTGATTGAAAAGAAAGTATCAAATGCATTTTAGATAAATACTTTTATTTACAAAATACATGAAATCTTCTGGCTCTCTCTGTATATATAATATATTTTTATTATTCTGAATTTTTAAATCTAATAACGCTATTTTTCATTGTAGAATACTTCTTTTCATTTCCTCTTTCCAATTTCCCTTGATGTTGATGCCTGGAATTTTTTCCCTATAATTTCAAAACATTTCCTTTAATCAAAAGCCTGTTTTTTTTTCCTCTGGGGGTGCTTTGAATGTTATTCCTACACAAATTCAGGACCCAATTACAGTGAATTGATGCATTTGCCAATAAGTTCCTCGGCACATCTTCTCATTGGATCATAGCTTTTGTTGCAATGCATCTTTTCATTTGTAGGTTTGTGTTTCATTTGTAGGTGTGTGTAGGTTCATTTGTAGGAATTTGTAGGTTTGCATGTTGCTACTAAAACAGCTTGTAAGATCTTAAAAGCCCTTTTTTCCTGTTTTTTACACTTGTTCAAATGATTCATATGGCATCAGCAAATAGTTGACCTGCTGATTTTCATGGAAAGTAATGGAGTATCTAATATTTTTATGAATCTCCGTCATGGATTATTTCTATGGAATCTAACTTTTTTTTTTTCTTTGAGCTTTTGTGAATGCATGTTGAGAATACTCATCAGTTGTAGAAAAAATTTGATAGTAAATATGATTCATCCCTTCTTGGAATAAATATTTGCAACGAGGAAACACCTACAGAATATTTAATTTACTATGCCTGTAAACCAATCGCACTGACTTCATGCACATTAAGATACCTTGCTCAGATATCTTGAGATTGTTTGACATGAAAGTATAGCTAAGGCAGGACTTTACAAATTTGATAAAATCTGGTAGCCAGCATAAAATTCTAGTCGCTAGTAAAAAATATTTACTCTCCCCCCCTATCTCCTTTGTCATTAATTCTAAAAAAAACACAAGTTTTTTTAATGAATTAATTGAGAAAAATTAATGACAAGTATAGTTTAGAATTATTAGTTACATAGTTTAGAATACTACATAATTTAAAAAGATATAAAATAAATTTTCTAATGAAATTTATCAAATCTCAGCAAAAAAGATACTATATTCGATGAGAAGAGCATCGGTGAAATAGTGAAGCAGGAAAACAATTTTTGGCCCATTTTCCGGTCAAAGTCAGTCCAATAATTCTGATTTTATTCTTTTAAAATTTGTATTTGAAGAACTTATTTTTGCTAATTAAAAACAAAAGTTAAAAATATTTTTTGCTTGAATATAATTTCTAAGTTTATTTCATAACTTTCCAACATCTATAATGAGACGTCTTATGGGAAATGAGAGAAAAAATGCCATTTGTGCTCATTTCTGAAGTCAATTTTTGTACAAAAAAAATAAAAACACTGGATTAAATAACTTGGTCACCAGATATAAAAATTTGGTCCTGGTGACTGCATTTGTCAAGCCCTGGAAAAATTTTTACCTGCTGTTTTTCATCACACTTATATCATTCTGCACATCTCAGCAATCATGAAACCACCATATTTTGTCTGGGTTAATAGATTATTGTAGCAAATGTGGAAAATGTTACACACACACACACAGACATATATATATATATATATATATATATATTAATTTAATATATTTTATAATATACTCATATATAGAGGATTACCACTTTAAAATGTTATTTGAGTTATTTACTGAGTTATTTACCCTAATTAATATTTAAAAAAAAAGTTTTATATTGCTTTTCTTTTATGCAGCCTAGTGTATGGGATCTACCACCTTACTTGAACTGGATTTTAGGATATAAATATATTGGTGCTTCTGAAGGCAAACAAGTTTTCATAAAGAATGTACGAAATTTCCTTAAAGGTAAAGTACTTTTATACAAAGAATAAAGTATTTTTTTTTTAAATTTATACAGAGAATAAAGTCCTTTTTTAAAATTTATACAAAAAATAATGCATTTTTTAAAACTAGTTTTATATTGATGTAGGTATGTAAAAATAATTTTATTCCTATTTAAGGTAGTGGCTTTTAGATGCATTAAAATGTGTTTGCATTTAATGCAAAGTGTTTCATTTATTTCATTGTGCATTAAAAATTTTAAATCATTTAGTTTGTTGGTGCTATAATATGTTTTTTTTTTTTTTTTAATCCTAAGTTTAGTAAATTTAGTTATCTTTCAGCATTAAATTGAATATGCTTTTCTCAACCCTGATTAAATTAAAATTTTCCTTAATTTATTATTTTCAGTTTTTGATATATAACTCTAAACTAACAAATTTAAAATCATTCTGATTTTAATAAAACAATCAAATTTTTATAAATTAGAAGAAAGTTTAAATTTTGCATTTTAAAGTTTAATTATTTATTGAATAAAAATTTTATTTATTTATTTATTTATTTTATAAATTCTGCTGTTTGTTTTTAAAAATATTTGAAATATTAATGAAAATCTTAGAATCTCTTAATTGGTTACATTTTTCTGTGCCCTCTATATTTATTATTATTAGTTTAAATGCATGTGTATGACTTTATTAAAAGTCTTATCAAAGTTATATTCAAGATAGTGTCAAACAGTAGTTTCTATAATTAATATTGTTCCCATTGTTGTAAACTTTATTTAGTTATTTGTTATTTATTACTTAACCATCACTACATAGTTTTGAAGCAAGCGTTTTGCAATTATAAGTTTTATATTTCATGTTTGTTTATTCTTTTTTGTAGTTTGGCAACAAGTCAATTTTAATTCTTTATGTAACTAAAGAACTCAGCAAAACCAGAGTTCTGTTTATCTCGGCCTGTGAGAGGTCGTTTTTTATGTTTGTGAAAATAAAATGAGTTTTTGTTCTGTAATATCAAAGATATTCATTATGTAGCTTAAGATTCTATTTTAAATTGAGTTATACCGCATTGTAGAATTTTAAGCTTGTGAGAATATACTATAATATCTTCGAGAAAGACCACTTAAAATAATTTACTAAAGAACACATAGTATAGGGTAAGTTTTGTAATTGTTTTAAAAATCGGAAAAAAATTTTGACGGATTTACACGTTTCACACACTGGAGATTTTGAAAAACATATTTTTAGAAAAAAAAAAATTGCCGTCCGTATGTGTGTCCATAAACGCTCTATCTCCTGAACAAATTGACATAGACACTTGAAATTTGGTATATACTTAGTATGTAATAATGAGAAGAAGCCTATTGAATTTCAGTAACCTCGATTAACTGGAACTATTTTTTTTGGACTCCCGAAATATTTGTTCTGGTAAAAGGTATATAAAAATTTTCGAAATTGTTTATTTTAAGGAGTGAATATAAAAGACAATAAAAAAACATAAATTTTGCATAAAGAATGAAGTTGATCGAATAATTAGCTGCCAAGATATTTGTAATCCTATTTTCCACACTATTCGATTTTTCATGACCCTGTATTTCATTCAAATTTCAATTCAAAGATATATTTTTTTTGGAAATGAGACACTTAATCCGACACAGTAAACCGTTAGTTAATAGGATTATCAATTTTGGAGTTATAAAAATGTTTCTTTTACGCAATTCAGTAATAGAGCATTTAAAATTTATGACGTCATCAAGCCAGGATTTTATTCAAATGGCAATGCATTTTATAAATAGTTTAAATATGTTTTATTTTCATATTTTATATTATGCATATCCATGATGGGTAAGTATTACGATGGCCCCCAACGACTAGTTTTTTTAAAGTTTATAGACTTTCTTAGAATGTAAATTATTCTCATTAATGCAAGGTGAGTAAAATAAATAAAAATAAACAGTTATAAAGAAATGTTTTAGAAGGTGTAAGAGTTCTGAATTAAAGTATTTTAGTCTATTGTTTTAAAATTTTTTATTTCCTAATATTATCTGTTTCTGTAAAATGTTTAAATAGTTGAATATTTAATGATTTTATCAATTAATTAGTTTTTTTTTCTAAATAAAATATCGAAATTATTTACTATCTTTTTCACAAATACATTATTGTTACAGATTCAAATTTACCTATATTGACTTTTCCTGAAGGAGCTACGACAAATAATAAAAATGGATTGTTGAAATTCAACTGCTGGCCTTTTCTTCTTAATCAGGATGTTCAGCCAGTTAGTAAATTTTATCACTTTTTAAATATTTTATAGTTTTATTCAAGTCTATGTATTGTTTATTCCATGAAAAGCAATTTTGATATAAAAATAAATTCTTAAGTTAAGAACTTTATCATGAAAATTTTTAAAAATTTTTATGACATATTCAATTATGTTAAGGGGACTAGAAAGATCTCAAATGATGCTAAAATGTATTTTTGTTATTATTATTTTTATAATATTTGAATCTGTAAGACAGTGGTATGGTTGGTCAGATAAGAAAAGTTCTAAAATTACAGTTCTGTGAGCTGTAAATTTTTGAGTCACAAACTGATAATACCTGTGAAAGTCAAAACTCTAAGCTCAGTTATCTTGAAATACTGTTTTTCATTATATCTGTTTACCTGTTTCTTCTTCTCTCTCTCTCTGTTTTTTTTTTTTTTTTTTTTTTTTTTTTTTTTTAATAAAGGAAATTAAATCCTTTACAAATGATACATGAAAAACAAACAATTCTTTTTTCCAGTTGTAACAAAAAATATAATTAATTTTTATGGATTTTGAATTTTTTAATTATATTTTTAAAAAATATTATTATTATTTGGTTATTTCAGGTATAATTGAGAGGCAGCATAATGAGCAGTATGAAGAAGATATAATGACTTTAAAATATGTAACCAAAACTGCACAACTGTGGCAAAACTAATTTTACAAGATTAATGTTGCCATACAATATTAAAATTTTTGTTATTGTTTTCTACAACTTAATAAATATTTTTTTATTTCTATAGAACATAAATAAATAAATGCAAAAAGAAGTAATAGTCTAAGTCTAAATTAATTACAGTCTTTGTAATTTATGATTAAACTTCTGTCAATTTTTGCCATTTCAAACCTTTCCTGTCCTCATAAGTTTTTGGTTAATTTTTGGTTAGCAGGATTGCATCAAATGTGTTAACTGCTACAAATTTTATCCATAATTGTAGTGGCATGATTTTTAACCATTACGTATAAATTATTATTCCTTTCAAGATTTACCTTTTTCATGAAGGAGTTATTATTATTTTAATTTTTTTGGAAACATTTTATATAGATTTATTTTATTGTTAGAAATTCTAAATAGATTTGACATTGGAACTGCATGAATTGCAGACATTAAATTAATCCTGATTTAAACGTTTTTCCGTTTTCAATTCTATTGCTTCATTACTTTCTTTTGATTCTTGCCTTCTGTTATATTCAAGTCCAGTGAGAGTGAGTTACTTGCACTACATGTTTCATGAAGTCAAGTCGTCTCTGATTGTGTCTGTCAAGTGTTAGCAAATTTTCTGTTAATATGGAGAAAAGTCATGAAATCAAAAGGAAGGCGTTACTTGTTATCACAAGTATTAAATATGATTTTAATAAATGGGTTGTTTTGCAAAGGTTTAATATTCTTGGTTGTGTTTAAAAAGAAAAAAAAAAAACATGCTAGCAGGAAAATTATTTTTACTGTTTTATTTTTAGTTGTAACATACACATTAAAGTCATATTTGAATACATATTTTTTTTCAGTTATTCTTTTAGCCAGTACTAAAAATATACACAATGAATTAACTTGAATACAGTTAAATTTTAATCTAATCTAAATAAGTGTAAAAGGCACTATTTTTGACTGTAAACTTATAAGTGAAAACTCTAAAGTTAATTTAGACAATTAGATGTGTAAATAAGCTCAGATCCTGCAACATTATACAAATCACGTTTAATATGCGATCCCACTTAATATGTGATTTTTGTCCAATCCCTTGTTGTTGTTGTTATTGTATCAGAGAAAGTGCCATGGCACTTCTCTGAAAGAAGGGGTGCCGAACCTCAAGAAAGGTTGGACTTCTGGAGCTGGTCTCCTAATTTTGAACCAATTCCAGATGAGAGACCTGCTCCTGGATTGGCACTTCCAGAGGTATCGTTTTCAAACTTGGAGGACATTGGAGCCACGAACAGATTTCTACGTGCACCAGCTCCCATTAACGTACACGGTCCCACAACAGCCGCAGTAGAGAGAGGTTGTCACCCTCCCAAACACTGACCATGTTCAATGTTGCTTCACTTTCGGTGATCTTGACGGAAACCGAGCTTAATCATCTGCGTCACTGCGGGACGTCCAATCCCTTAAAATGCGTCTCAACCAAGTTCAACCTTATAAATCAAAATCTTAAAAAGGTGTTATTTCACACCAATAGAAATAGTGTTAATAAAATTTTCATCAAACTTGCAGACTCCAAAATGAGAGAGCTCATAATTATCGTTATCTTTCCATTAGACCATCTTAATCAGTCCCTGTATCAATATGAACTATTAGCATTGTATCTGAATTGCATTATCATATAATTTTTTTATGTTGATTTTGCTTTTAAATATGTAATTAAGGAATGCTGTATAAAATGTTTTTATTATTATTAGTATTATTGATTTGTTATATAATTACAGGTAGTACTGAAAGTAAGTCGTCCAATAATAACAAGAATATCACCAGTAAGTACTTTGTTATTGAAATCATCATAATACAGTAATAAAATTTCCAGATAAAGTTTTTTGTTTGTTACATAATGTTAATTTAGCATTTATGTTTTGCAATAACAATCTATATTAATATTACAAATATAAAAGTATATGTGGTTTTTTTTTTTCAATCAATCACATCTTAATAAAGCTATTTATAACCATGAATTTTTTATAAGAAATTTCAGGTCCAATCAGAGAACGATGTTTTTTATCTTTTCAAATTTTTCTTGATTAGAAGCAATCAGAAAATTTTGCTTTCTGAACAGACAATTGCTACAAAATTGAAAACTGTTTGGGTAAATTGGTAGAACTGGCACAAATGAAAAAGTCTTTTATTGCTGTTTTTATCTTGTGAGATAAAAGGCATAAAATAAGTAGTTTCTGAAGCTAAAGTCTGAATGAAAGACAAAAAATTAATTTTCATTTAACTTATTTAATAGGGCAGTAAAAAAAATTATCTTGCAACACAATGTACGGATAATTATATCTTGTCCCAATAAGAAATCCAAGGCAGGAGATACACTGCTGATTTTTTTTTATGCAGTCTGCAAGTAATTTTCAAAGCTATGTTTTTCAATTTATTTATTTATTTTCGTAGAGAATTCCACAAAGCACATAATTTTAAATAGAAAGAATTATTAAAATCATTTTGTTATCTTCCAAGTAATGAGTTAACTTACATATATATGCACATAAAAACACACAGTAGTTGAACTAAAAAAAAATGTTTGAAGGAAAGTTATATAAACTTTTTGAAATCATCAGGATAAATCATTTTAAAGTTCTGTAGTATAATATGTAAAATTTGTTAGATGTGTTGCAGAAGGTAGAAGAGTGTGAGGTGAGTTTAAAAATTAAGTTTATAAAATTTAATAATTTTATACTCAACATTGAGTAGATGCTGCCCTGTATAGGTAATGTACAGTTAAATCAGTATTGTTTTCTGACTTATTATGCATTCTTTTCATAGGAGTGTTAACAATAACCTGTTAACCCATATGCACACACATGGAGTAGACCTTACCCCAGTCACATTTTTCTTCAATAAAATGGAGCAGGATATTTACGGAAACTGTTACAAAATCTTTAAATAAATATAAAACTCAGTATTTTTTCCCTAAATATAAGAAAAACTGTTGCATTTTACAATACACATAGATTTTTTTTAAAATGTATTTAGTCAAAAATATAATGGGAGAAAAATGGGCGAATTTTTACCTCATGCATGTGCTAAAGTTTAAAAAAAAATAGGCACGTGAGCTTATGGGTTTACAATATTCTGCCTACAATAAAATCACATGCACAATTTTTGTAATTATCTTTTCCTTCAACTTACTCCATGAAAAAAAAAAAAAAAATAAAAAAAAAAAAATAAATAAATTTAAAAACTAAAACTTTGAACCTACTCATTTATGTAAAAGGTACAATTGTATCATAAGTTTTAAATCCATCTTCATCAAAGCTTTTAAATTTCTATATCGTTTTTCCCTCTCTGGCTGTTTGTTTCTTCACACTACATCTTCAATAGACTATTTACAAATGATGTAATGCATTCATAGATCACTAGATGGTGTTAGTACATTGACCAACGTAGGTTGTTTCAATGTTTCTGTCTGAATGTTCTAGATATGGGGTGCATTTGAATAGTATTGTGGGCTTCATATGTTGTGACAGGATTGCTCCTTTCTAGATTTCTGACGAGAATGAAAGTCTTGACTTTCGGGAGGATTGATTCATAGGTTTGTTCAAAATTGAACTGGTAAATATGGTGGCTTTATCATAAACTGTTATATGTTCAATACAGAAATAGTTTATCAAGTGCAATAGTGAAATAGACTGTGATATATATAAACTGTCATCAATCTTTTTATAAGATGTTTTTATTTACAATTGCTTTTGCTTTCTTCTATCTATAATAGAAAAAAACTATTGTAAACAAAATTTTTTTCGAATTTAGAGGTCAGAGATCCCAAAAAACATGTTATTTTTTTTCAAAATGTCTGTGTGTATGTCCTCTTTGTATTACAAAAAGTGTATGAAGTTATGTGTAGAATTGAACCAAATTTCATTTATATGTTTTTGGCTATGGCCAGCAGCTCTCAGTTGAATTTGGGGATATTCTGCCGAAAGGGGGTGCAGTGATAGCAATTTTTGTTCCATTTTCATTATTGTATCATCAAAATGTGTATGAAATTCTGCATAGAATTTAACCAAATTTCATCTATATATTTTTGACTATGGCCAGCAGGTCCCAGTTGAATTTGGGGGGCACTGTAATAGTGATTTTCTGAATTTCACATAGTTGTGTTGTACATGAGCTGCTCGTGCAGCAAAAGATGCTTTACATCCAGGTAACCCAGTGATTCGCAAGCAGCTGACGTGCAACAGAATGAATAAAAATATTGATTTTATTGGTGCTGTGATAGCGAATTTTTAAGTATTAACATGTATGAGGTAGAAGAAAGTTTTAGTGATTGGCACATCCGAATAGTTATTTAATATATTGAATAAAGCTGTATTCAGTCTCAAACTTTCATCACCATTTCATTATGAACATTGCATAAATTAATCACATACATATTTTGCAGCTTTTTCCCCTTCATACTTATAGATTTATTTCAAGAAGAAAAAAAAAAGCTTTTTAGCTGTTATATTTTTGAAGCATGAACATTTCAGTTTAGCTTTCATTGTGTTTTAACCACAGTTAAATCTGCTAGATGCTATGAACATTTAGCTCACAGTATATGCAGCATATTAACTGAATAAGTTACTGCAGGTGGTCTTATTTAATAGCTTTTTAGGGTGCTACATGCATGTCTCTCAACTTTTACCACTTACTTTTTATAGAAACTTTAGCCTTATTCAATTGCAGAATTTCTAGGATTAAATAACACAAACATTTCTATTAAATAATAGTGGTAACAAAAAAGCATACAGTCATGAGCAGGGGATCTTTACAAATTTTATAACATCTGATAGCCAGTGAAAAAATTCTAGTCACTAATAAAAAATATCCCCCCCCCCCTTCATTAATTTTCAAAAGCCACAAAATTTTTTTATGAATTAATTGAGAAAAAATAATAACAAGCGCTGTTTAGAATTATTAGTTACATAGTTTAGAATAGTACATAATTTAGTTTTATAGATTTACTTCATATGAATTACTTATAATCACATATGTATTATTATTATTCATTAAAATGAATGTGATAGATTAATTAGTTTTAATTCTGAATACAGAAACCTGATTTTAAATTTACAAAAAAGCTTAAGCATTTTTTATCATTGTATCCGATTTTAGTTGCCACAGAGGCTGAATTGTCATCATTTTTTACTGTTTTATTGACCCCTCTCCCCTTCCTTCCACATTCTAATCATGTGACTTGCTAGCTGGCTAGAGAGGTAAAGAATGGCATTTTCTGTGCATAAGAGGGTGAATACCTTTTCAATTTTGTTCTTCCATTAAAAGTACAAGAAAATATGAAGATCACTGCTTGCCATGCACTAGTAAGGGTTGGGGAGAGAAAAAATACCGTTTGTGCTTATTTATAGGTCAATTCATAAATCACAAAAAAAAAAAAAAAATGCCAGATTAAATAGCTTGGTTGCAAGTGGTGATCTGGCGACAGTATTTGTCAAGCCCTGGTTATGAGACACTACAATGACAGTCATGAAACAAGCTACACTTTATTAAATTACTAATAAAAATAATATTGTAATATTTCTATAGAAAGTTAGTTCCATCTCCACTGATTAAATAAAAATAATGCAAAATGTTTTCATAAATAGTTTTATGAACTACCTAATAATATCTATGTTTTACAGTCAATTTTAGGCAGCAGATGGTGGTCTGACATGTTTTGGTTTCTCTTTGTGCCTTACACTGCTTTTACCATCAAGTAAGGAACTATTTCATCTTGATCTTAATTCGATTTCATTTTTTTCTATTTCATCATTATCACTTTATTGAATAACTTTGATCATATTGGTATACAAAATCTCACTAATTATTTTACTGTATTACTGTGGGGGAGGCTCGAAAGCCAAAGCACCACGACCAGAGGTCTATTGTACTATCCCCCCAGGTCTCCTAATTTTGAACCAATTCCAGATGAGAGACCTGCATCTGGATTGGCAACCCCAGAGGTAGCGCTTATACAGAACTTGGAGGACTTTGGAACCACGAACAGATTTAACGTGCACCAGCTCCCATTAACATACACGGTCCCACAGCAGAGGCAGACGAGATAGGATAGACGATGCACCCTCCCAAGCACTGACCGTGGTTGATGCTGCTTTGCTTTCGGCGATCTTATGAGAGCCGAACTTTACCGTCCGCGCCACTGCGGGACCACTAATTATTTTAAAACTTTACAATAATAATAACTCCATGATGTCTAATATCTTTAGACTTTCTTTTAAAATGAATACTTTTATACTAGAACTTAAGAAAATGACATTAAAAAAGTTATTTTATGAAAAAGTAATATTTATATGTATAAGTGATAATTATGTTCAAAATTTTAAATGTTTTTCCGATTAAATTATAATGAAGCACAAAATATTTGAAAAGCAAATGGAATGATTTTCTTGAAATGTGGTTCATATCTTTATATTATTATCTAATTTTGTCATAGTTTTTTTTTTTTTTAAATAAGTTAAAATGTTATATTTTTAAAGAAAAAAAAAACCTTGATTTTGATTTTTTTAATGCATTTTTTAAAACTGGATATGGCAAAAAACTTCTTTTCATGTAATTTAAATATTTTTTTGGTTACTTACGTGCAAAAATTGTAGAAGTACTGCTCCCTGCATTGCAGTCTGTTTTGCAACTATTGCAAATGACTTTAACATTAGGAGTTTCAAACTTTAAACCTTTATAATTCCTGAACTACTTGACAGAATGACTTCTCGTTTGGTATCCTAAGGTAAATTTTGCTGAAAAAGTCAAATATAACGTCAAAATTAGATGTTCGTACTGAAAATTTCACAGTTTGGTACAATTTCGGTATGAAGATGACCCTTTAAGCCTGTTTCTTCTTTAACATAAATTGAAAAAAAAAAACTATAATATCCAGTCTTTTGGGTTATTTTCTGTGACAATTTGGAAATGAAAATGTTGTGTTCGTGGGTGTTCTTTCTCTCTCTCTCTTTCTTTTTTTTTTTACCCCTGGACAACTGTATACTTATAGCTTGTAATAAAGTATGTTTTCTAAAAGAAAAACTATTAAATTTTACCATATTTTCATGCAGACAAGGTTCTTTAAATTCCTACATAATAAAATTTCACTGATGCAGCAGAACAAATGTACAAAGATTTTTTCTTTTTAAAAGTACAATTCCAGTATTATCTAGTTGACATATCTGGCAACTTTAACTATATATTTATTTAATGACTAAGAAAAAGCTCTTATGACTCAGTAAGTCAGTGTTTCTTGAAACCTGTTTAAAATATGTATTTATTTTTTAACTATTTACACTTATTTTTCATGAATCAATATTATTAAAATTCGCAGGCTTCTTGTTTTCAGAGCACATGGATCAATCATCACATCACAATCATATATTCATAACTCAAATTCTATACAGAACATTATTTTTGAGGCGATAATATGTGTATATGTCTGAGCTTATGTTTAATTGACTTAAAATAAATATGAATTTTACTTTTTGTTTCATAAACTAAAGTCTCTGATGATTAACAGATCTAATACAAACATATTTCATAGTCTGGTTTTCAAGTAGTTGAAGACTTAAAAATATACATATTTCCCAATAAATGTAACATCATTATAATTCAAAAGCCACCATTTTGTTTAAAAAAAAAAAAAAAAAAAAAAAAAATTGCTATTCACATGTTTTATTGCAGTTCAAATGCAATTGAATGTGTCTTTGGCTAGTGAGTTTTTAACATACAGATATGTAATATAGTGCATAAAAAGTACATTTCAACTATGTAATAAACTCAAAATTGATTATTTTTGAGAAATATACATAATTGTTTTTCAGATTTTTACCAGTTATACGCAGAGCAGATTTTGAATCAGCAGAAGCATTTTGCAAGAATGTGCAGGAGTGTATGTGCGAAGAGCTGTCATTAGAAGAAACAAATTTTACATCTGCAGATAAAGTAGAATTTGCTAAATTACACTTGCAATCAAAATGAAATTTTAATATGAAAATACTTCACCAGCCTTGTGTTCTTTCTTACCTGCTGTTCCATATTTGAAATATAAGGGAACAAATTTATATATACAACTTGTTATATATACATATAGTAACTAATATATTATGTAGATTTTTAAATAAAAATATTTTTTGTTATCTATGATAAAATAAGTCTTATTTGTTATAAAAGAAATATTTAATGCCAATTTATTTATTGTATAGATGTTGAGCAACCTAGAACTATAAGATTTGATAAGCGAATCAGCTGCAATTTTCTTTTTTAATTTTAAAACTTTTGTTCACATTTTTTTTCTTTTTTCACAAATCATTGTTTGAATTGACACAATTCTAACTCTATTCAAGATTATGTTTGAAAAATGATTTATGCCATGAACATTGCAGTTTATTATTTAAGTTAGGAGCTTTTTACAAGGCTCAGGTGAATTATAGAGTTAACCATCTTTTGCTACGGTTGTGATTCAAATTTCCTTCATGTTTACTATATCACTATAATAGTTTCTTCTTGAGAAAGTATTTGCAAAGATTTACGCAGAATTCTTACATTCTCCAATATCTGATGTTATCTAAGATTTTAGAAATTTTTTACTAATTACTAATAACAACATGTAATTAGAAAATATAGTAAAACCTCCATAATGAATATTGAATAGCAGACATTTCTATTTAACAAACACTTTTTAAACCCCCAATATCTATATATTTGTGTGTATTTATTTCTGAATAGTAAACAAATTGCACGGTCCTGAAGTTTTCGCTATACAGTGATTTCACTGCATTTTCACATTTGAAAGAAAATTCCTGTGAAAAAAGAATAAATGTTCCCATGTAAATTATTCTCTTTTAAAAATTTTGAAATCAACGTAATTTTATTATTTGTGAAAATGCATTTTGCAAGTAAGGTTTGACTGTTTTTTTGTATAGGCTCTTGGGGATCAACATTACTTGAAATTTTCTGTTAAAGTATGACAAGAAAGATTTTTTTTTTGTACAAACTGGGATAATGATAATCTCAGAAAAACAAGGGGTAGGAATGAATAACCATTTGAATTTTAAATTCTGACAAGAAAGATTTAATCATTTCTTTACAAGTTGGGATAATGATAATACCCCTAGAAAAAAATCCTAGAAAGAATGGAATTAATATTATACTTAATTGACAAAAAGCAGGTGGGATAACAATAATTCTACATAAACTGAAAATAAGTATATATGTGGAATATGAGAAATATGTGAGGTATATGAATCAATATTATCTCAAACTCTTTTACTACCTCAGCCAGGGTTGCCAAAGGTGACAATTTTTTAAAAAATTATTATTTGTCCACCCTAATTTCCAAACATTAATCATCATTGTAGTTTTCTACTAATTGTTGGAGTAATTATTATTATTTTTTTTTAAATACTGGTGGACAAAATAATAATAAAAAAAAAGTCACTTGTGGCAATCCTGCAAAGTGCAAAATGAGTTTGGACTATAGGTCAGATTATGCCTTACAAAATAGGTTTAGTTCATCTATAAACTGACTTGAATGAACCGGACACACTTGAACTAACACAAGCTTAACTTTGTGTTTTTTGGGGTAAAATGTTTACACACCATAGTTATCATCTTCTGAATCAATTTAGTTTGTCCCAGGTGTCATTTCAACAACATATGTTCTTTGTTATACAGGAATTTTCCTTAGTTCTCAAAACTTGTAGAAATGTGTTATACTGTGGTTTTCGCTTAACTAATGAACAATGAAACAGCAGAATGGTATTACAGGAATACTATGTTATAAGGGGGTTTTCCCCATTATTTGAACTGTACAAGTTGAAAAATTTTCAGCTGAGTGTAAAAGAGTCCAAGACAGGAATCAAACCCAGAACTTCTGGCTTAAATTGTCAATGCTCTACAAACTGAGCTTACATGGCCAACACAAAACACTGAGACAATTTTTTAACAATATTATTTGGTCTGCCTTATCCCAAATAGGACACTTTTTTACTCATTTGGAAAAAAAAAAATCAACTCGTATGATTTCTTTATCAATCGGTTTGATTGAATTAAAATATTTAAATTTATTTGAACTGCCATTTTATATAGTGGTTACCTGTACCTATTAGGATTCTGTTGTTATAAAAATTTAAGAATTGCTATTTCTAGCTCAAAATCTCTTTATTTTATATTTTTAATGATCATATTATTTTACTGAAAATTTTATTTATCATTGAAAAAAATGTACTTATTATTGAAAATTTTATTTATTCACAAACTGAAAAGAAAAAACTTGGATGTTTGAGAAACAAAAATGTAATCTAAGTTTTTAAAGGTGTTTTACTACTCTTTAGACATTGAAAGGGAATTAAATTGTTATTGATGCAATATAAGGAAAAATAATTCTATCTAATTTTCAAGATTTTGCACAGCTAGTGTTAATACAGTAAACTCCCTCAAATCTGCACATTGTTTCTGATGTAAACAATGAAACTTGCAGTTAAGACGTAGGTGTAAAATTCAAGCATTTTTTATTTTTATATCATTCTGTACACATTTTAATATGTAATTCTGGTTAATATGATTCAACTTATGTTTTCTCATGAAGTAAATATAAATTTATTTCTGAAAAAATTCAAGATAGTGCTGATATCAGTGGTAATTGCAATATTTTTACCAAATAATTTATGTATTATTAATCAAGCTTTTTTGGTTATTAAGTATGGCTATACATGAAATAAAACTTTGTTATTTTAAGATTTTGATGTGAATTATTAGGGTAAATTTATAAGGCAAGTTTCACTGAATTCAAGAAAAAATTCTCATCATCATCATCATTATGCATATTTAGTTATACATTATTAATTATTTAATTGACTTTTACTTTTAATATTTTATTATTTTACTTAATAATAAGCATTCATTATAATTTTGAATGCATTATTAAATTCAAATTACTGTTTCATAAATATAAACAAAACAGTGACCAGAAATCTGCAAAGTTCTAAAATCTGCACAACCTCTGGTTTTAAGCTATGCAGATTTAAGGGGGTCTACTGTAATATAAAGAAGCTGTTGAATACCCCTTGTCCATTATCAAATTCTGATTGAAATCCTTTTCCAGAATCACTGAAAAACAGAACTCATGGTCATGTCTTTCTGCTGTAGTTGTACAATGATATTTTAAAAGAATAAGAATTGGGACTTTTGCAGGTTTCTGCTAGTGGTTGGGTATAAATAACTAATTTGCTATTTTAAACAGATTTTCAGGGTCATAAAAATCAGAAAATGTTGTCACGAGGGAGTATTTAGGATTAATAGTTATTCTATGTAAAAAGGAAATTTTACAATGAGAAAATTAATCTTGAAAAGAATTTTAAATGTTGTTAACAATTTTCAACTGTATGCTTTTCGGTATAGGGCTCAGAGCACATTTGAAGATAAATAATAGAATATTTAGAAAAACATCAGAAAATCAGGAGAAATATATAAATATATATTCAAGGCAGGAGTATGTGAAAACACGAGAAAATCAGGAGACTTAGAATTGCATTTTTTTTTGTGAGATATTAAGTGTACATATAAGTTTTAAAGTGTCTTAAAAGTGTATATATTAATAATTGAAAATAGTTTCCAGCAGAATTCACTTGCAGACAATTAAAATGTTATAATAATTTTAAAACAGTACATGCAGCATATCACTCTCCTGCTTTTATTTCAATCTTTTGCATATATGCTTTTAATGCTTTAAAACTTATTTGTACATCTCATATAAACCTATAACACATATTTTGAACTAAAAAAGTAGCTATTAGTTTTTGAAAAGTGAATTGAAATTTTCTGAAAAATACATACTTTAGTCATATCAAAAATATTTTATTTACAACACTTGTCTCACTATAATTTTTTTAAAATACTTCTTACAATAACAAAATATATACAATATTTAAAAATGAAAATAAGAGAAGAAAAAAAAAATAACCAATAAAACTTTACTGTACAAAATATCAATTTAGTTTTACATAAAAACTCTTGGTGAATAGTTAGCAGGTATTGTTTTTTAGTTTAATAACCCTCTTTGCAATGAGCGTCTTTTGCATTTCTTTTACTTCTTCGGCACTAGTTTTTAAAAATTGTAATTTTCACCTTATTTAATTGCTGAAAATCTGTGATAAGGTGAAAATTTCTATATTAAAATACTGGAGTTCATATTCAAGGATTCCATGCACCTTAAATGGCACATATGTGTGATGCTTTTTGCAAAAGGGTTAAATTATGCTATCTTTTAAGTTTCAGAAGAATAATAAAACATGAACAGAAATGAATAACATTAAAATGGTCAAGGACACAAAAATCTTTGGGGTTGGGGGGAAACATATTTGCTTTTAGGTCTTAACCACTTCAATGGCTGCCCCGAGATAAATCGGGGGTAATAACACTGTTTCCCTATATATGCGGCCGTTGAAATGGTTAAAAAAGAAGTTTTTAGAATAAAAGAGTGCAAACCATATATAACTGCCCTAATTAGATCAAAACTTATATGATTTTTTTTTATGTTGTGTAGTTGCAAAAGCTTCTTACAAGATTTAAACACAATTGTCTTAGAAAGTCCTTTTTCAAGATTTGTCATATTTAAACTGATATCTCTAAATTTCTATGAAAGATAAAGCTATACTTTATACAATGTTTTCATTAATATATTCTTTGAATTGTCTTCAGAATTTTTGTTTTGAGAGAGAAAAAAATTGAAAATATGACGCTCAAAGTAAAAAATATTCTTTGTTTCTCTTTTAAAATAATTGTTGGCGCCACTCTTGGTGAAAAATGTAAAACCAGAAGTTGTTTGTCATTCGTATCTTGCAGTAGTCTCCATGGGGAGCTCTGTAAAAAATCCTTTGTTAATAAACATGGTTTATAGTTACATTTAATTAGTCGAATTTTTTATAAATCGTTAAATTCATACAGTCCATTTGCCTTAACACTAAACAATAATAAAATTTTTTATTTAAATATTTCTACTAATCCTGAAGTCAAATTAATAATTATTATTTTCTGTAGCCAAATAGGAAAGAAGTATGCAAAAAGAGTTATTCTTTGAAAAGATATATCAAATGTAAAAATGGCTAAAATGTTTAAATTTTTAGAAATGAAATTTAAATTTTTTCTAAATATTTCACACATGAAAAGGAATTTATCTATAAACACACATTTCAAGAAAAATAAATGGTAAAAAATATTTATAAATAAAATTATAAATTTTGTGTCCTGGACTCATTTTAGAACTCAAAGCAAAACAGTAGCGAATGCTCTTTAAAACAATGAAGAACATTTTCCCAACAGCAAAACACATTTGTCCTTATACAAATATATTTTTGTTTTTAGTTTTGAATAAAGAAATGCAAATATAACAGTAATCACTGTTTTTATGAGAATTTGGCGATCATCCTAGAAGAGAACTCAATGTCAATGTTCTTTTACAACAAAAATGCACCTTTTTTGCCCTTGTCATTAAAATGTAGTTAATTAACCTGTAGTAATGCTCTTTTTTCAATACATATATTTTTGTATCTACCTATACTGGCATATTTTTCACAGCTTTTTTTTTGCCATTTCTGTATGCCAAAACTAGAAAATGCAAAAATGCATGCAAGCTTTTATTTTATTTTTTATTAATTATTTCAATAAGTGAGCAAGTGATTAAACTGAATATTTTATGAACAAAACGGTTAAGTCATACACACACACAAAATAATAATTTCAACAATTTTTGAAATGAAATTTTAAACTGTATGAATAGAGTTTTTATATTTTATTCGCCAATATTAAAAAAACACTGGGTTTCTGGGAGAATATCGACAGAATTTTCAAAAATTGTTATTGAAAGTTAAGTCAAATGATTTTTTTTTTAGGGGGGGGGGGGGGGGGTTATATTGAATTTCTATAATTTTTGCTACACATTTAAACTATACATGGAAATGAATTTTCATACAACATATTTTATGCACTCTTGACTAAAAACACGAAACACAGAAAAATAAAAGGTAAGGAAATTTTGAATATTTGTTTTTTTTCTCCATTCACAAATTAAAAAGATGATTCCACAGATTTAAAAGTGACATCCTGATTAGTTACACAAATATTTATCACATACTTAAAACTAGAAGTACACATAACACAGAAAAGTAAACAGATTTAAAAGCGGCATCCTGATTAGTTACACAAAAAATTATAAGGGATCTTCAACTTTTGATAGCAGAGGGTCACATCAATAAATTTTTAAAGTTTCATAGGCTACCCATATAATAGTTGAGTAGTGTATACAAAAGGCAAAGAATACATACATGCCAGGCTACCTACCTGCAGATTGTATATATACAATACGATCGTATACATACAACCTATATATAGGTGCTGTAGAATTACAGAATATATTCATTTATTTACTCTTTTTTTTACTTGATTCATTAAAAACACCTTACTTATTTATATTTGTCTGAAATATTTAAATTTTCACATTTGTTTAGAATTTCAATACAATTACCTCATTAGTAGTATATAAAAACAATAAAATTGATTCGCCAGATGGCATAAGAGTTAAAGATGCTAACAACACTGTGTTTACTTCAGTAACAGCATCATATTGATACACCAGTAAGCATACATATAAGCAATCAAAACCTATTAGCATAAACAGGTAATGTTTGCCTCGCGAAATTCCAGCCTTTTCCATGAAAGTAGTAAATTCACTTCTCTGGCATTTGCCTTGATGTGGAGGGAAAATAGACTGCAAATTGTGTTTATCTTTGCCAACTGCCATCCATGTTCAAAATAGTCATTTAATATACATTTATTAAATACATAACATCATTAAAAATGGTAAGTAATATAAAAGCAAATTAAAATAATACAAAACAGTAATTTAATATCTATTTTTTAATACATAACAGTACTTTTCTACTATAGGGGCCTTGGCATAAAAAAAAAAAAAAAAAAAAAAAAAAAAAATTGGCACAATTCGGGTTTCAGAAAGTGAGATTTTGCTGCCAAATCATATAAACAGCTATGAAAACAAACTGGATGAAATTTTATGTTTGGTTATATATGCATTTATATGTGTATTTATATCTATATATAAACATTATATATATATATATATATATTGTTTTTTATGTACAATTTACTTCTGCTTGTATATTAAAATATATACATGGCTTCTTTATATTACATAAATTATATATATATTGAAAAAATTGCTTGTGTACATGAAACAGTGAATAAGTGGCCAAAAAATTTATAATGTCAAATTTCTCGCCAAGGTTCCTATACTGGAAAAGTATCTACATAACATCTGTTTAGCTGGTAGCTTTTAGCGACAAAGTATACTTACGATGATACTTTTATTTGAGGCGGGATGATATGCCTGCTGGAATGAATATAACACATATATATCCTACACATGAATATATTATACATTTGTATGTATACTATATCATATTATATATAATACTTTTGTAATTGTTTTTAATGTGGCAACTACATAATATTAACTATGCAGTTACAATGTATAATAAAAAAAGAAATAAGAGTTACAATATTAGTATTACAGCAGTGACATTGTTGGCGCGATGTACAGCTTCATGGCACAGATAACATATAAGTAACAAAAATTATGTACATTAGAGATGAGGAGGCTCAGCCCAAGCCTGGACTGATGTGGTCTCAGGCTCAATTTTTATACCAGTCTTCGATCTTGGGCTCAAAGTGAAAATTTTATTTATTCACAAATTGAAAAAGAATATAGTTTAAGTTTCTTAAAGTGTTTTAGAATCCTTTAAAAATCTGTTTGGAAAGAATTTGAATTGTTATTGATTGGCGTATAAGGAAAAATATTCTATCTGATTCTGAAAACAGTGCACGGTCAGTTTTAGTGACATAAAGAAGCCATGGTATATTTCTTGTCTATTCTCACTTTCTGTTTGAAGTCCCTTTTCCAAAATTACTGAAAAATAGAACTCATGTCTAATTAAGTTTTCAGCAGAACTGAAATTCTGCTGGAAATAAATGAATACAAAGCTCACGTTTTTCTGCAATAGTTGTACATACAACAATATTCTAAAAGAATAAGAATTATGAACATATTTCTGCGTATAATTAAAAAAAATTACTATTTTAAATAGATTTTCAGGGACATAAAAATTGCAAAACATTGTCATGCGGATTGATTGGTTGGTTGGTTGTGGACACTACAGTCATATTTTGCACATGAGGGCTAAACAGACCGGGACCTCTATTTAAAGTGGAATCCGACCCACTACAAAAATCCATGCCTTCATCAGGATTCGAAACCTACACCTTTTTGTCTATTAGTGAGCACCTTAAACATTAGACAAACAGCTGGGCTGTCATGAGGGAGTATATAGGACTAATATTTATTTCTATGTAAGAAAAGTATTTAAATGAGAAAATAATTATTTAAACAATTCAAAAAGGTTATTAAACATTTCGTACTGCATATTTTCATTATCGGGCTCAGTTTTCAAATCGTCAGACTCTGGTAGGCCAAGGCTCAGAGAAAAGAGTCCAAAATAATCTCATGTGCATTGAATAGCTTTTCCCATATGCTGTCTTTTAAATCTAAAGAAGACATTTGACTTAATAAAATGTTTTAAAAGCTTTTTTGATGTAACAGTAAATTTTCTTAATGTCCAGAATCACACGCCAACCCACTTAAAATACTGTCAGTGGGCCACAGGTTGAAGAATCCTACTTTAAATAAATAGCACTATGCAGAGATCTATCAAGAAACAAACTTATTACAAGAAAACCGGCTAAGACTTGAACCACAAGGAATTGGAAAAAAGTTTAGTTTTTGACAGTTTCCTGTCTTAGTGTAATTGCTTTTTGTTGGAACCATGATTTTTTTTTTTTTCATTTTAGGCAGAATTTAATCATAGGCAGGTTCTGTTTTTGCAAGTTTTATTGTATTTAGAGTGACTGATAGTACTAAATGCAATTTTTACAATGTAAAAACAGACACATCAATGAATACAGACAAAATATTATACATTTCAAGAAGCTCTCTGAAATTTTTAGAGTTTTTTTATATCATTTTTCCACATTAAAAAAAGATTGTTTGTTAACAATTTAACCATTTTTCTAAGCTGCTAAATAATAATAATAGTAAAATAAATAAAAGTTATTTTATGAAGATACTAACATTTCCTGCTTTTAAATTTTTAATTGATGCTCCATGATAATAATAATACACATTAATGCAATTAAGGGAAATGAAATGAAATTTCAATAATTTAAGCTTTCAACATAAAGTTTTAATTTATATCTAATAGAAAATACTAGCTGATTTTTAATTATATAAGAATAAAGAAATTTAATTTGCCTGCAAATTAAAACTATCATTTATATTTAATATGAAATTCATCATATTAAATATCACTGGTTATTCACAAAAGATAAAAGTAATCTTTTTTTAGAATTTTTATCTGCCAGTGGAAACACATTTGTGGATAAAATAACAATATTTAAAAGAGCATCAGAAAATCAGTAGAAATGGGTTTAAAAATAGGAGTATGGGGGAAAAGAAAGAAAGAAAAAAAAAACGATAAGAGTCTCTATCGAGCTTCAGAGACTTCAAAGAGAAAGTCTATAAAAGCAAGTTCCTCTCTTTAAAAAAAAAAAAAAAAAAAAAAAAAAAAAAAACCTATAAAATCTCAACTATATGCCCTGTTTTAAAAATAAGCCTTCATCCCAATTTAAACAATTATGATTTTCTTTTCCACCTCTAAAAATAAACCTTCTCCAGTTTTTTACTTTTTGTGGAAAAAAAATATTAGTTATATAAATCCCATTTTTATTTAATGTTTTATAATTTTTTTTTTTTTTTTTAAATAATTTTTTTTTGGAAAAATCCCCACCCCCTCCTCTTTAAAAAATATTCAGGGGGATGGAATTCAGAATTTCTACATGACTAACAATATTTTGAAGGTAAAAACATGAAAATTTAATGTATTTGCCAATGGATAGCAGCTGCTGTTTTATTTCCAAAATTGAATTTATAAATAGGCTTATCTTTCTAATTTATTTACCTGTTATACTTTGGATTAAAAACAAACACAGTTTTGTTGAATGAATTTACTGTTAATCTGGGTTATAAATTACCTGAATTTGCATTTCATAAAATTAATAGTTTATAATTTGGATTTTTATGAAATTCACATGAACTGACTGATGAAATTCATGGTTTTTTTTTATTTTTTTATTTTACTGATTTTGAATTTGTAAAAGATAGTTTATTATTCAGACTTTGCTAATCCAGTATTATAATATTCTTTCTCCAACAATAAACAGAGTCACTATGCAATTTGTTATTATTCCGTTATGAAAAGCGAAGGTTTTTATACTTTTCTTGTAAATGCAGATCTTTACTTAATGATTTTCTTTAATTTCTATTTTTTATTTACTTTTTATATTTCTATTTCTGTTTTTTATTTACCTTTTATATTTCTAAATTAACAATTATATCAACATCTCAATTACAAGCCTCTCCCTTAATTCCCCTGGTTTGGGTTTTACAAAGAGGGAGCTTATAATTGGAATTTTATGGCAAATCATTTGGATAAAAATAAGTTACAAACAGTTGCACTGGGGATAGCTTTCTGTCTAATTACGATTTTCCAGAATTTGTCCATAAAATTTAATTATCACATAACAGTTCTGACAATCAGTAATAAATATTCTCATACGTATAACAATAAATGATTTACAGTTACTACAACATTTTCAAATTTATACCACATTAAATTACATACAAAAATATCAGATGACATTGACAATACATATCAGACATACTGTTCTTGATCAAGAAGTTAAAATACTCAATAGGTGTCCCATCAGACAAAAAAAAAACAACACCCGGATTGCCAGATTTTTTAACAAAATTTTGAGTATTCTTTATTAACAATTGTTTCGTCATATGTTTTCTTCTACTCATATATGCTGGCATACAGATCTTGTGTTAATCTTATATAAGCCTCTTTTTCTTCAGGTGTCATTCTAGCCACAAGTTCTTCAGTCACTTCATTTAATGCATATCTTTGATCTCCTACTGTGACCATTAAATTATCTTCCTCATCACTTTCCATTTCTTCAACTTCTGCAACTAAAATAAATATTCGTTATTAAAATAATAAAATGCAAAATAATCAATAATATAGCTATGCAATAATTTACATTATATCATTTATGTACAACTAGCTGACCCACTCAGTGTTGCCCATGATAAAACCTTAAACAAACCCCAAATTTGTATGAATTTATATCTTTAATGAGAAAATCGCATAGAAACACTTACTTTTTTCAAGTAGAATCGTTATATAGTTTTAAAAAAAATAGCTTTTGTTGTCCAAACCTTTGAAATTTTCAATAATCATAAATATAACGGTTTTTACAGACCGTGTAAAAATTACATCATAAATATTGTTATCTGGTTGTAAAATAAATATGTTTTCTTTTTGCGTCGGGTCTGTTAACATAAAAAAAACAGTATTCGTTGTCCGATCTCTCTGAAATTTTAGTCATTTATAAATATGACTGTTTCCAAGTCTTCTATAAAATTATATGAAAATATATGTGAAAACGTTACCCGAAGTCGAGCGTGACTGTAGAAAATATGCTGTTACTATGGGTTTTTGCCAAAAATATCTCAGATTTTATTTTTCATTTTTCTCAGATTTTTAAATACTTGTTATCGCCCGAACGCTTCGAAATTGTTGTAGGTGATGTAAATTTGGTCTACCGGGATGTTCTAAAAAGATTGTGTCAAAATATGAACGTTTAGTAACTTTTAGCATAAGAAATAAAATCTTCTCGTGAGGCACGAAATGACCTGCATTTGCCGGTGTTTTTGAAAGGGTTAAAATTTGTATTTTAAAAAAATAATTATACTGTCTATTAGAAGAAGGTTTCAGATCTAAGAGCATATGTTTGGTTTGTCTGTAATCTCTAAAATTGTGCTATTAAGGGGTGTTGGCATAAGGGAGAAAACATAAACCCAGGAAAACGACCATTTTTCAAAAATGTTTTTCAAAGGGTTAACATAACTGTTTTTCCGAATTGATTATGGCATTGGAGACATAAGAGTACGATCTTCCAGAATGTCCTTTTCGTTTTTAAATAAAAAGAAACAGTTTAGCCGATGGAATTTTAAACAGAATTGTGAAATAAATGCATTCTTCATGTAAATGGTTCTTTATTCTCATGCACTGCAGTAAATCGGATTCTGTGCATGTGCGAGTTTTGAAAGCTGGCTCGCAAAAAAAGAGATGAGTTATTGATCAGTTTTTAATTGGGTAGTTCTGAAATTAAGTGGAAATTTGAGTTCCAATCAATTTTTTTGTACTTTTATGCAAATAATTGTTCAACTAAATAGATATTTGAAGGCACATCTAAAACTTGTATTAAAAAATACTTTAAAATAAATTTTAAAATTTAAACTATTTAAAAAAAAATAAAATCATACTAAATGTCACCTCCATGGTATATCCCTCCATGCCTGTTTTTACTTTACAACATGAATATATCTCATAAGATAAATGAAGAGAACCGTATAAAATACATTACATTAACAAATGGATGTACTTTATTTACTTTTTAAAAGAAAATTTATATTAAAAAAATAAATTACAGACCAAGACGCTTATGTCCCCAGAATTATAGCCAATTCCATGACATATCAGTTATAGTTATATAAAAATCTACTGGATGGCAGCATAATCTAGAACTTGGGATACAAATTAACTATAGGAAGCTACTTGTTGGATGGAATACTTCTGAAGCATACTCAGTTGTTATTTCATTTAATTTTAATTTAAAACTTTTAATTACCATAGTGTACTTTAATTGGATGTCAACTCATTAATCATGTCAATTTTAAAAATAGCTGAATTCTGTTGATAAATAGCTTTAAATTTCTTTATTTAATTTTGTATCCAAGTAGCATTTGGCCAATGTTGTGCATAGTTTAGAAAATATTAGACCTAATCACAGATATGTCACCTCCATGCCATTTTTGTAGCATGGAGGTGACATTTATTTATGTAAACACTATTTTAAGGGTGCTTAAAGTATATTTTTAATTATTGAGCCTATATTTTTATTTTAGGAATAATTTTACATTAATGAAAATATTTTTACAAATTGAAAATTTTTAATTCTAAAATATTCAATTTTGTATAAGTTTGATTTATTAATGCCTTGTAACATTTAATTTTAAATAAAAATAAAATAAACCTTAACCTAGAATCATGATTTATTTATCTTTAAAACTTTAAGAAAATATTGGAAACACAACTTAAACACAACAATTTGTATTTTTATTTTTTACAAATTACCAAAGTAAAATTTCCACTTAATTTCAGAACTACCCAATTAATATTTTTGTTAATTTTCAAAGTATTAAAATTCTGAGACTCAGCTGCACCAGGCCAGGCCTTGCACTATCCACGCCTAAATTTTCAGACTTCTAGGTGGGCTATATTTTGCTAGCCATCGCAGACAAACATACATACACACATACATACACAGAGCGAAACTTTCTTTTATTAGTATAGATTTAATTACTTTTATAGCACAATGCAAACTCTGAAATCCAGTCAGCCATAAATCGGAATGATCTAGATTAGTGGTTCTCAACCTATGTGTCACAACACACCACTGTGTCATGAGAAAACCTCAGGTGTGTCGCAAAAATTTTCAGTCAAGTTCTATCAAAAATTTGAGAATTAACAAAAGTATCACTACTTCATTACATACAATTTTCTATGTTATATAATTTATTTTGTAATTAGGTTTAGTGACACAAAGCAGCATTTATTTTAGAAGCTCATTTCAATGTTGATAAACTCTTTATAAGAGCATAGCTGCCATTTTTTTTTTCAAGTTAAATAAACATAAAACCAGAAAAAGTATTAATGAAACATTTCTTGTTTCTAAGTGGTTATTGATTAAGTTCCTTTATTGAATAAAATATATGTTTAATTTTATTTTAAAAAATATACCATTTTCTTTCAGGTAACAAAAAAAATTATGTTTGACAAATACTATTTTTTTTTTATTTATTTAATATGTATAATTTAATACTATTTATAATAATTTTTTTTCATTTAATAGTGCATTATACAAAGATGATTTCTTGACATTCTTTTCATTTTTTGAATGGTTGCAACCAAAAAAATGTATGATATAATTTCTCACAGGTTATCTAGTCCAGCTCAGATACAAATTTCCCTGATTTTTCCAGGTAAAAAATACAGGTATTAAGATTTTGTGATGTCATATACAACAAATCTTAACGTCTAGGGATTTCAGAGTAGAACTTTCACAACTAATTCTAAAGCACAAGTCCAGACTAGAGGGATGAGAAAATAGTACTAAAAATCCTAATAAACCATCACTCAAAAAAATATGAGACTCAGTTTAACTCACACACTTTTAACTTACAATTTCATTTTTTATTTTCTACAAAAGATAATTTCAAAATGACAGAAGAAATAAAAATCTATGATATGGAATTAAGTGAATGTGACAATAAACCAACAATACCCAAACTTTGAAATGTTGTAGTTGCATGATGTACCTTACACAGGTTTTTTTTTATGATTATTTTAAGAGTTTGGGAAGAAGATTTAACAATGCTCATAAAATTAGAAATCAACAAAACCAAACAAAAAGAAGACTTCTTTGACAGACATTTTTAAGTTAATGGTTGTTTTATTTGTTAAATACACAGTATAATATATTTTAATAATTATATTTTTCCAGTTAATAACAATTTTAAAATAAACATTTTGTAGTGATGATTTCCAAATGAATTTTCTTCTTTTAATGTGTTTTTTTTTTTTTTTTCATAGTGAATTAAGAAAAAAAAAAATGATGCATATTATGATTATGAAATAAACTAATGTTAAAGCTCATGAATAAGTTTCATTATTTGCAAATTTAATGTAGTTTCATGAATAAGTTCATGTTCATTAAAAAATGAATGTAACCAATTTTAACTGCATTAAATAAAGTAATTCAATTATACCAACATTTTGCTTAAAGTGTTACAATGATCAGATTCCAATGTTGGCAGTTTAATAAAGAATAATTCATTACTAAAATACATTTTTGTACAAACATTTATATAAAATTTTACATAAAATTGTTTAGTGTAGAATAAAATTTAGTGCCATGCTTAGATTAGAGCAATTGGGAGAAATAGAGGTCTGCATAGGCCGAAATTTCCAGGCCTGGGCCCGGCCCGACCCATACAAAAAAAAAATTCGGCCCGACCCGACCCGATATAAAAATTAAAAGTTCGGCCCGGTATGAAAGCTAAAAGTTTGGCCTGAGCCCGGCCCGGAAAAAAGTTAAAATCTCGGCCCGAGTAAATTTCTACAAAACATGATTTTTACGTCGATTTGGTTAAAAATTTGCCTCGTAGGAGGAGATCTAACCAAAAATTCCTATACTAGCTTTTTTTTTTCATGTTTATAATCTTCATTTTTATAAAGGTGCGGCAAGCTGGAATATTTATTTTTTTAATAAATCTCTATTTGTTGTATGTATGTGTTTAAGTTATCATCAATATTGTTAATCCATATGAAATGTTAAAAATCAGAAAAATGCTATACAGTAAAATTTTCTAAGATGGAATTGCATAGGGAAGAAAAAAAAAATGAGCTATAGACAATTGGCCTTCTTATCAGGTGTAAATGTATTATATATTATTTTCTTATGTATTAGTACATTCATTTTTAATGGATCAACACATTTTTCAATTTAAGGCAGGATTCCGTCATAAGCGGGTTCCTTTTCATACGTTTTACTATATTTTAATTTAGCCATATTTTAATAAGTGTAAAAATCTACTATTCTTTAAAAAGAATAAATTTTAATGTTTAATTATAAAATAATGGAGATTTAAAAATGTATGCATGTTTTGCAAATAATTTTGTGCTAGGTCTTATTTTACTGATCATCGAACGGACCAAGCACACCGAGACAATGATTTTCATACGGGTCAAAACCAGGACTAAAAATTTTGAGGCGTGAAGACTAGGAAGAATGAAACCAGTCCCAGCTCTGTACGGAAAAAATAATTTAAGGCACGGCCTTATCCTTCAGGAAAAAAGTAAGGCCCGTCCTGGCCCGAGTGCCATGAAGGAAAATAGGCTCGAGCCCGGCCCGCGGGCCGGGCACGGGCTTCGGACCTTGGCCCGGCCCGTGCAGATCTCTAGGGAGAAATATGAAATGTGTCCAATGAATAAAAGTATTTGGTATATTTTCTATAACCTGCATGTCTTAAAAGATTTCTAAAAATCCACTCGCCCCATTAAAAAATTTACTCACTACTGGTGAGTAGACTGATGTAATATCACACTCCTGTTAATATGCAAACATGAATTTGAATATAAATGCATGAATGAATCTTACCAGGTTCCATGAAATGTTGAACTACTTTTACACTATCTTCTGATCCACTGCTACTATCTTCATTATTATTAAGACCAGGAATAACAATTTTGGCAGTCTCAGCAGTTTTCCTTTCATGCTGAAGAAGTGTATCCATGATATCATCTTGTTTTGAGTTAACAGAACCGGTGATGTCAATTACTGTATTACTTATCCTATCCTTACCCCATGCATCTGAATATGCCTGAAAATGAAAAATGTTTGCACTTTATTGGGTTAATTCAAAGAAATTTATTCAGTCTAAGTAATTAGATATTATTTAAATTTCAGCACAGAAGTACGAATAAGTCTAAATCAAACAAAATAACAAAGAAAACAAATAATAATTATTTTTTTTAATCAGGCTTTCATTAAGGCCATTTCTAAAAAAAAAAAAAAAAAAAAAAAATCCCCATGGAATTTTCTGACACATTTTTATATGTAAAAGCATAACACTGGCAGGCATGACTATTGGAGTGATTTCGAATTTAAAAAAAAGATTGTTTTTCGATAAATGAATTGCATCTTGAGTTATAAGCAACTTTTGTCTTATAACTACCTTAACCCTTTAGCGGGCGGTGGTCACAAAAAAGGATACCTACTTTTAATTCCAAAACTGACAAACGGCACCAAGAATATTTAATTAAAATTTTCCTTTTAGAAAGTAAGTGAAAATCAGCAAGTTATTCTTTTCTAAAGAAATCGTTTGTAAAATCTGGTGTCAGTCCATTATTTCATTATTTTACAAACAGATTTATTCCGCGCCGGAAAGGGTTAATAGAGCTGTTGTGCCTTGAAATTCGGTTCAAAACACTAACTTTGACAGCATTTTCTAAAAGATCTTCTACTTTTACATAAAAATGGAAAATCTATTTGATTTCACAGCTTCTGAATAAGAGCATCTGCCAATCTTGTGCATTTATTAACAAAAATGGATTCAGGAATGTGTCAGAAAGTAACATCCAGTTTGAATTTGAGAACAGCCTTAAATAGGCACATCATCATAGAATCAATACCTAAAATGTTTTTATAGATTTAATTTTCACCATCAAAAAGTTGATATTTAATACCAACACACTACATCTTCAAAAAGCTATTTTTCTAAATTTAAAGTATTTTTTACTATGCAATACTTTTTACTTAAGGCTGTCAAAAACTTGTGTTTTATAAAGTAAAAACATATTCATAGAATCCATATTCACCTTGTAATACAAAAATAACTAAAAACAACATAAATGTTTCAAAAACATACATATCGTTTTATAAAAACTTTACTAAAGGTGTTTAAACTTTATATACAAAACTGTATTTTCATATAAACCGAGTACTTTCGAGCAAACTTTTTCTCATCATCAGGGTTATAAAACAAGCACTTGTGTTTGTTTTGTAACAAAATAAAAAGAAAACTGCCCAGTTAAACTGAGGGCATTGAGCTCACAGGCTATTCACACTAATTGTATATTATACTCTTATTTCAAAGAATTTGAAATAAGAGAAAAATAAAGAAATGAACAGTATATTAAGAGGGGTCATCCCCCCTTACCCCCCCTCATAGTTAACTAATGAACCCCTTAAACTAATCAGATAAGTCTCTAATTACAATGAATATATATACAAAATTTGAAGAAAATCAGATAATTCTGCATGAAAAACCCATTTATCTAAATTAAGGGGGGGATTAGCCCCCGTTCCCCCCCCTTTATACTTAACCAATCAATCCCGAAAACTAATTAAGGAAGCGTCTTAACCCATTGAACCTATCAACAAATTTTGAAGCAAATGGGATAATTCTGCATGAAAAACCCATTTATATAAATTAAGGGGGGATTACCCCCCCTCCGTTCCCTCTTTATACTTAACCAATCAATCCCGAAAACTAATCAGGGAAGCGCCTTAACACAGTGAACCTTTAAACAAAATTTGAAGGAAAACGGAATAATTCTGCATGAAAAACCCATTTATATAAATTAAAGGGGGATTACCCCCCCCCCATTCCCCCCTTTATACTTAACCAATCAATCTCGAAAACTAATCAGGGAAGCGTCTTAACCCAATGAACCTATAAACAAAATTTGAAGAAAATCGGATAATTCTGCATGAAAAACCCATTTATCTAAATTAAGGGGCTATTAGCCCCCCGTTCCCCCCCTTTATACTTAACCAATCAATCCCGAAAACTAATCAGGGAAGCGTCTTAACCCAATGAACCTATAAACAAATTTTGAAGCAAATGGGATAATTCTGCATGAAAAACCCATTTATATAAATTAAGGGGGAGATTAGCCCCCCCGTTTCCCCCCTTTATACTTAACCAATCAATCCCGAAAACTAATCAGGGAAGCGCCTTAACACAGTGAACCTATAAACAAAATTTGAAGGAAAACGGAATAATTCTGCATGAAAAACCCATTTATATAAATTAAGCGGGGGATCAGCCCCCCCCCCCCGTATGAATCCCGAAAACTAATCAGGAAAGCGTCTTAACCCAATGAACCTACAAACAAATTTTGAAGCAAATGGGATAATTCTGCATGAAAAATCCATTTATATAAATTAAGAAGGGGGGGGGGGGGGGTAATTACCCCCCCCCCCGTTCCCCCCCTTTATACTTAACCAATCAATCCCGAAAACTAATCAGGGAAGCGCCTTAACACAGTGAACCTTTAAACAAAATTTGAAGGAAAACGGAATAATTCTGCATGAAAAACCCATTTATATAAATTAAGGGGTGATTACCACCCCCCGCCCCCGTTCCCCCCCTTTATACTTAACCAATCAATCCCGAAAACTAATCAGGGAAGCGTCTCAACCCAATGAACCTATAAACAAATATAAAACAAATATAACTATAAACACAGTGAACCTATAAACAAATTTTGAAGCAAATGGGATAATTCTGCATGAAAAATCCATTTATATAAAAAATTAAGGGGGGGGGATTAGCCCCCTCCTTTATGCTTAACCAATCAATCCCGAAAACTAATCGGGGAAGCGCCTTAACACAGTGAACCTATAAACAAAATTTGAAGGAAAACTGAATAATTCTGCATGAAAAACCCATTTATATAAATTAAGGGGGGATTAGCCCCCCGTTCCCCCCTTTATACTTAACCAATCAATTCCGAAAACTAATCAGGGAAGCACCTTAACACAGTGAACCTATAAACAAAATTTGAAGGTAAACGGATATTTCTATAAAGAGTTATCGCGTTACGTACATACATACATACGTACGTACATACAGAACCGGCGGGCACATAAGCTCTCAGGCTTTGATAGCCTGTGAGCTAAAAAGGGCAAAATTGTAATGTTGTTTTCCCTGTAATTTTTTTAAATGCTAAAAAAAGACGATTTTTTCAACATGATGCAAAAAACTTAATTAACCTATATGAATATAGTCCTTGAGAGTATTAATCATTACTCAATTTTTCAAAACTGCATTATATTTGTAGAATTATATTAATTTAAATAATGCTTCTATTGCAGTGAAACCTACAGCTTAGTGAACAGATATATCAGTTCGCGGCAGTGAGAATAAATATTTATTGTAATTGCCATAACAACAAGTATAAAATAATTTCTATTGATATTAAAAAAGTTTCCTATTATACTTGATCCACCTTTGTATTAAACATCATCACAATAAAATAAAAAATACATCTTTCTTCAAAAAGCTTGCATTTTGTTTTCAATTAAAGGACAAATTAAAAATACAAAATGTTCATTTCTAAAAAATAAATTTAAAGTACAAAGGAAGGAATAAAGGATTGTCTTTTTATAAAAAACATATATTATTACTGTACTTATAACTGACAAAATTTAAAGGCAATTAAACGTAAAAGTACAGTTAATAATTTCAGTATAAAAATATCTTGGAATAATATGGATTTATGTTTACTCACATCTTTGGGTTCAGATTTGATGGTGCTTTCTACCATCCATATAGGCTGTTCCTTCTTTTCTTGCAATTCTTTAACGCTGTTTGAATCATCTGCTCCAAAATTAATAGTAATGCCTTGGGAATTACCAAATTCATAACTCTTGTTTCGAGTTGCATCTCCACTCCATGTTCCATGGTTATCCATTGAAGTAAGTTGAGGCTTAGGCATTTTATTACCAGTGGCATCCCTACATTAGACAATAAAAATACGTATTTCAGAAAGTAAGGTTTTAAGATTTTATATAAATCTTTGTAACATAATAGTATTTAATTGTGAATCATACTATGATTCAATGAATAATAAAATACGACTAGTTAATATTAAAACTAAATGTTTAAACATTAATTTTAATTAAAAAAAAAAGAAACACAGAAGCATGTTTAGGGAATGTATATGAATAAACAGTACTTTTATCGTCCACAAACACATAACAACACATACATATAAGAAAAATAAATATATCATCATAAAAACAAAGCTAGTATCCAGTGGTGTGGTGCTAGGAAAAAAAAGTAGGGGGACGCTTATAGTCCCTAACATAGGGTCTGAATAGTAGAACAATAGAATTCAGAATTCAGTAACGCTAATTCATGCAACGAGATTTTCATTGAAATTTGTTTTGAAATTTACGTAAGAAGCGATAGACAAACAGACGATCCAAAATCACAAATATTTTATAACTTTCTTAGAAAATATTAAAAATCAGTGATTTATTTCAGTACTTTTCGGTTAGCCGGGCGCCAGTGATATATATACATGTATATACACACACGCATATACATATATATACATACACATATATATACATATATGTATTTATATATATACATATATATGTATATACATATGTATTTATATATGTACATATATCACTGGCGCCCGGCTAACCGAAAAGTACCTTTATTTCTTAAATTTGTTATTTTTTAGCTGCTTATCCTTTAAATAAAATTAATACATTTCAAAAGTTTACGCCCTCTTGTGTCTCTAGCATTCCCCTGAAAATAAAAAATAGGTGGATGTTTGAGATTTAAAAAGAAAAATGTGGGGACGCAATCCTCCCACATACCCCCTCAACTACACCACTGCTAGTATCCCTGCAAACACAACTGCCAAAAACAGTATCAGTTAAAGGTATGAAACTCGACCATGAAGTCTTGTATTTATATTATCTAAATTACTTTTATTAGAATGTTTTTGATAAATTTCTTCTATACTTAAACACTGCCAGATAAATATCATAAAATATTCCTCTAAAACACACTTCAAATTAAATATTAAAATACTGTAAACATAGAAAAAAAAAAAAAACATGCTTCAAATGACTGGATCCCTTTCCTTTAGAGTAAAATGCACATGCAACCACTTCAGGAGCAGAAGTTGAAAATAATTAATCTGGTAGAAGCTCTTGCAATTCTGCCTTTGAAGTCGACCATGAAGTCTTGTATTTATATTATCTAAATTACTTTTATTAGAATGTTTTTGATAAATTTCTTCTATACTTAAACACTGCCAGATAAATATCATAAAATATTCCTCTAAAACACACTTCAAATTAAATATTAAAATACTGTAAACATAGAAAAAAAAAAAAAAAAAAAACATGCTTCAAATGACTGGATCCCTTTCCTTTAGAGTAAAATGCACAAGCACATGCAACCACTTCAGGAGCAGAAGTTGAAAATAATTAATCTGGTAGAAGCTCTTGCAATTCTGCCTTTTTCTCATATAATTATTGCACACGTTTTAAATTGAAAAAAAAGGGATCCAGTCTTTTGAAACACACTACATTTACTGTACTTTTATGGTATTATTAAGTTTGTTATACAATAAAACTTGTTAAAATAGAATATAATAACAAAAAAACTGCCCCGAATGGAAAATTTTAAAAGAAAATTATTCATAGGTTATTATTTTTTAATAACAGAACTTGCTCAATGAAAAATGAGGAAAAGATACATTATTTGAGAAAAACAGGGGTGATTGTGGATTCATGAAAAAATACCTGAAATTTTAGCGAGAAAACGTTTCTGTATGTAGAGAGAGAGGAGAAAACATATAATTATTTACACGAAAGGCAAATTATGAAAAATATGAATTTTAATTATGTTTAGCAATCATATCAAATTGATGTTTTAGTCTTGTTTTATGAATTTAACTATCAGAAAAACCAAAATTTCTGTACTAAAAATGAAAAAAAAAAAAAAAAACCTGAAGATAATCACCCCTGGAAAAATTCTGGAACAGTTTGAGAAAACCTTCTTTTAGAAATAGATGTTCTATTACCAAAACAGCCTAATAAAACTTATAAATTATTAGAATTTCATTTCATAGATTGAGATGGATTTATACTGCATTTCAAATATTTGAAAGTAAAGCCATGGCTATACTCAAGTATATTATATCAGCTTCAATATATATTTTAATAAGTTAAAATTTAAGTTTATTTGATTGCAAAGCAGTCATGTAATGACTTTTTAGCTTAAGTTTTGAATGATTTTGAATTTCTCCTCCTTTTTATTTTTCAAGTTCTCTTTCAATCGAATTTAAGTTTTGAACGTTAATTTTTAAATCAACTGAGTTCTTGATGGTGAGCTGAGATACCATTTCAAAGAGGTGATGCTGTGCTTGATTAAAAATTACCATTTGTTAAATTCTTAAGTGAGGATGTTACTTATATTCTTACATATTAATCTGATGTGATTAATTTTCAAATTCATTCTGCAATATTTTTATTCAATTTGGCAAAGAGGATCTAATCTCTTTCTAAATTTAAGAAAATAGCAAAAGGAAAATTTTTTAATTTTACAAAGTATTGTCCTTATTCTAGCACTTTTTTTTTTTTTTTGGTTCCACAACTCAATAGAATTTTTATTTAACTTTCTCTCAAAATAACCTAAAAAGAATCACAAATTGTGTGGGGTTATTGTTCCTATTATTAAATTATCGCATCCAGAATTCCTAAACTATCACCCATTCTTTATGACTGAATAATTGAAGTTCAAAAAATTTATTTTATCACATCTCTCAAATTCATCAACCATCCACTTTAAATTGGCAGAAATAATTATACGGCACATTTATCTCATCACAGTAAAGACTTTTTACCATAAGTTTTGGACAGGTTAAAAAAGTCGTCTAAATAAAAATGCAGAAGAAAAAAAAAGTCATACTTTTTAATTTCTGTCATATCAGTAGGTTCTGGTTCTAAAATTTCAGGAGCAAGTTTGATATCATCTACTTCTCTTAGAAGGTTATACAATGGCTCAATCTGTTCATTAAATCTAGCTAACATTAGGCGGGAATCTGTCTTAGGCAATGCACTTTCATCCTCCACAACTGGAGCGTCACAAAAGCTACACCTGAATTCTCCAGTCACAAAATCAATTAGCTGATCTGCTTCCAAGTCCGTAAAAGTCTTTTCACAAGCTGTACATTTAAATGAAGCTCTACTAGTAGAGTCCCTTTCTTCAGTTTCAATTTTTCGACGCATGTGATCCAATTTATATTTCAAAACATTTACAAATATCTAAAATTAAAACAAATTTACAAATTATACAAATAGGTTCAATAATTAAAATGAACAAAATATAGATCAATATCAGAATAAAAAGAGAGCTTTCCTTTTATAGGGACCTTGGTGCTTTTTAAAAAAGTTTGGTGCAATTCGGGCCTAAGAAAATTGTTTATGTATTGCCAAATGATATAAACAGCAATGCAAATGAAAACTGTTGTAGTGTTAATACTTATTTATGTTTGCATTAAATAATTTTCGGCACTTTCTTTTTATAGCCACATCTGAGGAAGAATCATCAAGTGACACCGAGATGTATCACCAAGTTATATAATACATGTCATACATATATGATACAATACAAACATGTCATATATATATAAGATATATATGTGATTATTATATGTATGACATAGAAGTCTTAAATATGACATATATGATGTATATGGCATATATACAGGGTGTCCGAAAAGTCTGGAAACGGTCAAATAACTCGAGAAATATACATTGGATTGAAAAATGGCAAAATGCATGTTCAATATTTTTGAAAAATCTATTTAGGGATATGAAAGTTGCCCCCCGGGGGGAAAGGGGGCAACTTTGAAATCTTAAATGATGACCCCCATTTTTTATTGCAGATTCAGATTCTACGGAAAAAACACATAACTTTTGTATTGAACATTTTCTTCGAAACATTGTAGATAGTGCTGTAATCGAGTGCAATGCTATGAGAATCATTACCATTACAATGTCTGGAAACGCTCCAATAACTCGAAAAATATACATCAGACTGAAAAACGGAAAAATAAGTGTTTAATATTTTAGAAAAATGGCAACTTTGATATCCCTAAATAGATTTTTCAAACTATAGAACATGCATTTTTCCGTTTTTCAATACGATGTATATTTCTTGACTTATTTGTGCGTTTTCTCTATTGTCAAGGTACTTATAAAGGAAATACCAAGATTATCTATAGTTTGAGTTATCATAATACGATTTTAATAAAATACTCTCAATCCTGTTGATTCTTTTGGACATCAATTACAGTATTATATAAACAAATATATACGTGATTTAACAAAAAAATAAGTAAACTTGAAATTAGTAGGATGTAGAAAAAGTTAACAATAAAAAGCTATATCACAGATTTTACTGACCCTTTACAATCTATTTTCACTCAACAAGATATTCAGTACTTGAAATTTTTAACAACCATTAGTGTTTGGCTAATAAGCAAATAAATGATTTAAAAACAACATCTTGTAAGAACATCATTTTTAAGAAAAAACATTAAAAATATCCGCTATATTTTCATGGTCTAATTGAGGTTTGCAGCAAGCATAAATTTAATTTTTTGTACTTGAAAGAACTTCCAATTAATTATGTAATTACTTGCGTTTGGTTGGGCAATGGTGAAAAAGTAATCAAACACAGTGTAAACACACAAAGAATTAATACAAATTTTTAAAATTATTTAACATTTCAACAACACACGACATGTACAACTTCCATAACACACTTCTCTATCACAACATATCAATTAAATAACACTGGATTAAACAATGCCTAAAATCATGCCTATCTTGCTAATAAGTAAATATACATTATATAGCTAAAAGTCAATGAAAACTTCAGTTACTTTCTAAAAGTAGCCAGATGTTAAAATATTTTTCCCAAATTGACCTTTTTTAAAATCATAAATCACAGAATATTGGCACTGAATTACACAACAATTATAGATACACTAAATATACATACAATACATAACATAAATAGCAATAAACAGCATTTAAAAAAATTATACTAATTTATATTACATAAATTTCAGTTTATGAACAAATTCCTTATCACACAGCTTTTTACAAAGTAACTGAAATGCGACTCACTAAATCAAAAATATCTTACTAATTTTTTATCATATTCAACTGGATTTTTATGTTCACCAGTATCTGGCTACCAATTTTTTTTTTTTTTTTTTTTTTTTTTTTTTTTTTTTTTAAGTGCTATCATTTATGCATGTTTTCTGTAAACTCTGTGAAAACTGATTTAACCACTTCAACGGCCGCATTGATAGGGAAACAGTGTTATTATCCCCGACTTAACTTGGGGGCAGCCGTTGAAGTGGTTAAAACTCTGGATGTTATACGCAAAGAAAACAAAAATTTAAATTAAAAAAAAAGTTTATATTTCTGTGATTATGCATGCTATTCTCAAAAATTTGGCAAAATCCTCAAACAAGGGCGACCCCCGATTTGGCGATTTTTTTGACGCGCGCCAACCTAAAAAACGGCAACCTCCAAATTCCACCCAATCAGAACACGTACTTTTCGACAGACAAGTCACTACTTACACAATTCCTAGGCCAATTTCTTTCACAAAGTAAATACTGATTTTATTTCGTTTTACTGCTATTTACAAAGTTTTGAAAAGTTTTTTTGCGAGATTTCTCCATTTTTACATACTTTTAGCAATATTTTCATTCAGATTTTTTAATTTTTACAATTTTTAACTATTTTTTCCTCCAGATTTTTCCATTTTTACAAATTTTTAGCTATTTTTTCCCCCAGATTTTTCCATTTTTACAAATTTTTAGCTATTTTTTCCCCCAGATTTTTCCATTTTTACAAATTTTTAGCTATTTTTTCCTCCAGATTTTTCCATTTTTACAAATTTTTAGCTATTTTTTCCCCCAGATTTTTCCATTTTTACAAATTTTTAGCTATTTTTTCCTCCAGATTTTTCCATTTTTACAAATTTTTAGCTATTTTTTCCTCCAGATTTTTCCATTTTTACAAATTTTTAGCTATTTTTTCCTCCAGATTTTTCCATTTTTACAAATTTTTAGCTATTTTTTCCCCCAGATTTTTCCATTTTTACAAATTTTTAGCTATTTTTTCCTCCAGATTTTTCCATTTTTACAAATTTTTAGCTATTTTTTCCTCCAGATTTTTCCATTTTTACAAATTTTTAGCTATTTTTTCCTCCAGATTTTTCCATTTTTACAAATTTTTAGCTATTTTTTCCTCCAGATTTTTCCATTTTTACAAATTTTTAGCTATTTTTTCCTCCGGATTTTTCCATTTTTACAAATTTTTAGCTATTTTTTCCTCCAGATTTTTCCATTTTTACAAATTTTTAGCTATTTTTTCCTCCAGATTTTTCCATTTTTACAAATTTTTAGCTATTTTTTCCTCCAGATTTTTCCATTTTTACAAATTTTTAGCTATTTTTTCCTCCAGATTTTTCCATTTTTACAAATTTTTAGCTATTTTTTCCTCCAGATTTTTCCATTTTTACAAATTTTTAGCTATTTTTTCCTCCAGATTTTTCCATTTTTACAAATTTTTAGCTATTTTTTCTTCCAGGTTTTTCCAGTTTTACAAATTTTTAACTGTTCTTTCCTCCCGATTTTTACAAAGAATTCGCAAATTTAACAGTCAATTTTTTCCTAACAAAAAATACCCCTTAAACTTTGTAAATTGCAACAAAACGAAATAAAAACAACGTTTACGTCGTGAAAGAAAGTCTCATACAAATTCTGTAAATAATCACTTCTTTGCCACAAAGCACAAATATTACAATTGGACAAAATCTCTAAATTCCTAATTTTTTAAATACGTAAAATTCATTCACGCACCGGTCATCAACTTATGTATGTACGCTTCGCGTACATTAACCGAAAAAAAAACATCACTGGATGCATGAAACTCACTGTACAGCAATCTCTAGAATGCATGAAACTCATTCACGCAGCGGTCAGTAACTTATGTATGTACACTTCGCGTACATTAACCGAAAAAAAACATCACTGGATCCATGAAACTCGCTGTACAGCAATCTCTAGAATGCATGAAACTTATTCACGCAGCGATCAATAACTTATGTATGTACGCTTCGCGTACATTAACCGAAAAAAAAACGTCACTGGATGCATGAAACTCACTGTACAGCAATCTCTAGAATGCATGAAACTCATTCACGCAGCGGTCAGTAACTTATGTATGTACGCTTCGCGTACATTAACCGAAAAAAAACATCACTGGATCCATGAAACTCGCTGTACAGCAATCTCTAGAATGCATGAAACTCATTCACGCAGCGATCAATAACTTATGTATGTACGCTTCGCGTACATTAACCGAAAAAAAACATCACTGGATCCATGAAACTCGCTGTACAGCAATCTCTAGAATGCATGAAACTCATTCACGCAGCGATCAATAACTTATGTATGTACGCTTCGCGTACATTAACCGAAAAAAAACATCACTGGATCCATGAAACTCGCTGTACAGCAATCTCTAGAATGCATGAAACTCATTCACGCAGCGATCAATAACTTATGTATGTACGCTTCGCGTACATTAACCGAAAAAAAACATCACTGGATGCATGAAACTCGCTGTACAGCAATCTCTAGAATGCATGAAACTCATTCACGCAGCGATCAATAACTTATGTATGTACGCTTCGCGTACATTAACCGAAAAAAAACATCACTGGATGCATGAAACTCACTGTACAGCAATCTCTAGAATGTACGAAATTCGTTCACACAGCAATCAATAACTTATGTATGTATCCTATACACATTAACCAAAACAAAAAACATCACTCGATACACGAAACTACCGACACAGTAATTTCTAAAATGTGATTATTATCAAATAAAATCAATAAAAAGTAAAAAAATAATCACAAACAATCAATAAAAATTCACTTACCTTTATTTTTCAAATTTCCCCTTTTTTGTAGAAGGCCCTGGCATATTTATGTCACTATCATCGCTTCCTTCTCCTGCAGCAGTAGCAACACTCGGGACTTTCTTCACCACATCCCGCACTCTCGGGGGGTAAACCTGAATAATCGCCCTCAAGAATGGATCAGTCAGTTCATCAGGGTCCCTTCTGTGACGCTTCCTCCACATGAACTCAGCAAGGTAGCCATCAAAAGTTTCTTCACCTTTTACATCTGCTACCCGCCTCTTTCCGCGAAGGTTGCGTTTAATCTCGCTCCATAAACCCTCTATCGTGTTGGTGTGCGCCCCAGTAACCGGGTTCTTGAAATTATATTTATGATTGACGGAGGCCGTTTTATAACCTTCATCAGAAAGGCAATTATAGGCCCGCCAACAATCAGAAATAATCTCAGTTCCCGGTAAAATCCGCCTCTTGATAATCTCTAGCAAAATCTCTTTCGTTCTAGCTTCCACTACTTCCATAAAACACTCATTACTTCCACGCTCAACCGCACCAAACACCCACTTACCATCCACATGCTTTCCTCTATTATACTTTCTCTTCCCAAACAAACTCTCATCTATCTCAACCACTTTTCCTTCACCTCCCAAATCACTACTTTCAATCACACAAACAGACTTACACACCTCTCTACAAAAATTCATCCAATCAGTCACCGATTGTTTCGACACACGCGCAAATCTCATAATTTCTTTATGCCTCAATCCCTCAACCCAAGCATACGTAACAATCAAAACATCAATCATACTCATTTTACTTTCTTCAAACCAACTACCAGCCCTTATACTCCGCCTAACACAATGCTTTTCCCCTTTCACACTCCTTTCACATCGCCAATGAAATCCATCCAAATTCTTCTTTTCACACAATTTCATAGCATTCCCACATTTCGGACATTCATACTTACTCGCAATCAAACCTTTCTCCATACAAAAATCAACCACAGCCCTTTTACCCTTACAATTACAACTCAAACCCACAATAAAACGTAAATCATTCCTTTCATTCATTGAGACAGACTTTCGAGGCATCCTCACACATCAAATAAAGTGCTTACGAAACGATTTTAAAATATACAGAAATTACCCTAACAAACAGAACTGCTCACTCAAGAGGACAAAATTCTCACCTACCGCTAAATAATCAAACTCACAACTCCTCCAAAATCATAAATTTTCACTAGTAACTACCCACTATCACAACTACATAAGACAACTATTTCCCATTTCTATTTCCCGCATTGCAGAATTCATTAAAAAAAAAAAAAAAAACACGTCAAAATATTAAATTCACTTCACTTCGCAAAACCCACATTTTGAACGAAAATAGACATGCAATGTACACGCTTGCCATGACCCAACACTAAAGTCGGCCCAAACAACTCCGGACTTGACTTCAAAACCGCTCACCATCCAATAAATGCAGCCCTTCTTCCATATGCTTCTCTATTTCGGCTCTAGTAAATTCTGAAATTACCGGCTTCATATTCCAACACATGTTTACGGTATAGTGCATCTCTATATACCTCATTACCCTCTGAATCCAACAATACGGCACAAAAAAACCAACCAACCGAACCAAACCAACGTAATACACTCATAAACCAATCAAATTTCCAGATCAAACCACAGTAGGCGGGGAAAAAATGCAAGAAACAAACCGGTAGCAAGAAAAACTCATTTATCGCTTTGCCAAATGCGACGCAGCCAAGCATCGCCTTGTTTGAGGATTCAACCAAAAATTTTTTTACAAGTATTATTTTCAGTTTTTTAGGATACAGAGTGACCATATACATATATATATATATATATTTTCTCTTTAAATACACTTGTGGCTGAAACACCTCTCAAAAATGTGGTACTTTTATGTTAGCCAGGAAAAAAATCTCACCAATAGCAGCTTTTGTTTTTATCATGTGTAAATCAGAAACAATACTTTGATGTTGAAATATGTTTTGGTTTATGGCATTATTTAGTAATTTTTTGTATTTTAAATGAAATGAGTGAAAGACATGTATTTTAAATATAGGTAATATATATATATATATATATATATGTACTATAAAAGAAATGAATGAAAGGTTTGTATTTTAAATGAATGCATTACAAATGATGGTAATGGAAGTAATATTCACCGATTTATCATTTGTGCCCAGAAAAACATAAAAGTACAAAAAATGCTAATTTAAGCAAATTCTTTACACTGCTAAAGTTTCAAAACAAATTATCCAGAAATTAAAAAGCTGTCGTGACTTTTGGCTATACTACAAATGTTGCCTATATTTAAGTTTTATACACATTTCACTCACTTACCTTATAATTTATGTAATAATAATTCTGTCTTGTTGCTTTACCATCAGCTCCAGTTTCCATCCGAAGCCGAACTTTAACAAATCTATCATTTTTCAGCTGAGCAATAACAGATCTTAGCTGTTTCCTTTCAAATTTTAAAAGTTCAACAAGGTCATCTTCTTTCATACAGGGATTTCTTATAAGCATATCCATCAGTATAGCATGTTCAACAGTATAGAAGCCTCGCATAACAAGACGAACTAACCTTTTCAGAGCAGTGGGTACCTCGGTCACCACAGTCGTCATTTCCTACCTAGAATATTAAAATTTTAGGTATTATTATTAGAAAATTAAAATTTTCTAATAACTTTCACTTTATACTAAATGAAATAATACTGAAACTAATAAAATACACTAATATCAATTAAGTTCGAAACATATATAGATTCAGATCACTGTGTCATACACTTCAATTAAAAAACATTGATACCTAAATTAATAAAATGAAACAATAATAATATTAAGTATATACTCTGATACATTATCATCATAAACAAAAACATACAAACTTTTTAAGGAGTATTCTCATGTTTACAGAGCCGTCCTTAGGGGTGTGCGACAGGTGCGACCGCACAGGACCTCGTGCCTAGGAAGGCCTTGCGCCCGAAAAACAAATTAATGTAAAATAGCCAAATAATTATTTATTTTGTTGTGAGTTATCTATTTCATAATAAAATTTTAGAATACATGACACTTCGGTCCCGTCGATGCCATTCCGCGTATAGGTCGGACTCTAATTGTCATAGTCCCACAAAATGTTGTATAGTTCAACATAATGAGGGTCATTATCATTTTCTTATCAAGCTCTTAAATTTTATAAAAAGCTGAATATAAGAGTCAGCAAATTTAAACTTGTGATCAAATTGTCACAGCGCACTCAAATTTTGTGTGCGTGAACAAAGTAACATAATTTTACAGCAGACATTGTTGGTTTTTTTTAACAGAAACCCCTAAATTTTAGTCACACAAAATATGTGTACTATGAGAACTACAGCTCAAGTTATAAGTGTTTAATTTGTTACCACCTTATATTTATATAAACACTAAAATATGCTCCGCTTCGGTAAAAAATTGACAGAGTCTCTTCTCTCCCTAACATGTTTATCATATAAAATTTGTTTGAGCCGCGAAAATTTGGAACCAATTTATACATGTTTTTGGTTAACGAACCCTTGTATTCGTTCTGTACTAAGATTTAGGGGCTTCGGTTTTTAAAAAAACTGCCAAAGTTCCTCCTTTGTAAATATTATATTTATCATGCAAAATATTAGAGTATTCTATGATAATTATGGATCGCATATGAGTGTTTTAAATTGTCAGCCCCTTATATTTATGATGCACTAAAATATAGGAAGGGGGCTTCGAAAAAAATTGACAAAGCCAGGGAGCTGACGGTTGGCTGATGGAAATATTTTTATTTCTAAGTCGATACAATTTTTAATATGTGGATGACTCCTCTTTCAAAATCGAAAAATAGACACCTTTTGCATCCCTCTACGGCAATTTGACGATTAAAAAGCATAAGGATGTTGGGATGTTGTCTCTCTCTCTTTTAATGACTGTACAATATTACTCATTTATCCTCCAGTACATCCCCCTCCCCCCCCCCCCCCCGGAAAAAAAAAAGAAAGAAAGAAAAAGCCGTTTTGATATGACACGGCCAGAATAAATTCTCCGCCCGTTCTAAATCTGCTGAAAAAAGAATATTCCGAGCCCAGTAGGAGTATCAGAGAAAATTGGTCTGAGTCTCTATAAACTTCTACCCTCTTCTAAAACATATTACCTAACAAAAATCTTGATTAAGCCCATGGGAGGGAGGTAGCTGCCCGGCATGCCCCTGCATTAGTCAGGCCCTGGTTCTCCAAAAACAGCTTAAATTACGTATGTTGAAAACAGGGCTGCAGAGTCGGTGGGGAAAATGACTGACTCCGACTCATGAAATATTAAAGGAACCAACTCCAACATGACTAATGTACTAGTATTATGCCTGTTGATTTCTATTATTCAGATTGCTTCATTGCTGTTATTTATTTTTAAATAGTAATAGCCACTTTATTAAATTTGTCGTTAAATAAAGAAAATATTACTATTTAAAAATAGTGGCAGTAATCAAGCAATTGGAATAAATAATAATAAAAAAATTGGCAACACTGCAACCTGCTGGCACATGTCTGTTCGACCTTGAAGCATATGATGTGCATATTAACCAATCATTTTTATTTTGATGAATTATGGGTGTAAGCTGTGATAGGTAGTCAAGACTAGGACTCATTTACTTCAGCAAAAAACTTCTGACAGTATTTTAATATAAAAAGTTTCACCTTTTTTAAATGCAGCTTTTTTTTTTTTAATAAGGCAAAAATACTCTTATAATATGCCCTGTGGAACTTTACCCAGCCTACATTAAGGGGGGGAGGTCCTATGCACATGAAAAATTGAGGAGAAAATTTACAATTTCAGCATTACTCCTGGTCCGACAAACATAAAAAATCTGAGGAAAAAAAAAAACGGGGCAGGGGGGAGGGATTTTCTATTACAATGATTTTTCGGATTTTGTGGACTCCAAAAAGAGCAAAAACTTCCAATTTTCGCATTACCTTGGGTTCTACAAACACCAAAAAACCGAAAAAAAAAATTACTATATACTAAATATAAACTAGAAATTTCAATTAAAAACAGTGGTACTTACTCTATTATCCCGTCGACCATTTTTCATAACAAAAAACTATCGCCAAACTGCAAGATTAAACGCCAAAAATGCAGTCCTATTTACATGATGTCAGAAGCATTATATGTGTTTGTTAGTTCATCAAGTAGTTTTTAATTCGACATTTGTGTGTATTTTTCATTATATTTTACTGATTTATTAGTTATTTCATTAATTAAAATAACAATTGTGTCCTTAAATTCTTATATTTTATTTATTTGGATATTCCAATGGCAACATTCTCCCGTTTATTTGACGATAGTTTTTTGTTATGAAAAGTGGTCGACGGGATAATAGAGAAGTACCAAAACAGTTTTCATATATGTTGTACACTGGACAGTATATTGGACCTGTTTAATCTGGGTTACCTTGTATCTATGGTCCAAATATAAAGATAATAATTCAGTTTATAAATTAAAAATGACATAGAATTGGTTTAATTTCACTTCAAACTGTCTAAAAAACAAGCTGGAGTCTGCCTGCTTTTTACTGACTCCGACTCTGACCCTTTTGTCCAAAAATAGGCCTGATTCCGACTCAGAGTCCACAGCTCTGGTTGTACACAATATATTTTTATTATAATTATTTTTTTTAATATTTAAGATGGAGAAACATTTAAGCTATTTTATATAGCATCAAATAGCAAAAGAAAATTTAAATTAACTTAATTTTTATGAACAATCTTATAAAATGTAGAAATACTTTCAAATACTCCTGAGAAAATTATCTAGCTACTATTTTATTTTAAGGGTGCCTCAAAAAGGTATTAAGCCTTAGGCCCAACTAGACAACTTATAATAATCATACTCTGCCTGCTAAGACAAACACTTGCCTAAAAACGAGTTACTCTGGTTTAAACAGGTCTTAGCAGGTGTTACTGTAATATCATATACAAAAACTCATACATAAATTAGAGTCACAGACTTCATTAAAATACAATCAACTATTACTCCCGTACAGGGTTAGAAATTAGCGGTCGTTAGTCGCCAAATGCAACTAAATTATTGCATTTGACGACCACAAAATTATACCTGGTCATCAAATTTGACGCCTAGCTTCTTTTACGCGAAAAATTGGAGTTGGGACACAAAAAAATAATTCTTACGTGTCCCATGGAATGCGTAATTTTTACACAAGTAAATTCGTCGAAGAATCGCGAAATAATTTTGTCGAATAATCCAAAAAACGGCAAATTTCGTCTTAGGATCGCGCGAAAAAACAGCAAACTTCGTCAAGGGATCACGAAAAGACGGCGAATTCTGTCGAAAGATCGCGAAAAAACGACAAACTTCGTCAAAGAATCGCAAAAATACGGCGAATTTCGTCGAAGAAGCATGAAAAAATGGTGAATTTCGTCGAAGAATCACGGAAAAACGCGAAATTCATTATAAGATCGCGGAAAATGGCTAATTTCGTTGAAGGATCGCAGAAAAATACGAATTTCGCCAAAGGAGAAAACGCCACCCTAGTCAAAGGATCGTGGAAAAAACTATTAATGTCGTCGAAGGATCACGGAAAAACGGCCAATTTTATTGAAGAACCGGCAAATTTCGTCGTCGGATCACAAAAAAACGACGAATTCTGTTGAAGGATCGCCAAAAAAACGGCGAATTTCGTCAAAGGATCTCGAAAACATGGCAAATTTTGTCGAAGGATCTCGGTAAAACGTCAAATTTCGTCGAAGGAAATCGAAAAAAACGTTAAATTTTGTCGAAGGATCGCCAAAAAACGGCAAATTTTGTCGAAGGAAATCGAAAAAAACGTTAAATTTTGTCGAAGGACCGCCAAAAAACTGCAAATTTCATCAAAGGATCTCCAAAAAATGGCAAATTTTGTCGAAGGATCTCGAAAAACGGCAAATTTCGTCAAAGAATCGGGGGGAAAATGCGAATTTCGGTCAAAGGCTTAGGAAGAAACGCGAAATTCATCAAAGGCTCTTGGAAATGGCTAATTTTGTTGACAGATCGGGATAAAAACGCAAATTTTGTCAAAGGGCCGCGGGAAAACACGAATTATTTCATCAAAGGGCTGCGGAAAAACGTGAATTTCGTTAAAAAAAATGAGTTTCGTTGAAGGATTGTGGAAAAAATGCGAATTTGTCAAAAGGCCACATAAAAAACGCAAATTTCGTCAAATGGCTGCAAAAAAGGGCCAATTTCGTCGAAGGATAGTGGAAAAAACTGCTAATTTCGTCAAAGGATCACAGGAAAAAGCGTGAATTTTGTCGAAGATCAACAAAAAAAACGTGAATTTCGCCAAAGGATCGTGGGAAAAAAACCCGCTAATTTCATCAAAGGTTTATGAATAAAACATGAATTTTGTGAAATAGTTGAGGAAAAGATGCAGCATTCCTTTAGAAAACAGCAGACACACAAAGTTCTATGCTTGTTAATATAGGCATAGTTTTTAATCTGAAACAATATACTGAACTAACTTTTGAAAAATCTGTGTTAACCCGAACCCAATTTGCAGGAATCTACAACTCAGCCTGAAATCGCAAGTTAATCCGACCTGCAATGACAACAACAAAAATAGTGCTGAGAGAGGATCATAGGTCAACATGGGTTCGAAAAGAAATGAGAAAATATGATATAACATAAAATTGCAACCATGAAATGCAGTTTGGCACCTAGGAAAAAAATTGCAGGCGTCATTTGACGCTTTACTTAAAATTCCCAATTTCTAACCCTGCTCCCGTAGCATTATGTGGGTAGTGGACAAATATCAACAGTTTATCTTAATAGTTATATAGTAATACTTGACACACAGCCCAAAACAAAAAGGGGTACTTCTTTATTATAAGGGCCTCGTTGGAAGAGAGAAAATGGCAAGGTTAAATTTCGCGAGAAAAGAAAAAATTTCAAAAGCAGTTTTTGGCAATCTTAATTTACAATTTAAAAACACCCTCAGTTTGTTATATATCTTTATGAAATAATTATCGAAGTGTCAAATGTAGAAACAAATTGTTTTACATTTACATCATTAATACATTACACTAAGAAGCAATTTATTTAATTTATACATATATAAGCACATCAGCGCTATGTGAAATCGCACTTTCTTAAGACTGAGTTATGCTAAACTCCCCAAAACACATTAAATTATTCAGTCAATAAAATTTTAAATCTTGACAGAAGATTATTACCAGTTAAATAATACGTTTGGCAAGATGCTGCAACAAATAAGTACAATACAAAATCGTATGACAGTTCTAGATGCTTAATACGCATAAAATTTAGTATCTATATTTTCAAAGAAATAGCATGAATCGAAAGGATTAGCATTGTGTAAATACTTTATGTTATGGTGCAAAAAATTAGAAAAAGAAATTAATAAGAATAATACACAAATTGCAGCCATCAAACATAAACAAATGCACATTATTAACAGTTAACAGTCACAGATAAGGTTTTACAAAAGCTAAAATAATTTTTGGAAAATAATAAATATGCCGACAAAAGAATATTTATTTTTTGAAAAGACATTTTATAAACTTAATGTAAATATTTATTTTGTCATAATGATGTGAATATTAACAAGCCATTACATCCACTGCATGATAATAGTTTCGTTTACCCATTTCAGTTTTTTCGTTGTAACCGCAACTACTCGAAATTTGTGCTCTTGTTTACAAAATTGGTAAATTTTTAAGTTTTTCTAATGCTTATCGGTAAATTTATCAAAAAATGTCCGTAGACCGAGGTTTTACTTGGATGGAAGATGAAACTATAACTCTTATTGATATATTCTCCAAAGACGAAATACAGCGTGATTTAAGTACGTGTAAAAGAAACATTTCCGTGTATGAACGTATCGCCAGAGAACTCTCTGATGCTGGCTACAGAAGAACTGCATATCAGTGTCGTGAAAAAATCAAGAGACTTCGTAAAGAATACCATCTTGCAAAGTATTGTATGGAACACGATATAGTAAATAAAAAGCCCATGAAGCATTTTGAACTTGTTGATAAGATATTCAATCGTGATAGTTCAGAACCTACCAATTCTATCGATTTTGGCCTTTTAAGTTCTGATCTTGAGGACGAGCTTCACTTTTCTTTTACACAAGATCCTGAGTCAGATACATCCAACAGCTGTTCTGGAATTGAATCTGTTATTCCGCAAGTGATACTGCCTGGTCCATCTTGTTCTCCTATTCATGACAATGAAAGCTCTATAGCTTCGATAATAAACTCACAGAATTCTCCATCCAACACACGTACAGATAGTGATGATGCATTCTTATTGAATGGTGAACAGACGTATAATTGTTCTGGTAAAGGTTTTTTTCTTTAATTAAAATGATGTCCTCTAAAAGGAACCCCAAAAGTGAAATGCTTTCTAAAAAAAAAAACCCACCCTAGTGATTTATCAAATGTTTCACTGAAATTAATTTTTTGTTTCGTCCTGTTTCTATGTGCTGCATACAATAATAAAAATATTAAAAAATACCTAAGAAGTTTTTGTTTAGTTTAAAAAGAGTTTAAGCTAATAATATACAGAATTCTGGCTAAACACGAGCTTCATTTCCAGAGATTTCCTTGTTATAATGCAACATGTTAGAATAATGTTCGTCAATTTTTAAATGTTTTTATATTAATACTTGAATAATTTACTTTAGTTTGTAGATCTTGAGATCTGTAACCTCATTAAAGCAAATCTATCCTATATGCCTGAAACTATTAGCATTCTTTTCTTACAGTTTTATTTATTAGGTTATTGTCAAGCATTGTTTTCTAACTGTCAAAGATGGGGTTAGAGGTCTGCACGGGCCGAAATTTCCAGGCCCGGGCCCGGCCCGACCCCTACAAAAAAGAATTTGGCCCGGCCCGGCCCGATACAAAAATTAAAAGTTCGGCCCGAGCCCGGCCCGGCCCGAACAAAAAAAATATTGGCCCGGCCCGGCCCGATTTAAAAGTTAAAAGTTCGGCCCGGCCCGGAAAAAAGTTAAAATCTCGGCCCGAGCCCGGCCCGAGTAAATTTCTACAAAACATAATTTTTACGTCGATTTGGTTAAAAATTTGCCTCGTAGGAGGAGATCTAACCAAACATTGCTATCTTAGCCTTTTTTTTTCATGTTTATAATCTACATTTTTATAGAGGTGCCGCAAAGCGCAAGCTGGAATGTGTATTTTTTTAATAAATCTCTATTTGTTGTATGTATGTGTTTAAGTTATCAATATTGTTAATCCATATTCCGTTTATGGAAGTGTTAAAAATCAGAAAAATGCTATACAGTAAAATCTTCTAAGATGGAATTGCATAGGGAAGAAAAAAATGAGTTATAGACAATTTGCCTTCTTATCAGGTGTAAATGTATTATTATATTCTTTTCTTACGTATTAGTATATTCATTTTTAATGGATCAACGCATTTTTCAATTTAAGACAGGATTCCGTCATAAGCAGGTTCTTTTTCACACGTTTTACTATATTTTAATAAGTGTATAAATCTACTATTCTTTAAAAAGAATAAATTTTAATGTTTAATTATAAAATAATGGCGATTTAAAAATGTATGCATGTTTTGCAAAGATTTTTATGCCAGATCTTATTTTACTGACCTTCGAACGGACCAGGCACGCCGATACAATGATTTTCATACGGGTCAAAACCAGGACTAAAAATTTTGAGGCGTGAAGACTAGGAAAAATGAAACCAGTCCCGGCTGTGTACGGAAAAAGTAATTTAAGGCACGGCCTTATTCTTCAGGGAAAAATTAAGGCCCGGCCCGGCCCGTAAAGAGTAATCACTCGGCCCGAGCCTTCAGAAAAAAATATGGCCCGGGCCCGGCCCGGCCCGAGTGCCTTGAAGAAAAATAGGCCCGAGCCCGGCCCGCGGGCCGGGCCGAGTACGGGCTTCGGGCCTTGACCCGGCCCGTGCAGATCTCTAGATGGGGTTACAATATTTGGAACTGATGCTTTACGCTCACGCAGCGACTTTTTGGTTGGCGCGATTTTCAAGCCTGCGCCAAACCACTAACTTAATACAATGTCTAGGTTGCCATTAAAGGAAAAAATCCCCTAAATTTGGCGACTTTTTTCCTTTTTATAATCGATTAAAAAAAAAAAACTGTGCGTTTACAAATCTAACTCATTTAAAAATGCTAAGTAGATTACGTTTTTTTTTTTTGTTTTGCTAAAATCATTTATTTATATAAAGCAGAGGTTCCTAACCTGGGGTACGTGGTGGAATATTTGGGGGTACGTGAAAATTACATATTAGTAATGCCGGATAACGCAAAAATATAACTTAAATTGAAAACAGAAAATCAAAACTGAACTTTTCGTTTACAAAGATCGACTGGTCAGCATTAGCATAAACTCATTAATGTGTATTAATAGGTGTAGTTTCATCTCTGCTTAGTGAGTGCGTAATTTGAAATCTTTAGCTAATACAGGGCTTGAAATTCAATTTTTCCAAGGAGGGGAGTCTCCCTCCCAACATTTTTAAATGGAAGGGAGTTGTAATGTTTGGGAGGGAGAAAAAAATATCTTTAAACCTCACTATTATTTTATGTGCTATTTAAAGAATTACATTAATGCAGACATGACAAAATGCCATTGAAAAAATTAAGTCAACTCAGAATGATTATGTTAAATGTTTATTTTTATTATAAAAAAAGAAGAAAGTTAAATTTTATATATGCAGTGTATTTTTCGTTCCACCAAATGTTAGGGACCCTTAACAATTAGGTTGTTAAATGAATTTCTGAATTTAGATTTTATTTGATTTGGGATGCTGAAGCCTCTTTCACAAGGTACACTTTTACTGCTTCACAAAGATTAAAAAGGTTTACTCCTTTACCTAAAGAACTAAAAGTAATAAGATCTTTGCAGCAATTTGACAGGGAGCAGCGACCAGTGGCTCTTACTGCCCCTTTTCGTCCTTCTCCCTCTTTTCGGTTACAGGAAAAGAAAATCTTTAAATACGTCTATTGGTCGTTGGAAAAGATTGTTAATTTAGTCAATTGGTTGAGGGAATAAAATAATGAAATTTGTCTTACACATGAACAGAAATAGATAAGGACTTCTACCGAAATAGTGTTAATATTGATTTGCGACTTTGGAACTACATGGCAACCAGTGTACAACTGTGCTAATGTAATGCCACCTACAAACAACAATACAGATAAATACCATAGAATAAATCTATTATTATACCTACAAGACGATGGATGTCAAGCAGATGATTTGAAGAAGTAATACAACTGTCCTGCACAGACATTGTATTTGAAACATTTTTCAAGAAACGATTTTCTTCTTCGAAAGGCTATTTTATTAGAAGTCCTTATCTATGTCTATGTTCATAGAAAAAAAAATCGCAAAATTTGTCTATCAGTCACGGAAAAAAATGGCGAAGTTTGCCAATCTCTTATAAGAAAATGATGCAAAATTCTTCAGTCAGTTGCAGAAAGTCTTGAAATTTTTTAGTGAGGTGCGGGAAAAAAAATAGTGAATTTCATCAATCTGTCACCAGAAGAAACCGAATAATTTGCCAATCAGTTACGGAAAAATTAGCAAATTTCGTCAGTCGGTCAAGGAAAATATCGCAAAAATCGTCGATGGCTGGCCAGAAAATATCGTGAAATTCCTCAATCAGTCGCGGGAAAATATTGTGAAAATTTCAGTCGGTTGTGGGGAAAAATCGTGAAATTCATCAGTCGAACGCAGAGAAGAAAATCTGAATTTGTCAGTTGGACACAGGAAAAAAAAAATCATGAACTGCGTCAATCTGTCGAAAGAAAAAATGAGAAATTATGCGAATTTCATCGATCGATCACAGTAAAAACAAGGATTTAGTCAATCGATTGCAGAAAAAATGCAAATTTCGTCAATCAATCGCGGAAAAAATGCAATGTTCGTCGATTGATCGCGGAAAAAACACAAAGTTCGTCAATCGATCGCGGAAAAAACGGAAAGTTCGTCGATCGATCGCGTAAAAAACAGAAAGTTCGTTGATCGATCGCGTAAAAATGCAAAATTCATTGATCGATCCCGGAAAAAACGGAAAGTTCGTCGATCGATCACAGAAAAAAACTGAACGTTCGTAGATCGATCCCGGAAAAAACGCAAAGTTTGTCGATCAACCACCAATAAGAACACAAAGTTCGTCGACCAGTCGCAGAAGAAACACAAACTTCGGAATTGCGGGAAAAAATCACGAAATTTATCGTTCGGTTGCAGGTAAATTAAATAACGCAAAGTTTGCCGGAAAATGGTGAAATTTTTTGGGCGGGAGGCTCCCACCCACGATATTTTTTTGGGCGGGATTTCAAAATTTTCGGCGTGAATCCCGCAATCCCGCCCTAAAATTAGAGCCCTGTAATATTTCGTGTTTTGAGTGATTCTGATTTTATATTGAAATAGTGTTTTTGGTTCAAAATGGATATGTGGTTGAAAACTGGAATTTTGAAGAGAACTGCTTCTAACATTGGTAACTAGGCTAAGAACATTACTAACATGAATAAAAACAAATATGTTTGGAATGGTTTTATGTGAGAAGGGGTACGCATAAATCAAAAGTCTTAGCAAGGGGGGGGGGGTAGGGGAAACCGGTACACACTGGACCTATGGACGCAGTGGACCACCCCCTAATATTTTATTTATTTACATTTTTTTTTAAGCTTCTCTTCTATCCTAATAGACAACAGCACTGCAATGATTATTTATAGCTTTCAGAAAGTGTGTTTAGCTCAGATTGAACTATTTTATCCTGTTTTGTTGTTTTGAGCTTCTAAAAGTAAAATTTTTCATCATCATATTTTTATTTTTTTAGTAATTAAAGGTTGTAGATGAATAAAATAAAACAGCTTTTTTGCAAAGCTAAGATGTTTTTATTTTACTTTAAATTTAATATGTTTAAAAGAAAGCTATAAACAATGTTAATAGGATTATTTATTGAACTTCAACATGGGGTACAGTGGACCACCCACTCCTGGGGCACAGTGGTCCACAATCCACTCTGCTCCTATAATGCAGAATGTTCAAAATATTTAATAATTGCTTATTTTCTATAAAGAAAGATTGTTTTAAAGTAGATTTAACTGTAAAATAAAGTAAACAAATAAAATTAACAATTTATTTAACATAGTAAGAAATATTTTGTTTTGTATTTACTGCCTTTGATAAATATAACTGTAGTCTAATTGTTGATGATTCTATTCAAGTAAGATTCATGAGATGCAAATTGAATGAAAATCAGTTTATTTCTCCCGAAACTGTAGATGAATCTGCTGTTGATGTCAATGATTTCATAATGTTGCTCTCAGACCCAAAATTATTTCTTGAAAATTCCAGGCTCAATCTTACTCATAAGTACTTTGGAATTTCATTTGCAAATTTTAATGTGCGCTGATTTTTTGTACTTAAGTAATAACTTCAACTAAATTGCAATTGTTCCTGTATTAATCTGTTATTATTTTCAAAATATAATTAATTTTTTGTTTTTGTTTCAAAATTTATATTACTATGTTATTTTACGGGTGAAGGGACAACAAAAAAGAATTAGATTAATGAAAAATAGATTTATGTTGTATTTTAGATAATACCTAATAGTGGTCCACTGTACCCCTTGTGGGTGGACCAGTGTATATATATATATTTTTTTTTTGAAAAATGTATTGAAAACTGTGTTGTGAGAAAATTATGATGGATGTAAGAAGGTTTAAGGAATATTCAAAAATATTTTCCTACAGATCGGTCAGTCTGTTAAAGAGAAATAAAATGTTAACTGAAAAAGTGGTCCACTGTGTACTGGTCTCCCTTACGTGAAACGTGAAAGCAAAAAGTTTGGGAACCACTGATATAAAGGAACAAACTGAAAGAGTGCTTCATAAAATATCGTCAACTAGAGAAAAAAAAGGACCACCTTAATATATTATATTATATGGGTAAAATAAAAACTCTTTATAGTATCTTAAGTGCCTATTTCTTCTTTCACCAGACCTTTCAATTTTCAACTGACTTGTGTTGTATTTCTGCATTATTTTCCTTTAGGTTTGTTCATACTCTTTATTGTTTACCATAACGTTCTCTTTCTCTCTCTCTTCAAGTAATTTAATATTTGAATTTAACTTCATTTTCCAGCAGTTTAAGTGCAGTTTTAATGCAGATTTCTTTAGTTCAGATTCTTCACCAGTTTTCATGTAATTTGTGGGCTAATATTCCATAATAGAGGTTCCGAGGTTTGTGTCAAATATGAGGAAGCAAATGATTACACTTAAAAGAAATCTGGTTTTAACATTACACCAAACCATACTCACTAAAATAATGCTAATCAGGTCCACCAATTACAAATTAGATATAAACTGAATGCTACCAATTTTTAAATGGTTTGACCTACAATTTTTATGCTCATGGTGGTCTCAGTATGTCATATTTTAGTGATCAGTTTTAGCAAAAGCTCTGATAACTGTTGTAATTTGTATATGTGATGTATTTAAATATATTAAATTAAATTTTAATTTAATTCAACAGGAATTAAGATTTTGAAAAAGTGATTTTTAAGTCTAATTATTAGTATAAATAGGAATTTTTTACTCAACTTCAAGATATGTCTTTTCACAGATATATATTCATTTGCAGATTCACCGTTGGATGATTCCGAATCACCCTGGGTTCCAAACGTTGTTTTAGTAGAAAACGATCTAGGTAACTCAAGTTTAGGAAACTGCAGTGAGAATGTTGAAGCTCTGAATGACATACTTCATGAAAATGGAAGTTTGCATAATTTTCCTAGCAACACTACAGATGAATTAAGTTTCGAGGGTATTTATGTTTTTACATTATTTTTAATGTAAAATAAAGGCAAAACTGAAAATGCTGTTAATGTCAATAATGTATTTATTGGCATGCGATTTTTACTTTACTTCATTTTGTATTTCCCTCCATTATGCTCTTTTTTTAAAAGTCTTATTTATTCAATTTTAAGTATTTTTATTATACCTTGTGTTGATTTTATAAAAATACAACCATTGTTTGTCTAGCTTTTTATACATATACTAGCAGACTATGCCTGCTGCGCTGGTTGTTTCTCCAAAAGAACCTTGAATCTAACGAAATATATCGGTGAATTTAACCTTGTATTTTAAAGTAATCTGTACCTTTACCTGGCATATCCTAAAATAACATAAAAACGGATACTTATTTCACTAAGTTATGTTTTTTTAATACGGTTTACTATTACGTTTATAATTTTCCATTGATTTATATGTTTTATAGCTACATTTTTTAATAACGTGAATTAACCTATATTATTCACAACTAAAAAGGAATGGTGAATCTAGTATTTGTCAAGAATTAAATAAAAATCATGCACTCATGACATTATAATTCACTTTTATATTTTAACAGAATAATAAGGCTGCTATAATTTGTGACTCGTGCTGACACATTGCTGTTATCATTATTTTTTTACGCGTGAAGTTTTCGCTATGATACTCCATTGTGAAATTTGGTAATTTTTGAAATTCAATATTTGAAAAATGGCATAATCGGTGGATTTGAAATTCATATCAAGAAAAATACAATTTTTTACCTTTCTAACGCAGTTTGTCTAACAATTTTCTGACAAATACTTTTCAAGCAATTAATATTTTCAGTAACTTCAAATATTTCATTTTTCGAGATTAATCTGTGGCAACGATTAGCGAAAATCTCAGTCGTCAGCAACGGATAGCTTTTTATTAAAGAGGATGCTCTGACTATTTATTGTAGGTAGGTCACAGTGTAATTTTATTAAATAATTCAAGTAGCCCTCATTATATCTCGAATGCTAGGAGACAAGAAAAAAAAAAAACATACTGATAAAGGTCAAAACTGAAAGAATCCATTAGTAGCATCTTTTTTTAAAAGTTTAAAAAACTAAACGATAAACTTTTATTAAAATTTCTGTACATATTATTAACTGGCTGGGCTTCACTCGTCTAGACTCTCATTTCGGGGACCTCACTTCCTTCAGCAGTATATAGTTTGGGCTTCGCCCAGTAACCCCAAACAGTGTTCGAAATTAGCAGTCGTTAGTCGTCAAATGCAACTACATTATAGCATTTGACGACTACAAAATTATTCCTGGGCATCAAATTTGACGCCTAGCTTTTTTTAACACTTACTTTTTGTTTAACTCAGCCAATCACCTGCTTTTGAAAATTTGGTCTCACCCCAAATATAAACTCTAATGTGAGACAGTTTGGCAGTGATTTTTAGCAGAGTGTGTGTATCCAAATGAATATATTAATTTACCGTAAAATACCGTTAATCCGCCCTTCCCGATTAAGCGCCCCCCTCCAACTTTGTAAACAAATTGGAAAATTCAAAAAATCCCGAGAAAGCGCCCTCCCCCAAAAGAAATTTCGCCGTGCACGTCAAGATCAACACCAAAAATTTTATCTCCTGAGTGTTTTTTTTTTCCGACGGATCAGAAAGGCATGACGATTTTTTGATATATCGCAAACATGTACAAACACATTGTCGATCTGAGAAAGCAGTGTAACCAAACATTAGTTTTGCTGTAAATTTATCTCCATGGCGATATGAAGGTAATGAAAATATCGATAGTGAAAGTTTCTCATGAAATAAGTTAAAAAAATGTGTATTTGATGCTGTGTGGAAAATATATTGATTATAAGAGAATTTATTTATTTTATTAAAGAATTTATAGTCGTATTTAACATTATTATGAAAACCAATCACAAAAAAAAATATCGATTAATCGATCAGAACAATCGAATTGTCGATACACAGTCGAATTTGTAGTGTAATTTGTGCTTTCTTTGTGGTAGTAATGTTTTTTGTTTTAATAATCAGACAACACTACCAATTCATTCTATATGTTCTTAATTTTTGTGACTTGTATTATTTATTTAGCATTTATAGATACGAAATCATGATTTAAAAAAAATGGTTATTTAATCTTCCTAACTTACAACAGATGGCGACACCACATAAAATGTTACTAGTTCTCGAAATTACTTCAGGACATTTTCAACTGCAATTTCTCAGTGTTTTTTACTTATTTTAAATTATTAAATTCTTTTATTTTTCTGTTACCATATTAATGACAGATATTAGTGTTATTATTTATCTAAATGCATTCCAGTTTCACAGCTTCTGAATTCCAGAATTTTCTATAATCTGAAATCGCCATTAATCGTGAAGTTATGCTGTTTTTTTATTTTGTCTACCATTTTTTTTCAAAATGATTTTCTTTTGTTACTTTATTAAAATAATACATGCTTTGCGATGATCAGACATTAGCATCCCCCCCCCCCCTCCACCACCCATAAATATCATATACTACAGTTTTAATACCGTGTAAGCGCCCCCCTGCTTATTTTACAATTTCCGTTGTGTTTAGGGGGGGCGGATTAACGGGATTTTACGGTATGTAAACTTCTAAACTCTTTATTGAACCTGCCACTTACCACTTCTGAATGTGAAAAGGGATTTAGTCAGTTTAATTTAATAAAAAATTATACCTATAACCCTTTATCCACTGATACTGTTAATGATTTATTAATGGTAAAACTGTGTAGACCTAATTTAGCAGATTTTTGTCCAGATAAAGCTACTTTTAAACCAGATGGAAAAAACTCCGCAAAAACAAATAATCAGAAGAAAAAAAAATTACTTACTCGTATTCTTTAAAATGAGTTTACTTGAAAATAATAATAAGAAGAAGTGAGTTGAGTTGTGTAGAACTTCATCTAACAGAAATATACTGAACTCTGATTAGAAAAACAGGCACAGTCAGACAGCACTGCAAAATTTATCACTGGGGAATTTGCTTTACAAATGATTACTTCCATTGTTTAATATTTTTTCATTCACAGAGGAATGAATCTGTTGGATGGAATGTGATATTGGGCTGCCATACAATTTTAACTGAATATATTTCAAAATATTTACATATCTAAATATAACTCATCTCTCAAAAATGAATTTTGGTACTTTTCGGTTAGCCGGGCGCCAGTGATTTATGTACATATATAAATACATATATGTATATACATACATATATGTGTATGTATATATATGTATTATATGTAGATATGTGTGTTTGTGTGTATATATACATGAATGTATATCATTGGTGCCCGGTTAACCGAAAAGTACCTGAAATTTTTTTAAATGTAACTTTTATGCAGTTTTTATTTATTTATTTATTTTTTTCAAAAAGTAATTTTGAGAAAAAATGGCTGACTCTTCTCTCAAATGTGGTGCAGTCAATGACATATTCATTTCGGATGGTTACGTGATATGCAATGTTATAATTTAGATGTTAAACAAAATAACCTAAATTAATATATTCATATTAAGTTAAAATATTGTGATTGGCAAAAGGGGAATATTAGATGGCATTTCAGAAAAAAAAATTCCTTTCTTAATTCCTAGTACATAATGTTTGGGTGAAAGGTCAATTAAGATCATAGCTAATTTGCCTTGAGGATTTCTGGAGACAAAATTGAAAGTTGCTTGCAGACTTTTTGTGAAATAATATGGGGAGGAAATGAAAGTATGCATTTTGAAATATGAGGCACACATTCAGAAAATTTTCAAGATAATTTGGCAGATAATTCTTTACTCACCGTTTTTTAGCATTTAGTTTCACTGTGGCCAGTAACAACTGCTAATTTCCCCCTTTAGATATCAATACATCCAAAAGTACGATATAACTGAGGGTATTAAACATATTAAAAAGGATGATAACCTTTAAGTAAATTCTTTATATGTAGCTTTAAATGTGACAGAAATCTTAATTTATATGCATTTACATCTTAAGAAAATACACGATAGAGACATTTATTGTAATTGGCATGTATAAAAAATTAACTTAAAAGGTATGGTTAAAGTGCCTTATTTTCTTTCTTGAGTTATGAAACTACTATCTTGAAACAATATATATTTACTCTGTAATAATTTTTGCTGATATTTATTATAGTTTTATTTATCAGCATTTTTATTTATTTCATAGTTTTATTTATTTATCATCTTTTGAAAAACTTTGTCATTTTTATAAAAATTTATATCTTATTTTTCAGACAAAAATGAACTTTTTTTATAACACTAAACAAACAGGCAAATTAAAACATTATGATTTTTTTTTTATAACATATTAAGACATATACACTCATTGTAATGGAACAAGTAATATTTTGATTTGCAAAGCATTTTGTGTTCTTGTTATATAATTGGAATAATTTATTGTAATTTTTTTTATAGAAATAAAAACTGGTAGTAGTAATAAAATAAAATATTTTTGATAATTTATAAAAAGAATGAATCATTATCAACATTTTTTGTTAATTGTAAAAATTAAAATCTTAGGCAAAATAGAGCTCGGTTTTTTATAACTTTTATTTCCTTAAATAAGAATGCATTTCTAAGAAACTATTGTTTAGAAAAAAAAAAAAAATCACAAAGTAAATAACTACAGCTTTCTTCTAATTCAACTTAACATTGATATTGGGGTGGGAGAATGTACAACAGAATGTTAAAATGTCACAAAAACAAATATTTTAAAAAATATGTTACGGCCACTGACTAACAATCTATATATCCACATTCTCTTAGCATTATGTAATAAATGACAAGCTTTTTGTATATCAAGCTAATTTCTAAGTTTTCTGTAAATGTTTGAAAAAAAAAAAAAAAATCACAGTTATTAGCAGCAAAAGCAGTTTTCCAAAGTTCTGTTAATAAAAGTTTCTTTCTCCAATGTTCTAGTAAAAAATAAATATTTACTAATAAAACTTAGCTAATCAGTACTAACACTTAGCTGGAGTTTAATAATGCACCAATTAATGATGCCTAATAAATATTATAATATAGAAATAATTAATATGCATCAGGGTTTGCACTAAAGGATGAGATTGTGTGATTTGCACAATAATTTTAAGAATCCTACTTAAAATGAACTTTTTTTTTTTTTTTTTAATATTCCACATAAAACTTTGGTTACAATCTGAAAATCCTACCTTATTTTTTTTTTATCATAAACCGCCATTTATAAACAATAAGCTTTTTTTTTTTTTTTTTTTTTTTTTTTTTTTGAGAGTAAAGAAGTTACATTACATTTTTTTATTTTGTTTCAGCTTGAAAATTAGAAAAATGTCTTGCTGGCAGATTTTATTTAATAATAGAATGTATTAAAAAGAAAGAAATTCTGCAACAATATCACTTTATTTGGTCTTGTGGAACATTAGCGAAAAAATTATTTCAGTGAATAATTTCTTACTCTTTCTTTCGTTAAGTTCTTTGAAGTATGTTATAAATTTTATAAGTAACTTTTAAAGTATATTTAAATTTACCTATAATAAAATAGAAAAAAATTTAAAAGCAAAATTTAAGCATATTTTTATGGACTCTAAAATTCATATAATATTTGATGATATCATTAAGAGCAAACAAAAATTAAATTTGTAGTAAAATTGATTTTAATCTCGATTTTGAAAGAGTTGTTGCATATTTATTTATTTTTATTATTGTTAACAGGTTCTGAAGAGCCGCCTCAAAAGAGAAAGAAAGGCGAGCTGTCTTACAATTGGTTTAAGAAGATGCTAGAGAGTGTTACAGATACATTTTTAAAGTATCACGAGACAGCTGAATGTAGATTTTTAGCAAGAGTGACTCAGCTAGAGCAAGAGCGCATGAAGCGAGATGAAAAGTTGCAGAAACTGTGGATAGAGTTTGAAGAAAGGAGGAGAAAAGATGAGCAGCAACATGAATTGAAAATGATGTCTGTGCTTGGACAGCTTGTTCGTCAAATTAATGAAAGTAAAAATTCTTAGTAATATTATACTGTAGACTTGCATCACGGTGACTCTTAAGAAGCTTTTTCTTTAAAATGTTTTTATGCATAATTTTTGTATGAAGAGAGTCATGTAACTCTTTTGGAATTGGTCTTAATTAGATAATGGCTTTGCTTTGAAAGGGAAACATTGAAAACTACCAAAAAAGTTTTGGTACTACTTTGTTATGGCGGCCCCTACAATTATGATTATGCCACACTGCAGTCAAGCTTGTGAAACACGAACGTAGTGTGTACGTATAATAGAGGTTATAAAAATAAATACCATTTTATTTAATAATATAATATTTTATGTTAAATAGGAATATATTACAATGTTTCATAACAAATTAATACTAATTTTTCATAGCAATTTCTTACAATACTTCACAACAGTAACAACTTTTTAATATTTTCACACTTCCCTCATGTAACTATTCTAATTAATATAGGGGCAGATTCCCAAGATTTGAAAGCAGCCAGTGGCTCCTAAGCTCAAAAAATCCTGTGGTCACAATTGTGAAACAATCACATAAATCAATAGTGTTTATATGGGGTGAAAAGCTAAACAAAAAATTCAGGAATTCAAAGTGTAAAATAATTTATTTAATATACACACATGTACAACAAAATTTGATTATTAATTAAGTGTAACATAAATCTTAAATCATGTTCAGTCCGAAGATAAAGTTGGGCAAGATACGGTTTAAAAAATAATAATAATTGTATAAGCTAAGCAATCATAATAGCGGGGAATATTAGAAAAACAATATTTCTTATTTTGATTTTGCCATACAAAAGTACACATAAAAGAAAATCTGATTGTGTGAGATTATTTTGCACTATAAAAATCAAAACACGCTTCAAACATTTGTTTTATATACATATAATATATTTAATAATTTGCTGTGTGAAACAGATAATTCTGAAATGTTATTAAAAGATAATAATAAAGTTTGCTATGGGTTTTTGTCTTAATCTTTAAAAAAAATCAAAATTTCATGATGGTGACTGGGAATACCAGAAATTGATCACTTTTAAATCACATCGCAACCTAAACACTGAAAGTTAACTGGCTACAGCAAAAACTTTAGTCACCATATGGCGACTGGCGACCGTTAATCTGCACCTATATTAATTAACTATGTCATTTTCACCCATATTTAGTTGTTTCTTCCACCATTTTATGAATGTTAATTTCTCTGTTCAACAGTACATAAACCTTAAAGCAGTTATGAACGGTATTCTCAGACCACTAAATTAATTTTTAATATGGACAACCATTTTTTTTATGGTGCATCCTAATATAGTTTCATCATTAGTGTACATAGAAGATCATATCATGGCCATTTTCGCATAGTTGTTTGTTGGGTAAAAGCCCTCACTTAAAAAAAAAAAAAATGAGATTGCGTCCATTACAGTACCAGGTAAATCAAAGATTGTTTCCACATTTAATAAAAATATAAATTCAGGCAATAATATAAAATAATAATAATAATAAAATAATGCTCTGAAACATCAACTAAAAACCAATATGATCAAGAAAGGTCACATCCTTTATGCTATCTAATCCTCTAAATTCAAATATCTTTAGGATTTCAGGTATGTTTCCATTTCATGGTGATAACTTTCAATAAAACCATGGAGCAAATAGTTAAAAAAAAATTGACCATATGGATGGAGTAATTTAAAAAATATATATTTATATATAAACGGGCTGAAGCAGATTATAGATTTAAGTTTTTTTTTTTTGTATAAAAATACCCTTTTCCAACTGCAGTTATTTGTATTGGTCTTTAAGCCATATAGTTTTTCTTTATGTATTGTGCTTCGAGCACAATATTCATGCACAATGTTGTTTACCTTAATGCAAGTCTAATATATATTTTCTTGTTTTTGGTTACTTGTGCTATTACAATATTATAATAATTTCTCCAAATTAATGTTATTATCAATTGTAAAAATGTACTTATTGTGAATGAAGCATGTTACAAAATTTCTATCTTCTGTCTTATACACTTTTTTTTTAGAAGTTTTTTAACTACTGTTTTTATCTGGGCATTTTGTTTAATGAATTATAGGTTCTTTATGGGTTAAATGATTCATAGTTTTCACTACTTATAATCTTTGTTTTTTTATAATGAAATATTACTACATTGCCATGTTAGAGAATTCTGACTTTTAAATTTGTGAATTACATTGTTATAGTATGTGACAAGAAATTATTTAATAGTAATTCATATGAGTATTTTAAAGAACTAGCTTTCAAAATTCACGCTTATAATGTGCATTCTTTTTTTTTTTTACATCCATATCTGAGCATGTGAATGCCTAATGCCTATGTCTAAATAAATCAGATGTGGATATAATTTATTATTTATTTTTAAATAAAAGTTTTTTAAATTTGGTTAATAGTTGATGTGATAAAATATTTTGGTAAATATTTAAGTTCTATATTGTATGAAAAAGAAGGAGGTTATAAAGATCAAAGATGCTTAACAATTTTATGAGAATATTCTTAAATAATCGTAGAACATACTTTATAGAACTTAGATTATCAAAATTTGTCTGATTATCCACGATGGGATAACTTAGTGTGATCTCACTGTTTAAAAGAGCTCTGTGCGACAAAAAATGATCTTAAATGTGACTATTTTATATTTGTTGTTTTCACTTGTCCATTTTTGTATATATATATCATAATTTATGAAGAGAAAAATAAGAAAATAGATGTAATCATCCCTCATTTCACTGTATATAGCCATTCACATTATTGATGTTTGCATTTTAAAATTACAGTAAAGTATCTTTAATACGTTTCTTTTTTATACGTCATTATGAGTTGTAAATTAATTTTTCTTGGTCACAATGCATTTTATCTATGCATAACAATGATAAAATATTTTTTTAATACTTTGTATTTTCATTTTTTAAAATGTATAAATATATACTGCTGTGAAAATAAATGCCTGGTATGTCTGAGAGCTCAATTCTTCACCAAAAAATTTCGACTTTATATTTTTGTTCCAACAAACACTAATGCAGTTAAAACCATACAACCTAATATTTTCAATTATTAAATAGAATCTTAACTTCAACTGCATGTTATAGTGTCAAACAAAAGAGCAGGGTCCAATAAAGGCAAATGAGGTTCTGATGCAATTTGGTGTCCCCACATGTAAACTCGCAATAAAAATTAACATAATTGCAAATTGGTTGTTGTTTTTGTATGGAGAAAGGACAATTTAGCAGATTTTTATCAGCAAAACCTCTGAATAGTAGACACCTCAAGACTGCAAATTTTTTCTGCTTTTCAGTGGTAAAAACCTACAGATATATAGTTATAGGGGGATAAAAAAGTCACTAAGTAGAGGTTTCTGTTTTGGAGGTTTTATTGTATATGGTATGTTAATTCTGGTACAGTTTGGTTGTCCCTGCTTGGAAAGTCATAATATTTTTTATATGTGATCATGTTATGGAGCAATATTAATTGAATGTAAATTTGTTATTACATGATCATGTACTGTGTGGCTGAGTTAAAAAAGACTGAAACTGGTCTTGTCCCAATCCTGTTGAAAGTCCATAGTCAGTCGGCTTTATTTTAGGGAAGTCCGGCATTTTCTTTTCATGCCAATTTCCTCCCGTTCAATTGGTCATTCCTAGAATTAAAACAATCTTTTGTCCTTCCACTCTTACGGACAAAGTTTCCTCAATACATGTTTTGGAATCTGCGAAAACAGGAAACCTACTGGGGGTTTTTCTAATCAGAGCATCACAGCACGAGATGTGTTATTTGGGGCACTAGAAATTTGGTGTACAGACCCGCAAAACCATTCATTAATGAAAGACTACAAAAGATAGTATAGAATAGTTTTGCTAAAACATAAAATCCCATACAATTTTGCTGCCCATACAGAAGTTGAAACGGCTGATGTTACTAGTTTGGAATGTTTTGTTTGCAATGTTACTTGTGAGAATACATGAATTTTAATTCAGATGATGAAGCTTGTTAACCCTTTGAGGGGCGGTGGTATATATTATATACCACCTAATTTTAATCCGATTCAAACCAGAAACTTTTAATAAAATTTTACTTTTTAAACTTTGACGGGAAAAAGTTGAAAAATTGCTTTTCCGTAAACTAAATTCTTTCATAAATACCGGTGTGAATTCGACGTTACAGGAACACAATTGCTTGCCCCTGAAAGGGTTAAACAAATTTCTCTCCAGAATTGTTTTATCTGCTAAACATTAAGCAAAATCTATTTCAACATTCAGATACTATACTAGACAAAATACATTATCTATTGCCATCATTTCATATATTCTACTATTCTTTCTTTTATAAATACATTTCCTTTAGTATATATTTTTGTGTCCTCTCTTCCAATGACGTATAAAAGGTACTTTACTGTATCTGTAATTTACAATGTTGGAAGAAAGTAAAAAATCTAGATTTTCATTTGTCATTGTAAAAATGTGACATATATCAATATTTCTAATGTCATACAGAGTGAGTGTAAAAGATGAATTTTGATTTTTGTTTTATCTTTGTTAAACTTTTGAAAGTTGTGTGTGATTCATTATAGTTGGGGAGACATTTTAATTGGCTTTTACTGCACTTAGAAAGAAAGAAAAAAAACCTCCAGATTTAAAAAAAGGAAAAGAAAATTGGAATGTTGCAAATTTTGGAAGTAGCTTTTTTAAAAAACTATTTAAAATGTTGACTTTCAAAATATCTATCAATTCCAATAAAATGAGGATTGGAAATTTGTTGCATATCACTGTTCAGTTATTTCTTTATATTGAAGTTTCTTTCTATTTATTTAAAGTTCAGTCCATATTTTAAAAGTAAAAATCCTCTCTCTCTTAATAAAATTGCATAAAGGTAAAATTGTATTAGGTAGATTTATTCTTTAAAAAAATAATCCAGTTTGCCACTTTTGATTATGATTCCTTTTTTTTCTACAAATGTTGTGTTAGGTACTTAATTGCAACTTATAATACAGCTAAATACAGTAAAATTGTCAAAACAATACCTATCTGTGACAGAATCTTATCTTAAATATAAAAAGAACTTATGATCACAGCGAAAACTGTAGAGTACAATTGCGATAGATGGTGTACCTCCTAAGATGGAAACTTATCTAAAACAGAATACGCTGCCTTTTTGTAAATCTGTCTTAGCAAATTTTACTGTAATATAATACAAATATGATGTTTAATTTCATTATCAGTAAAGATATTTAAAAAATATATATATAAATAATAAATAAGTTATCAAGTTTTCTTTATGTATTTATACGAAATACATTATTAGATCAAAAATGGCTCTTTAATGTTGCATTTGAATATTATAGTGGCAGGATTATTAATTAATGTTGTGGCTATTTTTTTTTAATTTTTCTGAAATTTAATGTATGCAAGTTCATTGAAATCGCATAATTTATGACCAATCAGATTTCTATAACAGTCTACAGTGGTTGCTTTAGCATGTTTCTGCAACAGGAAAATAACAGCATAAAAAAATTATTTAGGAAACAATTTTGCAATAAGCTATAACAAATAATAGGAAATTCTGTACAAATTGAGCCAAAAATAGCATATTTTATTAAGGTCATCTAGCTGTCTGAAATAATGTTGAAATTTTATTCAGTATGAGAAAAGGACTAAAGACTTTTTCTTCATTAATTTTAAAAACAAAGAATGATAAGTGACAGTGATGATATACGATGTAAAAATTCAAACCGTTTTTGTATTTAAAGAAGTTTTTCCCTTTGTTTGTGCATTGTATAATTTTTCAATATGCTTTCAACAGTATCCATACTTTTTACTTGTGTAAAAATTGTTCCATTTATTATGAATTAAGTTACTCGGTTCTTATTATTTTGTAATTTTGTTTTATCTCTTTGGTAGATTTTTTGCTACTTTTTTTTTTTTTTTTAACTTTCCCATTGACATCTTTATAATATCAACATGTTGCCAATCAGTGTTGATTAATTCCTATAATGGATAAGTGTGATGTAAGAACATATTCGTAATATCATTCCTTGGTTTCAATGTAACCCCTATTAATTATCGATCATATAAATGTATATATATGCGATCCCTGTCTTACTCGAATCCAATTGTTCTTTTCCCCATGTAATCAATGCTTTTTCTTTAACAGCTGTTAAGAGGCTACTTCACTGATGTAAAAAACCCGCTTTCTAATGTTAATCCTATGGGTGAAATATTTTAAGATATCTTGTTCACATTTCAATATTTTTAAATGAATTTTTTGTATTGGATAGCGAGGTCGATTGCTATACAAGACCTTTTTTACTTTTTCGATTTTGGTTGCAGTTTTTTTATTGAGGATACTTTCACTTTCGGAACTGGTTTTCGAAAGTGAAAGTATCTTAATAAAAAAAAACTTGTAATCAAAATCGAAAAAGTAAAAAGGTCTTGTATAGCAATCGACCTCGCTATCCAATACAAAAAATTCATTTAAAAATATTGAAATGTGAACGAGATATATTTTAAAATAACTGCCCCATAGGATTGACATTAGCAAGCAGGTTTTTCGCATGAGCGAAGTAGCCGCTTACTAAATAAGCTTTAATGTGGTCATAAATGTAATTTTGGAGGTGTTCTTTCTTTTCATATTCTTTTTCTTTCCACATTCTTTTTTTTTTTTTTTAATGTATATTCACTTTTTACATTGTATTGCCATTGTTTGTCTATTTGTAAATAAACTTTCAAATACCCATTAAAGCATGCTATTTTTCTCTTTCGTGACAGAATCCCTTAATCTTCAAAATACTTCACCACATTCTGTTTCTGTAAGTGGAAGATTCCAAAACTTTATCCTTGTTTAACCTTCCAACATAATTGAAAAGTGTTTATGAATTTGGTTTGTCTTGCCATTTGTCTGTGCTTTTTAACTTGCAAAATATACTCATATTGCTGTGTAATTAATATGTTATTGAGGTTTATCATGGCATGTTCAATATTGAAAATGAAGTGTGTAGCATTTATAGTTCGTTTACAGGGCATTCAAAAGAATGCTTTACATTATGGTATATGGGCGAAAATCATTTGCAGTGTATTTTAATGATGTTACACTATTCCAAACATATTGAAATTGATATACATCACTGAAGTGCATTGCAGGATGCTTACTATAGAATAGGGTTGGGCGTAGCATTTATCGTTCATTTACAGGGGCACACAAAAGAACTTTGTTTCAGTACTGTCTATGAGCAATAATTGCTGGAAGTACATTTTCAATTGTGGTATGCATTTTTAAATTTAACTGATTTTTAGCATATCACTTGAACTTTGTACATATAAATTCTATAGACCATATACAAGACTGTTCAAAAGAATTCAAGTACTTCTGCTTATTGATGGAAATTTGTGAAGGGAAATTTTCAACTGGTATGCATTTCTAAGCTCCACCAAATTTTTGCATACTATGTAGTACATATACAAATCTATAAATCATGTACAGAGTTGCACAAAAGAATGTATATTTTTTCAACTATTGTTGGTAATTGCTGAAATTGGATTTTCAGATGTGTTGTTCATTTTCCAAATTATTTACTTAAACATCATCTTTAACCTTATTAAACGATGAGGTTATTACAGTGTTCTGAATGTGCTGGAAATTGTTTAATAACTTATGCTTGATACATGATTTTTCTTTCTTAACAGAAAACAAGGAAATAGCAATTAGTAACTTATATCCTTCATTACAGAAAATAAACTAGCTTATCACAAAATAAATGAAAATGGAATATGCCGCAGTTGACAATAGTGAATGTGATGTAACAATTATCCATTATTGGTGCTAAATCACAAATGCTTGGCAACAAATTTTGTTTACTGTAAATGGTCGACCAATACAGATTCTTTTTTCATCTGATTAATACATAGATAAAAATTAAATACAAAATTTCAGATGAGCTGGAGACACTTAATTTAATGCACATACATTAAATGTTTTAGCATCAGTTATCTACCTTCCCACATAATTTGAAAAAGGAGAAAAATAAAGTAATTGACTTTAGTCAGCTTATCTGTACAGTAAGTTTCCTAAGCTTATGCTTTCTGTGTAAAAGGATTTCTTTAATCACAGTTACTTTTTTTAAGCTAACCTAAAAGAGTTATTGCATATTATCATCTGTAGCTATTATTGTTTTATTTTGAAGTACATTTTGATGGCAATATACTTTTATTATAACTGGATGAAAATCTGATATATTTCTTAAGATATTTTTTAATATTCTGTGCCATAATTCTATCTTTAAAATTTGATATTTTCCCCCAGTGTTTATGTATTTCTGACTTAAGTATATAAGCAGATATGTTCTTTTTATGCTATTTGGAATTAACTTTATCCCTGAATCTTTTAAAATATAGTAGTTGGTTAACATTTTATGTCCTTTTCTATCTTATTTTGTAACAGATTCTTTGTCTATTAACTTTTGGCTTGAATAGGGAAAAGGCTCTTTGTAGATTATTATTTTTATGTATATTTGGTAAATATAGTAGTACTTTTACCAAATATATCTTGTTGCATTAAAGAGCATAAAATGAAATTATACTTTTTAGAAGTATGTATACATTCATTGTATGTATATATTGCAGTGCTTTTACATGTAATGTGCCATAATTTATCAATTTCCATTGGCATGAATTTATTTTTAATAAATGAATTCCCCCTCTCCCCTCCTATGCAACATTTTTGTGCAATTTCAGTAATTGAAAATTAAATAATCTCAGTATTTGAAAAATATACAGTGAACCAAAAGTCCTGCCCTGATTATAAATATTTATTGTGCTCAAACTATTATAATTAGGCATATGTTTGTTTAGATATATTGTAAGTACTGTTATAAAAATTTTTATAAGACCATGTACCTCAGTAAATTTCAACGTGTGCCCCCTTGGTAGTTTGGAAAATGTCTAAGCAGTATTCTAGTTTCCGCAAGTGTTCTTTAGCATGTCTTCTGTTACAGTACACACAGCAGCTTGTATCCTAGTCTTCCGTTCTTCGGCATCAGCAATTGGTGTGGCAAAGACTATGTCCTTGATTTAGCCCCAAAAGAAAAAATCCAGAGGAGTAATATCTAGAGAGCACGGAGGCCAGTGTGTTGGTCCATCCCTTCCAATCCAATTTGCACCATCTATTGCAAAAAGAAAAATTACTAAGACTGACCTATCCAATGATACAAGTTACACTATTATACAAACGGTTATTTTGTAATGAATTATTATAATCAGGGCAAGACTTTTGGTTCACCCTCTATGTTCTAATTTTTACATTTGTAACTGCACATCTCTTCCCTAATAAAAAAAATTAAATGTTACTATTTTCATTTATATTTCGGTTTGTTTATCAAATGATTTTAACATTTAAATAATATTCTTATGTTATCAAGAAGAAAAACCTGAGAAAATACTCTTCAAATGTTTTATTAATTAATAGTTAATCTTATTTATACTTAACTGATTATTACAATATGAAAGTACATGGTTGTGAGAAGTAACTGTTATAATTAAGCTGAGTCTTTTCTCTTATCCTTTCAATGAAAGCCAAAAAGCCAAAGAAATATGTTTTAAGTATTTTACATTTTATTTAGAGCTTATTTTACAAACACTATACGTATAGTCATCGCTATACATAGTGTTGATGATATTTTGATTGTTTTATTGTGTACATTGTTATCATATATATATATTACTAGTCATGTTTTTTCTTTTTGTTATTCTCAGTATGCTCATCACCATTTCTGTAAATTTGTATATAATTCATACGATTTATATATATTGTGAATTAATTTATTCTTGGTTGTTAAATGAATATAAATTTTGGATGAATAAAGTATAGTATGTTTGCCTGTTTTAAATTTCTTTCTTCTTTTGACTGTCTTTAATGAAATTTAAATGTCTATTGTATCTTAGAAGATTGACAAAAAATTTTAAACATATTTTATGCTTGATTTTGGCATTTTTTTTTCTTTTTTTAAATACAAAGTCCAAGAATTTGGTTTTATATAATGTTTTTAATTATTTGAAACAAAATATGTGTTGTTTTGATTATAATAATGATATTCATGAATGTTTTACAGGTTTAAATATAATAGTTGTTTTTTAGAAAATAAAGTTAAGTAACTTTAGAATATTTTTTAATTCTTAGAATGACAAAATATACCTTTCTAAATATTTAAATTTAGCTTTTACATGTTTTTCAAGTCTGTAAAATATGAGTGTGGATTCACTTTTTACAGAAGCTTTAAGTGTCGTAACATTTAAAAATAAAAATCAATTATTTATAACAACATTTTCTTTGCAGGCAGGTTTTTTTTCTCAGGGGGGGGGGGGGGGGATTAAATAATTATTAACACTTTCCGGTCTAAGTCCAAGTTGTGCTTGGGGTCTAATTTTATGTTGAATGGCCTTACACTTTACACCATGTGTTACTCTGGATCAACTTTCAACCATCTTAGTAAGAATAGCAATGAATATATTCTCTGTTTGCACACAAATAAACTAAAAACGATTTAGTAACTGAAAAAAAATTATACAGATCACAGCAGCAGCATAGCCTACATTTTACTCTCAAGGTGGTGTAGCACTTTGTGCTAACCCAGGTTTTAAATTCTATCATACTAAAGGAAATTTCTCAAAATAAATTGTTTTGCAATAAAACTTTTCTGTATATATTTAAAAATGACACAGGTAAGATTTTATTTGGATATTACTTTAATCTGCCCCTTTAATATTTTCTTATGTGGAACTTCTTTTTTTTTATTGTTAAAATATGTTTTTTCAATATATATATTTTTTAAATATGTAATCAGTTTAAAATTAAGATGTTTGTGGATAATGAAACAGGTAAATAGGAAAATTCTACTAAAAGAATTTGATTGGAATATAATAATTCTATTTTTTTTTTTTTTTAATCATGAAAATTATGAAAACAGTAGAAATGGGTACGACCTGAAAGTGTTAATGAACATTTTCATTGTTTTACATATGTATGACTTTTTTTTTTTACATATGTGATGTATATTTCAATATAAATTCTATCCTAAATTATCTAGAATAAAAAAATAACTGTAACATATGATTGAATTTAAACTGATAATAAAAAGAATTTTAAATGAAAATTTAATAATGGGTAAAAATAATTCTGAATTTTATAATTATTATTATTTATTTCTATTTTCCGGCAATTTAAAAATTGCACTGTGTTTTAGGCTCTTATAATGTTAAAATTATAAAATCTTCATTGGCAAAAAATTTTAAGATAAAAAAAAAAAAAAAAAAAAAATTATTTTTAGCATGTTTGTTTTAAATAGAAAATCCTTTATATATATATATATATATATATATATATATATATATATATATATATATATATATATATATATATATATATAATAGTTTATTATTAGAAACAAAATCTGAATCATTTTGATTGCAATAATTTTACTCATAAATGTTTTCAGATTTAAATATGGTAGTTATTTAAAAAATAATACTAATAATAATTTAAGAAAATTTAGGTTATTTCTTAATTTTTAGAATGAAAAAAATATATCATTCTAAATACTTAAATTTAGTTTTTACAGGTGTTTCAAGTCTGTAAAGTGTTAGTGTGAACTCATTTTGTTTTTTTACAGAAGCTTTAAATGTCATATATATATATATATTTCAATCAATTATTTATAAAAAATTTTAGTGATGTAAACAAAGTTTTTTTCTTTTTTTGGGGGGGAGGGAGGGGGGAAGGGGAGTTGAATCATTATTAATGAACACTTTTATTGTTTTATATATGTATGACTTTTCCCTCCCTACATATATAATGTAATTTTTAGTAGGAAATCTATCATAAAATTTCTAGAAAAAAAAATAACATATCATTGAATTTGAACTGATAGTCAAACAAGTTTTAAAGGAAAATTTAATGATGGGAAAAACTATTTCTTTGTTTTATTATTACAATTATTTATTTTTATTTTCCTGTATTTGCAAAATTGCACTATGTTTTAGATTCTTATAATGATAAAATTATAAAATCTTCATTAATGAAAATTTTTAGGTTAAAAAAAAAAAAAAAAAAAAAAAAAAATATTGATTTTTGGGCAAGGTTCTATTGCAAATTACATTTCATTATCTGTTTGAAAGACAAACATGTTATCATTAAACTAAAGTATATCAGAGCTGAACTAATCAGACATCGTTTACACATTTACATATTCTTAATTACCTATTTTTAACTGCTGCATAATAAGAGAAACTTTGCCAATAGTTTCAGGGTCCAACATAAAGCAAAATGCACTATAAAAATAAATATAGCTCACAGCTAGATAGTAAGCTTGAAGTTTTTTCGAAGTTTTATAAATGTGTAAATTTTTTTTTAATCAATCTCCTTTCTTTTAGTGAAAAATTTAAAAAAAAAAAAAATGAGATACAGTGGCAGCAAAGTATGTGTACTGCTGCTGTTTTTCATTACCTCTTTTTTTCATTAAACACGAGAATGGCTCCTTTTAATGAAACTTTGAAACAGTTTTGTGCTTGTTTTGTTGTTTTTTACATAAAATTTATACTTCGCAACACCAGACTTTTTGTATTTATCGTTTGCATAAATTGATGTGGGAGAGGTTTAACCTCTCTACTTAATCATTTTTTCCTAACCAAACCTAGGTTTTTCAAAAGCTAGTTTAATATTAGTAAGAATTTAACATATTACATTTTTACTAATTTTAAACATCAGCATAGTTGCCACAGGCAACTAAAAGGTGACTATTTATAACTATTTTCAACTGAAGTTCACCTTTTAAAATGTAAAAGCAACTGTTTTTAAGCGAAGGCAAGTATTTGGGTCCTTTTTTTTTTTTATCTCCTTCATAAATTTCTCTCAAAAGTACTAAGTGGTCTGTCTGAAAATGAAACAATTTTTTGCATGTTCTTTCAGTTTTGTTTTTAAACAGACTTTCTCATGGGAATGGCATGAGTAATATTCATAAACACATTGCTTTTAAATTATCGATTTGTTAAGGTAATTATGTATAAAAAGTAGAGATAACTATTTTACACTCATTTTTGACATTTAAGCTATTCTTTAGACAACTTTTTTAGTGAATTTAAACTATTACTGCAGCAAGTATTTTTTCTTTCTATTTTTCCCTGCAGCAACACTGCATCAAACATAATATCTTTTTTTTTTTTTTTTTTTTTTTTTTTTTTCACTTTTGAACAGAAATATTAATGAAGTTTTACTCTCATAATGTTCTTCATTTAATACATTTTGATTAACTTGTAAAAAAATTCATAAAATGTACTTGTTTTATGAAGAAACTTTATTATTTTTTCCCAAAATTTCTAGTTTGTGTTCTAAAATTGAAGATGAAATATAGAACAAGAGAAGTAGTGAATTTCTCAGTGTTTAACTTCTCATGTAGTCTTTGTAATATGAAGAGGTTCTAATCAGGAATAATCTAGAATGAAAGCTTGTGTTCAAATTATTAGCCTGAAATAAACAAGTAAGTACTTACTAGAAAAGTGCAGTAAGAATTTTTGTATTTGCAATTTTAAAAGTTGTTAAAATTAGCCATTCAGCTTTTGGCATCTTCTGTATTATGGTAGAATTTTGATTTTTAAAAATATTCATCCTGGAAAAATGTGTATGTGTATCCACGAGAAAAAAACTTTAAAACACAAAATCAGAAGATGGGTGGAGAGCATATTAGATTAACATAGTTTATTATTAAATATATAAAGAATTAAGAAGTATTCATGACTCAAGATGAACTATTTTGTTCATAATTAGTTCAGCTTCAAATACTGAACTTTCCATGTTCCTTTTTATATCTTTCTTTCAAGAGAGTCAGGACAAGACTAAACTAGTCGGATGTGCCAATCCCAAAATATTCTACTATTTCATGCATGTTAATGCTTCAAAATTCGCTTATCACGCTGCCAAAAAAAAATTTTTTTTGTACATTTTTTTGAAATGGAAATCTTTAAATGACGATCACAGCGACCACTCCAGGCACAATATCCCCAAATTCAACTGGAACCTTCAGGCTATAGTCAAAAACATATGCAAAATATTTGGTTCAGTTGCCTGCATAACTTCATTTGCTTTTCAATGATACAATAGTGAAAATGGAACAAAAATCGCGATCGCAGCGCCCCCTTTCGTCGAAATATCCTCAAATTCAAGTGGGACCTGCAGGCTATAGTCGAAATCGTATACAAAAATTTTGGTTCAATTATCTGCATAACTTCATACACTTTTCGGTGATACAATAGTGAAAATTGGAACAAAAATCGCAATTGCAGCGCCCCTTTTTGTCTAAATATCCCCAAGTTCAACTGGAACCTGTTGGCTATAACCAAAAACATACAAAAAAGAAAAAAAAAATTGGTTTAATTTGAAGCATAACTTCATACAATTTTCGATGATACAATGAGGACAGACAGACATGTTTTTGGGAATCTCTGACCCCTAAAACATGTAAATCCATCAAAAAAAAATTTTTTATTACAATACTTTCTTCTATTATAGATAGAAGAAAGTAAAAATTTTCATGAAGGTTCACATCTAAAAACAAATGACATCATCAAAAAATATTGGAACATAATGTTGACATAATATACTTATTGCTAATCATAAACATTAAATTATCTCAAAATCATTATAAAACAATAAATTATCTGAAAATCATTATAAGACTACAATTTATCTGAAAATCATTATGAGATAATTTATCTGAAAATCATTATAAACCAATAATTTATCTGAAAATCATTATAAACCAATAATTTATCTGAAAATCATTATAAGACAATAAATTATCTCTTATGAGTTCATAATGTAATTGCATCAGTTTTTTCCCACCATAATCAAAATGGCATCATTTTCCATAATATAAACTATAAACAACTACTGTTTTTTTTTTTTAATTTTTTTTTTTTATGTGATGCTTGATTTTGATGAGAATCAAATTAAATTATAAACAAATAAATGATTATATGTATAGGAGCTGGTATTACACTGAAACACATGGCACCCCTCTTCAACTCCCCTCTTTCTTCACACAGAGTTTAAAACTTTAAAAAAAAAATGCTTTATTTATCATTTTGAAGTAAAAATAAATAAACAATCAATCATTTAAACTTTCTCTCCCACAAGCCAAAAAAAAATTTTTTTTTTTCAATTTTTTTTTTCCATTTTTTTTTTTTTTTTTTTTTTTTTAATCTTGTTTATATTTATTTGATGCTCATAGAATCATTTTAATTTTTAACATTGGATTTTACATGTAGAATAATTTAAATATATATTTTGAATTATGCTTTTTTTTCTTTTGGCTGAATGGCTTTTCCCATAATGATATTCTTCATATTTTAACATAGCATTTTGTGATTGACAAGGATCGCTGAGCATCCTGTTAGAGATATGTTTACACTGAAGTTTAAACTACCCTAAAGTCTTTTAATATCTATGAGCTATGGCAAATGAGCTTTAAATGGCTATAAGCTAGGAATTCTAGCCCACCATTCATTGGTTGTTATAATAATTCTGGAGCAGTTCCAGAATTAAAAATGAAATAAACCATAGTGTAAATGCACTGTTAACTTTGCCTAAAAAGTTCAGTTATTTTTAGGGCTGTGAAATATTGTTAATAATCAGCATGGTTCTGTAGATAACATTAACTCAGCTGTTATTGGTCTGTCAGGTCTCTAATTCCCCTCACTATTGTTAAACCTATGGGCATGGAATGCATTCATATTTTTAAAATATCTTATCAGAAAATTAATAAATTTACCTTCTTTTTTCTGTGTACTCCTCTTATAAAATGTCTTTTTCTTTTTTTAGTTGATAAACTATTTCTAAATACATGGTTTATTTAATATTTTATGTATTAAGATTTTAACACTTCAAATAAAATTAAATATAATATTTTAGAAATAGTTTGTTAACTAAAAAAGAAGAATACACAGAAAAAAGAAGGTAAATTTATTAATTTCCTCAAGAGAAATTTAAACAAGTTGGAAATTGCACGTTAAATGTGACAAATGAGGTGCTTTCGTATAATAACCAGTTTTACAATGCAAAAAAAAATTTTAAAAAAATCATCCTTATTTCAATGAAATGAATTATATTGTCTGCTATGAGCGAAATGAGTGTACCTTTTTAGGTAGATTTCGTAAGAAATACTACCTATTACATTCTCACCTAAGTTGGAATTTTTGAAAAAATTTTTGCAGAACTACGCCGATCATGACTCCCAGAACCCAAAACCACCCCCAGTTCAAAACTTTATCTATCTATCTATGTCACTTTTTTATGACCACGATAACTGCAATAATTCTGCACAGATCTCTTCGAAACTGATACATAAAATCAAGGGGCATAAAATCTCGGTCAAGTTCGTTAATGGGCAAAATCGAACCAGAGGGGGGGAGGGTAGGGGGGCTTTTTGTGAAAACAGAAAAAACCCCATAATTTCTTAATATTATGATACGTATCGAATCCGTTTAAAGTTATTATTACTTCTAGGAGAAGTGCCGAAAATGTATGTATGACAATTTTTTGATATAATTAAAAATGGCCCCAAAAGGGGGTGTTTTAGAAGAAAAAAATTCATAACGTTGTCAATTCACAAGATATCAAATCCGCTTAAATTTATTATAAATCCTCTTAATATTATCTAAAACTTATATTGACAAGTTTTTTATAGTACTCACCCTTATAGCAAAAACAAAAAAATCCCGGCCGACTCCGCCTGTAAACAAGTTATTTTTCGAAGTAGGCGGTTCCAACTCCCGCATCTTTTCGAAACTGATACATAAAATCAAGGGGTATAAAATCTCGGTCAAGTTCGTTAATGGGCAAAATCGAACCAACAGGGGGGGGGGGGGGGGATGGTTTTTTTTTTGTGAAAACAGAAAAACCCCCATAATTTCTTAATTATGATACGTATCGAATCCGTTTGAAGTTATTATTACTTCTAGGAGAAGGGCCGAAAATTTATGTATGACAGATTTGTGATATAATTAAAAATGGCCCCAAAGGGGGTTTTAGAAGAAAAAAAATTCATAACTTTGTCAATTCCCAAGATTTCAAATCTGCTTAAATTTATTATAAATCCTCTTAATATTATCTAAAACTTTTATATTGATAAGTTTTTTATAGGACCAACTCTTATAGCAAAAAAAAAAAAAAAAGTCCCTGCTGGCTCCGCCTGAAAACAAGTTAGGTTTTGAAGTAGGCGGTTCCAACTGCCGCAATGGCAAAAAGGTCATTTCTTCCGCAATTCCCAACAAACAGGCGTCCCACGGTCTGCGTCTTCGAAATCTACCTGTGCCTGTAGGCCGAGCCGTCAGGGTTTTTTTTTTCTTATTACGTGTATGCCCCGTTTACAAATGGGAATTTTTTTTTTTTACACCAGACAACGCTGCAGAATTTACCATGGAGGTCTTGCTTTGCTAATGATTACCTCCGTGGTTTACTATTTCTATGACTCATGATGAACGAATCTCTTGTGTTTATTTACTTTAATAGATTGAGATATTTGGCTGTTAACTTAATTTCCACTGAAGTTATCTTGACTTGCACTTTTATTATATAGATTACGTACTATTTAATAGAATGAAGAAAACTTTTATTAATATCTTTTAAAGTTTTGATTCGATTTTCGAAAAATTTTAAATGACCGACAAAATTATGCAACGATAATATATATTAAATTTCAAACCATTCGGTTGGGTAGTTTTTGCGCTGTTATATGCGGATGGACGGACAGACAGACAGACGGACCAGGCGACGACTATAGGTGCTACGTATTTATATAATTATGAACGCACCTAAAAATACCAATGCATTCCACACCTATAAGTTTAACATTAGTAAGGGAAATTTCAGAACAGCCTTAAGATTTTGTTTTTCTATTAACAATATAAATTTTCATAATTTATATATAAATGATTTTATTTTGCAATATCTTACTTTTAACATTACTAAAAATCTAGATATTTAAAAAATTCAATTAAAGAATGTCTTTTATTTAACCCTTTCAGGGGCAAGTAATTGTGTTTCTGCAATGTTGTTTTCACACCAGAATTTAAAAATATATATATATTTGAAAAAAAATTCAATTTTACAGTTTTTTTCCCCACCAAAGTTATAAAAGTAAAATTTTGTTCAAAAATTCTGTTGCAAATCTTGGTTAAAATTAAATGGTATAAAAAATATCCCACTTCCCTTCAAGGGGTTATATTAAAGGTTAATCTTATTCTCAGGGGTGAAATTCTTCCAATTTTCAGCCTTTTTTTTTTTTTTTTTTTTTTTTGGGGGGGGGGGTAAACAATGTTATCTAAGTATGCGCCCTTTGCCTCCTAACACACAACGTTTTAAAACATAAAAACTTTACTTTTTAATTCCCCTCCCCCAATTTGTGTAGTGAAAATAATTGGGGGAGGGGTAACTTATTGTAATAGTCAATATTTAAACATGAAATCCCCACACCTCTCCAAAATGTCCACTCCCCTCCTTCGTCCTGCCTTCAAATTAAAAATCTTTAAATATCTATTTTCTTAAAAAAAAAAAAAAAAAAAAAAAGCCTATTTGTTGTTAGTTTCTAGTAACAATGAATAATTAATTGTCTAAATCCCCCTTTTATACGCCCTCTAAGAAAAGGGCGCATTGCTAGATATGTGGGGTGGGGTAGAGCTCCTATTATAGGAGTCTTAAGGTGGGGGTAGGGGTAAGAAAAAACCCTCTCTTTTGCAGTTTGGCTGTTTTCACCAAAGGGTGTCCTTTATTATGGCTCTCTTATTTACTGAACAAAAGCTGGGCAAACATTAACTAACGAGCTTGGTGTCAACGAGGATATGGATGTTTGTTCAGCTTCACTTGGTATATGTCTCTGCATCTTAAAATTATTTTTAGAATCTACATACTACCGAACTGATTGTACGCATGATCAGGACTTGACAAATTCGGTCGCCGCTGGCGACCAAGATTTTTTATTTGGCAAATAATAATAATAATAATAATAATAATAATCGGGCCTTTTTTTTTTTTTTTTTTTAAATACAAAAATCATTATCCTAAGAAATGAGCATAAACAGCATTTAGAATAGTTACCGGAGGGTTCTTTTCGTTACGGAAATAAATTGTCCAAAAACCGCCGCGAAACGGGAAAAAGCGCTAAAAGTCCTATAAAAGAATTCTGGAAAAAAAAAAAAATCGCAGATAACAAAATTTATTTTATTGGGCTAAAAGATAAAAACCTGATTCCTTTTACGAATGTAACAAAATCGACGTGAAACGCGACAAAACGCTAAAAAATCACAAAGGACAAAATTTACTATACTTTGTTAAAAAATTTAAACCGGATTACTTTTTCGAGCTTTAAAATACTGCCACGAAACACGAAAAATCTAGTAAGAAGTCGCTAAAAATTCAAAAATTGCTGACGACAATATGTAATATATTGGGCTAAAAGACTGAAACCGGATTCCTTTTGCTAATGTTAAAAAATCGCAGCGAAACGCGAAAAAAACGTTAAAAATCGCAATGAAATAGGAGTTTTTTAAAGAATGTCAAAATATCGCCGCAAAACACAAAAAAGTCCTTCCGGCCTGTACCGGGAGGAAAAGGTAGCTTTCCTATATCTTAGTTTTAAAATTTTAGCTACTGTTACACGAAAACAGCAAAGAAAACGTTTACAAAGGATTCGTTAATACTGAATCTGAATAAGAAATTCGCCAAATTATTGAGCAATAGCCAAATTGGCTTCATTTATGAAGACTTATTTTGGTCGCCAAATTTGGCGATATTTCGCCAAATGTCGCCAAGTTTGGCGAGAAATTTGGCGCTAACGGATATGAATATATAGTTTTATGCGTATGATTGGGAAATGATTACAACAATGAAAATTTTTACAACAATGAAAGAAAATAATTTGCGAGTAATCGCGTTAATGTGCTGTCTTGTTTCAAAATGTCAGCCACCCTAGAATTTCAAACTGCTCTATCTCAGCCATTTTTTAAGATAGAGGTAAACCAAAAAATGCTCTGGAATCCTCGTATCAAGGCCTAACACTTAATTAAAAAATAAATTTAAATTTTTAACTTTTTTGTACATTTATTTTAGTTTTAAATTTTTAAATGGCCGCCATCTTGAAACAAAATGGCGGACCAAGCTGGCCAACGAACTCGGTCGAGACATTGGTGAGCTTAATACACACAATTAGTTTAATCAAAATTGATTTATAAATACGAGCGTTATCGTATGACATAGGTCAGATATATATATATATATATATGGAGATATATATATATATATATATGGAGATATATATATATATATATAAATCAACATTTGAATGGAGGGTGGTTTTGGTGTCTGGGGGTCATGATCGGTGAAAATATATCGAAATTTTCCGGAACTGCTTTCCTCCGAACGGCTGCAATAGGTAGCTTTATACTTTTTTGTATTGAAAGCTACCTAAAACGCTAAAAATCGCATACAATTTAATTAAAATATCTAATTAAAAAATCCAGTACTATTCTAAACTAATGTGACTAATAATTCTAAATTATGTTATTTTTTTTTCAATTAATTCATAAAAAACTTGTGATTTTTCAAAATCAAGAGGGGTGGTGGGGGTACATGTGTTTTTACTGGGGACTAGAACTTTTTGCTGGCTACGAGTTCCGTCCGTCCGTTTTTCCTAAATATTTTTAAAAAGTAAGGATTAAAAATATATATATTGTGAGAATGTGAATATAAGAATCTGTTTGTAATTGTGATTGAACTGATTATTACATAATTCCTAACTCATTACATGATAGTTTTTTTTTTTTTTTTCAATGTATTTCATTACAAGTGTAACTATTTTATTTTAGATTGACATTTTTTACTCATTAATACCGCTTACCATAGCCGCTGAATGTTTTTTAGGGTTTAGGGGATTTCATCTGACGAAACCCTATTACTCCCGCTCCGTTGTCTGTCCGTCACAGAGCCATTCTCAAAAACTATATAACTTACAGAGTTGAAACTTCGTGTATATAGAGGAATACCAGCTGCGAAGAGCTCAAAATATTAAAATTTGAAAAATTCGTATTATTTTAATAAATAGAGATAAAAAACCAAAATTCTAACAGCCTTTTCCTATTAAATTGAAACATTTTTCGTTATAGCAGATGCCAAAGATTTAAAATCCACAATGAAATTCTTTCTACAATAATTAATTTTCTATCAGACGATTTCCACGTGAAAAATGAAATAAAAAGTTTCACCAATTGAAAAAAAGATAAATATGAAATAAAATTGACGTCATAGTCGTAATAAAGCGGAAAATGTATAAGATTTCTCAATAATACAAAGAGTATGAGTACCTGTAAGTACACAAATCAGATTAATATCACGTCATTAGAGAATTAAAAAGAAAATCTGACGTCATATGGGGAGTTTAACTAATTTTTCAAATGTTTGAGAAAAATACAAAGCGAGTATCAATATAAATAATAGAGAATAGTAAATATATGAGTTTAAGAAACATATTGAATCGTGATAAAAATCCGATTATGGAAATATTCGCATATTTTAACATTTTAAAGGTGTACAATTTGTTTAATTTTGAAATTATTTTTTTAAATATTGCATTTAGTCCGTATGACGGATATTATTATGACAGAATATAATAGCGGGCTTGGCCCGCTATCCGGCTGGTTTAGATATTCGAAATAACGAAAAAATAGACCGGTAAATTTTTACTTTTATAAAAAACATGACTTTTTTTTTTTTGTTGTTGTTGCTAAATGAAATTTGTTTGAATTTATTAAAGAAAGGATAAAGTGTTTTGAAAGGAATATTAAACGAAACCCTTTGAGCGATCTTCGATCACATTTACCCACTTGTTTAGTTTTCTTACTGGCTTTCAGTTTTCTAAGCTAATAATTGGTGAGAAAAAAAAAAAAAAAAAATCAGGCACCCAAGTTTTTTTTTTTTTTTTTTTTTTTTTTTGTGGGTGGGGGGGGGGGGGGTGTTAAAAATGCCTTTATTTTAAATAATAAAATATAATGCACGCATGTACACAGTCTACATGGAGGATATTAGAATATCCTCTACGTTTTTAGGCCCCCAGAGCTCGTTTTTGGTGGTTTTTCGATGATGTCGCTATGTATGTGTGTGAGTGAATACGATAGCGGCCAAACCATACTCGCGATCGAGCTCCCATTTGGTGAATATGTTACAGGCCACCGTAGCAAGAACGTAATACATTTTCAAAGAAATCGGCCAAAAGGGATTTGGTATCTAAACCTTTTTTTCAACCATTCTGTGACGATAACTGAAAACCATTTTCTCTTATATTTCAATTCAATTATTTTTATTGCTCACGCGTTCATCTTATGTCGATACGACAACTATGTTTCACAAGAACAAGACTTAATTTAGTTTTTTTTTTTTTTTTTATTACTCGCACTAAAATATTTTTACTTTATTTTGTTAGGAAAAAAAAAGATTTTACCAAATTTATGTATTAATTTTGTTGAAGGAAAAAAAATCTACATTAAATATATATATATCAAACAAAATACTTTTGCAAAATATGCTAAAATATACTAACATGACCCCTTTTTAGTGAAAAAATGGTTGTTATTCCCATACACTTGAAAGCCCCCCCCCACCCCCAGTGGCTGAGAGGCTCTGCTCTCAAAGCTGATAGAAGGGAGGTGCTGGCATCAAACCCCTGTCGCGCTCGTCGACCTAACTGTTCGGAGTTTTCCATCTAACCTTGTCGTAAATACGAGTTAGGATCCCTTAGAAAGACCCCCACGGAGGGCACTTGCATTTCAATATTTTTAAACCTTTTTTTTTTTTTTTTTTTTGGCATTGGAGAGCAGAGATCAATCTCTATTTCCGCCGTTGATTACGTTTTCGATATTCTTTGCGGATTTTTTTTACGATACTGTCACTTTCGGAACTTTTTAAGTGAGTGAAGAGGACCCTTAACAGGGATGATTTAAGGGTTCGGTTAAAAACTGGAATATTTAAGAAAAAGTTAGGACGCTTCGACAATTAAGTATAAAACCGGGACTGTTTCACGAAAAACGGGAGTGGACTCCTTATACTCTCATTTATCAACATTCGTTTATTTGTCTTTAACGCGTCTAGTCTTACCACAAAGTATGCGAAAAGAGAGAGGATTATAAATGGCAGGGTAATTTAGAAATTTATCCTATATCCTTTTTAAGACCGAAAACTTATGATCGTGCGGATTCGAATTTATTGAATTATGCGTCTTTCTGGCAAATTTCTCAGTTCTAAAGGGCTGTGATACCTAGAAATACAAAATATAAGAAAAGTACTTCTTAAGAAATGGTGGAACATACCAAAACTAATTTTCCTTGCTATAAAAACTGTATTTCTTCCGTTCCAAAATTCCTCTAGCTATACTTTATTATTATTATTACGTTTTGAATTTTGGTTATCCCAGTAATTATGATATTTTCAAACGTTATTCTAAAATTTTAATGAAATATCGATTGGTGAAAACGATTGCAAGGTCAGTGAACTTTTAACAGTTATGCAACAGCAACTATATAAAGCTTTTGCATTCCAAATTTCCAATTCAATAAATATTTTAAAGGACCGGAAAGAATATAGAAGAAATAAATTGCGGCCTTTGATTAATTCATACCTTTACGAAAATGTTTTATAGAGTTTATGGAATTCTAAAGCTTTTCGTATAAAATTTATGAATATCTCCTATAGAGCTTATAGAAAATTAGGCCACAATTCTTTATTCTATATAGCCCATATGGAATATGAGTCATAATTCTGTGATATTCTGTAAGTCATGCGAGATACAGACCATAATTCCGTGTGTTTTCTTATAGAAATCTATAGAAAACTTTTGCAAGCGCCCTTTGCCATGCATTTTTTTTAAGGGGTATAGTTTTATAAGTACTAATAAAGCTAAATTTAAGATAAAATGCATTGCGGTCGAAGTGAAAGATTATTTCTTCATAAATTTGTTTTAACTCTAAGATCTGATTTCCTTAATCCTTGAAATCAAATAAGAACTGCCAAGCGCACCGCTTCTCTACGCCGTATTCCTTCACATTAAAACGTATGTTTTCTTGCTGAAAAATACATATCTGTCTCCAAAAGTTGTCCTATTCCTTCAAGCAAGAAAATAATCTTGAATACTTATATGCCAATAAAATTTATAAAGGAAAAGGAAATATTTCGTTTATTGATTCAGGGCTGCTTCAGGTAATATAAAACGCCCCGTGCCCAGTACTAAAAATCTCGTCTCGCCGATTTCAGCACAGCAGTGTCGCCCCTGTTAGTCTGGAATCGGATTCGCCCATGGATTCTGACGCCGATCGATTCCTACACTACCCGGATGGAAAGCGTGAAGGAATAAAAAAACTAAAAAACGGGAAAAAAATACGCAGTTTGTTGTGGTTTTGTTGCGATGAGAAAATGAAAATAGAGACAGTGAACCCGTATTCCTGATAAATTTTCGCTTTGGAATTTGACGTAAAGTAATAATAATTTCGGAACAAATAAGAGCTCGGTATGGAAATGTATGTGATTTAAATTTGATTTGTATAAGGAATCTTTAACAATTTTCCAGGATTATTATTAAAAACTTGGTTGAACGAACATGTGTGCCGCTATTACTGCGGATCGTGGTTTTACATGGTCTGATGAAGAAACATCTCTTCTGTTGCAGTTATGGGGTGCGAATGATGCTCAGTCTGAATTAACTGGAAATAAAAGAAATTTCCCTGTTTACGAAAAGATATCTGAATCTATGAGTGCCATGGGTTATATGAGAACAGCATCTCAGTGTAGGGAGAAAATCAAGCGAATGAAAAGAGAATATTCACTGACTAAACAACATTTTGATAAACGAACTGGTCCTAAGAAAAATATGAGATTTTTCGAACAGTTCCATAAAATATTACTAGAAAAACAAAACAGGGCGCAAGGGAATTCTATTTTAAATTTAGCAAATAGTGCAGGAGCTAAGATTGATGATATGATTTCCTCTAATAAACGAACTTGGAATAATTCTGAACGTAAAATAAACACTCGTTCTAAGTCTAGTCACTCGACACTAAAACGCTCTGAACTTTCTGAGAAAGGTCTGTTATTATTAAAAATAGTTTAGAAATTTTTAAATGAAATTCGAAGCCAATCTTTTTTGTGGAACATAAAATTATTAAGTTTCTTGCCAGCAACTTCTCATCAGTAATAACCATATATAAAAATTAATTACACTCGAGTTTGTTTATTTTCTGATGCATTTTTATGTGTAATATTTTTGGAAGGAAAGATGTTTGACATTTACTAGGAAAGAAATGGAAGCTTTACCTGCCATTATTATATATTTATTTGTTTTTTGTACTTTATCTACATGTTCAATCTTATCTTTCATGTGTGATGTTGTTTACTTTATGCATTATTCTATTCCACATTTATTACAATTTTCAAGATTTTTTAAAAACGTGATTTTGAAAAAAATGAGAAGAAAATATGCCTCTAATATTTTCCTTCACATCATTTATTTTATGTGTTTCAATTTCTATTTTCTGTTTACAGAATATCTGAATTATTAAAAGCAATGTAAATAAATGTTTTGTGTATATATATAAAGGAAATAATTTCAAAAATAAATAATAAAGTAATTTCTTAAATAATAAATATGCCCTAAAGATAAACAAAAATTTATATCACATGGTTGTTTGTATTTGTTGTGTCTTACCACAACAGAAATATTTAATTGCATTACATAAATTTTAACTCTAAATCTTCACCGTATTAAAATTCATTTTTTATTATTGTCCAACTAAAAATTCTAGAAATGAACTTCCTTTCACATGTAAGAATATTTATTTAATCTCAATATTTATTCTCAATTTAATATCAATTAATCATAATCAGACTTAAATTCTCAAAATAAAATATTTTACCATATAATTTTCTTCAACTAATAATTATTGTAGAATTAAATGTTCATGTAATTGAAAATTAAGATTATTAATTATCAATAAATATAATTCATGAAAAATAACTGAATTTATGTTAAGGCCTTGTGATCATTAATAATTTAAGATTTGTTAATAATTTAGAATAGAAATTAATGATAAGTTATTTTAATTATTATTTAATATGAGTGTGTTGTGTTTAATTCTTCTAATAATTCAATAAAACTTCTCATATCATTTACTTAATCCAAGTTATTTAACCTTAAATCTTAATAATTAATTGAATTATTATTATTATTCCAATATAACTCAATTTTCAGAGTTGAGGTGAATCTTCTGTTTAACTCTATTTACTGTTAGAAATTCATTACCCAAAATAACATTGTAATCTTCTAATTTACTAATTACATAGAATTTAGTATTTACTATTTTCCCCTCCAAATTTAAATTAAGTCTTATAAAGTTTGTTATTATTGCATCATCACCAGTTAATAAGCTATCAAACTAATAAATTAGAAAACATAACTAATTACTAAAATAATTTTGAATCTAAAAATTTTGGCAATCTAGCAATATAACATATTTTTTCAAAAATATTTTTATCATGTGTAAAGATATTTTGGAGAGTATTTATCTAGAAAGAAAATGGTCCTTTAAAGAATAATACATTAAAGGTGATAATGCATTAATTGATAATACATTAATTTATAATTAATTTAGATTTAAAATATCAAATATAAATATAAAGTGTTTAAAGTAAATAAGAATCTCAAAGCTATTGAATCAAGATTTTTTTTTTTTAAACTTTTAATTTATTGTATTAACTCATATATTATATGTGGATATCCCAAAATGTAGATATTATTTTATAAATATCTTTCATTCAAGATTGACAGTGTTAAAAACAAGTTAAAGAATTCAAGTGACCATATGATTTTCAACTGTGGATTAATAAAATAGGGTTATTTATTTATTTTTATTTAATTTTTTTTTTAACTTAGTAATTTATTTTTAAAAATTTTTGACTTTTATTAATAAACATTTGTGCATTCTAATAATTAAAAAAGTCGTTGAGTTACAGATAAATTAGAGATAATAAAACATTGCTATTACTCAGCTTAATAATGAAGCAAATAAGATAGATTTTAAATTAATGTTGAATATTTCCTATTTATACATAAGCATGATATCATGAGTCAGAAGCAAAACTATAGATGTGCAATTTAAAAAAAAAAAAAGAAACTTGATTTGAAGTACTTTGTAAAATTTTACTTACTTATTTATTTATTTTGAGCTATTTCTTTCTCTTGAAGAGCTTTCTGTATTTGTTTTATATTTATAACTTGAATATATTTATCTTGATAAATGGTTGCTTCACAATTTTAAAATTTTGTTTTGATCAGAAAAGTTATGGTGCATGTACCCCCCCCCCCTTCCCCACACACACCAAGTATATAATAGATATCAATAGATAGATAAGGAAATTTTAACTGTAGTATCATTTATTTAATCAAAATTTATTATTATTAAAATTATTATTTATTATTTAAAATTATATTATTCAAAATTTATTATGTATTTATTATTATTTAAGTTATTATTATTTTTTTTATTACCTCCTATTCTAATTTTGTGAAGTTATGAAAATTTCATTCAGTTAATATCATTCAGTAGATAATTTGTTTTGTGAAATCCCAATTTATTAAATTTCTGTAGAAGTTGTATAAATTATTTGGAAACATTTTGATTCTAAGCAAAGTTTTCTTGACCCTTTGCAATTCTGTATTGTTGTATGTTTGATATTTTTAATCTTTTTATTATTATCGTTGTTAAAACCCTCTTTATGAAAAGTAGAAAATGTTTCAATTCTCCATTTTGGAGAGAGAGAGAGAGAGAGAAACTTTTAGAAGCTTATTTATGAATATTTTTCTTCTGTTACATTCTTTTACTTCTATTTCTGTTTATATGTTTAAAAATTACCTTAACTCTTATAAGGCAATGGGATATTTTTTATACCATTTAATTTTAATCAAGATTTGTACCAGAATTTTACTTTTATAATTTTGGAGAGGGGAGGTCGGGGAGTTGAAAAATCATATTTCCTTATTTTCAAATAAAATTTTTCAAAAATTCTGTTGTAAATTCAACATTACAGAAATACAATTATTTGTCCCTGAAAGGGTTAAGCTAGGACAGAAGGCATACCCCCTTACAATAACATGAACATTTTTCAGCTATTCCTTATTATTGTTTTTCCATTTTTAAAAATGGCGGTAAAAATTTATTTTTGAATAATTGATGTTTATTTGTTAAATATATTTATAGCTTTTTATGTTGATATGTTTAAAATTTTTCTTGCACAGAGATTTCTAACTTAGCTTATTTCATGTGTACGATCTCCATTTTAAAAAATTTGGCCTATGCTACAGACCACAGCAGGGTTGACAGGAAAATGCTAAAATTTTATTTATAATACCACTATTTTTGAATAATATCATTTGCTTGATTTAATTGCAAAATATCTATATTTAAATCAGGCAACTATTTCTCTTCAAAAATAGTGGTATTGAAAATAATTTTTTTTATATTTTCCTGGCAACCGTGAACCACAGACACATCTGTATTTATTTTTTCCTCTTTGATTTTTTAGATGATGACAGTCCATGGGCTCCTGATGTTCTGCTAGTTGAGGGTGAAGAAACTCCCGATACTTTGTTTGAAAATCCCCTTTCACCTTCTATTGCATCTGATAATGGTATGTTTTAAAAAAATTGTGCTTTTATTAGAGTTAATTGTAAAGGAAATAATTGCAGGGGTTGATGCAGGTTTTTTTTTTCTTGGGGCCCATTTTGTGAAAAATAAGTTATTTTTGTAAAATTTATCATTTTTTTGTGAAATTTATTACATTTTTGTTAAAAATAACGCTTTTTAATGAATTTTGTGAAGGGGATCAAAATAGGCCCCAAAATTTTCTTGGATCGCCTCTGAATAGTCACCACTGGCCACAGGGCAGTCTAATTTTAAAAATGGGATTAAAAGATTATCTGTCAATTTCCATCTTTCCTAATCCTCAAAAATTTCCCGAATATGTGTCCTATATTGCTCCAAATTGTTTGACAGGAAGTCTGCAACCAAGTTCCTCCTCCTTTCTCTGAATAAACGCAAGGTCAGTGAGTTACGATCTTTACTGACTTTTCACCCTGATGTCACCACTAGGACATTTTCCTGTTTACTGATTCTTACCAGTTGCAATATGTTAACTCTTTGTAGCAGAACAACTTCAATTTGAAAAAAAATATTTACTCAGATGTTAGAATACATCATTTCAAGCAAGGGTCGAAAGTAGCACTTTTCAAGTAGCAAAACTAATGTAGTCACTACTTTTTACAGTAGTTTGTAGTCTAGTGCGCTACATTTTGAATAATGTAGTGTAGCGAGTAGCACGTTACAAAGAATCAGTAGTTTGTAGCGAGAACCGACGATACTTTTAACACTACTTAAGGAGGGAAATTTGCCAATCTGTAAATCACATGGTTCAAACTTTCTTCTTTTGTGTCAATTTTGTTCTGCTCAACAATTTGCGAATCTCAGCTGCAGTTTATAGAAATGCATCGCATGAAGTCATAAATTTTTCCATTGACACTTACTGCTGAAATCAAATACTAACCCACCAAACAAAATAATTTTCTTGCTGGCAACACTTGTCTATTTACTCGTTATTAGGTCTTCATGTTTTAACGCCGGATTTATTATTATTCGGAATTGCTTTATTTACAGATTTATTTATTGTTTGCATTTAGGGTTGTTTTTCTGTATTTTACTAGATTATATCTCTCTTAATTTTTCTAAGAAATGTGCAATATGTGTATAAAGTAATATTTTTTTTGTGTGCTATCATTCTTAATTTTTGTCGCATTAATTAAATTGTATCCCGGCAGATGCAATGTAACGAGGGGTCGCTGTATTATTTAATTCAAGTCTTTAGTTTTGAATGTAAATTGAATCCCTTGAGAAAATCTGAAAGCAGCAAAGTGGTCCTACTTTAGAAAATTAGTTTGTAGTCGCTACTTTTTAAAGCAAGTAGTTGTAGTTGTAGTTAACTACATTTTCGATAAAGTAGTTGTAGTTTGGTACAATTAAAAAGTATTTTTTCCAACCCTTGATTTCAAGCATGTAAAAAATTAGAACATAAAACTAAAAAATTATTTACATAAAGGTGCTTGTTTCATATCTGCAACAAGCAGAAAATTACATATTTCTTCTAAGTATTGTAAACTAAGCTTTATACAAAATCTATTTCTGGATGTCTCCAGCCTTTTTAATTTCACTAAATTCATAAAGTTTATTTTAGCAATAACCATTTGAAACAGCTCAAGTGATAAATTAAATTTTGGAATGAAAAATTATAACTCACAAGGAATATCTCCATAAGGGTCAATATCTGAAAATTGGACAATTTCATTCCAAAATTTGCATTTTTTTAAATTAATGTACGATCTATCACATACAATTATATACTATGATACATGTTTTGTCTTTTAAATTCTGTAGGGTTTTGAGATCAAGGATGTATATTTTATGTATAGGATTAATTTTTAGGGAAGAAAGTGTCTGTTAACATCATCTCAGTCCCCATTCATTTTTAATTTGTTTTTTATTGAAAATTTGTTAATTTACAACTAAGTTTGCTTGAAATGAAATGAGAAGAACTGTGTCTAACTAATAATCGAATAAAAAATTAAATGTAGACACCATTAAAGGTTATTAAGTTCATGGAAGTTCCATATTGGCATAACACATCAAATTAGCTATTCTATTTTTGTAAGTTTTATTCAAATATTTGCCAAAAATCAAATAATTTTCTTTTTATTATTTCAGATTTTGTTACTGCAGTATAAATTAACCATTTTTGGATTATATTTTCAACAGAATATTTTTGTACTGGAGATTTCATGTAAGGGACTGAAATGATGTATCAGGGACTGAAATGATGCATCAGGGACTGAAATGATGATTCATGATTTACACGTAAACTTTATTAGATAACATATTGCTTAAAATTTTTGACATAGGAATATTAATTCCTTTTGACAATAATAATGTCACTGCATCATTAAATCATAAATCATAAATTTATTTACACTCGGGTGCAGTGTAATGCCTTGAAGATATAGGATATGGTGCAACATTCAGTTTGCAGAGGATGTCTGTCAAATTCACATTTTGTCTGTCAGCTCGATTTCACCAGTAGAAATGTTTGCCACTCTTTGACCATAAAGCTGACTGTGAGTATGTGTCTTCTCACTTGTTCTACCAGACCTGGATACCAAAGATCATTGTATATGACAGTTATCCAGTCGCCTATTAACAAAGTGGCAGGTTCAACCGAATCCATAGCCCCACCAGTGGCTGCGAGGTTGTGCTTTCGAAGCTGGTAGACGGGAGGTGCTGGGTTCGATCCCAATCGCGCCCGTCGGCCTAATCGTTCGGAGTTTTCGTGGTTTTCTTCGAGCCGTGGATTTATCCATGCGTAAATACGGATTAGGTTCCCTTAGAAAGACCCCCACGAAGGGCACTCCCCTCGGGCCTATATCCCTAGTGTAGATAATTGGCCGTCAATAATCAACCCAACTCAACCGAATCCATTTATTGTTCTTTCTTGTTGTTTTTGTAAACAACAGCTAGTAATTTGCATTAAGAAAGTTAAAACATAATGTGATGCATATTATACACAACTATTTAAAAATTAAAAAATTACAGATTTTTTTACAAGCATTTTTACAAAAAGGATATATGTTTCATTAGTAGGTTAAATTAGGCCTATATCTTTCTGGACAGTGAATGTGTGCATATTGAACTTGTGTCATAGATGAAGCAGCTCAATTCTCTTGTTATTAATGACTATGGCGAATTTGCTGACCATGCAATTTGATGTATCTTCATTATCCCAGGGATACTGTTTGGCAATTTACTTTTGACTTCCTCAATTGCAGGACTAAGTATGGCAATAAGTTTAACCCCAGGAACAGCTTCTTGTAGATTATGCACAAATGCATCTATTGTTTCAAGATCCTTACCATGACACACTAAGGCATTAGCAGTTTTCTTCAGGGTACCTCCAACGCCACCCATTGGCCCCTTCCCATGGCCTAACTGAGAAGTTCCAAGTTGCACTTACAATTTTAGGGAAAAGCTTAGGAAGGAGATTTACAGAAAAGTAAAAGTAATTTCTGTTTTTATACCGGCAGTAGGTCCGTCTGATTGAAAGTGTAATGTATCAATATAAGGAACTTCTTTCATTATAAGGTGAAGAATCCATGTCAGATGAGCCCAAGTAGAATAGGCACTGTGGTTCAGGTTGTCTAATGTCGTGCAGAATGAAATACACTTGGCTGTATCTTTAACTTCAATATTTAGATCCTTTTCAGGCTTTATTTTATAATACATCACACCAGTATGTAAAGATATCTGCTTTTGAGATGCCCCAAAGTGTACTGGTTGAATTTCTTTGTGAATTTCTTCAATACATAATTCTCAGAATGGCAATTTTTTTTTTCGGCAATTGCTTATTAGTTGCTGATCTATTTGCACAAACTTTTTTCCTTCCACACTGTTCTCTGGATGATGATGATGATGCTCTTCTCAAGTCAGCAATTGCAGAACTTGCAGGTGTTAAAATTTCTGGGCAGGTTGGTGGAGTGTTATCTTTAACAAAATTGGCACCCTTGGTAGCAATAGCTTGTTTTTATCCCTATATCTTTTTTAATTAATTTTCCAACGTTTATGTATTAAGCGCTGATCTCCTTTTTTGATTTTAGATAAATATTTGTTATTGTTCCTTTTTCCTTTCTTCGATAATAGCACTATCGATCTTTTTCTCTTTTTTCTGCCAAAGCTACAGGATCTTTCTTAATTTTTTCATGCTACTTCCTCTTTTTTTTTCATGCTCTTTGCGTCTTTTTTCCTCAATTTATTTTAAAGAAACCATGACTTTCTTTTGGGTTTTAAGCAATAATTTCTTTTCATTTCTCGGACTCTCAGAATTGTTTATATCTATTTTTTTTTTTTTTTTTTTTTTTTTTTGGAAAATAGAAAAGACCTTTTTATTTAATTTTAAGTTAATTCAACATATAAACAAAAACTGTGGATATTCACCAAATTAAGCTATTTAACTCTCATTAAGCATTGATCGGAGAATATTATTACTTGTTGTGTCCACAACAATTTTAAAGTAAAAAGCAGTATATGTAAGAATTTTTCATTTTTCATGGTGATGTTTTGTTATTGTTTAATTAAATATAATCTTTAAAATGTATAGTATATGTCGAGCTATGTAATACAGAATTTCAAAACACCAACTTGCAGTCTAATTTAATATATTCTTTTCAACGAGTATAAAAATTTTTTAGAAGGAAATATTTTTTATTGCATTAAAAAAAATTAATGCAAATTTAATGTGAATTAGCTGTAAACCACTTTTTTTAATAAAAGCCGGCCTTTTTCAATTAAAGCCGGCTTTTTTAAAGTGGTTAAAACCAAAAAAAGCCGGCCGGCTTTTTTTGGCCTGGCTAAAAGCCGGCAACCCTGTAATAACATGATTATGTTTATTTTAGATTTAATTCAAGAAAAATTCATTTGCAAAGTATTAATTGCTTATATTATATAATTGTTCTAAATTCAACATCACCTCAGTCCCTTTGTCATCATTTCAGTCCCCTAAATCAGTGTCTAATAATTGGGACTGAGATGATGGGGACTGAGGTGATGTTTTTGTCTTAACAGCTGCATAGCCATTTTGTTGAATCATTTTCCACACAAGTAAATTATTAAATATGCCGTGTGACATTTGTATATTACATAAATAAAGTTACAATAAGCTTTTTTTGAATCAATAAAAAGTTAAATATGGGGACATGAATGATGCTATAAAAAAATACTCATCCCTATTCAGAACAAAAACTAAATATTTCTAAATATGAAACAAAGAGAAGAACAATTTATCTTCATCCATGGCGGCTAATTGAACTTTAGATGCTGTTACAATAGAAATAATTCCACCAGTGCCATTTAGTATCTGTTAAACTAAATGTTTGTTTAGAGGGACTGAGATGATGGTCAACCTCAGGGACAAATATATTTACTACAATATTTTAATGTACAATCTGTACTTGGAAAGGATAATTATATTTTCCCTTACTGTATATATATAGGTATAAATATATAATAGCAAAAGTTAATAATATTTATTGAAATTTTTACAGCATACATTTAATATTGGATATTTGTACCTGGGGACAGGGACTGAAATGATGATTTAGTTTGTTTAAAGCTTTCAATTAATTATTTATACATCATTATATGTCGATTTATCATTGGTAATTGTTACAACAAATGTTACAACATATTACATTTTTCAGTTTTTGGTTTTAGTGTAATTAATGAAGTATTATTGACAGGGGACACAAATTGTCCAATTTTCAGATATTGACCCATAAGCACACACTCATAAAAAATTACAGAATATTCTTCTTATATGGGGATATATATGTGTATTAAAAAAATTCTGCAGAAACTTGATGTAGCGTCAGTAAAAATATAATGAAAAATTAATTTTCAGGTGATTTATCCTCAGTTGGTGACACAATAAATTTTTTTTAAAATATGCTTTTACGATAAGTACTTTTTAAGGAAAATATTTTTCCACTCTTCCTACTAAACTAGTTTAAATAAGTTTAACTTAAATAAATACACTTTTATAACTACAGTTTTCTCATGTACATTTACATGTATATATAATGAAAATTAACAATCATATTATCCAGTTTAGAACAAAATTTAAATGGATTAAAACTGTTTCAAGCTTAAAATTGTGGCTCTATTCTGAGTACTATCACTTTGGCTTTGATATTGTTTGTGTAGGAGACAAGAGAGCAGTATTGTTGTCATGGGAACAACGAGTTGTTTAGTATCGAAATTTATAACGACGCAGCACTCTTAAGCAGGCAGTTATTTTTAAAATATACATAGAACTTATTCAGCCAGTGATTGGTTGGTTGGTTGGTTGATTTATGATGGCCGATTCTCTACTCAAGGGATATAGGCCCTTGGGGAGAGTGCCCTCCATGGGGGTCTTTCTAAGGGATCCTAACCCGTATTTACAGCGAGGTTCCAAGAAAACTACGGAAAACTCCAAACGGTTAGGTCGATGGGCGCAACAGGGGTGGTAACCCAGCACTTCCCGTCTACCAGCTTTGAGAGCAGAACCTCTCAGCCAGTGAAACTGTGTAAAATTTAATAACTGTAGCAATATGCAACTTATATATATATTATATAGGCTTATAGCAGCAATAATAAACTATTTCACCATTTAAGTTTGAATTAATTAAAATGTGCATTTAAACACTCATTTTACAAACATTTTCCAAATGCATTAAAATTACTTGCATTTGGCATGGAAAAAGTGTTGCTTGCAAAATCGCGTCTTTTTGCACCAAATACTTGAAAGTATTTTATTTTTTTTACAGATTTTCTACTAGGATTCTGCTGCTAAATTAGACTGATTCTTTATGAGTAGTTTCATTAGCATTTTTTAAAATTTTGTCAAAATATTCTGAGTATGCGCTGTAAGGAAACCTTCCTGTCAGTATCACCATTTGCAGGAGATTCTACAAACAGTTTATGTTAACTGCAGTTTTGGAAGATAGCAGCAATCAATATCGCAATCACATTGATTTTTGGGTATGTTGCTGATGTGCAACATGTTGAGACAAAGAATTAATATTAACATATTTATTTATTTCAAGGTTTATGTGTTCGAGGGAGAACTTGGAAATTAGCGAATACTAATTTTGGTCTCTAAATCTCTTGAAGCCCTTAGCAAAAAAAAAAAAAAAAAACTGTAACCACCCTTAAATTTAGGAAAACTGTTTAGTTATTTTGAAAAAAATATTTGATATATTTTTAAAGTTAACACTAGCCAGCTATTTGTCAGGCTTCATTCTTGTTATAGAAAAATGATTGATTTTAGAAAATAACTCAGGAAATTTTTTCTTTGAGGATGAGTATGAACCCTGGGTACTTTTATGTTAGCTAGGCGCCAGTGATCACCAAAAATTTTTTAATCTCGCCAACCCTTTCTTTTTTGTCAAACTTTTAACATTAGCTAATAACAAATAGAAACAATTACACGAATACACATTTTGGTCTCTAAATCTCTTGGAACCCTTATAAAAATAAATAAATAAAAAAAAAAATAAAACTGTAACCACCCTTAAATTTAGGAAAACTGTTTAGTTATTTTGGAAAAAATATTTGATATACAGTTGAACCTCATTCAACGCTTAACGCGAAATTTCGCTTAACACGAAAGAATACTGAGGTCCCGTCAGATCAGTCTGAAAATCAATGATAATTAATTCGTTTAACACGAAATGAAATTTCGGAAAATCCCGCTTAACGCGAAAAATTGTTTTTGCTCCGAAGTCCAAACATGATTCCTTATGCAAAGTTTTCAATATTTCAAAGCTATATGTCACATCTTCTTTTTAAAAATGGAATTTTTCTCGTGGTTTGAAAAAGACCTAAAGTGGAAAAGTGTTTCAGAAAGTAGTGTACAATCGAATTCCTGACTAATCCATGCTTTTCTTTGTCCTCTGATATGCAAAAATTTTCCACACTAACCATATCAGCTATAGATCATTGGTCACAATGAAAGTTTGAGTGAAGGAATTTCTTTTTTGAAAGTAATTGTTCCATTACTTGTTTGACTGTATTGACAAGTGACATAAACCATAAACCGGATTTCTGAAATCCTCTATTTTCAGGTGAAAGAAGTGACAATCCCTACTTTACCACCTGACTTACATAATTGAAACTCTGTTCGAAGTTGTTCTGTAGAATTCTATAAAAGAAAAGTCGAAAGCAGCAAGCTCATCTTTAGAAACCAAGAAAAACTTTTTAAACGAAATCAGTGATAAAGTGCTAAAAAAATCAGAAATTGAAGCAATGTATGGGATACCCAACAGCACACTCTCTACAATTTTAAAGAAACGTGAAAAGATTTTTAATCTTATGCTTTGAGTCAATTGGATCCAGTAAGAAAACGAATGTTTACAGGAAAGAATGAAGAAATTGAAATTTATCTCTTGCTGTGAATGAAAGAGGCAAAAAGCCAGAACATTGTTTTAACTGGTGCAGTTTTGCAAGAGAAAGCACAGGCTTTTGCTGGTGCTCTTGGTGGGTGGTATTTCGCATGTTCTAACAGATGACAGAAAAGATTCAAAGAGCGTCATGAAATTATCTGCAATTGAAAAATGGGAAATTCTTGTTTTTCCGAGTACATTTGCATAAATGAAGATATACTGACTTCAGATGTGATGCCAGATGAAGAAATAAATGCTGCATTACTTGAAAAGAAGATGACCACATCAGACACAAGTGTACGAAGAGCATGAAGAAATCGACACAGAACGGAAAAGTTTAGTGTCATTAAATGAATCTACTGTAGCTTTGAAAACTGTACAACGTTTCGTTATAGAACAAGAGGTGCCTCCCGTGCTTTGGACAAATTAGATAAATTTCATACTTTCCTAAAAGAAGTACTCAACAAAAACTGACGGACTCAATAACGGACTTTTTAAAAAAATGTCAAAAAGCAAGTAAATAAATTTATTACTGCCCAAAATGATGATCAATTTGTTTTATTTTTTAATTAAATTTTCTATTTCTTATTAATTTATGATTTTAAGAACAGGCATATATTTGTAGGTTAATTCATTTAGTTTTTATATCTAACATAGATGGCGACAGTATTGTGACGGTTAACACGAAATTTCGGATAACACGAAAAAAATTCGCAGTCCCTTCAATTTCGTGTTAATGAGGTTTGACTGTATTTTTAAAGCTAACACTAACCAGCTATTTGTCAGGCTTCATTCTTGTTATAGAAAGATGATTGATTGTGGAAAATAACTCAGGAAATTTTTTCTTTGAGGATGAGTATGAACCCTGGGTACTTTTATGTCAGCCAGGCACCAGTGATCACCAAAATTTTTTTAATCTCACCAACCCTTTCTTTTTTGTCAATTTCTTAACATTAGCTAATAACAAATAGCCAAAATTTAAAAATTGCAATATAATATCTTGAAAAACTTAGTTAATTATCAAAACTTACTTAAAATAGCTAAAATATAATCCTGATAAAATATGTAAAAACGAACATATCGATACAAATAACAAAATTTCACATAAGTGGATCTATTAATGATTAGGCTTAGTCAGGGGTCGGAAGTAGCACGTGACAAGTAGCGAAACTACAGTAGTCGCTACTTTTTACAGTAGTTTGTAGTGTAGAGTGCTATATTTTAAACAGTGTAGTGTAGGGAGTAGTGCAATAAAAAGAAAAAATCAGTAATTTGTAGCGAAAACCTGCGCTACTTTTGACGCTACTTCATGAAAAAAAAATGTTTCATTCTGCAAATCACATGGTCGAAACTTGCTTTGTTTGTGCAAAATTTGTTTTGCTCAACAATTTGCTAATGTCAACTGCAGTGTATAGCAACACATCCCATGAAATCATAGATTTTTTTTCCATTGACAATTGCTGTTAAAATCAAGAACCAACCCACCAAAAGAATTAATTTTCTTGCTGCCAACTCTTGTCTACTTACTCATTATTAGGTCTTCATGTTTTAACGCCGGGTTTCTTATTATTCACAATCGCTTTATTTACATACAGTAGAAGATCTTTATAACACAATTCTATATAATGCAATTCTCTATATAACGCACAACTTCTCAGATGTAAACAATGAATTTTCAGTTAAGAAACACCTGAATTCCCACATTATAAATAGTTGCTATTCTCTAGAGGACTAAATTGGATACATTAGTTCAACTTTATCTCCTTAATAAAAAATTGCTATGATTTGATACAGGTATGTTTGGACAATGTTTATAAAGTAAATTCAACAATGTGTGGAATGATCAATATTATGCAAAAAATTATAATCTGCACAGCTCCTGGTAATAAAGAATGCAATATAAAGATACTCTAATGTATTTTGGTATGTTTCATATATATTTGGCCATGTTTTACAAGCTAAATTTAATGATGTGTGAAATGTGATCTACATAATGCAAAATTCTATATAATGCACAACCTTGTGCTTTTAGGTTTGTGTTATAAAGATCTTCTTCTGTATTTATTTCTTGCTTGCATTTAGAGTTGTTTTTCTTTAATTTTCTAGATTATAACATCTTTCTTAATTTTGCTACACAATTTGTAATGTGTGTATAAACTAACATTTTGCACAAAATATTTTCTTTCTTAATTTTTTTAATGCCCTCGCTTCTTTCTCATTTATTTCATTGCATCCCAGCAGATGCGATATAATGAGGGGTCACTTTATTATTTAATCCGTGTCTTCAATTTCCAGTGTAAATTGAACCCTTTGACAAGATCTGAAAGTAGCGAAGTAGTGACTACTTTTGAAAAGTAGTTTGTAGTCGCTACTTTTTAAAACAAGTACTTGTAGTTGTAGTTAACTACATTTTGTATAAAGTAGTTGTAGTTGTAGTTTTCTACGATAAAAAAGTAGTTTTTCCCACCCCTGGGCTTAGTTTATTACAAAAATGTTTAAATAAGATACAACATAAACTAGAAACATTTTATTTCATAATGAAAGCATCGTATCTAATTTTATATACACAAAAATAGAATCTTACATTAAATAAGATCCCAAAATCTTTTAATATCATTTAGATTTTTAAATTGTTGTTCAATAATTGTTATTTGTTTGCAACTCAAATGGTGCCAATTGAAACAAGATTTGGCGAGTTATCATTGGCCCCCAGCTAACATAAAAGTTCCGAACCCTGTTATTTAGGCTGTTTAATGTTACATTAATATTAACAGAAATAATGAAAAAGTTTATAGTTTAGTGTTTTTAACTTAAGAGAAAGTTATTACTAGTTTAAAAAAGTAGCCACTAATGAAATTGCTACCACTGGTCACTATTGAAATTTCTAAGTTTTGCCTTGTTTTTCATTGATTGATAATAAACCAAAATGTGCCCATATTTATTATTTAAAAAATATAAGTAATTATACAGGGTGTCTCTTCTTATCGTTGACCAATAGCTATTTCCCAAACCATTAGTTTTTTAGAGATAGTTCCATTTGAAAAATTGTTTCAAATGCTGTTATTCATCATATGAAAATCCATTTATCTTCAAGTGCATTTTTCCAAAAAGTTATGAAATTTAAATTATACAATTCCTAGGTCATATACGTTACATTTAAAAATACTTTCAACAAGCTGTAACAAGTAAAACAGTTAAAACTTTGTAGTTTAAGTAAACAGTAAAAGTTTTATATGAATTATGATGCTTTGAATTTTATGAATTTTCAGCTTTTTCTGCCACTAAAAATGCATTTTTCCTTTTTAGTGACATTTTGTTTTTAAAATCATTTTTATTCGGTAAATTTTAGATTAAAAAAAAAAGAATTTTTACTGTTTCACTTGTTAGAGCATAAGGAAAGTTTTTCTTAATATAACTTATTGTGCCCAAAGACTGTATAAAAATTTTAACTATGTAACTTTTCAAAAAAAGTAACTATTTTGACATGTGGACTTTCATAGGATGAAAATAAATTTATAACATTTTTACAATTGGAACTAACTACATCTCTAAAACTAACAGTTTAGAAATTAGCTGTTGATCAACAATATAAATAAATGGACTCCCTGTAAAATAAGCATTATTAATTGATATTTGTAAAATATTTATATTTAATATGCTGGTATGTTGATAAAATAGGTCATTGACTTTTTCCTGATTGATTTAGTAGATACGCTCATTAACCATCGTAGTCTTTATTTCAAAAGCATTGCTTTTTAAACTTAGTGAATCTCATGTTGATTTTAAAGAAAATAGAAATTTCATTTCCTAAAATAAATGATCAACGTAAAAATAGCACAAATAAAATATAAAATAGCAAATAATAAAATAATAATAAAATAATAAAAAAATAGCAAACAGCTGTTTTGGAGTCTCTAAAGCTCCAATAGGCTCCGAAACAGCTGTTTGCTATTTTATATGTGCTATTTTTACATTGATCATTTATTTTAATATAACGGCACAAAGTTCAACCCACCTATTTTAAAAATTTATTTTCTGTCTTAATGTAAGTCAGTGGAATTTTTATATATTGTAACATGATTTAAATAGTTGCAAAATTTATATCAAATGTTTTTTTAGAGTTTAGAGTCTTATCAAGAATTGATTACCTAATTTTCTACCTAAAAAAATTTATATTTTCATCTTTAATTTTTCTATATTTGCTGTCTTTTTTTTTATGCTTTCATTTTTCTTCCTTTAACTGTGCACATCCTAACTATGCTTCACCCACTTTGCTGGTTGGTTTATCCCAAATGAACCTGGAATTGAACGAATCTAGGTTTGATGCCCTCACTGACTTCAACAACATACACCCGCTCATGTCTCGGATAAAGCAAACCTTGAACTATAGTGATTTTTAACACTTTCCAACCTAGTTGAAAAGTGTTTATGACTTCGGTTTGTCTGCCGTATGGCCGTCTGTCTGTGCTCTAACTCCTGTAAATATGCTCGGATTGCCCTGCAATTTTTATATGTTATTGTCGTCATCTATAGCATGTTCCCTATTTCAACTGAAGTGTGTAGCACTTATAGTTTTTTTACACGGACACTAAAAAGAATTCTGTTACATTACAGTCTATGGGGAAAAATCATTTGCGGTTTACTTTAATGATGCTACTCAATTTCAAACAAATTTTAATTGATATATATCACTAAGGTGCATTACAAGAAGCTTAATATGGAATAAGGTGTGCATAGCACTTATAGTTACTTACAGGGACAGTCAAAAGAATTCTGTTACATTACGTCTATGGAGAAAAATAGTCTGTGGTTTATTTAAATAATGTTTCACTATTTTAAACGCTTTGAAATTTATATACATCACTAAGGTGCATTACAAGAGGCTTACTACAGAATATTGTGTGTATAGCAGTCATTGTTCATTTACAGGGAAGTGTCTGACAAAGAATTATGCCCTCCAGAAAAATAATAAAAAAGAAAGTGTGTTCTAAGTTGCTGAATGCGATTTTAAATTTAACTCACTTTTTGTCTATTACTTGGTGTGTATAAATTCTGTAGATCCTATACAGGGCAGCAAAAAAGTTTGCGAACACATTTTCGTTTATTGACAAACCCCAGAAGGAGAATTTTAAACTGTGCTACACGTTTCCTAACTAAACTCAAATTTAGCATCCCATGTAGTATATATACAAATCTATAGATCCTATACAGGGCTGAATAAAAGTATTCGGATATTTTTCCAAATATTGTATATGTTAGAAATTCCTGAAATTCCGTTTTTAAATAAGTTATGTGTTTTCCAAATTGTTTACTTAGATGTTATCTTTCAGCATATTAAACGGTAATAATTTGTAAAATTATTTTGGAAGTGTTGGAAAGTGTTACATAATCTATGCTTGACGCATGATTTTTCGTTCTTGTTTATTTTGATCTAAATTAAATTAAAATTTTCAGCATTGTCATTCATGTTGCTATAAGAACCAATTTGGCATTCTTCCGACTTCAATTTAATCACAACAGTAGCAAAATTTACCAAAGAGTTCTTTCTGATTTCAAGGTCTATAACTTCCGACAAATCTTGTCGCTCTGCATGCAGTAGTCTCTTCAGAACCACAGCAGACAAACATACACAGAGACAGACACACACATACAATTCAATTGTAATTACATTGCAGATAATTGCAATTACAAATTTGGCCAACTCTGGTGTAGACAGATATTAGGCATTGATATATATTACATAATTTGAATTTAATAATATTTTAGTATACTCTGTTTTACTTAGCAAATACTTTTCTGCTCCTTATTTTGACAAAATGAACACTTTCTAATGGCTTTATCCTAGAAAACAGCATGGTGGAATCTGAAAATGGTAGGGCGCTGCACCACATTAAGTATACTTAGAATAATGACTGTAATTAAATAACATGATGACGATTTTGTTGCCAAAGTTACATTATTTCATTTTGATACAATTTAAATACCAGAAAAACATCAAATTTTTTTTCAACAAAGCTTCAACAATTTTATTATTTATTTGTTAACATGCAGTTTTTTAGGATATAATTTTTGAATTTTATCCAGGGTTCGTACGCTTTTACCACAATTTTTTAATAGAAAATTTCTATGTAATATTTAAATAGCAGAAAATGTAGATTTTAATTACAGGATTTGTAATACTTTTCTGCATTTAAATAAGGTGAAAAATTCTATTAAAAAATTGTGGTAAAAGCGTACAAACCCTGTTATCATGTCTTGTTGACCATAGTATTTTCTTTATTGAAAATGATCACCATAATTTCTTTCTCTTTTGTCTTTTTACAGATCCAAGTAAGAAAAAAAAAATAATAAACAGATCTTATCTTTGCTTAGCCATTCTTTTAAAAAATATATAGTTTTAACTATACAGTTTCAAAAATGAAATCATTTGTACATTGCTTTTATATGATTCTGTTTACCTTATGAAAACTATTTTTTTGAAGTGATGATGAAGACTTATTTATTTACTATTTATTTATTTATGAAGACTATATTTGTTCATTTTATGAACACTATTATCCTGTCAACCACTTTCTATAAAAACAAAATAGCTGTCACTGAACAATAATATTTAATGGCAAAAATGCATAAACGTTACATCACATTCACTTGACATTGTATCCGCTACACATTCATGATTTTTGGCCAATAACCATGGCTGAATGCTTCGCCCATGTATCCCAAATATGGAAGATTGTCAGGAAGGTATCCTGCAGAAAATTTAAAAAAATACTTTATTGATTTTTTTTGCTTTGCAAAAGGACTTTCATCAATTTCTACAATTTTTTTGGGCCCTCGGTTTTATTCTAGAATAAATTTCTAGAAGATTGGATCTACAAATTTCTTGGGTATAACTAATCCAATCAATCATTGTATTCTTGTTTAAATCCAACTTTTTTTACCCATTTGATTGATGTCATTTCTCTGACCAGGCATAAATAAACCTTAATGCAGTTAGTTACTGTGGCAACATGCGCCAACAAATCTTGGCCATGCTTTGAAGTGAACTGAACAGATAAAACGAACTTTTCGCTTTTCTGAATTGGCAACAGTCCACAGTTTGTAGTGTGGCTTGCCCTTGTAACGATGTTGTGTGTTCACGTTCTTTGGTTATAATAAAATTATGTTTGTTAAGTTTAAAGAAACCTTCTGATCCCTTCTCACCTTAAATCAGGATAAATAACCTCCTATTTACAGTTACAAATGATTTTAGAACCATTGGACCATGTTCCTTTTTTAACAGTTATTCGCTAATCACAATTTTAAACATTACATCACCATTGCTTATTCATCTGCAGATAGTCTCATATCATGCTCATTAATACACACCTTTTTTTTTAATGGCAGAATATCTTAATGATGAAAATAGTTTACTGCATTAAGTTATCCCAGATTATTATTTTATTTTTATTTTTTTCAAAATTCGAGAGAAAACAAAGAAAGAGCAGTTATACAAGTTGTAAATTTCCAACTGGACGAAAAATGTCCGGGCCAGGATTCGAACCTGGGATCGCTTGGCTGAAGCCGCCACGCTCTACCACTGAGCTATCCCGGTCGAATCTGGAGGGCATAATTCATCCAGTTTAGTTTGGATTAATGGGATTTTTTTAATATCCATTTTACTGGATGAATTATGCCCTCCAGATTCGACCGGGATAGCTCAGTGGTAGAGCGTGGCGGCTTCAGCCAAGCGATCCCAGGTTCGAATCCTGGCCCGGACATTTTTCGTCCAGTTGGAAATTTACAACTTGTATGATTACTTTACCAATTTGAAATAATTGTGTTAAAAATTAATCCAAAGAGCAGTTAATTTATATCCTACATTAGAAAAATAAACTGGCTTATCCACAAAATAAATATTACATTGCATGCTAGTACTGCATTTTAAATCAAACGTGATGGCATGCATATTGTATTATTGGCGCTAAATCCTATTGTTTATCGACAGTGTTGTTTAATAGAAAGTGGTCGATGAGTTAATAGACAAGTTCCCTCTTTTTTAATATCCATTTTACTAAATTATGACTCAAGGGATGTTATTTCCTCATTAACCGGGAAATTTTAGCACTAACCTGGAAATATCACAGAATTATCAGGGAATTTTTATGTAAAGTATTTGTGACCAACCTGTAGTGTTGCAAAAGGAATTATCTATAGAATTATGAAAGAATTTTTTTTGTAAAGTTATGAAGTTTGATCTCACAATAAATTTAAATATTTCAGCATATTTGTTCATGTATACTAAGTCAGCATGAATCATAAAATTGTCTTGGTTAAGTGAAAAATTTATTTATTTGTTTACTTGTCTGACTAGGGCACCATTTAAAATTTTCTATAAAGAATGGTTGATGATGTCATAACAATAAATGGCCTCACTTGATTTTTGAAAATTAAACTTTTTTTCAGAAACTAAATGTAATCTTTTTTAAAAAAAATTTATGTGAACTATGTTCCTATAAAAAAAATTAACATCCAATTTAAGATACCATTTCCTCTTCAGGAGTAATGTGAAAATATGACTTTTATCAGCTTTAAATATCAACTAGTTTAACCTAACCTTTTTATTCTACATACAGCAGTGGTCAAAATTGTGGCAACCTTTTTGAAAAAGTGTATTTTTGAAGTTTGATGGTTCATAACACAACATTCTCTTTAAGTAATACCATAAAATTATGTACCAATGAAAAGATAATTTAATCAAGAATGTAATGCTACAAATTTCACGAAGGAATGTTTATTAGAACAGCAGTTATAAAGAAGAAAATTGAAACATATCGAAAAAATGAGATACAAAAATTATCACAGTGTCATTTAATACTTAGTTGTTTAACTTTTACTCTTAATGACAGCCTTACAACACCTTTCTATGAAGTGAACCATGTGTTTTTTTTATTCTGAAACTGTTATAATAATAATGTGATACAGAAATTGAATTATTGCTTCTATTAATTGGATTTTATTTTTATTGCTGGGTTGCTTCTGTAGAACAAGTTTTTTAGTTGGCTCCATATATTTTCAATTGGGTTAAAGGTCAGGCCATTCCCATACTGGAATCTGATTATCTTGAAATCACTTTTTGCACACTTTAGCAACATGACACGGAACTGAATCCTGTTGTAATATAAATGCTTCATTATCTTGGAAAAGATCATGTGCGGAAAGCTTCAGTTAGGATTGAAATATTTCATTTATGTATGTTTGGATTCCCATTAATCACACATTCAGCTTGCACCTTTTGATGTCATATAATTCACGGTGTGTGTAATGCAATTAGGATTCAAACCTTCTCTGATTATTTTCCTTACCATTTCACCTGATATACATCCAGCTGATTTTCTTCTGTCACTTATGCACAGTCTCTTAATTCTTCTATCATCAATTGCTGTTGTACACCTTTACCAGTTTGGTTTTGTAATGACATATTTTTCTTTTTCAAAAATTTAAAAATGCCACCATTGGTTTCCACCAATTTGCCTTCTAATTTCTTCATAACTGTAACCTTGTTCACTTAATAGTGCTATTTTACAGTGCTTTCTAGCTGACCAGTCAACTCTTTGTGCCATTTCTTTAATTTTTTTTATGTTTTACACCGAACTCTAATATTAATCAGATAAAACACTGACATATGTCCTCCAAAACATAACAACTCTTGAATATTACTGTTATCTGACTGACTCACTGCCAAAACAGGATGACACCTGACTGGCTCTGTAAACACTCATTCTTACTGGCTGCATTCAAATAAATTTAAAACTTCTTCATGTTATACGAGTAGTAACCAATTTGAAATAATTGTGTTAAAATTAATATAGTTCTTCATGTTAACCTAAGCAAGTTGTGTTTCTTTTTTCTTTTTGTTTATTTGTGTATAACTTTTGATTAAATGCTAATAATTGAACAAAATTTATTTTATTACATTTTTGATTAAATTATCTTTCCAATACTATCTAATTTTATGGCATTACTTAAACAGAAAGTGGTATTTTGAACCATCAAACTTCTAAAATACACCTTTTTAAAAAGGTTTACACAAATTTGGCCACTGCTGTAGTAATGTACTGACATTACTCTTATTTGATTATAAAAATTCTTTTTAACTATAAAACTGTTTGTTTTGTTCGCAATTTTGTACATCTTTTAAAATTTTAGAATAATAATGCCTTATTGAATACATTGTTGACCAGGTGATATTTTAAGAAATTTGACGCATGTGGCCAGTGATTTTCCCTGAAAGTGAATTAAGAAAGAATTTGTATATATATGATTAACACATTATTCTCTAGAGATGTCATTAATGTCTTTTAGTACCAGTATGTTGTTGACAGGAGACATCATCTGAATCTTCTAATATTCAAGCATATTTGATTTGTTATTATATATCATATATTCTGGCATATAATGTGTACTTTTGGTACAAGAAAATTAATTTAAATTTGCAGGTGCACATTACACAGTCATTATGAAATAGACAGATTAAAAATTTTGAAAAACAGATGATCTTAAGAAATGAATTTCCTACATTAAAAGCATGCTGTTTACAAATAATTGCATACATTGTGACTTAACCCTTCCATGAAACATCTCATTTTTCGATCATTTGTGGTAATCAGGTCAATTTGACCCGATCTATTTTTTATCAAGCCATATCTCTTCCAATTTACACAAAATGTTTATATTTTATTATAATTTTTTATAGATTTTAAACTGTACTTTAATATTATTTCATAAATTTTAGCGCAAGTTTTAATTTTAACAGAAAAAAAATCATTAAAACAGGGCTATGTTTTCAAAAATGTCAATTTTACTTAAAAGCTACACTAAAAATTAAATTTATTTTTTGATAAATTGAAATTGCAAAAGGTATTTTTAAATTCTAAAAACATTTTAAAGGTAAATGGCAAATGTTAAGGTAATGAATGCTAATAAAGGTGAATTAAAGTCTACAGCTCAAAATAACCAAGTGTGCTTTTGAAGGGTTTTAATTCTTGTTATTGTATACTATGAAATGAAAACTAACTACTATTCTTTTAAATGTTCCTTATAATTTTATTTATTTATTTAATTTTTACTACTAATTTTATGAAGATTGCTTTGCAAAGAAGCGTGTGTGTGTGTTATATAGCAAAAATACCTGAAAGTTGGAAAATGTACTCTTAATATTTAGGTGTGTGTTATACGCCAAAGTATACAGTAATTTAATTCTGGTTATCTTTCATTTATTGTTTGTTTTTGCAATCTTATGTATGTTATAAAAAAAATTTTTTTATCCTGGTTTGGCATTTGTTGTAATCTAAAGACGATAGCACTCTGAGAAAAAATTTTGTAAGGGAAAAAGCATATGCCAAAGCACATTTGCTCAAGTATGCCATTTGGCTATGAACTCCATTATGGAAGATTAATCATAAAAACAGATTAACTATAAAATATGGCATTTTGGCACTAAACTGGAATCTGTTAAAAAAAAAATAAATCTTAATTTTCTTGTTAACACTTTCCAACATAGTTGAAAAGTTTTTATGGAATTGGTTTGTCTGTTTTCTCTCTGACTGTGCTCTAATTCATGTAAATATACTTGGATTGCCATGCAATTGATATATGCTATATAGGTTTACTATGGCTTGTTTGATATTGAAAATGAACTGTAATTCATTTACAGGGACACTAAAAAAAAATCTGTTTCATTATGGTCTATGGGAGAAAATTGTTCACAGTGTACTTTAATAATGTTACACTATTTCAAACATATTGAAATTGATATATATCACTGAGGTGCACTACAAGAGGCTTACTATAGAATTAGGTGTATGTAGCATTCATTGTTTATTTACAGGAACTCACAAAAAAAAATCAGTTACAGTACTGTTTATCAATAATAATTGCTGGAAATGGGTTTTCAGTTGTGGTACCATTTTTAAATTTAACTAATTTTTTGCATATTACTTAATGTATAGATTCTATAGACCCTATACAGGGCTGCACAAAAGATTTCGAGTACATTTCCGTTTATTGGCAGAATTTGCTGAAGCAAAAGCTGTAGTATGCGTTTGCTAACTGAAGTAAATTTTAGCGTAGTAGATATATATATATATATATATACACACACATACTTATAAATAATATACAGGGCTACACAAAAGAATTTGGATACTTTTTGGACTCTAGATGGTAATTGCTGAAATTGGGTTTTCAAATATGTTATGTGTCTTCTAACTTGTTTACTTAGATATCCTCTTTCATCTTATTAAACCGCAAAGTTTTGTTACAATATTCTGAATGTGTTGGAAAGTGTTTTAAAACCAATGCATGATGCATGATTTTTCTTTCTTGTTTGTTTCCCAGGTCAAAATTCATGCTAGTACCAGCAACAAAAATAGGCTAGTTATTGCTATGTATTGCTTTGTCTGCTAGATTTTCATGCTATTATATGCTTTATAATGCTAGCCAGCATCAAATGCTATATAGCTAGCTTACACAGAAATAGCATGATAAGCTATATACAAGCATTTTATGCTTGTATATATTAAAGTGGGTCAATATATACCATGACTTGCTGGTAATTCTGGTGGAGCTAGCAAATGTTTATGGTAGTTTATGCTATTTTACTTGCTGGAATACAGCATTTAATGCTAGTCCAGCAAACAAATACCAACATGAATTTCGACTTGTGTTGTTTCCATTTTTTTTTTCCTTTATGTGGTTGTTAATGTTTGTTTTATCTTGCTTTCAGGGGACCTTTTCTCTAACAAAAAGAGGAAATTACCTGCTGAATTACCTTATTTAAAAACTATGTTGGAGACTTTGACTCTTAAATTAATGAAGTACCAGACTGAATCGGATGCGAGGATTTTATCTAAAATAGAAGAATTGGAAAATGAAAGGACTGCCATGGACGAGAGAATGCAGAAGATGTGGATGGAATTCGAGGAGAAAAGAAGAAATGAGGAGAGAGAACACGAGCTTAACATAATGAAGATATTTCACGATATAGTAAATCAATTAAATGTAAATAATGTTGCTAAAGAATAGCTCACATCAATTGTGGTATAAATATTGTTGATAAATCATATTTTGTAAATATCAAATCATATTCATGGTTTTACGAAAAGTTGTAGACTGTTTGAATGGAAAATATACGAAATGAATATATGTAAATATAAATATAGATTAAAAATTTAAATAAACATGTCATTCAATATCTAAAGCTTGTGTGTATTTTGAATGTTGATTTTATTTATTCTATAATTTTTTTTTTCATGTTTTTATTGCAAAATATTAGTTGTCAGTAGAGTTTTACAGTACTGTAATATAGTTTTGCATTCGAAATACCCAGTAATAGCTTGTATTTTCCACTTTTATGACTTTTAGAAATTTTCAATTGCTGTGCCACAGCACAATAGTGTGCCATGAAGAATTTTGAGCTCACTAATTATTTATGACTATTTATTATTATTATAACTATTTGATTAGTTATCAAAAATGAATTTCCAAATATTGGAAAAAAAAATATTCTGCTTATGTTATGTATATATTAAATGAGCTTTCTGCAATTAAGATTATTAAAACAAAAATAACACAGAAAAAAATCACAGATAGAATTTAGATTTTCTTGGAAAAATATTTAAGGATATATCTGCCTTAAAATTCACCCTAACAAAGAAAATATAAAGTCAAGATCAGATGTCTCAGTAAACGTTAAATAAATACAATAAGAAAAAGTCAATAATCTCAGTAAATAAATACAATGGAGCCTGTCTACAACAGCATCCTATCTGAAACGTAAAAAAATCATGGTCAGAATAACATAGAAATCTATATGTGAAGACTGAAACCTGTCTAAATTCGATTTTTTTTAAAGGCAATTTCCTTTTTACAGATTTTACTGTAAATATAAATAAGTTTTAATGAACAGTAATTGCTGGCTTTCTTCATTACAACTTATAATAAAGTGTTTTCTTTTAACATTTGATCTGGATAGTCATTTGACATTTGACAGAGATTGCTTTGAGACCTATAAGCTACAAGTCTGTTGTCTCGAATGATCCATATTTTTTATTCACAGAAATACATACAGGACTTTTACAAATTACACAAACCTTCTTCTTGAGGATGGGATAGACACAAGGAAGGAGACGGCACTGAAGACACACACACAATGACATCCATACCTTACAGGGATTCAAACCACAGGCCTTCACCATGGCTGCCGGGCTGGCATTGGGATAGTCACTTTTCTTTGTTTTAATGTATAAACAAAAAACACACATCCTTTTTTAAAGCTTTTATATATTTTATTTTATCATCATAACTTATCCCTTTAAGCTGCTGTCATATAATTTTCCATTTTCAGAAAACAATTTAAATTGGCTGTAAACTAAGATATTTAAAAAATAATTATGTTTTACAAGGGATGTGAAAACATAATTTAAAAGATAAATTGCAAAACGAAATTAATATAGCCTTGGTTTTATAAACATTTATCTGAAAATGCAAGAAAGCCCTCAGATGCTTAGCTAGTTAATTGTGTCTTGAAAGTTTAAAAATGTATTAAAATGTGTCATAAGAGTTTAAACACATATTAAAGTATGCCATGAAAAAAAAAATTGTTGAATAATACAGGGTTACATTTGGAATAACATTTGCTACTAAAAGGGACTATTTTCAGCATCGGGCTAGTATGGCTACTATTTTTGACCAAAATCAAACTATTAATGGAAAAAAAAAAGAAAAATGTAGACTTTTTTCAGCACTTTTCCGTTAATACCAACACCATTGTCGCCAAGTGTAATAGTTGGCGCAAAATGAAATTCACGTGAAATGAAACATTTGAATAAAAAATAACATTGTTAGTACGAAAGTGAGCATTTAAAAAAATATAAAATTTGAAAATTATAAACTTTTATGAACTATTTTATTAAATCAATACAAACATATACTTGCATGTACAACAAAGTAATTAAATAAAACTTAGGCATGAAATTGTAAATGACTCTCGGCATTTCAGTAAACATTTCATTTTTTGAATGAAGATTTTGATAGATTTTTTTAATAATTTAATAATAAATATTTTTGATTCAATAAATAGCAAATTAAGATGTTTTGCATGGTTATGAAAAATAATTTAAAAAAAGAATCCACATTCATTAAATAGCAAATCACAATGTTTGGTTGCGATTTGCTATAAAAATCCTTTGCACGGTCAGGGTTGAAATAGATGGCTCATTAGCAAACATTTTGGCATGGTGTTAGTATAACAGAAAAGTACCCTTTTTTCCCATTTCAACTACTTTTTGTTTTGTAGAAAACAGAATTTTCAACATTCCAGAGCTGCCAATTTCTGCTCCTCCACCCCCAATTTTTTTTTCTCTTTTACCTTAGCCTTATCCCTTGGTTTTACATTTTAGTACCAATTTCCATTCAGTTTTAAAAATCTAAAAACTTCCGTTTGAAAAATCATTTTTTTTCCTCAATCTGAATATAGTAGAAATTTGCAAATTGTCCCATTTTCGGCAGGTAACTACACATTTTTTACTTGCCTCTTACCCGTACACTTTTGAAGTTTATTTCTCCCAAATTTTTGTTGTTCTAGACATTTCCACAATTTTTGTTGTTTAATATTTGCTAATGAACCATCTTCAGTTAGCATAACTCTGATTTCTCCAACCTATTTTATCAAAATCTTAAGATAAAAAATAAATAGGAGCACACAATATTTCGAATATATCAATTTTATTTTATAATTTTTATAGCGATTTTTAAATGTTAATTTAAACTAGTCATTGGGGGACATATGAGGGACATATGAGTCATTGGGTCACACTGTAATACTTACCCATCATGGATATGCATAATATAAAATATGAAAATTATTTATAAAATGTATTGCAATTCGAATAAAATCGTGGCTTGATGACGTCATAAACTTTAAATGCTGTATTACTGAATTGCGTAAAAGAAACATCCTTATAACACCAAAAATGATAATCCTATTAAATAACAGTTTAATGCGTCAGATTCAGCGTCTCATTTCCAACTAAAATATATCTTTGAATTGAAATTTGAATGAAATACAGGGTCATAAAAAATCGAAGAGTGTGGAAAATAGGATTATAAATATCTTGGCAACTCATTATTTGATCAACTTCATTCTTTATACAAAATTTGTTTTTTTTTTTATTCTCTTTTATTTTCCCTCCTTAAAATTAACAATTTTGAAATTTTTTTATATACCTTTTATCAGAACGAATATTTCGAGAGTCCGAAAAAAATAGTTCTGGATAATCAAGGTTACTGAAATTCAATAGGCTTCTTCTCATTATTACATACTAAGTACATGCCAAATTTCAAGTCTCTATCTCAATTTGTTTGGGAGATAGAGAATTTGCAGACACACACTGACAATTTTTTTTTCTAAAAAGATGTTTTTGGGAATCTCCTGTGTCTGAAATTTGTAAATCTATCAAATTTTTTTTTTCGATTTTTAAAATGATTACAAGATTTACCTTATACTACGTTGATGGGTAAGTAAAAAAGCAAAATTTTATGTGCTACTAGGAAATACAGTAGGAGCTCTTTAATTAAGTGTTCTACAGTTTGGCCTATTCTATAATCTGGCACAAATTCGAGCTGCTCTCGTTTGAATTTTTCAGATGTGTTCAGGTATCTCCTGACCTTCACTGCTAGGTTGTGCTACTGTGTGTTTAGTTAATGTTTCTTGTGGCTGTTAGTTTTTATTTTCTTTACTGTGTTTCCTTTTTTCTAGTGATCATGTTTCCACAATATATTAGGTCTACCAGAAAATTCTGTCCACTTGCGAAGTATAAGAAAACTATACATTTTTCAGAATATAGTCTGAAAGGGTTTGTTGAGCTGAATTAAGCTTTCCCGCAATCTCCAGTGTTGTCAAAAAAGGATCTTGCGCTATCATGGTCTTGACGATATCGTCATCGATCAAAGATGGTTGCCCAGAGCGGGTCTTATCATTAAGGTCATAATCACCTGCTTCAAATTTGTTTGAATCATCTCCTGCATGTTCTATCCAAAACTGCATCTACACCAAAAACTTTCACTGAATTTCGACACACTTGTGTAGCATTTCTTTCTTCTTGGAATCCATACAAAATACAGTGTCGTCAAGGAACTTTATTAGTAGCCATGTTTACGCGATCACGTTACACTTAATAATGACATTAGAAATTTTGGTTTCAGTTAATTTAGAAGAGCATGTGTGTATAAATGCAATGATAAAGAGAGACAGCCATATATGAATGGTTAGGCTTAGAATGACAGTGGAGTACCGTAATTTCACGCGTAAGCGCCGCACCTTAGTTAAGTCTTCTTCAAACCGGAAATTTTATTGAAAATAAGAAGTCAAATGAGTGCTGAGCAGAAGTAAGTCACATTTTATTTAAAATAAATTCTGGTAGGAAATCGAATTGTCTGAGGTGCGGCATATACGCTCGAAATTACGGTAAGTCAAAATTTAGTGATTTAAAAATGAAGGGTTTTGTGAAACTTGCCGTATTGCTGTTACATTAGTGGTCCAACTTGTTTTTCAGTCTAGCGACTCCCTAAGTAAACTATGACTTATTTGACTGGCACATTGAACAGAAATGAATATACGTTCGATAAAAATATGGTTATCTCGATTTTCAAAATTTTTGAGTTACTCCACTGTCATTCTAACCCCCTCATATGTCTCAAATGAACACATGCTTGAATGTTGAAACTTGAAATGACATTATCAGACAGAACTTTCTGGTAGACCTGATATTACAACTGCATACATGTAGTGTAAAATGTTCTCAAAGCCCAGTACAAGCTAATAAAACTAATAACCGTAAGCATGTGACTCACTATACAACAGAAACTAGAGATAATTAGTCGTCTCAAAGAAGGCAAAAACAGAAAATCATAACGGATGATTTCAATATTGGTTTACACATGTAATGTAACTTACAAAGTACATATTACACAATTTGAATTAATTTCTGTACTCTATGTTTTTCTTTAAACCCCACAGTTGTTAGAATGACGAAATATAGTATAGTATTTTGTCAGATGTTTATACCATTTATTTACACCGGTTCATAAAACTCATATTTATTATAACTTAAGGTAGACACTTAAAAAAAAAAAAAGTACCTTTATATTTCTCAGAAAAACATTGTTTTGTGTCTCCTGAACTGTTCATTTTTAAGACAAGTGCCCTTTCTATAATGACTACTTGAATTAGCAAAGCTGCTGACGACTATTTTTATAAATCAAATTTTGTAGTATATTTCTCTTGCACAAGTTGTCAAAGTATATGTGAAAGATTTTTGTTTTGAAAAAGTGGTGCGAGATAGAATTTTAAAAAATAGTCGCCACTGGCAGCCTTTAATTAGAGAAAGGGCTAGCTAGTGCAGGCAGGCAAAGAGTTAGAAAATACAAACTTTCTCTTCTTTCAGGATGTCAGACAAGTTGAAACAAAATGGATCGAAAATGAAAGAAGAAATTATGGCTAGTTTAGCAAAAAGTTTTAATCACCATATTTCAAAGTTTAATTGCCTAATGATAACTGGCGAGTAGTTATTTTCAGCTTTTTTTCTCCTCTGATAAACAAATCGAGATAGGCATTTTGAAATTTGCTATTTCAAATATTCATTCCCCAATATGGTCGAGTCATTGAAATCTAGAATAGAAATTATTAAGTGGAACTATGAGCAAGAACTAACTACAAAGTATGACAATGTTAGAACAAATAAGAACCAGTTTGAATAAATTAAGTTGCACTTTTGCCTTGCATGTCTCATGCTTTAACCAAATTCAATCATTGAGTAACATTCCTATGTGTAACATACATGCAAGACATGCAACAGAAGAGTGGATGCTTCCAATGAATTAATCGCACACAGATGACAACCATAACTTTCTGGATTTTTTTTTTTTTAGACTGCTGACCAGGCACCTACCTGTCAGGCTTTTGCCCAGTTTAATGGGTTGATACCTGGCAACGAGGTGAGGATTCGCCTGGTCTCTGCTTGGCGAAGATGTCTTTGATAAATCTATAGGCTGACGTGGCTTCAGTATGTCTTGTTGTTTTAACTGCTTTTCTTAGTTGGCCGGTTGCTAATTGATTTTGGAAGAGACGGTTCAGCACTGCGCAGTGTAGCGAAGTCATGCCGGACGGATGTGAGATGCTGGGATATTTACTAATTCCTCGCTGCATCACTCATCCATACGTCATGCCATCGCCACTCGAGTTGGTCTCATAATTTAGAACCTTGGTCTGGTGATGAGACCTTCACCGGACTAGGCACCCCCAGAGATGTAATTCACAGGGAACTTGGAGGACTTTACACCCATGACGGATTTTACATGCACCGGGCGCCATTAGCGTACATGATGAACTTTCCGATTGTGACAGGGAATGAAACCTGGTGCTATCAATATGACCCCAAAACAAAACGACAAAGCATGGAATGGTGATCCACGACATCTCTGAAAACACAGAAATTTCTGTTTTGAAATGTCAAGAACTAAAGTCTTGCTCATCACTTTCTTTGACAGCATTGGCATTATCCATGAGGAGCTTGTTCCTCCTGGACAAACAGTTAACAAAGAGTAGTATAAGGAGGTTTTGCAGTGTCTGATTAAGATAATCTATCGAATACAGCCACAATTTCATGAAAAAGAGAGTTGGTTCTTAATGCATGATAGTGCACGGCTGCACACAGCAGTGTTTGTCAAAGAATTCTTAGCCAGCAAAGGAGTTTTAAAGCTTTATCACCCTGTCTATTTCACAGATTTGTCTCCACCAGGCTATGTCCTCTTCCCAAAGGTGAAAACAAGTCTGAATGGACATAGATTTGAGAATATAAAGGACATAAAAAAGAACGTGACAGCTGAACTTGGAAGAGTTAAAACAGAGGATTTTAAAAGCATGTTTCCAAAACTTGTATGAACGCTGCTTTAGTAGGAAACTACTTTGGAAATTATTAAACAGTTTTGTCAGAAACGTGACTTGTATTTGTTAAATTGCTCCAGTCTCTTTTATTAAAGAGCTCTTATCTCTTTTATTAATTGTTGCACCTTGTATGTTAATCAATTTATTAAAAGATAAAAGGCAATTTGGGGATATATGGCATATATTATGTTTCAACAGAACCTTAAAAAGGAGTTCCTTTCAAATAATAGTGGAAATCAGTCTAGCGCGATTTATCTGTGCCACCAAAAAAGCAATAAATAGTAATCACTGTTTTTACATGCAACTTTTAGTACGATAATTGCAATCCTTTCGGTTTGCACGCAAAGTTAAAATTGGCTTAAAAATTTGTTCAAAAAATTATTGAATCTGATAGCAATTTTAGCTATACCAGGACAAGTTGGATGGGGAAATATGTAGGTGTTTTTAGTTAACCGATTGTGTCATATAATCAAGCATCAGACAATTGAGAGTGTACTGAACATTAGGTATTTTCTCAAACATAAATTCCAAGGGGACATTTCAAATTGACCCACTGACCACTAGGGATAAATTTATCTAAGTTAGATTTATAAAATTGTCTCTATATGCTCTGACAAGTAAAGCAGTAACAATTCCATTCTTCTATGAACAAAGCTCACTGAGTTATGATACTTTGAATTTTATGAAATTTCAAAGCTTTCCGGTACTAAAAAAATCTACTGCCATTAGGCTTACTTACAAATGGATTTTTTTTAATACTTCAATAATCTTCCATTTAGTTTTCTCATTTTATTGCATTAAGAGCGAAATATTTTTGTAAATTAAAAAGAAAGTTAATAATATAAAGTGGTATATATATCTTAACTAGTCGGATGTGTCAATCTCAAAACTTTCTTCTATCTCACACAGGTTCTGGATACATTAAAAATGAATCAGCACCAATTTATATCAAGGTCTAACGGAATCTAAAGTTTTATTAAATTCCGTGCATTAGTTCTTGAGATATGACAATTGATAAAATCATGTAAATCCTGAAAAATGCAACATAGCAGCGCCACCTGTTGGGAGATTTACACCAAAACCTAATCAACAACAACTTATGTGAACGTCTAACTGAATCTGAAGTTTGATAAAAATCCGTGCATTAATTCTTGAGATATGGTTATCGTGAAAATTATGAAAAAAGTAACATAGCAGCGCCACCTGTTGGGCTATTTACACCAAAACGTATTCAGCATCTATTCATGTCAAGGTATAACATAATATGAAGTTTGATGAAATTCTGTGCATTAGTTTTTGAGATATAGCTATCGTGAAAATCATGTAAAAAGTAGCATAGCAGCGCCACCTGTTGGGATATTTACACCGAAACATAATCAGCGTCTATTTATGTCAAGGTCTAACTAAATCTAAAGTTTGATGAAATTCTGTGCATTAGTTTTTGAGATGTAGCTATTGTGAAAATCACGTAAAAAGTCTTGCAGGTGTTCTTATTCAGAAACTTTGTTATCTGAGGACGTTTTCCATTTTTTTGGTAAAAGCAGAAGATCTTTCAGAAAATACTGTCAAAGTTGACGTTTTGAACCGAATTACCGCCGCGAGTAAGGAGAACAAGTTGGAAATTGTACGTCAAACGTTACAAACGAGGTGCGTTCGTACGCACGTTTTAGAATTAAATTCATGATATCCCGTGCGTAGAACGGGCTAAACAGCTAGTTAAGTATATATTTTATGACACTGTTCATACAAATATCTTAACTAGTTATATAAATATTCAGATATATATGTATCAGCTAGTTATATAAATATTCAGATCTTGATGATTTTTAATTCTGTGAAATGAATTATATCGTCTGCAGATTAATTTCTGTAATAAAATAAGTATCTCGGTCGCTTGACGATTTAACATCCATCGGAAGCTCCTCTAACAAAAAAGCACCGATTTAAAAAAAAAAATCAAATTTCTTAATAAATATTTTTATTAATATCTCCTAAAGTTTTGATTCGATTTTAATAAAATTTGAAATGTCTCGACAAAATTCTGCAAAGATAATATATTTTAAATTGCAAACCATTTGGTTGGGTAGTTTTTGCGTTGTTATATGCGGACGGACAGACAGACGGACGGACAGACAGACAGACGGACGGACAGACGGACGGACCAAACGACGACTATAGGTGCTACGTATTTATATAATTACGAACGCACCTAAAAATGAGTTGTCACGTGACACGAATCGCTTATAATTCGATAAGTAATTTATTTATCACCAAAAAAGGGGGGGGGGGGAACTCATTTTGATTCCAAATCGCTTCAATAGTTAGGCCTGCCAATTTCATGCCTTTTTCTTTAAAAATGTGTCAGAAAGTTTCCGTTGTTGAGCATGTCATTTGAGAACCACCTTAAAATAAAGCAGATGTTCTCTTAACCACATCTGTTTATCAATTCTAAATGAAGTAACCATGATTTTTTTACAGATAATTTTTCAGGTGAGCAGGTTTGTACAATCTGTTTTGTTCCCATGGAAATCTTTAAATTATGCTGTGTAAACATATCCGATAAGTTATTTTCACTTGAATCAACGACAATGAAGACCATCGTTTTGATTGGATTTTTAGTCTGCGTCACTTTGGCCGTAAGACTTTTTTCATTACTATTACATTAACCTTTTATGCATAATAACCTCATATGAGGTTATATTCAATAAGTATAAAAGTATAAATAGTTTTTATAAACACTCTTTTATTAGCATTTAATGTTTATCTTAAACCCGTAAACACGCGCCTATTTTTGTAACTTAAGCACACGCATGGGGTAAATCTCACTCCATTTTTCTCCCATTATATTTTTAACTAAATACGTTTTAAAAACAAATATAGTGACGTATATTGTAAAATGCATCAATTCTACTTCTTTTTAGGGAAAAAATCATGCTTTTTATATTTATTTAAAGATTTTGTAGCAGTTTCTGTAAAAGTCGTGCTTACTTTATTTGAAGAGAAAATGTGATTGGGGTGAAATCTACCCCGTGCGTGTGCTTACGGGTTTTAAAAAGAATTAAAAATTTATCTCGAAACGAAAGAAAATCAACCACTTTTAACACTTTCCAACATAGTTGAAAAATATTTATGAATTCGGTTTGTCTATCTGTCTGTATGTCGTCTGTCTGTCTGTCCTTACTCTGACTGTATTCAGTAAACTCTGTAAATATATTCAGATTGTCATGCAATTGATATATGTTATTGAAGTTCACTATGGCATGTTCGGTATTGAAAATGAAGTGTGTAGAACTTTCAGTTTTTTTACAGGGACACTCAAAAGAATTCCGTTACATTACGGTCTATAAGAAAACACCATTTGCGGTTTATTTTAATGATGTTACACAATTTCAAACATATTAAAATTGATATATATCACTATAAGGTGCACTACAAGAGGCTTACTATAGAACATGGTGTGCATAGCACTTTAGTTCCTTTACAGGGACACTCAAAATAATGCCGTTACATTACGATCTATGAAAAAAAAATCGTTTGCTGGTTATTTTAATAAAGTTTAACTATTTCAAACGTATTGAAATTGATATATACCACTAAGGTGCATTACAAGACGCTTACTATAGAATATTGATGTATAGCATAGCATTTATCGTTCATTTACAGGGACACGCAAAAGAATTCGGTACTGTCTGTTAAAAATAATTGCTGGAAGTGCTTTTTCAGTTGCTGAACGAGTTTTAAAATTTAATTCATTTTTTGTCGATTACTTGGTGTGTATAAATTCTATAGATCCTATAAAGGGCAGCACAAAAGTTCTCGAATTCATTTCCGTTTATTGACGCAAATTCTAGACAAGGGGAATTTTAAACTGTGTTACGCGTTTCCTAACTGAACTAAAATTTAACATTCTATGTAGTATACATACAAATCTATCGATCCATATACAGGGCTGCACAAAATAGTTCGGATATTTTTCCGAATATTGTCGGTAATTCCTGAATTAGCGTTTTTAAATATGTTATGAGTTTTCCAAATTGTTTACTTAGATATCATCTTTCACCTTATTAAAAAGTTCAAGATGTGTAAAATTATTTTGGAAGTTTTGGAAAGTATTACATAATCTACGCTTGACGCTTAATTTTTCGTTCTTGTTTACGATTATTTTACACAAGTTACAAGCAGAACATTCATTACAATGTAATAATTATTGCATTAAATAATGATTATAATAAAAGAAAATATTGAGAGGGAAACAAATTTCATATAAACGGGTTAAGTTAGCCGAAATTCTTACACAAATCTTTCTTGTTGGCCAAACTTGGCTATTTTATACATTTGTAAATTATAGTTTAAAAATGTATATATACCAAATATATATATATTAAAAATATACATATAACAGTATATATATATATTGTAAAAAAAACGGTCAACGATTTACCCACGGTTCCGAAAAGCGTTCTTTTTCTTTAGAAACCTCAGAAACAACCAATATATTTCAGAGATTAAAAGAATCATTTATGAAAACAAACTTTCTTTAGCTGCAACTAATTTTCGGAAACGTTTCCGAGCAATTTTTATTGTGTATTAATCAATTTTCTCAAAGCGTAATATATGGTTTTTAGAATGCTATCAAGTATTAATGAAACATTTTCAGCTACGTAATTGCATTTATCATGCAAGAGTAACAAAAAAATATAAATTTTAATGTCAATGTTAATGCTGTTTATTTATCATGTTTGTCTTGTAAAACGCGTTTGTTGAACATGCAAATGTTTACTTGAGAATGAATAGCATAAAAAAACAAATTGGAAATTGTACGTCAAACGTTCGTACTATAGCTAGTTATATAAATATTCAGATCTTGATAATTTTTAATTCTGTGAAATGAATTATATCGTCTGCAGATTCATTTCTGTAATAAAGTAAGTATCTCGGTCGCTTGACGATTAAACATCCATCGGAAGCTCCTATAACAAAAAAAACACCTATTTAAAAAAAAACAATCAAATTTCTTAATAAATATTTTTATTAATATCTCCTAAAGTTTTGATTCGATTTTAATAAAATTTGAAATGTCTCGACAAAATTCTGCAAAGATAATATACCTTAAATTTCAAACTATTCGGTTGGGTAAGTTTTTGCATTGTTATATGCGGACGGACGGGCAGACAGACAGACGGACGGACCAGACGACGACAATAGGTGCTACGTATTTATATAATTACGAACGCACCTAAAAACCTATATGGTGAAACCCCCAGTTATTGACACCTAACCATTAACTGACACTTGAGAGCAAAAATCTAACTCAAATAAGCATTTTGTTGTAAAATTCTGCAAAGTAATGTCATCTAGTGGTAAATGAGACATTTATTTTTATTTTAGAGTCCATTTATTCACCACTAGACGGCCAAGAACATATTCAATGAGGAAGAAACTTTTGCGAATACAAAAAGTGCCATTTTGAAGCAACCATCTTATTTCTAAAATAAAGGAAGTGTTTTTCTAATCTATTTGTAATGCAACCATCCTAAACTTTTTTTTTCTTAAAGTTATACTTGTAGAAATGAGTTTAAAGATGCATAATATATATCAGGGCCATGATTTAGTCTTATAGTTATTTAATTTAGTTTAATGGGTGGTGCCAGTTATTGGTTCCTAAGAATTTCATTTCGTCAGTCTCTGACAGAGGTGTTAGTTATTGGTTATATTAAAGAAAGTTGAAAATCTATAATTTGAACTGTTTAAAAATGCATAATAATAAATTAAATTCATCTTGTAGTAAACACCATTAAAATTTAAGTTGTTTTACCAGTGTCTCACTCTCACATCAGATGTCAGTTACTGGTTTATAAATGTCAGTTATTGGATATCTGTGCATTACTAATAATGCAGTTACAGCTTACTAAATCCCACTTTTCATAATAAATATTAATGCATTTTGTTTTTATAATAAAGAATAAAGTTTTTTTTAAGCATTTTAATTTTTTAAAATAAAGTGTCAGTCGCTGGTTCACTTTGTGTCAGTTATTGGTGTTTCAAAATAGGAATGGTGTCAGTTACTGGAGTTTTTGACCCTATTTATGAAAAAAATTAATTTTTAACAATAAAATTTATAATTTTGCAAAATTTTGCCAACAATATTTTTTTAATACATCTCTGCTATCCTTTCAAAAGCAAAGATAAGTATAAAATAGACTTAAATTTTTGTAATAGTGATTTGAACAAGAAAGAAACCTTAAAGTGTCAGTTACTTGGGAGGTTTCACTCCGAGTTGAGAAAACTGATTAATACACTATAAAAGCTACTCGGAAATGTTTCCGAAAACCTGTGACAGCAAAAGAAACTTTGTTTTTTGTAAATGATTCTTTAAATCTCGAAATTATATTAGTTTCTGAGTTTTCTAAAGATAAAGAACGCTTTCCAAAATCGTAGATAACTCGGAAGTGGCTATTTCCGTTCGTGGTTATATTATATTTTTCTATATTGAGAAGCATTTGTCTTTTTGTGCAGTGTACCTTTTATTTTATTTTTTTTTTCAAATTTTATCTGTTTGTTTAACAAGAGAAAACGAAGGTAGCGGTAGGCGTTCATTTACAATAACTCTTTATTTACGCAACACTTTGAATGTCTTAAAAATTGAAATATCCCCGGTTACCCGCCGTCCGCGGCTACCCGACTTCCCCCTACTGTTTTCATTTTGATATATGTTAAATGCTTTTATGTTAAAATTATAAGGATCTATTAAATAAAATTGGTATCTCTATTCACTATACATGAAAAATAGTACAAAATAAATAAAACACAATTAAAACCCTTATTATAGATTTCAGAAGCCAAGAAAAAATGCAACAGTCGGGATGACTGTGATGCTGACGAATGCTGCGTAAGGCTCGTAAATTTTGTTGCGCCAGAATGCAAGAAACGGAAACAGAAAAGTGAGTATAACAAATCATTTTTAATAGTGCAATAACATATAAGTCGCATTGTGACCATAATGTGATTTTTAAATATCTTTGGAAATGAGAAAATATATTTTGAACAGTGCGATCTTAATGCATTTGAGAGACTTGCGATTAATTTTTGTGCGACCTTTGCAAATTCACATTTATAACACTTTATAAATAAATATGACGTCACTTTCGCACAAAAAAAATATATTTTTTAAGATGTGGCAACAGAATATATATATATATATATATATATATATATATATATATATATATATATATATATATATATATATATATATATATAACCATAAATGAAACATTATCATAACACCAACTTAAACAATGAAATAATAATTAAGTATGAAATAATTAGTTGACAATGAAAGATTCCCCAACACACTTAATATGGAAACAAAAACATATTAAAAGAATAAGAAATTAAATAAAAATTGAATAAATGGAATGAAATGAAATGAAATTTGTGAAATTTAGACAGAATTATCAAGTCCCAAATGCCTAAATACCACAAATAAAATGAAATGAGATGTTTCATCATCATATTAGCCATACATTGCTAAAAAATATGATTTTGGGACTACATCTCATAAACAATGAAGCAAACCAGTGATAAAATGAAAAATAAAATACAATATTAAAAAGGAAAGAAGCCATACTTATAATTTACAGAGAAAACATTTAATAGAGTCAGTAAGTATAAAATCCATAAAGATTAAAAAAGATACCTTGCACTTCAAGAACCAGCATGAAACTCAACGATGACTAGGGAATGAATTGCAAAAAAAAAAAAAAAAAAAAAAAAAAAAAAATCATTACATAGTTTAGAAATATAAATTGCTTTACAATGATGCCAGAAATAATGTTAGAATATTATGGATTGTAAAGTAAACAGGAACATTAGTGCTGCCATCTATTGGTAAAAGTGAATATAATCTGAATCGAAAGTATTGGATAGAAATTAATGTTTAATAATTAAACCAAATTACTATCTTAAATGATACCAATTAGTTAAATAATAAATAAAAGAAATTAATTAATAAATAGAATATCGAATTATATTAAAGTAATGGAGGTATTAATGAATAATTCTATGTTATAAATAAGTATTAAGATGGAAAAATTAATTATTAAAGCAACTTAAAATAGTGCTGCCATCTATTGGTAAAAGTGAATATAATCTGAATAGAAAGTAATGGATGGAAATTATAGTTTAATAATTAAACCAAATTACTATCTTAATGATAGCCATTAGTTAAATAATAAATAAATGAAATTAATTAATAAATAGAATATTGAATTACATAGAAGTAATGGATGTATAAATGAATAATTCTATGTTATAAATAAGTAGTAAGATTGAAAAATTAATAATTAAAGCAACATAAAAATATATGTACCTTTAAATGACAAAAACGATTAAATAACTGTACCAAAAATGCAACATCAATTAAATTATATTAAAATAAAATACTAAATATTTGAATTAAGATACAAATAATTTAAAATTAATATTGATTAAATATTGAAATGAATTAGTCACAAATAATGTTCCTTCATACAAAGTTAAATAAAATATAAACACTTAATAAAATTAAAACATATTATATTAACACTGTATAAAAGTAAACATTATATTAGAAGTAAATATGATATTGTCCACCAGGTATTAATCCAAATCATTAGATCAAATACATTCTTAATATTAATGAATATAAATTCATTTAAATTAATTAAATAATGAATAAGTAAATCTAACTAAATTAATATACATATAGAAATATCACATCGCAGTCCATTATAAAATGTGTATTATCAAACAATTGTGTAAATCAAAATGCCCCCATCATTTTTTTTAAATATTTTTATTAATAAAAATAAATAACCATGCGTATTTTTTCATACAACTCCGCCACACACCTCCTCAATCCAACGTCTACCCACCCAACCGTCCGATAATAATATTTTTTTTAATTTTTTTTTTATAAGATTATATGATTTTTTTATACATTTTTTAAACGCATGTGTTAATTTGGTTGTAAAGATCAAATAAGAACTAACTATATATTAAGGAATATATGAATTTTTTTGGAAAACCATGTTGTAATGCTTCATAGATAAGTTTTTTAATATTGTTGTTAATTAGTTGAGAGGAACATAAACTTTTTATTCTATAAATATGATTAAGAAGTATATTACGATATACAGAATTATGAAGACACGATTTAAAATTAGTAAATGAATTAACTTTAAATTTAAATTCTTTACGTTTATGAAATAGATCAATTATTGTTTTGTTTTCTTTAAGTGTAATTTTAAGATCTAAAAAGTTAATAGTATTGTTAGGAAGGAGGTTTTCCGTTAATTCTAAATTAGTAGGATAATCAACTGGAAATATAGAAATATTAGTGTGATCAGTGGCAATTAAAATTATGTCATCAATATAACGATATAAATGTATATTACTATTAATAAAAGTACGTTCATAATGATACAAGTATAAGTCTGAAAGTATACTAGATGTACATCCCCCTTGTGGTATACCGACTTTCTGTAAATATAACGTGTTATCATGCATTATATAATTATTATATATAATGAAATTTGTTAAAGTTTTAAAATAAGCTGTATCTATATGAATTGGTAAATTAAGTGAATGATGATACTTATAAAATAATGCATTTATAATATTATGTAGATCTAATAAATCTATATTATTAAATAGATCTTTGAAATCATATGTCATTATATTGTTAACACATTTAAGATTTTTCAAAATATTGACGAGTTGATAGCTATTTTTTATACAATGTGTATTATCAGTGGATGTTGTCAGTGTATAAATTTGATTGAGAATTTTTAATAGATATTTATTGGCTATATTATTATATGTATTGCATCCTATAGTTACAGTCCTAAATTTAATTGGATTTTTATGAAATTTGGGTATAAGAACTAAATAAGGATAATTAAAGTTAGTAGAATTAATATTTAATAATTTATAATAACTGTGAATTTTACGATTATTTACAATTACAGTTTCATTAGTTTTTTTAAAAGAATTGTTAGTAGAAATACAGGATGTAAGTAGTTGGTGATAATAAGCTTTACATATGATTGCATAATTATTAGGAGATTTGTCAATATATGTTACTACATAGTTTTTTTGTAATTTAGTAATATGCAGAACAAATGTTTTGTGTTAATTTTAACCATATGCGATATATTATGTTTTAAAGACGAACTTAATTTTTCAATAACCAGTATTTTCCATTGATTAAAATATTCAATAGGTTTACTATATGAAATTGAAATTTTATAAATAAAAATGTCTATATCATATATAAACTGTTTTATAATAGAATTTACATTAAATCTAGAAGGATGTCTATATTTAGTGCCATAACCCATTACTTTTTGTAGTTTATAATCATTCACAATATTAAGATTACCAGTGATTATATGTCCATGATCATTGTTAATGAATTTTTTTAGATTGGGGTTATTGCATTTACACTGAAAAGTACTAGCATCAGATGTATTTTTTGAAAATGCATTATAGTTAAAAATCTTTCTACTGATTGTATTAGGATATTTAAATGTTTTTGAAAGTTGAAGATTTTTTATAGGAAAATAACAGTTTTTATCATTAATTATAGAATTAATATTAATTTTATTAAAGATTTGATTTGAATAAGTTATAATCATTTGAGTATTAGTGTTTTGAATTTTTTGTTTTTAATTTAAATTAATGTTAAAAAGATTAGCTCTTGTCATAATTAGATCATAAATATATCAGAGAAATGATTTGAGTTAGATTTACTAAGAAATACATTTAAATATTGTACTATCAGTTTCTTTTTAATAGCAAAAATGTATTTTCGTATTAAAAACCAGTTGTAATTCTTAATATAGTTATGATGAAGAGTATTGATTTGTTCAACAATAAATTTTTTGGAAATAACAACTGTAGCAGTACACTTTCCTCGCTTGTTACGTGTTGTTTTATGATTTAAATTATGATTTAGAGTAGGATAAATAGGAGAATAATCTGTAGTATTATTTGTTGAAAAAACTTTAACTGGTCTGTTAAATAACTCACTATTAAGTCCATAAGGATAAATAGTGTTATAATATTTCATATATGAAGACTCCATAAATAAACGTTCTGATTTAGCTTTTATTATTTGTATAATTTCAATTGTAGTATTTTTAAATTTATGTTTATGAAAATGTTGTATTTCTGCTGTGGACTGCAAATTTTTTGCTTTGTTCTTGTTAGTGTCTGAACGATGTTGATTAATACGTTTATGTAATGGACCTGATGTTTCACCTACATATTTCAAACCACATAAGTTACAGTTTATACTATAAATAACATTAAATGCTTTACAAAAAGTTGATAAATTAGGATCTGATACAATTTGTTTCTGAGAAGCAAATGGACAAGTCTTGCAGCGAGCATCATTACAAAATCTAAAAAGTAATGGAGGAGGAGGAGAGTAAAAATGGTCACTTGATGTCGATCCAGGAACAAGCCATTTATTGCCCCTGTACCGGGCACTACACTGCATTGATGCAAAGTGTATTTTGCCAGGAACGAGAATTTTACTTAGAACTGCCATTAAAAAAAAATTTTGACACAATAAAAATGCAATTTGAAAAAGAAAATGAAAATATAAATGAATAAAATTAATGTATGGAATTTAGAAATCTTGATCAATTTAATGAATTAGAAATATTAAAAATCTTGAATAAATGAGAGTATATACAAAATGTACAAATCAAATAAGCAGTGCTAAAAAAAGAACTCAATAAAATCATAACCATAATTATGTAAACTCGCATTGCATAAACTCCAAAACAGAAAACCAATGGACTTTTTAGTAGAAAAAAGTCAAATGAACCAAGTCATTATATCATATTCATGAAATTACAAAATCCAAGCAAAGACTTCCATAGTGTTATCCCAATGGACTTCTCAGAACATTGCGATCAGATCATAACAATTTACCAAAGCATGTTTAACGTTAAAACTCGATAATTTTAATATTTTTAAATATTTAACATAACATAAAATAACATTACATATTTCATAAGTACAAGAACAGAATATATAATTAATACTAGAGATTAATAGGACAATCTCATACAAAAGCAATAGAAAAGGAAATGTTTCATGTGATGTAAATAATGAATCAAATATTGGAAATTCCTATAACGAGGTATCAGATATCTACAAGTAGAAATCAAATATAAAATACACAATGATAATGCGCAATTGCAGCAGAGATCAAGGCGTATAATATTTAAAAGATTGCTAATATCAATTATCACCATTATTTATATATTTAAAAAATATATATACGATACCATAACGTATAAGAAAAAAGATCAATATGAATTGTTAAAATTCAAAATGAAAAGATATCATAATATAAGACATCATAAATGACTTACATTCATAATTATATGCGCATGTGCAGCATAATAATTTGAATGCTAATATATAACCATAAATGAAACATTATCATAACACCAACTTAAACAATGAAATAATAATTAAGTATGAAATAATTAGTTGACAATTAAAGATTCCCCAACACACTTAATATGGAAACAAAAACATATTAAAAGAATAAGAAATTAAATAAAATTGAATAAAAATTGAATAAATGGAATGAAATGAAATGAAATTTGTGGAATTTAGACAGAATTATCAAGTCCCAAATGCCTAAATACCACAAATAAAATGAAATGAGATGTTTCATCATCATATTAGCCATACATTGCTAAAAAATATGATTTTGGGACTACATCTCATAAACAATGAAGCAAACCAGTGATAAAATGAAAAATAAAATACAATATTAAAAAGGAAAGAAGCCATACTTATAATTTACAGAGAAAACATTTAATAGAGTCAGTAAGTATAAAATCCATAAAGATTAAAAAAGATACCTTGCACCACAAGAACCAGCATGAAACTCAACCATGACTAGGGAATGAATTGCAAAAAAAAAATCATTACATGTTGCCAATTTTAGAAATATAAATTGCTTTACAATGATGCCAGAAATAATGTTAGAATATTATGGATTGTAAAGTAAACAGGAACATTAGTGCTGCCATCTATTGGTAAAAGTGAATATAATCTGAATCGAAAGTATTGGATGGAAATTAATGTTTAATAATTAAACCAAATTACTATCTTAAATGATACCAATTAGTTAAATAATAAATAAAAGAAATTAATTAATAAATAGAATATCGAATTATATTAAAGTAATGGATGTATTAATGAATAATTCTATGTTATAAATAAGTATTAAGATGGAAAAATTAATTATTAAAGCAACTTAAAATAGTGCTGCCATCTATTGGTAAAAGTGAATATAATCTGAATCGAAAGTATTGGATGGAAATTAATGTTTAATAATTAAACCAAATTACTATCTTAAATGATACCAATTAGTTAAATATATATATATATATATATATATATATATATATATATATATATATATATAACCAAACATTTTACGTGAAATATATTATTTATTCTGGCATTCAAATAATGCAATTTTAAAATTTAATTTAAATTTACATGATTAAAATACAGATATAAATGCTTAACTGATAAAAACAGTATGATACAAATCATATATTTTTAATTTAAAGTAAGACTAAATTATATACCACCCTTTATTTCATGTAAATAAAAGAAAATTATCTTTCTAATTTAACGTATAGGCTAAGGCCTTTTACCTTTTATTATAAATAAACCGTTTTTCTATTTACTAGGTTCTTTTCATAATAACTGATAATATATTCAAATGTAAAAAAAAAAAGAATAATATTAAAAATCAATTTTTGCACTTTCATTTCTATCTTATTTTCAGATGACGTATTACATGGCGATATTTTTAATTCTGTAATGACTGTTTTAAATCTTCATAGCTTCTGCAATTCATTTCTGATTGATAACTGTCAAACGCCGATATATAACTCAAATTAATGATTTTGTTATTTATCTAATTTTCTACTTAACGGTCACGATTACCTTTCAGTTATGCAACTCTTACTTTTAATTATTATACAGTATTTACACCAAGATCATAATATAAATAATCATAAATCTGCCAACACATCTTTTTAATGAGCGAATTAAAATTTCACCTCTAAATTTCAAGTTTCTTACGCAATTTCATGTCAATCAAATATTACAGATTTATGTTGATAATATATGTCAGACTCAGAATTCAATCAGTTGAATTGTTTCTGTGCATTTCGATAAAAAATATAATTATCATTTCATAGCTAAATGACTGCCTTGTAGAGGTTTACCATAATTTATTTCATCTTTAAGTTTTAGATAATGTTTGTCAAATTGCAGCGCTGTATTGGTTTGAAGTTTATATTGCTAGTTCTTAACGGTTAGTTTTTTGGCATTTTTTTTATTTCACCAAAAATAGCACAAATAAAATACAAATAAAGTAGTGAACAGCTGTTTCGGAGCCTCTAAAGCTCCCTCATCAGTGCTAAGATGGAATGGCGATGAGTGTTTAAAAGCAACAGCGGAGTCAGGAGTCCCATATGACAGAGGCGACCAATCAGAACTATATTTTAAAAAAATCAGACGTTTGGCGTCCCGTACATTGGATTCCAAGAGACGTGTCTTCTAACATGTAAAAACCAGGACATCCCGCGTAAATCGGGACACCTGGAAAGGGTACTGATGCATAGCTGGCAATTATTACGCATTTTTGCTACCACTATTTTTTTAAAGTAAAATTTGCTTTATTTAATTTCAGAAAACATAATGCTAATTTTACTATTAAAATATAGTGAGAGCAGAAATCTAATAGTTTGGCAGCTGTGCTCATGAAGCAGCTATGCTAAGTACATGGATAAAAATTTTGATAAATGATTGATTTAAAAGATTATAAGAATTAATTACGGAAAAAGTAAATATAAATGTTTTCAGTTCTGAGTGAGCGTTTAATAATTTAAAAGTGCTATTAAATATTCTTTTAAATAATTATATTTCTAGATGAGATATGCTTCCAAGACATCAATGAGGTCTCTGATGAAGGAGTTTACAAATTCGCTTGCCCCTGTGCCGAAGGACTGAACTGCAAAAATGTCAAGGAAAAGAACGATGACGGAGTAAGTATCATTCATTCTATCTAGAACTCTTCTATCTATCTATATCATAAACGACCAACGTGTCCGTGCGAACGCTGACGTCATTTTGAGCATGGCAACAATTGACGATGAAATTTTGGTTTTGCGATTTTTTAAATTTCTGAACATCTCACATTTTTAAATTTTATACCGTTATATAGAAAAAAATCTACTTTCAAATGCAATTTGTTTGAAAATTGTATCTTAATTGACTGATTTATTATGGCTTTTAAAATAAATTTCAAGCATGATTTAAAAAAAAAAAAATCTATCTTCATCGTTTGCAGACGATTATAAAATATTAAACCGTTTACACTCTAAATCATATAAAAAGTTCAGCATTTGTTTCCAGCTAATATTCCATGAGGAAATTAAAACTTCATTAAGAAATCAATAAAATAGTATAAATAAAACACAAATTGAACAGACATGTAATCGAAATTAAGCGCTTAAAATCATTGAAATTAGCAGTATGTAAAAAAAAAAAAAAAAAAAAAAGCTGTAGATAACGAAATTTTTAAAGATTTCTTCGGCTGTTGATTTCTGGCACGAGGCCAATACGAAAGTACTGCTTTTAATAAATTTCAAAATTTTATTTGAATATATAATTGACATATTTCATATAAAAATTCTGTTTGGTGTTGTTAAGGAGCAATCTAAAAAAAATAAATGTAAGAAATCTGTTAGAGTTTTGAATAAAAAAAAATGAATAAATAAAAGATTTTCCCCAACATTCTCTATCCCGGGAAGCCCGGGTTGGATGCTCTAGTTCTTTTAAAGCCAAAACTATCAGTTTAGTTCCTTTATTGTAAAAAAAAAAAAAAAAAAAAAAAGATAAAAGTAAAAATAGATTTTAAAAGAAACACACTTTTACTGAAAAACAGAATATATATTTATATACATAAAACAATTATGGGGGTGGGGGGGGGGAGGAAAATGAACTCATACTTGTTATGAATAATATAAAAAAAAATTCTAGAAAAAAATTTGAAATTAAAATGAAATAATGAACTATAGAATCATCAGGCCCAAATTACCATAGATTCCACAAAACATGTACTGGCATGTATCAGCATACCTGCACATGTTGCCAAAACCTTTTGACTATTCAGGAACGAGTGTAAATATGATGAACACACAAGAACGAGTGTAATATGATGAAGTCATAAATATTTGAATAAGATCAATTATATTATAGTGCTACCATCTAGTAAGAGAAATTACAATAAAATGGAAATAACAGAAATTTATTCAAAATTTAATAATAGAGGTGGATAAAACTAACAGATAATAAAACGTAACTCAAATTAAGTTAATATCAATTAAGAAAATAAATGAAAAATAAATAAGTAAATAAATAAATAAGGGGTGGAGAAGATAATAATTAAATTATAAATTAATTTTTAAAAAAGTTGTATAAATAAAATTTGTATAACAGTACAGAATAATATATATAAATAAATTAAGATTTAAATAGGGGGTGGGATTATAAAAATACAAGTGTTAAACAGTTAAATATGACAATATATATTGACATATATTAATGTAAGATGATGGATTTTATGTAATATATATATATATTATAAGAAATTTGAAGGTTATCGTTGATAGAAATTGACGGAGAAACCTTTTTATGCCGTTAATAATCTCCACGTGTTGTGAACGATCGAAAGAACACTTAGAACATGTTAAAAACCAGACCCCAATTAACTGTAAGTACTTCAAGTGATAAACGCAGCTGCAAACCATAGTGAATAAAACCAGAGACTGTCGAAACTAATCAGCTGAGAAATTTTCCAGACTCCCTACTTCAACCTACAGCTGATGCCCCGCGCGAGAACTCAATAACATTCTCTCAGAATCTAAAATGTTACCGAACAGTTAAGACGCCCTTGTAAATATCCCACATATAATGTAAAATTGGAGCACTTTTAAGCAGCCTCCAATCGCGATTTAAATGTGTATATAAAGCCAATTATTTTCAATAATAATATTATATTCAAACGAAAAATGGATACTTACTTACTTCACGCAAATGCATTACTCCCACTATTATTTCTTACTCAAATACAGTGACACGATGAATATTCAAAGGAATAAATATTTGGATTACTGTGGATTATTCTCTTCGCAAAAAGGAAAATTTCAGGTAAGCTGAACCAAACTTTTTTTACCATTATCAAAAGATGAAAATGTATATTAAAATATAGAAGACTGATATAACAATTTATAAAGATAGAAAATTTATTATGCTATACCGACGGTTCTCTAACAAAGATTATGAAAGACTGAGTAAAGAATATCCCAGTATTAAAAACGATAATTTAACCAAATTTCTAAAAATATAATAATAAATAAAAGAACACTAAAAAAGAAATAATGAATGCGATAAAAGAAAATACTCAATTTATTGAAAAATTCAATTCTACAAATTATAGTACATGGAAGTTCAAAATGCAGATGTTCCTGATTAAAGAGGAACTTGATGATATTATAGTACAAGATCCACCGGCTCCACCCGACCCCGCATGGCACAAAAAAGACCGCAAGACTAGAGCTCTAATAAACTTAAGCATCGATGATTTTCAAATCGTAAATGTAAAAAACTTAGATACCGCCAAATTAACGTGGGAAGCTCTGAAAAATATACATGAGAGAAGCAATTTATCTAGTAAGCTTTACCTGTTACGGAAACTATACAGTACTAAATTAGCGGAGGGTGGAAACATGATCAAGCATATCACTAATATCTTGCAAATTATAGATAAACTTAATGCCATTGGAGAAAATATTAGCGATTCACATATTTCCGCGCAATTTTGTTGTTCTCTTCCCTCCAGTTACAATACTTTGATAACTGCGTTGGAGGCGAGACCGGAAAATGACCTCACCCCTGATTTTATCAAAAACAAATTAACGGACGAATATAATCGTAGACATGAAATGTCAGAACAATCACATAGCGGATATAACAACAATGAGAGAGCATTTAAAACAAATAAGAGATATACACACACTGAAAATAGAAGAGAACAAAAATATTGCAACAACTGTAAAATGAAAAATCATTCCACTTACGAATGCTGGCACTACAAGAGCAAAAACACGGTACAATCCGGAAATCCTTGTAACAATCAATTCAAAAATAAAAAGAATTTCTCATCTTCATTATGTTATGAAAAGACCATGAAACTCATAGGGAAAATAAAATTCCAAACGAAAGAAAATACGCAAATGATCAGACGCAAAATAAAACATTAATCACCCAAAAAGTAGGCAAAAATAACTGGATTCTCGATTCAGGATCTACTTCGCACATTTGTAACGATAAAAGCCTATTTAGTAAATTTATTGATTATAATAAAACTTCAGTAGCGATCGCGAATGGTAATAAACTGACAGCGTTAGGTTCAGGAGAAGTTTTTATAAAAACATTAACCCCCCGAAGGAAAAGAAAAACTAACGAAATTACGCGAAGTGCTTTATGTCCCAGACTTAGAGTCGAACCTAATTTCGGTTAGTAAAGCCGCTAAAAATGGGTGTAAACTAATCTTCGACGATAATAAACGCGATTTGATCTTTGATGAAGAAATATATATCAAGGCGAAAAATAAGAAAAATTTATACATTATTGAGGAAATAGACGATGTGGAAGAACCACAAAATTATGCAAACATAACGTATAACTGTGACAGCAAACAATGCATAGATCTCTGGCATCGCAGACTCGTTCACAGAGATTATGACGCGATTAAATCAATAATAACAAATCAATTTGCGGACGGAATAAAGATAGGAAATTGTAAACATCAAAATAAAACATGCGTAACTTGTATCGAAACTAAATTAACTAACATGCCGTATCCTAAATCAGCAACAAACCGAGCTACTGATATTGTGGATTTGATCCACAGTGACGTATGTGGTCCTCTAGATACACCGACTTTAGGCGGAAAAATTTATTTTATGACTCTTATTGATGATTATTCCCGATATACTACGATATATTTATTATCTAAAAAGAGCGAAGTTGCTGAAAAGATAAAAGAGTATATAACGATGATATACAATCAGTTCGGTAAAAAACCTAAGGAAATTAGATTGGATAACGGTCGTGAATATGTAAATCACGAGATAGATGAATACTTAAAACAGAACGGAATTTTGCACCAATTGACTGTCCCGCATAATCCGAGCCAGAATGGAGTTGCGGAGAGAAAAAATAAAAGTTTATTAGATATGACTAGAAGTAAGCTATCACAAGCAAAATTAAGCAAACATTTTTGGGGTGAAGCCATAAACACCGCAACATACTTACAAAACCCGCTCCCAACCAAAGCAAATAACAATAGAACACCTTATGAATTATGGAAAGGAGTTAAACCGAATTTAAAACACTTAAGAACATTCGGTTGTAAAGCGCTATTTTACGTCGATAAAGTAAATAGAGGAAAACTTGATAACAGGGCTCAAACCGGAACGTTCGTAGGTTATGACACACGATCGACTGGTTATAGAATTCACACACAAGGAAAACAAATTATAATAGCGAGAACGGTGAAATTTCTTGAAAATGAAAATGTACACTCAGATAACATTGAGGAGATACAAAACACCACAAAAACATCAGATGACAATACACAATTACCGGATAGACATAAAAATCACTTAGAAATAAAACTTGACAGTGAGGAGACACCATCCGAGCCCAAACAGCAACCAATTGAATCAAGAAGGTCTAATAGGACAAATAGAGGCGTTCCTCCTGACAGAAATGTTTGTCTCATAAATATTTCATCTGAAAATATTCCCGAAAATTGGGAAGATATCGAAAAAATGGAAAATACTAATGATAAACAAAACTGGATAAAAGCAACACAAAATGAAATCCAATGCCTAAGAAAAAATAACACTTGGACTTTAACAGATCCACCACCCGGAACAAAAATTATCGGTTCCAAATGGACTTTTAAACTAAAAAAGGACAATTTAGGAAATGTTCAAAGCTATAAAGCGCGTTTTGTAGCACAAGGATATAGTCAAAGATTCGGGATTGACTATGATCAAACCTTCGCACCTGTAGTTTCGCACGCTACAATACGTACATTTCTCATCTCCGCATTGCACAAAAATTTGAACGTGAAACATGTTGACATCACCACAGCATTCTTGCATGGTGAATTAACCGAAACTGAGTCAACCAGACGGGTATATTAAACCCGGCGATGAAAGAAAAGTTTGTAAACTTCAAAAAGCCATCTACGGTCTTAAGCAAGCCGCAAAGGCCTGGTACACCAAAATATCGGAAACACTCACAAACAATAATTTCATACAGAGCAAAAATGATCCATGTCTGTACTTTAAATCAAATCAAGAAAATCCGATATACATCATCATCTACGTAGACGATATCCTGATAGCAGGAAAGGACAGTGATATCGAAGAAACAATAAACCAACTTGGGAAAGAAAATGAACTGAAACACTTAGGAGAGGTGAATAATTACCTAGGCATAAACATTAATAAAATCAACGATACATATTACCTAAATCAAAACAATAAAATACACGAACTAGTGAAAAAACTGAATTTAAACGACATGAAACCTCATTACACACCCATGATTGCTGGATTCAACAGACTTGAGGACGATGATAATCTTTTACCTAATAACACGAAATATCTACAAGCCACAGGCACATTACTTTACATATCAACAATCACGCGTCCTGACATATCTGCCGCAGTCAACATATTATGTCGTAGAAACGAAACACCACGCGAAAAGGACTGGTCAGCAGTGAAAAGAATCATTTCATACCTTAAAACTACAGAAAATTTGAATTTAACTCTTAACGCAAACAGCAAGCCCATCCTAACAGCATACGCCGATGCAGACTGGGATGGTGACTTGAAAAGACGTAAATCAACGTCAGGAAGTCTATTCCTGCTAGGAAAATCGCCGATTTACTGGATCACAAAAAGGCAAAATTGTATTGCACTTTCGTCAGCTGAAGCTGAATACGTTTCAGCTAGCAACGCAGCACAAGAATTAAGTTGGATAACAAACTTGCTTAGCGATCTCAACATTCCACAAAAACTACCCATCACGATATTTGAGGATAATATGTCCTGTATAAAAATGACTGAAAATGATAAAGATACTAAGCGATCCAAACACATCGACATACGTTTCCAGAACATCAAACTGATGAAAGAAGAAGGAAAAATTGATTTACAATACTGCCCCACTGAAAAAATGACAGCCGACACCCTTACCAAACCCACTCCCAAACCTGTGTACGAAAAACACCGTAAGAAACTGAACCTTCAACCATTCCCCACACAGGAGATTACGGGGGAGTGACGGAGAAACCTTTTTATGCCGTTAATAATCTCCACGTGTTGTGAACGATCGAAAGAACACTTAGAACATGTTAAAAACCAGACCCCAATTAACTGTAAGTACTTCAAGTGATAAACGCAGCTGCAAACCATAGTGAATAAAACCAGAGACTGTCGAAACTAATCAGCTGAGAAATTTTCCAGACTCCCTACTTCAACCTACAGCTGATGCCCCGCGCGAGAACTCAATAACAATCCCTCAGAATCTAAAATGTTACCGAACAGTTAAGACGCCCTTATAAATATCCCAAATATAATGTAAAATTGAAGCACTTTTAAGCAGCCTCCAATCGCGATTTAAATGTGTATATAAAGCCAAGAATTTTCAATAATAATATTATATTCAAACGAAAAATGGATACTTACTTACTTCACGCAAATGCATTACTCCCACTATTATTTCTTATTCAAATACAGTGACACGATGAATATTCAAAGGAATAAATATTTGGATTACTGTGGATTATTCTCTGCGCAAAAAGGAAAATTTCAGGTTAGCTGAACCAAACTTTTTTTACCATTATCAAAAGATGAAAATGTATATTAAAATATAGAAGACTGATATAACAATTTATAAAGATAGAAAATTTATTATGCTACCGACGGTTCTCTAACAGAAATACTCCAAGTAAACTGAAATTTTAACCACATTTATAATATACAGGGTGGCTCAAAAATATTAGAACTCGTTTTAATTTTCTTACTGTTGGAGATACGTAGACAATGTTAATTGCAAAAGTGTTCAAGATGAGGTAGGAAATAAGATTATGTTGATGAAATAGTCCTGCCATTCATTTTCAATCAATTACACTTTTTAAATTTTTATGCGGTACCTGGGTTCTATATAAATTATATTAAAAAATCGCTATGGTCTAACAAGTACAACAATAAAAATTCCATTCTTCTACGACCAAAATTCACCGAGTTCTGATACTGTAAGACGATTTTTTAATGCCGGAAAGCTCCGAAATTTCATAAATTCAATGTATCATAATTCATAACTTGGTCAGTTTTAGTTATAGAATAATGCAATTTTTATTGTTGTACTTGTGAATTCCAAATATAACTTATAAGATCCAGGATAGAGTCCTGCACGTCTCAGGTTGTACCCCGACACGAACCCGAAAATTCTGCTTAAAATCAACCCGAACACGACAAAAATTTTTGTCAACCCGAAACCCGACCAGAATCATGCAAACTTCAACCCGTAACCGATCCGAGCCCGAAATATTCCAACACGAAGTGAAAGAAAATTAATCCATATTTTCATATAATTATGGAAATGTAGTCTACAATCATATCCCTAATATCCCTAATATCAATTTTATCCTTTTTGTATATAAATGAACACATATACACTGATTAATATTCAAATATGTAGTTTTTTTCATTAAAACAATATTCAGGACTCTCTTTTGAAAAGTTGGCATAACCCGAACCCGACCCGAACCTGAAACATTTAATGCTAACTCGACCCTCACTGGAAAAAAAAAAAAAAAAAAAAAAAACGTCAACCCGATTTGAACCTAACCGTGGGTCGTTTTCAGGCAAAGTCGGGTAACACGACCCGATATAGGACACTCTACTTCTACGGACCGTATAACAATTTAAAGAATGTAACTTTTTTAGATTGAAGGGCGGGACTATTACGTCTACATAATCTTAATCCCTATCTTATTTTGAAATATTCATTACCCATACGCAACTTCAACTGGTAAAAAATTAAAACGCGTTTGAAATGTTTTGGGATACCCTGTATTTACATTTTTATGATTTTTTTAAATTTTTCATTCTTATGACTTTTATCATATATATTATTTATGTTATCAACATCCCTATTTCTAAGCATTTACAAAACGCACAACAATGAATGAGGTATCATTCGAAAGGTTTTTAAACCGGCTTCTGACATAGTAATGCACTCACATTTTGTTAAAACATGTTTTTTGAATAAAAATTGCAGTTAATTCAAAATTAAATCAGCATTGTTTTCATAAATGAAATGAAAGGTTTTTCTCAAATCAATGTTGCCACAAAAATTAACTACCGCATTATATCGAAAAGAGCAGTGATTATATATATATATAATAAATAGTATAAAAAAGAAAAAGCGTGATGTCTCCGCAGGAGTTTATTTTAAATTTATGATTAAAACAGCAAAATTGAAATTGAAATATTTAGAAGAAAAAAAAGTCACCATCGATCGATGGAAGCAGTGGTATTTCTCGTGTAGCCCAAAAGATATGCTCCGTTACAATAGATTAAATTGTATTTTATATGTATTCAATTTATTTTTCGTTGTCCTTTTTTTCCCCGAAGTGGATGACGTCATACTCTAATGCAGTTCATACGATTGTTATTATTTTTTTTCCTCGCGCGTGCCTTTTGCTATCTTCGATCACTTTTTACTGCAACGCTGATAGCAAAAGGCACGCGCGAGGGGAAAAAACAATCGTATATATTTGAACTGCATTAGAGTATGACGTCATCCAGTTCGGGAAAAAAAGGACAACGAAAAATAAATTGAATACTTATAAAATAAAATTTAATCTGTTAAAACGGTCTATTATAGCCTTTGCTATCTTCGATCAGTTTTTACTGCAACGCTGATGGAATCAATGAGATGATATTTTGAATTGCTGTTATTGTTTTTAGATATTTTTATCCTTAATTTTTCTTTAGAAGTTTAAACCTGCATCTAAAAAAAATATTAGATATTGCTAAAAATTTGTAAACTGCAGTGCGAAATCCTCGCATGGGTGCACTTGGTTGGGTCTTAATTTCCTTATAAGTATTGTTTTAAGCGCCTCACGATTATAGCACTTTTATTTTGAGTCCCAGATTTTTTTTTTTTTTTTTATATAAATACATGTTATAAAATTGCTAAGATACACACCCACTAGATTCACTACAAATTGAGTTCATCCTTATCTTTCCTATTTCAAAAAGCCTTTGATTTTGTCTCTGCTTAAATTATTAGTATATTTTTCTTTTAGTCTTTAGCTTAATTGTTTTATTTTCTTCCCTACTTCCAGTCCCAATTAACATTCCATGAAGATGGAATCTCATTACCAACATATCACAAGAATCTTAACCCTGTAAACTCATTTCCATTCGCACCATATATGGTGGTGGAATCCAATTATCCAATATTTCTTCTCGAACATTTGCCTATTAAAGCGTTTCTCAAAAGGGGGGAAAAAAATCCCCTTTAAACAACGTGAAACCTTATGACACATTTTCTGACTCAATTTTTAAACATAGAACAGAAGCATCATACTTGCAGGCATGATTATTGAACTGATTTTCAATTGAACAATTTATTTCATTTTTCGATAAATGAATAACAACTTGAGCAACCAACTCGAATTGTTGAATCAGAGGGCAGTTTTTTTCTCTTTCCAGCGCTGTAGAGTCTGGGAATAACGGTTCAAAAATTTTCATTTCACAGCATTTTCTGAAAGATCTTCTGCTTTCACCAAAAAATGGGAAAAACTGTTCGATTACATAATTTCTGAATAAGAGAACTTGCCAATTTCATGGAACAAAAATAAAACGTGTCAGAAAGTATAAGCAATTTGGATTTCAGAACAGCCTTAAGGCGGTTATCAAAAAAATAATTTCCCCGCTCAACAACGTGCAACTTTCTGACATATTTTATGACTCAATTTTTAAACATAAAAGTATGATACTTCCAGACATGATTACTGAAGATAATAAGTTAGTATCTGATCAACCTTTGTATGATGAAATACAAATTTTAGAAATTATATTAAGTATGATCAATTCTATTTTCAAATTACCACCGCTCATTTATGTGTAATTTCTCTTTTAGATTTAGTTTGTTTCAATTTCAATCGATTCTGCAGAACAGACAATAAATAATCTGGTGTAATGATGAATGAATTTTTAATTGTTTTTCTTATTTATTTTCAGATTTTTACCTTCTTGAAAGAAAGATGTGTGGAATGAAACTGTTCGATTTCAACTGAAGCTGTAATATTATGTTTATAAGACAAGGCATATTGTTTTGGTCATTAAAGTAAAAACTATTTAATAAAACGAAAATATTTTTAAATAAAACATATGTTGCGTTATTGTTCTTTTGTCTTATTCTCAAGATTCTTTCTGTATCTGGCACATACCTCTTCCGAGTTACTCGCGATTACGAAATGCATTCTTTATCTTTATAATCCCCCAGAAACTAATATGTTTTCAAAATTTAATGAAACATTTAAAAAAAAAAAGTTTTTTTTTTTTTTTTTTTTTTTTTTTGTCACTGATTTTCGAAAACGTTTCAAAGTTGTTTTTAAAGTGTATTAATTAGTTTCTTAACCCGGGATATCGGTTTTTCGAATGCTATCCATTTTCATGTTCAATTCACATGATTTACAGATAGATAAATGTGAAAAATTAACAGCATTAACATTAAAATTAAAATTAATATTATTTTGTTACCTTGCATGTAAAAAATTCAATTACACACATAAAAATGTTTAATTGAGAATGGATGACATCCTAAAAAATCCCTGACGGCTTGGTCTACAGGCACAGGTAGATTTCGAAGATGCAGACTGTGGGGCACCTGTTTATTGGGAATTGCAGAGATAATGACTTTTTTGCCATAATGCGGCAGTTGGGACCACCCACTTCATAATCTGCCTGTGTTTGTAAGCGGAACCGGCAAGGATTTTTTTTTTTTTTTTTTTTTTTTGTAAGAGTTGGTCCTAAAAAAAACTTGTCAATATAAAAGTTGTAGATAATATTAAGACGATTTACAATAAATTTAAGCGGATTATGCCTTGTGAATTGACGAAGTTGTGAATTTTTTCTTCATAAAACTCTATTCTCCTCCCTCCCTCCCTTGAGGGTATTTTTTATGATATCAAAAAACTGTCATACATAAATTTTCGGCCCTTTTCATAGAAGTAATAATAACTGTAAACGGATTCGATTTGTATCATAATTAAGAAGTTATGGGAATTTTTCTGTTTTCACAAAAAGCCCCCCCCCCACCCTTTGGTTCGATTTTGCTCATTAACGAACTTGACCGAGATTTTATGCCCCATGATTTTATGTATCAGTTTGGAAGATATTTGTGCAGAATTGTGGAAGTTATCGTGTCCATAAAAAAGTGATCTAGATAGATAGATAGATAAAGTTTTGAACTGGGGGTGGTTTTTGGGTTCCAGGAGTCATAATCGGCGTAGATCTCCAAAACTTTTCAGAAACTCCGACATATAGGGGAGAATGTAATAGGTAGTATTTCTTACGAAATCTACCTAAAAGCTGTATTCTGAATTGAGAAAGCTAAATTAATATACTATAAAAACTATTTGGAAACGATTCCTAAAACGAGTGGCAGCAAAAGAAACTTTGTTACTATGCGTCTTTAGATTTATATATACTTCTTTATATCTCGAAAATATATTGGTTTCTGAGTCTTCTAAAGATAAAGAACACTTTACTGGTTACTGTATATTTTCGTTCGTGGAACATTTGTCTTTTTTTTTTTAAATAGTGTATATAGGGAATATCTCCGAGGAAATATGACAGAGTATAAGGGATAAGCATTGGAACGATGTCATCAAGCATTAGTAGCGCAGAAGTAACGTCTACAGTTTCAAAACGAGAGGTCCAGCGTTCAAACCCAACCGATTCCATTGCGTCAAAAATTTATAAAAAATCCTTTTTTTTTCTGTACACGACGCCAATGTTCGGAAATTCGAGCGGGGTCATTCCAGATTTTTACTTTTTCCTATATGCATAAAGAGAAAGTATTGCATTCGTGAAAAAATTTGACTTTTTCAAAGTTTAGCCTGGAGCGAAGCACTCTGTATTTTCGACTAAATAAGTGAATTGAAGCCTCATCTTTGTATCAGATTTTTGTTTGTTTCCATACCCATGATTTGCGCTTTCATGTTTGAAACAGATTTTAGAATCACCCTGTATAAATATATCTATTTTTACCATCACTGTTTCTCTTATCTTTTTTCCCACACTGTTTATTTTTGTATCACCTGGAAACCCGTGATAGTGAAACTTTTTATCTAATAGTTATGAGAACGCACATAGCAGTAAATTGTTCAGCAGATATCTAATATACCGATAATGGATATACATTCCCGATACCTATAAGAAATGAAAAATTGGATATCATCTGTTGATATAGATCCGTCTTGCTTAGATTAAACCTATGTTGCAGAAACCTTTGTTATCAAAAATATTCACTGTTGAAAAATCTACTTAAGGCTGTTCTCAAATCCAAATTGGCTACTTCCTGAAACATTTTTTAATTAATTTTTGTTCGCAAACGTATGAAATTGGCAAATGTTTTTATTCAGAAACAATTTAATCGAAACACGTTTTCCATTTTTTAATAAAAGTAGATCTTTCAGAAAAGACTGCCAAAGTCGGCGCTTTGAACAGAATTCTTAACGTGGCAGCCTGAGAAGCGTGAAAAAGTGTCGTCACGTGACCAGAATCGCTTATAACAGGATAAGTAATTTATTTATCAAAAAAATGGAAAACACATTTCGATACCAAATCGCTTCCGTAATCAGGCTTGCCAATTTTATGCATTTGCATTATAAAATGAACCAGAAAATGTGTCAGAAAGTTTCGCGTTATTGAGCAGGTCATTTGAGAACCACCTTAGCAAGTAATTGTAGGGGGGGGGGGGGTATAAAACAGAGTTCAAGGAACTGATTCTGACCTTCGTGTTTTTGTGCCAATCCTGTATCCAGAGGGACTGTAACGATACAAGACTGTAATGTTATCCACTTTACAGTCTTGTATTCGAAAATTTTATTTGAAATCAACCCGAAACCCGAACCTAACCCAACCCACTTCCTGCCAACGATATCGTTATCAATGTCTAAAAAGTCTTTATTTTTACAATTTTTTCTTTGTTATTCTTTTTATATATTTACAGTGATCTACAGATATGGTTTTACATTTAAGTATTCGCATCCTTTACTGATTGAAATTGAAAATCACTGTTATATATGAAATAACTTTATATCATCTAATACTTATTATAAATAGTTATCATTTAAAAGTATTTGTTAATAGCTTTTTGTTGCATAATGCATTCAACAGTAATATTGTCTTCTTGCACTTGCCCCCCTGCACGGGGAGAGACAAGCAGAATTTCTTATAAACAAAACAGTCTTACTCTTTTCTTTCTAGAAAACACAACAAGTATAATTTCAAAAAGACTTGAATAAGAATATCAAATGTTGGGGGTATTCCATATTTTGTAATGAAATAATTTTATAATCATTTAACGGCTTCACTAATAACTGTATTTTCATAAAAATAGAAGTAAAAAAAATTAAAAAAAAAAAAAAAGGGAAGAAAATTTGGATTAAAAAATGATAATGATACCAAAAGACACCCCCTCCTCCCCCTTAAAGTGATAACGTTATATATGAACAGCTCCTTTTATAAAAACTTGGTATGACAAACTTTATTCTACCAAAAAAAATTGTTATACTTATTTTAAGACGGCAGCCGATGATAAAATTTCAATTGGATTTTGCTTTGAATTTTTACCGGGGACGATTTTATTTCGCGTCTGGAAGCTGGTCAAGTATTGGCAAAAGCGTATGGGGCCGTTTGACGAACGCGCTGCCGCCTGCTCTGCGTATTCCGGCGGTGTTCTAATAAAGTTTGTCATACCAAAGTTTAGCACAAAATTTTCTATAAAATGCTCTAAGAGAGATCAATATCAGCGATAACGGTAAAGCCTTATAGCTTTTTAATAATAATTAATTTAATTAAACATATTTTTGGCTTGTCAATCCTAGTCATACCTAGTTCATTTTGTTCATATAACTTTTTACTACCGATTTACATATTTTTTTTTTTTCAAGTCCGCGATCACGGGGCTTTGAATGTCACCGGCTCCTGGACTATAATAAAATATGCCAATAAGACAATTTCTCTTTGATTTCGTATTTACTTTTCTTATTTTCATGGCAAAGCTATATGCGTTGGGAAATGGTTAGACATTCTCCGACTTACGTTTCGCGCAAAACGTGACAGTAGGATAACTATAAATTAAGCTTCAGACACGGCTCGCTTTCATACACGTTTTCCACTTGTATTGCATTTCAAAAAGCACCCATTATTTCGACCCTGATTTTTTTTTTTTTTCATTATTATTGTTATTCTCACGCGGTTTTTCTTTCACAACAATGCCTTGCTTTTTAATAACTCTGAACAAAGTCAGCTACCGAAAGGACATTTATTTGCATTTTGATTGTTTGTTGTTGGATAATTCTTAAGGACCGATCAGACCAGAGGTCTAAGTTTGCGGCGTCTTTTATGTGACGTAGCGCTCCCTTTCATCTTTTATCACTTTCTTAGCATGTCTAAAGGTCAGAGGCAGGGTTTAATTTGTGCCGGAGCCCACCAGAGCTCAGCTCCGGTACTTCTGTTTTTAGTAAAAATTTAAATATTGGCCAGAATTCACCAGAGCTCACAAACACTGAGCTCCGGAGCCCAGTGCCATAACGCTTCCGAAAAATGAGTCCTAAATTACTCTTTCCTTTCCTTTCCATCTCCAATCTTTTGCCCTATTTTGTATCAAAACACTTATAAGTGTCAGAAAGTCTCGCTCACGTAAGAGATGGAGATGAAACGGGCTCAATTTTTATATGAGTCTTCGGGTTTGGGCAGGCTCGAGCTCAATCTGTCTTAAATTCAAAGTTTTATTTATTTCCATTTCAAATCATTTTAATGCTATTTTGATCAGAATAAAGAGTAAATAGATATAGTCTTTTTCTATTCTGCATAGCTACGAACTATTCATTTTTTCTGTTAACACTATTTCCGAATCCTAATCCTGAGCTTATTGAATCGCAGAATTCTGCGATTAATTAACATCAAGATCAAACAAAGGTTTCTATTTGGAAGTAGTAATAACTAAAAAGTGGAATAGTTGATATCTAAGTATACGCAGATAGATGTATAAAATTTTTATTTTGCTAAATAAAAAAACAGTGCTTTAATTTTTGAAAATAATGTATGAAATATAAATATCCAGATTGGAGTGACGGCGGAGGAGGGAGGGGGGGGGGGGGTGTCCACTATGGGTGTTAGTACTGCAGAATATTAGGGCTCTGGTACTTTTTTCTTAGAAATCAAGCCCTGAGCTCGGGAAACATTCCTTTCTTTTGTTGAAACTCCCCTTTCTTTTGTGGATGACCACAAAATGATTCGAGAAGAATGGGGAAGAGATTTGAGTTATACCCATCTCACGTCAACTTGCTCAGGATCGCTTCTAAACGCAGCTTTAAAGCTCGAACAATGTATAGACTTAGGTCGGTTTCTTTTCATGTGGTTTTTCGGAATCTTTGATGTTTTATGACTTTCTCAGAATGTCTAAAGTTCAGAGGTAAAAACGGGAGCAATTGACAGCTGTTGACACCACCCCTTTCTTTTGTTGAATCTTCCCTTTCTTTTGTTTCTGACCACAAAATGAATCGAGAAGAATGGGAAAATTTATACTTGCTCGGGAACTTATACTTGCTGACTTGCTCGGGAATGCACTAAACGCAGGCGTTACTTTGAGTTTCAGGCTATGTGGCGTGATAATTATTGATGATAGGAGGAAGAATAAGGAATATAGTGAACTTTTAAATATTGCAGTTGTGATTTAAATAAGCAAATAACCCTGCACGATTTGTGCATGACGTTCTTTAGGTCGATATTCTTTGAAGAGAGAATCAAAGCAATAAAATAAATAAAACATTCTTACTTGTTCTTTGTTGAAAAATAAGAGACTCATACTCATAAAGAAAATGCTCCTATAGGATTGGATCTAACATTTTTTTATTATCTTCTCATGGAAAAGGAAGTATGAGGATGATAGCTGCACATCTTGGCTTTATAAAGGTTCTGGCTCAATCATCATGAAATTCGAAGAATCTCTAAAATATTCCTTCTGGCCGAATCCATTAAGGGATGTAGAATTAATGCAGAATTAATTAAATTACCAGTTGATTTAAACTTTTAAAATATTAAACTTAAAATTTACAATAGCATTTTTATAGAATAATTAAAAACTGAAAACGCGAAATTGATCTCCAAAGAATCAGCGCCACGGCGATTCTAGGGTACGAGCGCCGGCACAGGCCAGCAGGCCTCCAGATCAGACGACGTTTAGCATAAAATTACAGCATCATTTTTATTAAAATTCTGTTGGAAAAATGCGCAACATTAATATATATACCCATAACAGGGGTGCACAAATGTTAAAGCAAGATTAATTTAAACTAATTTGTTGATTAGGAATTACGTGAAAATTAAAATAACAAATCAAAAACTCATTAACATTTAATAATTAAAAGAACCATTCTAATTTGTATTTGAAAGACACGCCCCTTTCGCCTGCAGAGCCAAAACAAAACAGCTCCCGAAAACACAGGGAACAAGAGCGACGGTGACGCATGCGCACAACACACGAGCGGGAAGCCGCCGAATGCGATGACGTCACAGCTCAATAGCAGCGCCGATTGAAATGAACGCAGGGCGCGAAGTAGGGAGAATCAGCCTTGCCAAAAAAGCAACGTACAAGGCGCGCGATCGCTGGTAAAAAGGCATTTTAAAAGAACAGCAATTAAACTGGAAGGGCTATAAACTACAGAAATACGATGAGCTGAAATATAAAGTAATTTAAAAAGATAAAACTGTGATATATCTTTATCACAATACCCCCATTCACCGACAAAAATTTTGACTGACCAGAAGGAGAAAAAGGGTTAAAAACAGTAAAAGACTTTTTCGACAAAGGGAAGACAAAATTTTTAAATGCCAAAGTAAAAATGACACAATTACATAAATTTAGAGCCATGAAAAGTAAATTAATTATTAATGAAATTTGATGTGATGTGCAGCGACCAAAAAGAAAAAGAGAAAGAATATACATCATTGTAGTACATTCAAAAATCTCATCACAAATTATACAAAATGTTATAGTATACAATATAACAGAGTATACAGAAGCCCCATTGCATTTTTTAGCAAAGAAAGGCATACCTTCCATTAATCTTGATCTCTAAACAAATATCATCATGTATATAAAAAAGCTAATATTTAATTTAAATTAGCAATGAGATCATATCAAAATAGTTGCAACAGAAAAGCAACATAAAAGGAGTCGGTAATTTCTTTTTTCTTCCGACTTGTCTAGACATAAAAATTTATAATAATAATAAGTTGCAATTTTAAAGCAACAAAAAGTCAAAAATACTTTAAATTCTGACTGATGCCTAGGACTTTTAAAAATATAGAGCATATAAATTAACTCTAAATAACATATATGTGCACAAAAACAATCCATTGTAAGGATTCAAATTCATTCAAAGGCCTAAGTATGTACTTTTTTTTTTTTTTAAAGTCATACATATTGCATTAGTAATAATTCAAATCATATAATCATAGTAAACAATCAATATAATGCACAAAATACTTATATCAATTCTAAACAAAAGTATATAAACGTGCATAACAATTATTACCCAAAATTTATATGAAAATTGCATAAAATTATGTTGCAACAAAATTTAAATTCATTTTTCATAACTAATAATAAATTCATCACAATAGTTGGATTTAGTAAAAACTTTTCAATATATAACAAAATAATGTATAAGTTTTAACCAACAATAAATGACACATTTCTTCAGTAAAATACTTCATACTTAATGTACTCAATAAAATTTTTCTGTAAATATTCAGTAGAAATAATTTTTCATGAAATACCCAATAAAATTATTTCTGAAATATTCAACAAAATTCTTTCAAATATACTCAATTCATTTTTCTCTAGTATACACAATAAATTTTCTTTTCATACACAATAAATTTTCTTTTCATACACAATAAATTTTCTTTTAATACTCAATAAATTTTCTCTTAATATTCAATAAATTTTCTTTCTAATATACCATGGTTTTTTTTTTGTAAAAATGAGAGAAAAAAATAAGAGAAGGTGAGAAAAGGTGAGGATCCTCAAAAAAAAAAAAATAAAATAACCATTAACTTTCATAATAAAAGACAAGTTAAAATCAAATGACACATTTTATGAGAGTATAAAAACAAACACAGTGCACCGTTATGTAAAGCATGTTATTATTATAAATTTATATAACATTAATGAAAAGGATAATATATCCTACAGAAAAATCAGATATTGACAATATATGAATTATTTAGGTGGTATTTACAAAACTTACCAAAAGTGTTAATAGCCTCCCACAATCTTGAGACCATTATCAAATCAGTAAATCAAATAAATATAAACTATTAATATGTATTCATTACAATTCACAAAACGCTAATAGCAGCCCGTTTTAAACAATTAGTAGATCTGCAAACTGAACAAACACCAAAACTTACAAGACTGTCAACGGCGATCTCCAGAACTGATGACGAATCTGTAAATCAAATAAGCATAAAACATAATATAAATTCATCAAAACTTACAAAAATGCTAATAGCGCTTTTCCCGTTAAACCATTAGCAAGTATGTAAATTAGACAAAAATATACAACATTCTTGTTAAAACTATTGTAAATAAACAGATGAATATTGCTAATAAAAGTGCTTGCAGGAAAAAAAAATTGTTTGTTTACAGATGAAGGATATAAACGTTCTGCTTTTACATAACAAATGATCAGATGTAACACCTTTTAAAGAGTTCTAAAATCAGTTTTGATTTTAAAAGATGATTACACTGAGAAAAAAAGTATCTACTTGCTGAAAAGTTTGCAAGTTAAGTGGCACACTGGTTGGTTGATTGACATTATGGCAGTGTAGCAGCAAATTGGCCTTTTTCCTGAAACACACACCACTAAAATAAAATTGAAGACTTTATAAGGACATTTTAGCACTAAAAAAATTAGTACTTAATAACATATGAAGGGATGCACTAAACAATGATGAGCATTTGAAGACACATCAGGTAAGAGCATTTGAAGACACAGCAGGTAAGAGCATTTGAAGACACAGCAGGTAATTAGCAGAGACTAAATCATGAACTGTGGTTCCATGATGTTGAGGAATAATATGACGAAGTGGCACTTAGAATAAAATAACACAAAGAGCACAAGACTCTTGTTGAGAGGCGCTGGAAAGTCTAAGTTGCCTATATACATTTTTTGTAAAGGTGTATTCAAGCAGGCAGAAAATGCAGATTTGTAGACAATACAACACTACTTGCACACTTTAGAGACGAAATTGGGATTGGTGACGTTTGAAGAAAGTCACAAAGACTATAAAAACACTTTAGATTCTTAGAAAAACAAAATATTCACCAAAATGATTTCACAAGTGGTAGAATATTTCTTTATTATTCGCTGGAAAGTTCTAAGAATAGTATTGCTTTGCATGTAAATTTACAATATAATTTAATGGTGCAACAATTTTTTTTTTTTATTTATAAATTTTCTTCATTTATAAAATAATTTTCTTAAGGTGAGGCATATGGTAAAAATGATTCAGAAAACATTTGGGTTATGAAATAATACTAGAATAAAAAGAAAAGGCACTATAATTTAAGCATAATAAAAATTTTCAAATAATCATAATAATTTTTCCAAATTTGAGAAGTTTCGTTTGAGGAAGCAGCAATTTCGTAAATGCTGGGAAACTGAATTTTAAAATAAATGACAGTACACTTCCATAATCGGGTTTTGCAACAGAGGGTAGAAAAAGATAGAAAACTATTGCAAATAGGCACAGTTGTAAATTTGTAACATTTTAGATCCATAAAAATGAGTAATATTGATGAGGGAGAAACAAGATCCACAAGATGAAGAGGACTGACGAGGAGCAATCACACGGATATATTTGCCTTATATGAATGGCAACCATCAACAGTCACTTCAACTCGCAAAAGAGTGCAGGTAAGTAATTATTGTACTATCAGGAATCATCATATTTGCAGACAGCAGAGAAAATCAGCCAACAATGGATACAACACATTCTGAAGACTCCTCCACCAGGTAAGCAAAAAGTCAGATGATAAAAATAACCAGTTTATTGAAGTTGTCAGTATATATTCAGATTGTAGAATGTTAAAAATGCAGCATAGGTAGACAGTAACTATTTCAGGAACAAGAATATGCAGCAGTTAGTAATGGCTATAACTTCTCAAAAAAAAAGAAAAATAATAATACCAGTCTCCTTTTTGTGATTATGGTATGAGAATTTTAATAAACAGACGCAGATGCTGTGTAATATAAAATCTATATTAGGATGAAGCAACAATTCTTTGAAATTCAAAAAAACAGAGTTCTCAAAATGTAGAACAGAAAATGCAAAATATTGTGTAATATTTTCAAAATATAAATACATTTCTTGAATTTTAATTTCTAGAAAGAACACAGACTTGCTTGCACATCATAATCATACTAAATATTTGTAGAAAAATGGCGAGAGTCAATGAACTTGGAGTGGTATTGCAATAAGTAATTTAACTTTTGTAGAAGCAATCAAGAACTCAAAAACAACTACAAAATCACATGAAAACTTGAGCTTCTATGAGGCATTTCATACTCAGAATAAGTGCAGCAAAATTAGTAATATGATGAGAACATAGCTTCAATAAATTTAATTCCAATAAAATTTGCTTCAATAAAATTTTTAATATTCATAAAATGTATCAATTTCTTTTAAAAGTGCCAATAAATTAATAAAAAAATAACCCAAAATAAGAATAAGAACAACCATAGCCTCTTTAAATTTTTGTTCTCAAAAACTTAGAACAAGAACAATTTTTACATTTTTCAAAAATACTTGAATTCATCATGAATTATATATATTTAAACTTTATATATAAAGAGCACCATATTTTCATTTGTTAAAAAGAATAAATTCATTTTTTTTTAATTTCATTCTTCATGAAAATTTGCATAAAATATTCAATAAATCTCATGGAAAAATACCATAATAAAAATTAATTTCTGTTAAAATATAATTTTTCAATTAAACAAATTATTAAATATATGCAAGCCAGTTGAGAATAAAAGTTCCGAAATTAACGATCTTCTGTAGAAAATTTCTTTAATTTTAGCAGCCTAAGAATATTTTTACATTTCTAAAAATTTAATAAAAATCAGCAAATCTTCAAATTATATTCCATTTTTAATATAAATTAATTAATAGAGCATCAAATCTTCAAATATATTCTATTTTATAAGTTTCAAATTTTCAGAATAATTTTTAAGAACAAAAAATTTTCAACTTTTCTCTTCATAAAAGAATAGTACGGCGCCAAATGTGGCGTGATAATTATTGATGATGGAGGAAGAATAAGGAATATAGTGAACTTTTAAATATTGCAGTTGTGATTTAAATAAGCAAATAACCCTGCACGATTTGTGCATGACGTTCTTTAGGTCGATATTCTTTGAAGAGAGAATCAAAGCAATAAAATAAATAAAACATTCTTACTTGTTCTTTGTTGAAAAATAAGAGACTCATACTCATAAAGAAAATGCTCCTATAGGATTGGATCCAACATTTTTTTATTATCTTCTCATAAAAAAGGAAGGATGAGGATGATAGCTGCACATCTTGGCTTTATAAAGGTTCTGGCTCAATCATCATGAAATTCGAAGAATCTCTAAAATATTCCTTCTGGCCGAATCCATTAAGGGATGTAGAATTAATGCAGAATTAATTAAATTACCAGTTGATTTAAACCTTTAAAATATTAAACTCAAAATTTACAACAGCATTTTTATAGAATAATTAAAAACTGAAAACGCGAAATTGATCTCCAAAGAATCAGCGCCACGGCGATTCTAGGATACGAGCGCCGGCACAGGCCAGCAGGCCTCCAGACCAGACGACGTTTAGCAAAAAAATTACAGCATCATTTTTATTAAAATTCTGTTGGAAAAATGCGCAACATTAATATATATACCCATAACAGGGGTGCACAAATGTTAAAGCAAGATTAATTTAAACTAATTTGTTGATTAGGAATTACGTGAAAATTAAAATAACAAATCAAAAACTCATTAACATTTAATAATTAAAAGAACCATTCTAATTTGTATTTGAAAGACACGCCCCTTTCGCCTGCAGAGCCAAAACAAAACAGCTCCCGAAAACACAGGGAACAAGAGCGACGGTGACGCATGCGCACAACACACGAGCGGGAAGCCGCCGAATGCGATGACGTCACAGCTCAATAGCAGCGCCGATTGAAATGAACGCAGGGCGCGAAGTAGGGACAAAAAAGCAACGTACAAGGCGTGCGATCGCTGGTAAAAAGGCATTTTAAAAGAACAGCAATTAAACTGGAAGGGCTATAAACTACAGAAATACGATGAGCTGAAATATAAAGTAATTAAAAAAGGTAAAACTGTGATATATCTTTATCACAGGCTATATCCAGCGGAGCACAAAAGATGACGGGGGAGATGGGGCTGATAAAAAAGCCCCTAGAGTCCCAGGGTCCACTTATCCCAGTGGTTAACATGGTGGCCACAAAATGAGGAGCTTGGGTGGTTGTTCGTGGGTTCGATGCCAGCGCGATCCGTGCGGGGTGACTGTGAAAGCTTTTCAGGTTTTTCCCTGGAACACTGTAAAAAAAAAGACAAATGTTTCTTAATTTAAGAAAATATAATGTAAACACGAATGAAATCACTAATAACCTCTTCCGAGTTACCGACTGATTCCGAAAACTTTATCTTTTTGAAAACCTCTGTATATTAAGGTCTAACTTAAACTACAGTTTAATGAAACTTTGTGCATTAGTTCTTGAGATAGAGCTATCATGAAAAATGTAACATAGCAGCGCCACTTGTCGGGCGATGTACACCAAAAGGTGTAACTGAATGTGAAGTTTTATTAAATTCCGTTCATTAGTTCTTGAGATAGAGCGCTTTCATTTTTTTTGTCACAGACAGACAGACACTTTCTAAAAACTGACAAATCGTGTTCAGTACCTTATAAAACATCGAAATCCGGAAGTCGAAATTTTCCATAAATCCAATACTTTCTTCTCTGTAAAGATAGAAGAAAGTAATAATGTTATCATGTAGATAAATATATTTTAACCTTTCGTTAATATTTTAATCAGAGATTATTTCAGACTCCATTTTTACAACATATTAAAATCCGATCTTAATCTAAGCATGTTTACGAAACCACAAAAGCGCGAATCGACAAAACAGAGGAAAAGGACAGACGAAATTAAATCGATAAAGAAAAATAAATACAAGGTGAACCAAAAGTCACAGAAGAAAAAAAAAAGGAATAATTTGAAGATTATAGATATAATAGCATGATGCGGTTTTATAGAAATACACAGGAAAGCATGGAGTTATTTAAAAGTGGACCGGGAGACAAAATTTTATTTATTTGTATTTCAATTTGTAAATGTTTTTTTTATACATTTTCAATCCTTGAAACGTATATATATATATGTAAATTCTTCTAAAAACATTTATTTTTTAATTTTTAAAAATAAAAATTTTAAATTTTAGCCATGTTTAAAATTTGACATATCTTCAGGAAGAATAACTTATTTTGCATACGTTTTTCATTTTTAACACTTTCCAACACAGTGAAGTGTGAAAAGTGTTTATGACTTCTGTTCGTCTGTCTGTCCATCTCTACGCCCGCACTCATTCTCCTTATATATACCTGGTTTTCCAGAATAGTCATATATGATATTCAGGTTCCCTATTGAAAAGCATGTTCCCTATTGATTATTGAAGAAGAAATATGTAGCTGTTACAGCTCGCTTATAAAGACACAAGAAAGAATTCATTACACACGGAAAAAGATGGGTTCTCAAAATTGAGTAAGAAGTACGCAATTTTAATTACAGCACATACTCAAAATATTTCCGATCCAAATGTACTCAAAACTAAGAAGCACGTGTAATTCGTGTTTGATTCCATGGAAGTGTTCAAATATGAACCCATTGAAAATCCCATTCTTCCAATTTTTTTTTCACGAATAAATAAATCACACTTAGTACACAGACCAGACCAACCGCGCATGAATATACGAAGCACCCATAACAACAACGCAATGTAACCTTACGCATTATAAATCTCACTCAGTACACAGACCAGATCAACCGCGCATGAATGTACGAAGCACCCGTAACAACAACGCAATGTAACCTTACGCATTATAAATCTCACTCAGTACACAGACCAGACCAACCGCGCATGAATGTACGAAGCACCCGTAACAATAACGCAATGCAACCTTACGCATTATAATCTCACTCAGTACACAGACCAGACCAACCGCGCATGAATGTACGAAGCACCCGTAACAACAACGCAATGTAACCTTACGCATTATAAATCTCACTCAGTACACAGACCAGACCAACCGCGCATGAATGTACGAAGCACCCGTAACAACAACGCAATGTAACCTTACGCATTATAAATCTCACTCAGTACACAGACATGACCAACCGCGCATGAATGTAGGAAGCACCCGTAACAACAACGCAATGTAACCTTACGCATTATAAATCTCACTCAGTACACAGACCAGACCAACCGCGCATGAATGTACGAAGCACCCGTAACAACAACGCAATGTAACCTTACGCATTATAAATCTCACTCAGTACACAGACCAGACCAACCGCGCATGAATGTACGAAGCACCCGTAACAACAACGCAATGTAACCTTACGCATTATAATCTCACTCAGTACACAGACCAGACCAACCGCGCATGAATGTACGAAGCACCCGTAACAACAACGCAATGTAACCTTACGCATTATAAATCTCACTCAGTACACAGACATGACCAACCGCGCATGAATGTAGGAAGCACCCGTAACAACAACGCAATGTAACCTTACGCATTATAAATCTCACTCAGTACACAGACCAGACCAACCGCGCATGAATGTACGAAGCACCCGTAACAACAACGCAATGTAACCTTACGCATTATAAGCATATCTATATATATAAAAGCCGTTCTTGGTATGTATGTTCCTTATACAAATCTACAGTTTTTGTCCGATTGGACGAAACTTTATGTACATATACTTTAGAACACGAGTAAAATTACTGTCAACTTTAAAAATCTCTCAGATCATTCTTTGCCACTTTTTTCAAACATTTTCCATAGTTTATCATTACAGAAATCTATTTTTTTCCCTCAATTTCTAATTCAATTTCTTTCCCGTTGCCATTCAAAGGAACTGCGTATGAGCAATATTTTTATAAACCAATTTCAGATTAACTCGCTATAATTTGAAATCTGAAAGTGACGTCAATTTTGTCAGTTGTGATTTTTTTCGCATATTACAAAGATTACTATGTGCTTTAAACGGCATAGTACTTATATTTAAATGAGTTTGGAGAAAAATAAATAACTTAGCTTCTAATTTTACAAAGGCAAATTGTTTCCACTGGTTTGTTAATATTAAAGTAAATTTTCTGAGAAATAAAAACATATTTTTTGCGCATTCAAACTTTATGATTCAATTTATTCAACATAATCAAAAATCGTCGGTCAAATATTGACATTTAGCAATCATTACATCGTAACTTTTTTCAGCTTGAGCCTCAACCAAGGAGGCATATTTAAATCCCTTGGATGTAGGAGGACAGTAGATGCCCTATTAATAAAAATTGAATTTAAAGAAAACAACACAGTGTTTTCCATTATTTTTTCTTCAAAAATGGGTGTTAAAACAAATGGGCTTAAAAGTAAAATGGTTTATTCGATAATTTTTTTAAATATAAAACGTTTGTTTTAATTTTAAAAATTAATATATTTTTTTATAAGTTCGGCAACGTGGTGACATTTTATCTCACCAGCTTCGAAATTATTATCCAATTCTTAAGAGAACACTATATTTTTGGAAAATAAGGTTTGGCATCAAAAATCACATAATTTCAAAACGCAATTTTAGCAAATTCTGTTTAAATTACATTATAAATATAATTTCGGAGTTAAATTTAGTATTTAAGAATATTGTTTAAAATTTTTCTATGAGAATGTGACGTCACGCACTCAAGTAAAGTCGCTTTTCTCAATTAACTGTAGGCGAAAAGTAACAATTCTTGCGGAGTTAGTAATTCATAATTTATTATTTCCTACACATAATATAATGTATTTTAACTATTTGAAAATTACGAGAAACTTGGCGAAACTTCAAGCAATTTAGCTCAACGTTTTACCTACGTTAAGTTGACAAACATGCACATTCTCTATTAATATAAATGCATATTTGTACATGATTCATGAAGCAAAAGAATTGGTTTTAACTAGACACGTATCAGCTCAGAGGAAAATCTACCCCGGTGAAAGGGTCGTCATATTTTAAATCATGTGCCGGTTTTCATTCACAAAATATTAGTATTTTATAGCAATTTACACAAAGTAGCGAACTTCCACAGAATGTATTGGTCGCCAAAGTATAAGTTTAACATCCTTTTACCGTACAATTTTCCAGAATATTAAATTACTTTAAAATTACTTTAAAATCCAAAAAACATCAGTAAATTGAGATACGCTTTTCAAACGAATAACATTGAGAGTATATTTATTTTATTCGACCGCAAAAAAATTGAATGTGCTATGTTTAGAAATAAATGTCTTTACTTTATAAAGATCAAATAAGTTAATCTTTCGTAATTGGATTGGACACAGATTTTAAAATATACATGCTTTAAAATTACTTTAAAACCCATAAAAAATATCAGTAAATTGAGATAAACTTTTCAAACTACATTTGAAAGTGCATTTTTTTTTGTAATTGATAGTTTAAAAAATGAAATTAGGCGATATTTCGTAGTTACAAATATGCACTAACAAACAAAATTTAATGGTTAGGTCGTTGCTACTGTCAATATGATGTCGACATTACTCACGGATATGTTTTTGTTTTATAATATAGATAGATGCCATATGAAAGTGAATTTCGCAAAATGTTACGACATTTGGTAATTATGTTTTCACTGTCAGGAAAATCGTTATATTTTTATGTTGTATGCGCAAAGGAAACACGCATTCTCATTTATAAAGCTGAGAAATTTTACTATGGTTGAGGTAAAGTAACACCTATTTTTTCTAATTGTCTTTTTTATCGATTTATGGTTGAGTATGCACAAATCATATTGTCGTCATTGTTATTGTCGTATTATTGTATGTTAATTTATGTTAACCCGGGCAAAGCCGGGTGGTTCTGCTAGTCTTGCTATAAAAGAGACGCAAAAGTAGTTCTTTCCGAGAAATAAAAATGTAATATTATTACCTGATTTCAAAAGTATATTGAATTGTTTTCCTATTAATGGACTTCTTTTATGCCCCCATGAATAAAATATACCATTACAAAGTACAAAAATATTGTTTCGTTTGGGTTTGATAACATGTGACGTTTCAAAATTGAGAAAGCATGGGATCATTTTTGATCCAAACATAATCAATTAGATATGAGCACATCGATTTACTCATTTTTGAGTACTTCTTTTTTTTTTTTTTTTTAGTGCATTATGGTCTATTGCGGGAAAATTGTTTGAAAGTGTATAATGATGTTATGCTAATGGAAACGCAATGAAACTGATATGCATCACTGAGATGGACTACAACATGCTTTTTATAGAATATAGAGTAAGTAGCATTTATAGTTCTTTTACAGCGATGCACAAAACCATTCCGTTTACCACGGTGTACGAGAAAAAATAAATGTTTGCGTTGAATTTTAAAGATGTTAAGCTACTTCAAACATTATGAAACTGATATGCACCATTGAGGTTGACTACAACATACTTTCTATAGAATATGGAGTGAGGAGGACTAACAAAAGAATTTCATTACATTGTATGATCTACATGGAAAATAATGTTTGCACATCATTTCAACGATATTGTACTACTTCATACGACATTACACTACTTTATACTACCTCATATATACTACTTCAATGAAATTGATATGTATCACCGATGTGTATATTACATGCTTGTTATAGGTTATAGATTGCGTATATTTATCGTTCATTTACAGAGACACACAAAATAATTCGGTTACAGGATTGACTGTGAACGATAATAACAAGAAGTGTGTTTTCATCTGTGTGTGGCATACTTTTTTAAGCTTAACTACTTTTTAGTGCATTATGTGCTATGTATAAAAGCTATATATTATATACAGAGGTGTACAAAAGAACTGTAAACATTCCCGTCTAAGGGCGTGAATTGATTAATGAGTGTTTTCAACTGTGTTATGCGCTTTCCAACTCAAGTGTATTATAGTACACTAAGGGGTGCTTGTAAATTATGAATAGATTCACGTATAAGGGCTGTACAAAATTAATTGGATACTTGTCGTCTATGAAGGGTAATTGCTGGAAATGGGGTTTAGTTGTGTTTTGTGTTTTCCAGCTGATTTAAAATTTAGTATATTATATCGTGTGTTATATTCTACACATACAGGGCTGCCCAAAATAATTTGGATTTATCTGTACGGGATTTCCTAAAAGTGCATTTTCAATAATGTTACGCTTTCAGCTCAACCATTTTTTACTATATTAAGTGGTGTTGACAGTGATAGAAATTGAGACATAAACCGTAGATGTCAAATAACGCTTACTGTAAATATCTTAGGTGTCAAATTAAAAATTTTAGCTGCAATTTTTAAAATTCCTTTTTAGCATAACTAATATTGTATGCTTTAGAAAAAAATTAATATATATAAAATTTTTATATATGTTATACATTTTTATATAGTTTTTATATCAAATTATTGAACTCTTCACGATTAGTGTAATTGAAACAACTGTAAAACTAATGTAAAGCATTTTTAGAAATTAATGAAATGCACTTAATCATGTAAAACAAAATGTTTTTCAATGTTAATAATTACAATTGAATTTACTGGGGAAAAAAAAATACATCTACATTTGATTCTCATTAAAATAAAATCAAAAAGTGCACTAATTTATTTATTTATTTTGTGTGTATGTGTGTTAACCGTTAGAAAAAAATAGTGAATAAATGTTTTTAAAAAGCTAGGCGTCAAATTTGACGACCAAGAATAATTTTGTAGTCGTCAAAATGCAATAATTGAGTTGTATTTGACGACTAACGACCGCTAATTTCGAACACTGGGTGTTGATATAGTATAAATGTAAATAAATTCATCATGTACATGGAGACACAAAAGGATGCGGATACATTGTCAACTCCAAAAGAAGCTTTCATCAGCTGTTATATTATCTATTTTAGTTTTACTAAATATGATATGTATAAATATCTGTATGTCATATAGAAATCTGCACAAAAGAATTCCCATATATTATTGTGTAATTATATAGTAAATGAATGTACACGAAATGATCTAAATTCCATCCCCTCCCCCCATCAGTTAATACTTTTTAAAATATGTTTTGAAAAATGTATTTTGAAATTCATATTAGAAATTCATCCCTTCTAACTGATTAGATAAGAATACTATTGTAAAATGATTTTTTTAAAACAGAAATTGATTTCTAGAAGATTCAAATATGCGAATCCAAAATTACAGCTTATTCCCCATTTGCTTGTTGTATTTCTTTCGAAACATCCATGTGGCTATTTCTGAAAGTTCAGCAGTTTTCTCAAATAAAAGAGTGCCGCCCTACAAAATGAGGAAATCGGCCCCCTTTTAACTGTTGCCACATAGGTATTTGTCAAAACAGATTTAAAAATTGTGACTTTTCATTCAAATTTCCATAGATACACGTTGGTCACGAAAAAGATTTTCGCTTTCTTTTTTTGTTCCACGTGTGAATTCATTGACAACAGTTTAAATAGGCGAATAAAATGATCACCTTTGTCCTCAAAATCCAGAAAACAAGTCTAAAATGTCCAAGGTTTCCAGTATTTACTGTCACACTTTAGGACCAGCCGTGCGAAATTTAGTTTTGTTCTAAACTTTACTGGCACTAACATTCGAAGAAATGTTAAAGCGCTTGATCTATATTTCGCTTTTGACGACGTTTTGTAAAGCGTCCATTTTGGTGAGTATTGAAAAATATTTTTATTTTCAATAAAGGGCAAGGGCATGTGCAACCATCGGGCAAGCGGGGTGGTTGCACAAAGGCCCGCACCAATTGGGTTTTTGTTATGAACCTCAAGTCCCTGTTATAATTAAAAAAAAAAAAAAAAAGTTTCTTCTGTATAAAATAATAATATTTTTGCTCTAAATTTGTTTTTAAATGTTTCTTCGTGAGAAAAATGCGAGTAAATTAACTTTATTTCTTACAGGCAAAGTTGATATAATTGTCGTATGGAGAATGTATAGATTTGATGATTCTGAAAGTAACTGTGAAAGCAGAAAATAAATATTTAAAATATTGTAAAAGATAGGAGATTTTGAGAAATTTAAAATAATTATACACATTGCATGTAAAAATAGTGGTATTTTTCATACATTTTATTATACATATTCTATATTATAATAATTTCTATGATATATATTCTATGATATATGTTTTATTAGTCCTGTATTGCAGTATACGTTGGGCCCATTCACTGCTTTGCCAGGACGTTGCGCCAGCCTTAATTAAGGAGATGATTATTGATACACGGGCATATGTCTCAGATTTTCCTCTCGACGATCTCAAACTCCCACGCAAGTTAACATATTTAAGGGGACTTAAATTTCGAACTTTTAAATTTCGAAAAAAAGAAATTGACAATTTTTGTTGTGTTATATCTTAAAAAGTATAAATTATAAAATCACAGTTTTTAAAGGCTGTAATAGATAGATATTTCTTCTTTCATTTCATATTTTTTTTAGATCATAATAAGAAAAATTAGTTTTTATAGCGGTTTTTAAACTTTTAGAGATTTGTCGAGCAAAAAATTGGAATCACAGGTTGCGCACACATGATTACAAAAGACTTTCTGCATGTAAAACAAAACTTTTAAAATCTAATTATACTACTTCAGAGTCTTGTGCTTACACTAAAACTAAAACATTGTTTATTTATAGCATTCTTTATGTTTAAAAAACAAAACTGTATCTTGGTGATATAATTTTTTTCGAAATTTAGCAATATAACACCAAGAAAAAATATTTTTTGAACAACAAAAAAAAAAATTATGTTTACTTTATAGAGTCTTAATCATAAACTATACATATCGCGAACTTTCATGAAAAAGTATGTATACCAACTATGTATAATACTCTTAATCTTAAATTCATACTTATAACTGTTGCAAAATAAATTGCAAAGGTAGTTTTTTAAATATAACTAAAAAACATGAGCTGTAATTTTGGATTCGCATATTCGAAGTTTCTATAGAAATCGCTAAATAAATACATAAATTGCAATTCAAAAATTTTACGAAAATTTATTTCGAAAAAACATATTTTTCTTAACTTAATTTTAGAATATATATATATATATATATATATATATAAACTTATTGAAAAAATTAACCATTGAAACAGAAATAACTGACCAAATGCAATGAAATTATTACCCCAAATAGCTATGTCAAATTACACATTATAAATATATATATATATATATATATATATATATATATATATATATATATATATATATATATATATATAACCATTAATGAAACATTACCGAAACACCAACAGAAACTATGAAATTGTGTTTTATATATATAAGTTTGAGTATAGTTTGAGATTAAAGAGTTAAATGTTTGCATATTAAGAAATATTTAAAGAAAACAAATAGGATGCATTTTTAGTGGATTTATGAAAGATTTTAAAAGGCAAGCTTTTAGCAATTTAAGAAGGTCCGGGACACATTTTAAAAACATTTTCATTTATTGAAATAGAATTTTCAGATTTTTTTTGTGATGGTTAGCAATATAATTTGTAAATAAAATAAAATCACAAAACTTCTCATAAAGTTTTAAAAAAATTGAAATTAATTTTTTTTTCTTAAATGTGGGGTAATTTAAAATTGTTTGTTATAACTCGAAATATTATTCGTCAAATTTCATTTTTTTTTCATTTAATCAAACTGAAATATATAAGTTTTAATTCGGATTCAGCATTTTTCTAAGTATTAAATTTAAAATATTTAAAGTAAAAAAAAATTATGTAACTTATTTTTAAAAAATCATATTTTCAGAAGTAAATACTTTTTTTTTCAAATTTACTGAATCAAAATTAAAGTAAAATAATTGAAAAGACATGTTCCAAGGTTGAACCATTTATCTTTAACGGATCTTTACTTATAACAATTTAAAGACGAGAATTTGTGGAAAAACCCATCTTCCAGAGATACGCAAAAACGTTTCCATGACAACCGTTATTTGAAAGCTAAATTTTGAAAACAAAAAAATAATATATCCTGTTCTAATTAAGATAGAAACATGATTTAAACGGCATTTGAAGCGAAAAAAACAGAGAATTTTTTTAATGCAATAAAATATTTTTCAAAAATTCGAAGATTTTTGTGTCCACGACCCACTTAAACGCGTGATGGCATTATGAAACATTGTTAAAGCAGTTTTGGTCATAGCCGAAAGTTACGTTGTTTTCATATCGAAAACGAAGCCTTTCCTGGAACTCAAAAATTTGACCGAAACTTACCGAAAACAAAATCGAGATTTCGGTTGACATTAATCTTAATATTAAAATATCATTAGCTCAGCTGAAAAAAGTAATAATAAACTTTTGTCCTAAATTCTGCTGATGCAACAAATTTTAGTGGGTAGTTTCGTCAAATGCTATTCGGATGCATTCAAGCAAAGAAAAGCACTATCGTCTTTTTCTTCCTTTCTTTTAATTCAAACAATAAGAAACCTGTTGCATTCAAGAGTTCTCGGAAAATCTTATTCACAGTGAATGGAACTGTCAAATTCAATGGGAGAAAAATATTGATTTCTTTTAACTTTCTTTCTTCTACATATGGGGATTTATTTAACGTACTAGAATAAATATTAGTAACATTGACTTAAATCTTATTATTCAATTACAGATTGACAAAAAGTCCCTGTTAATTTTGCAACGTCTCATATACAAAGCATTAAAAAATAAATAAAGTAAAAAAATTTTTTGGAATTCGTATTCACATACTACTAGATTAATTATGACACAATTAATTCAAATTGGCAAAGAAATCATATGAGATGTAATCTTCCCAACTGGGCGAAAAAGTCCTGGGTTCGAATCTTGGCCCGGATATTTTCACCCAGTTCGGAAGATTACATGTCATATTACTTATTTACCAATTTGAATAATTGTGTCATAATTAATCTAGTGTAATGACGTTCCCAGCGTTTACTGAAGGTCCCGTTACCTGTGATTTATTCTGTTGTGCTGATTCAGATATCAGACCAGATGCTATCATCATTAATGTTAACTGGGTGAATTAGTTCAGCCATATTCGTCCGGAATTGCTGAGTTGGTAGAGCATTAGCAGCTTCAGCTAAGGGATCCCGGGTTCGAATCCTAGCCCGGACTTTTTCGCCCAGTTGGGAAGATTACATCTCATATTCACATAGTAGTGAAAATAAAATTATCGAACATCGTTTTCTAATTTATAAAACTCATCTTAATCTAAAATAAAGAAATTTTACTTGTACAGGAAAAAAAAAATCACTCAAAAGCATTTAAAACGCTCTTCAGAAAAAGAAAAAAAAAAGCGAATGTACTACTAACTTTTATGAAAGAAAAATTAACGAATTTTTCTTTCTATCAATCATTTATTGCTTTTCTGTCCAACTCCTGTAGAGGTGAATAAATTCGCCTCCTTGTATTTCTTCCTTTATCATTTCCATACCCAAAACGCGAATATATCATAATGGATGGCTGTTATCCGAGCAAAGACATTGGTTATTGCATATTAACGTAATAAACGTGCGTTCACATAGATTCTTATTAGTAGAAATAACCACACAGTTCAGAGAATAAATAGAGATGATATGTTTACGTTTGATGCAGAAAATGCAACCCTACAGTCTGTCCAAACAACTGGCGGCTTTCTTTGAAAACATCTCCCCCGTCCAATGAATTCAGTCCTTGTTCCACGTGCAGCCTCTCTCCGACCAATGAAGACAGCCCTGGTGCCTAATGATTTGAGCGATAACCGGCTTCAAATTACATGTCGTTTTTATGGATTCTTGCCTCTCTATTTATTCTCTGAACTCTGTGAGAAATAACCTTCATTGACGAAACAAATACAGTAAAATCTCGTTACAACGAATTTGTAGAGACCACCGTTGAAGTTCGTTATTCTGAAAAATTCGTTAATGTGAAATTCCAATATGGCGTATTTTTTTTTTAAATTTCGATACACATTAAATAAAATTACATACTATTATTAAAGTCGTATTAAATTTTTGCAAACATTCAAACAAACAGTATTGCAAACAGTATATAATTGTGAACATTTTTGTTATAAGATAAAAATTTAATTAATTTTGAAGATTTTAGTCGGAACTTCGTAACTATAAAAAATTATAATTTATCTCACATACCTGACTGCTGAAAAATTCACACTGATATATAACTACTAATTAATTGTTTTTACAAAAAAAGGCGGAAAATCTATTTTTTCAAATTGAATTTTTTTTCCCAAACAAAATCTTCAATATTATTTAACGTTGTATAAAATGTGTCCAGCTTAAGGTTTTGCTTGGATAAATGCTTTTTAAAAGTTGCAATGTTCGACAGAGCTTAGAACACAATTTTTAGAGTTGGATGAAAAATCGCTATCTTAACTTTCTCTGCCGTTTGCTTTCCCTGCTTTTATTAAAATTTCGGCAGTGTTGTCTGTATGTCAGGGCATGTGACTCCTCCATACATTCAATGTAATCATTAGCAGATGATGCAAGTTAAAAAAATTCTGTAACTGTGGTCCGAGATCAGAAGGAAACTTATTGCAATAAGTACACTCTTCTGCAGTCTTTTGTGCTCCATTTGCCAAATGTATAATTCTCCAAGAGTTTTTAATTGTGGTAGAGGATACACTTTACCAGGCAGCCTATATTACGTCAATTGCCTATCTCACATTCACCGTTACAGAAATTTAATCTTATTTCAGAAAAGGCCCTTTCTATTAATCGGCGCCTAAATTAACTTTGGCACTTTTTTTTTTATAACGTCTTGATGTGTGGGCTGCAAAATGGAAGTTGGATTAGGAGGTCAAAATTTTACTTTTATGTTAGATTAATTTGCTATAATTTAGTGTACAACACTATTATGTAAGCAAAATTTACTTTTCTTCTGATTTTGCTTATTCGTTCAGTCAAACTACTAAGCCACTTAAAAAAGTGAAAGATTCTTCACAATTTTTAAGCAGCGTGGCTTGCAGATGTCTCAAAAGAGCTTTAAATAGTTTTAAAGAATTTTAGATTTTTTGTGCTAGTGGCATTATAACTGAACAAAACTTAAACCCGCGCTTTAAATTTTTTCTGCCTTAACATTTTTCAAGTTTCATTGATATAGTGCGACTTCCATTTCGTAGAAGTTGATACAAAAGCAATTTCGTCACCATTGAAAACTTCTCACTATATATAGGCACTTTTTTCTTATTTGTTTTTATGCTATGAAAATGTAATTGATGTGAAATGTATTACCTTTGACGAAAACAAAACAGCCAACCAGAACTCGCTTCAAATTTCTGGATTTTGATGTTATGTGAAACTTTGGCTTTATCATGTAATATAGGTCATGAGATATGCAAAGTGTTTGTCTTATATCTTCAAACCAAGTGTATACATTTTAATAAAGCGCGTGATAGTCCACAAGTCATATTGATTTCCTGTTTGGGCACATATTAGACTTTTCAGAAAGCTTCAAAGGTTTTCATTTTCTTTTAAAATGATGGTCAATGCCGAAGTTTTTTTCGCGGCATCTACTTGCCTTCTTCCAGCACTTACTGCTTTTATAATATTAAGTTTTTATTTCAATGAAAATTGCTAACATTTTCATTTCTCTACCATTAAAAAAAGAAAGAAATCTAATTCCAAATGTGAATTGTTGTAGATTAGAAATTCACAGCTATTTATTGCCAAATTCGAATAACTTCGAAAATAAAATCATTGGACTTCCTACATATTTTTAAGCGAGTGTAAAGGCAAAGCAAAGTAACTATAAAGAAAAGTGATGAGATATAAATAGAAAGAAAGAATTTCTTAATTTTACAGATTCGCATAGGGCAGCAATTCTCCCATCTCTCGAAAAACAGCTGCGAGATACGCTGAAAATTCAAAAATCGTGAAGTATTGAAAATTAAAAAAAGTTTTCTTCCAGTATTATAGTTTTTTGATAGAGATTGTTTTTTACTTGTCAACTCCGCGTTCGTTAAACTGAAATGAGCATTCTTTTTAAGACTTCAATAAATTCGTTAATTCGAAAAATTCGTTAATCTGAAATTCGTTAAAGTGAATATATTTGTAATGACAAACTATAGGGGATTTTTTTCCAATCAAAATAATATTCGTTAAACTGAAAAATTCGTTAAAGTGGCATTCGTTGTAACGAGACTCTACTGTATTGCAGTTGAATTTCGTTTTGATGCTTGTCAAATGTTATTTCGGATGTTCAACATCTTGTAATGCTCACAGATATGTTTATTTTTAAACCTTAGAATTCCTTATGTAGGGTGATCAAAACCATATTTATTCATATCAATGAATGGGAATTGGTGTAATAAAATTTATATACGTTACTGATTTGCATTACAAGATGCTTACTATAGAATATAGAGTGCGTAGTGTTCATTTTTCATTTACAGGAACACACAAAATAATTCGATTACACCAATGTCTATATGCGATAATTGGTGGAAGTGTGTTTTCAACTTTGGTTTGCGTTTTTAAGTTTAACAAAATTTTCGCACGCTACGTTATTTGTATAATTTCTATAGGTCATATATGGGACTACACAAAATAATTCGAAAGCATTACTGTCTATGGGCGTCAGTTGCTTGAGGGTGGCTTTTAATTGTGTAATCCATTTTTCAGCTGAATTATATTTAGTACACTAAAATATGTTTGTATACTATAAATAAATTCATATACAGGGATACGCAAAAAAAGAACAACAACCGCAATATATGGTCGTTTATGGATGAAAAATGCCGGACGTGCGTTTTTATTTGTATTATAGAAAAAGGGATGTTGACAACAGAAATAATATATATGATAAAAAAGGTTTCTCTTCGCTTTATGGAATTATGCGGTTTCAGTTTAAAAACTTGTATTAGGATGCATATGCATAGAATAGCAATCTCTGCTTGTGTGCTTTTAGTTCTGAGATCGTGAAATATATACAGCCGAACCCCGTTATAACAAACTTTAAGGAACCGAAGGTTTTGTTCGCTATATCCGGTGGTTCGCTATATCCGAACCGTTAAGAAAAAACGTTAGAGTTAATGTATAACGTAGTTGCTACGTGTATATTTAATAATGATGTATTAAAAAAAGGTAATATCTATTAAATATGATCATTAAAGAATTAAATTGACTAAAATTGATTACATTAAACTGACGCAATACTAATTAAATTAACTAACAATGAAGTCAAACAAAAATAAATTAATTTTACCTTTAATTGTTTCTCACTGTTTTGATACAGAAATAATCCGTAATCTTCTGCTGACGTGATGACGATTTCAAAAACATGTTATGAATTTCTTTGTCTAGTACATCAAATGACTCCAACACTCTTTCTTCCACTGTTTGTGTAGACAAAACCTTATTAATTACACACATCGCTGCTGTAGCATCTGAGATTGTGGTAATTTCGTCATTTATGTGTTCCTCTTCATCAGCATCAGATGCAGAATCTTCGATTTCATAATGATTCATTTTAATTTCTTCCACAATCTCTTCATCAGTCGGATCTTTACATGTTATGACTTCGTCATCACATGTTTCAAACAATTGCATGTCACAAACTGAGAATGATGAAATTTTGTGCTTTTCTATCCACATCGCAATAGGTAAATTTTCATCATCATCTTCCTCAACATTCTTTGCTTCTTCAACATTCGTTGCATCTTCAATATTCTTTGCTAGGCCTGCATGTCGAAAACATTTTCTAATTGTAGAATCCGTAACAAACAGCCAAGATTTTTCGAGTATTATGCATCATGAAGAGAAACGTCACATTTCACGTTTTTATCATAGCCCTCGAAAATTCGTAAAATGAACTGCTTCCTGTAATGGCATTTAAGACTTCTGATGACACCCTTGTCCATAGGCTGTACTACAGATTTTGCATTCGGGGGAAAGAGTACAATTCTAATCGATTGAAACTGTGTATCGATTTTGTGTGCACTATAATTGTCAAGCAAAAGTAGAATATTCAGCTTTTTAGCTGACAGTTCACGATTCTACATTGGAAGCTCTTTTTCAAACAGTTCTTTAGTCATACACTCCTTGCGGTTTGCTTCATAAGCAACAAGAAGCCGTTTGATATTTTTAAAGCATCTGGGGTGCTTAGATTTTCCTATCACTAGAAGCTTACGACGATCAGTACCACTCATATTGGCACACACAAGAAATGTGATTCTGTCTTTTGACACAATTTTCCGCCATTACATTTCTCTCCATTAAATTTTCATGTCTAGTTTGGTATCATCTTGTAAAATAGTGCAGTTTCATCAGCATTATATATGTCATTCTCGTCGTATTCACGAGAGATTTCATTCCAAACTTTTTCTTTCCACGTATCGATGTCGGATATTGAAACACCTCCCGATTCTCCGACAATTTTCTCGGAAGATATGTTGTTCCGCTTTTTAAATCTGTCTAACTATCCTTTAGAACACGAAAATTGAATTCCAAATTTACTGGCAAATTCACCAGCTGTTGACTGAAGCATTTGCCCAGAAACTGGTACATTTCAGCTTCTTTGAACGCTAAACCATTTTAATAAAGCCTCTCCCACTTCTTGATGTTCAGCTTTTTTCAAATTTTTTTTAGAGTTCAAGTTTTTCTCGAAAGCAGAAAGTACTTTCTCTGTTTTTCCATATTGTTCCAACTGTAGATTTCGATAAATCTTTTTTTCGGCAAATGTCAGCTTGGCTACTTCCATTTTGTATTTCTCTTATGATGCTTACTTTTTCTTCAATGCAGAGTGCTTTACGCTTACTCGACATGATGTACCTAATGATTTCTTAAAAGCGAATTTTTAAATTTGAAGTCTGGAACCAGAGATTATGACGCACAGGCTCTATAGAGAGAAACATTAAAATGAGTGAACGAGATGAAACGACTGGAATACTTGTTCTGGTGCGACTCTGAGACGACCTTTTCCCTTGTTCTCGTGATCTGATTTTTAATTATCCCTCCCCTCTCACCTAGCGTCCCCCCTTATTTTCAGCTCTGTCTCCAGTCTTGCACACAGCTGTGATCAGGAATAAGGGAAAATTACTGACGGGTGGGCGGGTTCACACCTGTAGAGTGACTATCATAAAAGAGAGAGAATGCAGTTGATCCTATACCCTTTAATAAAAAGACTTATCGCTGACTTGCACCATGTTTCACTAGCCGGCATACATTTTCTTATGAAATTGGAGTCGAAGTCCTGTTTTCACAACTGCGGAAAAGTAAAAAAAAAAAAAAAATCGTGGTCGACTGGAAAAAAATGTTCGTTATAGACGATTCTTAAGATTTCAGTTAGCATTAAATGTATAGCATTAAATATATAGCATTAAATATATAGCATTAAATGTATAGCATTAAATACAATAGGAAAACGATGGGACCAAAAATCTCGTTCGTTATATCCGTGTGTTCGTTATATCCCGGGTTCTCTATAACGGGATTCGACTGTATATATATATTTTATAGTCCTTTGAATTTTTTTAGCATTTTGCATATTTTTACACAGGTTACTAGAGTATGCGATGACGATGGCGACTGTTTGGCAGAAGAATGCTGTTTGCAACGTCCTTTTTCAACATCATTTTATTGCGCTAAACGAATTGATGAGGGTAAGTATCTCTTAGGATTTTCTTATAATGTTCTTATTTTCTTATACAATCTGAAACAATTTTCTATTTTCTTATATAAATTAATTTTATGTTGATATAGCTTTCATGATTCTTCAAAACTGATAGTCTATTGATTTGCCTCTCAGTTTTTTTAAACTGAATTTGTTTTCAGTAGATGCTGCTTGAAATAAACATGAAGTTAGTATGAGTAGCTCTAAATACACAAGGTGATTCTGAACTCACGGGCAAAATTTTAGAGAGAGACAGAACACACCTAGAAAAGCTATGACACCACAGAATGCATGGTCGTAACTCAAACAATGAAGAGTTACAAGGCGCTTTCTTATTGTGGCGAGGACCAGGGCCACAGCTAGAAGGGTGCCAGGGGAGGAGGCTCAGCCCTCTAAAAAATTTGAGCCCCCCCCCCTCCAAGAAAGATTCTAAGGTCACCAAATGAAACTGTTCAAAAATTGAACTTTGTTTTGGGGCCTTTTTACAGTTTGGCACAAATACTAAATTGTAATATTATGTATAAAAACTGCAAATAAGTGTTTTAAATTAAATTAAATAAGTGTTTTAAAAACAATAATTTTAAAATGCAAAATATATCCTTAATTTTGTTAATGTTTTTTTATCGTATACAAATGGTAGCGCAACGCGCTGACCACTAAGCTATTGGGTTCCTCTATTTATATTTCAAATGTATTATTGCATTGATGACGAAATTTTAAACCATTCAAAAACCACTATCGGTTTTATATACGCCAGCGAAGTGATGACGTCACTGTAATGGCTGCTGGAGACAAGAAGTTTCGGTTTCCCGTTGAGCGTTAATGTTAGCAAAAAATAAAGTCTTGTTAACAGTATTAATACATTTTTTAAAGAAATTTCTGTTACAGTTTTGCTAAATCTGAGATAAGGCATTCATATGAATTCAACAAACTTCTGATTAAGTGCGTCATTTTTTTTTTTAATTCATCAAAAAAGATAAGCCTTCATGCAGAGCATCAATGGCCGACGTTTTGAATATTTGAATGTATTTTTAAAATGTTTTTAACGTTTTAATTTCTTTTAGTTGATATTTATATTACTCAGGCGTACTCTATGTTAAGTTTCATCTGAGTTAAATTGTGTTTCTGCTGGGTTTTTTTTAATTTATTTTTTTAATTTTTCTTCATTTGGTGTATTATTTACATAAATTTCTCTGCTGAATCGTAAAGCAAGGGTGATATTTTAATATATTTTGCTTGATATTCCTGCCGTTTAAATGTATTTTTCAGTCATTTTCATGTTATTTGTATTGTTTTTGTCTTAATTATTTTACTTGATTACCGAAAATGTCTATACTCAGTTGTTTACTTTCCTAGTATTTAATAAAATTTTATAAAGATAGTCAGTCTTCCTGCATTTAATTATGCGGTGACCGCGCAAAAAAATATAATCCAGTAACTATGAAGAATCATTTGATAAAATTATCATTAGTGCTCTAACTGTTAGAAAAATTAAAAAGAAAAAAAACAGCAGAAACACATTTCAACTCAGATGAAACTTAACATAGAGTACACCTGAGTAATAGAAATATCAACTAAAAGAAATTAAAACCTTAAAAACATTTTAAAATTACATTCAAATATTCAAAACATCCGCCATTGATGCTCTCCATGAAGGTTTATCCTTTTTTTTGATGAATTAAAAAAAAAAAATGACGCACTTAATCAGAAGTTTGTTGAATGCATATGAATGCCTTACCTAAGATTTAGCAAAACTGTAACAGAAATTTCTTAAAAAAAATTATTAATACTGTTAACACGACTTTATCTTTTACTTACATTAACGTTTAATGGGAAACCGAAACTTCTTGTCTCCAGCAGCCATTACAGTGACGTCACACTTCGCTGGCGTATTGTCCCTAATGGTCAAATTAGAATCCGTCACCATTGGTGTAACTACATGCTCTTGGAAGCACGTAACAAATATGATTTCTTGCACCCTCCCCCTCCGAATAATTGAGTGTACATGTAAAAAAAAAGTAATTGCCATTATGACATATTACTAATGTAAATAGGCATTGTTAATATTGTCTTTTAAAAGAACACTTTCCAAATTGGTGGAATTATTAATTGCATACATTCCATTCAGAAGAAGATTAATTTTATGTGGCCCACAGTGGCTGAAGGGTTAACCGTCCGGATTCTTCTTATCGAGTGTACAATTTTTTTCTTATTATCCATATCAGGGTATCCAATCCGGGTTTTCCGGGTTAAAGATGCCGAACATACTACCCGGTGTACAGAATTAGGGATGCACCGAATAGTGATTTTGGCCGAATACCGAATACCGAATATTCGGCCCACAGGTAAACCAAATACCGAATAGTGACAGTGAGGCCGAATACCGAATATTTGGCCGGCCGAGTATTTTTATATTTCAGAGTTTAAATATAAAAGGTATTAAAAATTAAATTATAAAACAATTTTACATAATATTTAATACAGATACTACCATTTTAGGAAATAGACCTTTTTACAAGAAACCTTTACACATATATACACACACACACACACAAAGATCTGTGCTTTGAGTTATAACTTAAAAAGAGGAAATCTTAAAACTTTAATTAATAAAGCTTCGTAGCTTCTTCTGTAAATTAAAGTAAATTCATAAAATGTTCTTATATTCTAAAACAAATACTTTAAAATCAAAGAATTTTTTTGAATGAATTAGAAGAAACATTTTACAGTAATATAGTGTTTTATTTGTCAAGAAGGGACTTAAAGTAAAATAATACAATACATTAAAATGGTGGCAAATCAGCAAGAATAACTTTCCTGCTCCTTTTGATTTGGCAAGGAAGTTTTTAAATGAACCAGAGAGCAGGTGTCTCGAATGGGCGATCATATTCAGAAGTTGTAGACATAAAAGATGTTCATACATCTTAGAACAAATTTTCTGCATAGATAATGTGGTCAAGGCAAACATTGTTTGAGCAACAAACATTATCCACTCATCCCATTAAAAATACAATACATTCAATCGAAAACATAGGGTGTGTCATCGCAAGCTGAAGCTAAATTTTCGTTTACAACTTAAACAACAATGAAGATATTTTAGGGAGACTTGCATTGTATGAAGGTTGCTTGTGGCAAATATGATGATACTATTGGAAGTGGCTGAATTTTGGCCAGTAACACAGTGTAAGTAGAGCTGTTAGCTGCACTCTATGAATGGTAGCAATTTCCAGTACTTCTCGTGATTCACAGAAATCAAAGTAACTATGTTGAAAATATAGTTACAATATCTTCAATATTAATAAAGTAATGAACGAAAATTCAAATTTGACCTGGAGTGAGATGTGTGGTATTAGGACATTAACTGTAAACCGTCATGGTACAAGAACATTAACTGGTTTTTATGTTGTGTTTGTGATGTCGTGTTTTGTGTAACCTAAATAGAATAGTTATATTCATTTCGTCAAGAAGCATAATGTCTAAAAGTACAGAATATAGATCTCAGGTTACACCACCAGAAAAATTTACTATTTCATCACGAGCATTTTGTGTGAAATAGAAGCAACGTTTCGAACGGTATCGATTCGCTTCCGGTTTAAAAAACGAAACAGAAGTAGAGCAGGTAAATTCTCTTATTTATCTCATGGGAGATAAAGCAGAAGACATTTTTACGTGTTTTAACTTGTCGGAGCAGCAGAAATATGACATTGTTCTCAAACGTTTTGATAATCATTTCATAGTACAGAAAAACACAATTTTCGAGCGTGCACAATTTAACCAACGCATTCAAAATGAAGGGGAACCTGTTAATGATTTTATAACCCCACTTTATTCTTTTTCTGAACATTGTGATTATGGAGTTCTTCATCATGAACTAATACGCAATAGAATAGTTGTCGGTATTAGAGATAAATCATTAAGTGAGAAGTTACAATTAGATCCAAAGCTTTCTTTAAGCAAAGGTTCTAGATTGATTCCGATAAAAGATCGTTTATCGGAATCAATTAAGAAGCAAAGAAATTCTAACTTCTAATAATGCTTCTGCCCACATAGTAGTGTAAACAAAACAAAAGTGAATTTTTAAAAAGGGGTATCCAGTCAAAATCCGCAGTTTAAAGAAACTGATAAAAGGAACTATGGAAAAAAGATAACCCAAAACCCTTTCAGCTTTGCAAATGGTGTGGAAAATCTGCACATAATAGAAAATTATGTCCAGCAAAAGATGCTAAATGTTTAAAATGTTCGAAAATAGGACACTTTGCTCGAGTTTGTAGGAAAATTGAAAGTAAATCTGAAATTTCTTTCTTAGGAACAATTAGGCAAACATGCTCGAATAATAATAATGATATGTTATGGCCAGTACCTATTCAAATAAGAGGTAAAACCATTCGCTTCAAAATAGATAGTGGAGCAGATCACACTGTTATACCTGCTACATCGCCAATATTGAAGGATTAAAAAATCTTAAAACCAGACAAACAGCTTTGCGGCCCGGATGAGAAAATTCTAAAACTCGCAGGAAAATTTATCTAAGAAATCCAATACGGTGAAAAGAAAATTTCTGAAGATATTCATGTAATTGAAGGACTGCAGAGCTACTTATTGGGAAAACCTGCTATACCAGCTTTTGGATTAGGACCAAACATTTCAGAACCGCACCAAACATTCAGAAGAGACCAAACATTTCAGAAATTAGGGCAGTGAATCTTAAGCAAGATTTTCGTGAATTGTTTAATGGCCTGGAGCTACTGCAAAGGATGTTATACGATTAAGCTTAAACCGAACTCTGTGCCGTTTGCTATTTCAGATCCACGAAGGATATCCATTCCAATCCTGAAGAAAACTGAAATGGAAATCAAAAAGCTGATTGCCCAGAAAGTTATCGTTCTTGTAACCAAACCGACAGAATGGTGTTCACTGGTGGTTTTCGTTCCTAAAAGTGATGGAACTGTTCGGTTATGTGTTGACCTAGTCCAGTTGAACAAGTCTGTGGAACGATAATTTCATCTTTACCTTCAGTGGAATATTCATTAAACCTTCTGACAAGGGCTAAGTTATTTTCAAAGTTAGATGCTAATTCAATTCAGGGTTTTCGCAAATTCCACTTGATGAATCTTCGTCATATCTTACGACTTTCATCCTACTTTAGGAAGATATAGATTTTTAAGATTAGGAATCTCATCTGCTCCAGAACACTGCCAACGTAGAATGTCACAGTTGCTAGAAACTATCCCGGGTGCTATTTGTCACATGGACGACATCTTAGTGTGGGGAAGAAATCAGATTGAGCATGACCAAAGACTGAGAATCATTCTGAAAAACTCAAAGAAGCAGGTATTACTCTAAATGACAAGAAATGTAAATTTTCAGTCAAGAGAATCAAATTCTTGGGACATATTATTGATGACAAAGACATCCACCCTGATGAAGATAAAATTAAAGCGGTGAAAGATTATCCACCACCAAAGAACAAAACTGAGTTAAAGCAAATGTTAGATATGGTAAATTTTCTCGCCAGATTTGTTCCAAATTATGCAGAAATGTTTTTACCGTTAACGTCTATGTTGAGTCAGAAGAATGATTTTGTCTGGGACGAATCTCAAAAACAAGCATTTCAAACTTGGAAGAATGTTCTAACATCTCAGTCAGTGTTAAAGGTATATAAACTATAAAAAAATCTTCAGTTGTCACAACGGACGCTTGTTCTTATGGAATAGGAGCCACCTTGAGACAATAGCAAGATAACGGAGAAATTTCTGTTGTTGCATATGCATCCAGAACACTTACACGCACTGAAAAGAGGTATGCTCAAATAGAAAAAGACACTTGCTATAGCTTGGAGTTGTGAGAAATTTCGAGATTATCTAACTGGAACTCACTTTAGGTTAGAAACGAACCATAAACTTCTAATTCCAATCTTCTCAAAGAAGAATCTTGAAGATTTATCTCCACGGTTGCAAAGGTTAAAGGTGAGGATGATGAGATATTCTTATTCAATATTCCACATACCAGGAAAGAAACTTTATGCAGCTGACCGCCTTGTCAATAAAACGTTAAGAAAATAAAGAAAATGATGTAGAATTGGAGGAAGAAATTGATTCTTATAATTCGTATGAGAGTTTCCTCATTACCAGCTTCGTGTAACAGGTTAGAATAATTACGACAATCCCAAAAGTCTGTTGCAACATGCAAAAAACTAGAAAAATTAGTCCTTAACGGTTGGTCATCAAGAAAAAATTTAGAACCAAGTTCTCTACCCTATCGGAATCATCGATATGAAATATCAATCCAAGATGGAGTCATAATGAAGGGCTGCCGAATCATATTTCCTGCCAATCAGCAAAAAAAGGTTCTGAAACCAATTCATGAGGGACATTTGGGAATTACGAAGTGTCGTGCGAGAGCAAGATCATCTGTCTATTGGCCTGGGACAAATAAAGAAATCGAAGAAATGATAAAAAATTGCACATCATGTATCAAGGAGACCACTAATCGTCATCAACCTCTTATTCCTACCGAATTTCCTGAAAGATCATGGGAAACTGTTGGCATGGATCTTTTTAAGCTTCATGGATTTTGATACTTACTCGTGACCGATTACTTTTCACGATATCCAGAAATCGCAAAACTGGAAAGATTAACTTCTGAGGAAGCAATTCTGCATTGCAAATCAATCTTTGACAGACATGGGATTCCTAATGTGGTAAGATCTGACAACGGTCCCCAATTTAAGCCAATTAACTCATCTGAATTTTCAAAATTCTCAAAGCTTTATGGATTTTCTCATATCACATCAAGCCCTAGGTACCCTCAAAGTAATGGTTTTATTGAATCTGCAGTAAAAACCATCAAGTTGCGAATGAAAAAAGCTGAAGATCCTTATCTTTCTGTAATGGCATATAGAGCAACACCATTGGAGAATGGCCTCAGTCTTGCAGAACATCTCATTAGTCGGCGTATTAGGACAACCCTGCCAATTGCAAGATCTCAACTGAAGTCAAGGATTAAAAATAGGTATGAAATTCAAAGGAAGGAAGAGAAGATAATAGAACGACAAAGAGATAACTATAACCAAAGTCACGGACTACGAGACCTCAGTAATCTTGATGTTGGTGATGGAGTGTGGATCACGGACAAGCGAGCTACTGGTACGGTTCCGTAGCGATTAGATTATCCACGTTCATATATAGTCAGATCTGGGAAAAAGATATATCGACGAAACAGAATGCATCTTATCTCATCAGCCAATTTCCAGCCGGAGGCTGATGATGTGGATGACATTCAATCAGAGGTTTTCAGTAAGGAGTCTCCAACACCACAGAGAGTTTCTAGTCCACCCAAACCGAACCATCAAAATCTTCATTCATCCTGTAATGATGGTAAACGTAATTCTCTGATGTCTCCACGTAAGCACCAGGATCAGTATACCACCAGAACTGGACGAGTTGTGCGCCCTCCGCAGAGAATGGATATTTGAAGAAAGGGAGATGTGGTATTAGGACATTAACTGTAAACCGTCACGGTACAAGAACATTAACTGTAACTTAGATTCATGGAACGCTAGCTGGTTTTTATGTTGTGTTTGTGATGTGTTTTGTGTAACCTAAATAGAATAGTTATGTGTGAAATACATTAGTGCAAGTAAACTTGTGTCTTCATTGGAGCCTTCTATGGTTCGCTACATTAACGAAACACATAACAACACAAGATGCACTTTATTTTTGATTAAGTGTACTACTACATCCTACTTTCATGGACAAAATTGTCTGTCTTGATGTCTATTATCACTTGTGAAAGTTTTTTTCGTTTTGCTTTGAAACATGTTTGAGAAAAAAGCATGAAACAGATTATTTTCTAGACAATATTCAGGAACTTGTATTTATTTATGCATCATTAATTCCTATGAAGGTCATCATTAATGGTTAATTTTCTTAAGTAAGTGACACTTTTCAAACTGCGAATAAATAATGTAAAAGCATTTTCTTTCATTGAAATATGATTCTATTTCTAATTATTTTGAATATCATTATTAATTGACAGTTAAAAGCAGAAATTGTTGTTTTTTAAAAATATTTAAAAGAAAAGTTTTTTCAAGTATTCGGTTTGGCCGAATATTTCGATATTCGGCCAAATCGAATATTCAACGGACGGAATAGTTTGATATTCGGCCAAGCCGAACATTCAACGGACGGAATAATTTGATATTCGGCCTAACCAAAAATTCGGTAATATGACCGAATAGGCCGAATACCGAATAGATACCGAATATTTGGTGCATCCCTATACAGAACTTCGATAAAAATCATTTTTAATTGAAAACACTAAAGGTTTTTTTATATTTAATATATTTTCTTAGATTGCCTACCAACTACACCAAAAAGCATTTTATGGTACTTCCGTATTAGCCGCATACAAGTGTCAATCGCGAAACATTTTACTATTTATAGCAACCTTTCAGTTTCTGTTTATTTCAGTGTTTCAAGCACGTTGTTCGATCACATGTATGTTTAATTCGTGTTCTATTTATTTATTTCTGAAGTTTTGACAATTTACTGATAGACTATTACACTGAAACAAACAAATTCTGAATTAATTACATTGTTTTAAGTGCAAACGGGTTAATCTTCCATAAGTGGGTTGCACTAGGATTAAAAAAAATTCATGCTTGAAAATTATTTTTAAAAAACAAACAAAAAAAAAACAGTAAATTGAGGTATTGTTTTTTAAAAAAAATTGCATTTGAAAGTAATTTTTTTTTCTATTCGACGGTGTAAAAATTTAAATTGTGCGATGTTAAAAGTTAAATAATTGCAGTAAAAGCGAAATTTATTGGTTAGATCATTGTCACCACCAATATGACGTGAGTGTTTACTTCCGGACATATTTTTGCTTTATAATATATAGATGAAACACATTAATCATCAGTTATTTAATACATTTTCAGATTTTTTTTCTATCTTTTGTGAAAGCAGATGAAGACAGTTTTTGATTAAGAGGATATTCTTCTTGATCTCTTTAACAAATTGATAAAACTGCAAATCAGAAATATCCCTTCACCTGCAGTCAGCAAAATCTATAGTGCACCGTTTTTTTTTTCTGATCGCTTGAAGACCGGTTAATCTTATTTATTCGATAGATTTAGTTTTACAGTGAAGATTTTGATGTAATCCGTATTATGTATTGAGCTCATTACAGATTGATCTTTGTATAAACAACTATTTCGATTTCATTTCAAAGAATAGGTAACTCAGCTCGCTTTGAGGTAAACTTTGTAAATTTTTATTGTATCTTGTCACTTAAATCTGCGCTGTTTACACTAAGAGTATGTTTAACTGTACCCAGGTCCTGATTACCAACGGGGCATACTTCCACCAGTGAAAAAGAATAGAAATTTTTTTCTTATTCATGGCAGTAATTTTGCATGAATAGGGCGTTTTAATGACGAAAATTTCTATTAAATTTTACTGGTGGAATTGTACCCCGTCGGTAAAAAGGTTCGGCACGTGGAATGCATCTGGGTCCCATGCTTATAACTTCTCTTCTAATGGAAGTGAAACATCTTTTAATACATTTTTGCATAAAAACTAGGGTACCATAAAGGTTTGAACCCAGGCCTATACCTAGCCGATGCTTTTTTACTAAATTAAATCTTCTCCTATCTCATCTTCTCACGTGGATTTTCATAAAGCTTCTATCATCTTTAAACCTTTTACAAATCTTTTTAATAATCTCGCATCGTCTCCATTAATGTTGAATGTTTGGAAATTGCTCTTATATTAAAAACACCAATTAAAATAATTTAAGACAGACATAAGAACACATAAAATAAAAATTTTATAAAAAAATATATACTTAAAAACAGTTAAAAATACAAAATAGTAGACGTTTCGCCAAGCGACACGCAAGGCATCATCAGTACAAAAACAATCTATTGCATAACAAACCACAGAACAAGGAAAAAGAAAAGGTTTGAAATCAAGGAAAGTTGAAGTTATTTTAAAAACAGATAATATTCATTAGGGACAGAACGAGCTTCATTCAACGTCTGCGATCGCAATTGAGTGAACCAACTCTCAAGGAGTAATCGACCATGGTAGCTGTTACAACCTGATTTCAAAATACTGGCGTTCGCAATTAGCGGGATGTGATTCGTTTGAAGTGAATGCTGGACAATTTTTGAATTCAAATTACTATTTTTTAAAGCACTAGTATGTTCTTTTAGGCGAATTTCCAATGATCTACCTGTTTCACCAATGTAGACACTATTGCAATCTTTACAGGGAATAATATAAACAACACCGGGTAATTTAGACTTATCATATTGAAATTTATGCTTAGTGAAAAAGGAACTCACTTTATTAATTGGTTTAAAAATTGGTTTTAGCATTCACTTCAAACGAATCACATCCCGCTAATTGCGAACGCCAGTATTTTGAAATCAGGTTGTAACAGCTACCATGGTCGATTACTCCTTGAGAGTTGGTTCACTCAATTGCGATCGCAGACGTTGAATGAAGCTCGTTCTATCCCTAATGAATATTATCTGTTTTTAAAATAACTTCAACTTTCCTTGATTTCAAACCTTTTCTTTTTCCTTGTTCTGTGGTTTGTTATGCAATAGATTGTTTTTGTACTGATGATGCCTTGCGTGTCGCTTGGCGAAACGTCTACTATTTTGTATTTTTAACTGTTTTTAAGTATATATTTTTTTATAAAATTTTTATTTTATGTGTTCTCATGTCTGTCTTAAATTATTTTAATTGGTGTTTTTAATATTTTTCACATTCAGACGTTAAAATGTATACATTTTGCAAATTGCTCTTATAATTCTGCTTTTTTTTTTAATCCAATTTAATTTTTTCTTGTTTAATAATTACCTCTCTCCTCTTTTTTTATTTTATTCTTATTTAATTTCATTTCTATAATTAATATTTTTATTAATTATTTCTTTAAAATTATCATATTTCTTGATTCCGTGTTTTATCTTAAACTACCTTCGTACAAAATAAACTAATATGCTAAAGAGTGAATACAAATTTGGTTAAAAAGTTATAATCATCGACATATATTTCAATACCAGTTTTCTTTCTTCTTCTCTCCCACATCTCATCTGAATGGAATCTTTCTCTACCTTCGCGGCTTGTTCGATTCTCTTCTTTACGCCCGGTTGCCTTCTAACCACGTGTATATTTTACATCTGATGAAAGATCAATTTTATATGATCTGAAATGGCGCTGTATTGTCTATTATATTAACAATAAGAATCGAACCCGAGCTTCCCGGGTTACAGAACATAGGCTAAAACCATTTTTTTTTAAAAATTCTAATAGCTTTTTCATATTTAATATATATATTTTTAAACTGATTCATTAACAAAGTAAAAAAGAATTTTTATAAGAAAAATATCAATAATATATTCAAATAAAATTTCGAAATTGAATAAAGCGATACTTTTGTATTAGCCGCATGCCAGGAGTTAACGGCCAAAGGAATCGTCCAAGATTTCGCTGCTTACAGTAGATTTTTTATTCCGAAAATTTCAACTGCTTAAGCACGTAGTTCGAGAACATGTCTGTTAAATTTGCATTTTATTTATATTATATAGTTATTTATATTTATATTTTGACGAAGTTTTAATTTCTTTCTGTAATATTGGCCGGGAAAAATGCGGAACTATTTATATTGTTTTAAATGCAAACGGATTAATCTTTCACAATCGAACTGCACTTGATAGAGATAGATTTAAAATTAATTCATGCTTGGAAATTATTCTAAAAATCATAAATCAGTATATTCAAATATAGTTTTCAAAGAAATTGCATCTTTTTTCTATTCGACGTTATAGAAAATGAAATTGTGCGATATTTAGAAGTGTAAAAAGATGCAGTGAAAGCGAAATTTATTAGTCAGTTCGTTGCTACAATAAAAATGACTTCATCAATAATCAGACATGTGTTATAATATAGATTATTATTATCATTAAACCCTATTCTTGACAACATCATTTATGTGTAAATTTTCCTTGACATGGACCCGATTGCGTAAGATTAGCATCAAAATTTAATAAAATAATTGTATTCTATATGTTTGAATCAAGGCAACATTTGTCTAAAGTCGCCAACAAATACAACTGCTACTCCAACAAATAGCGAATCGTTGTTTTTTTGTCTTTAAGCGTACAGTCTACACATTCAAACACTAATTTACTCATCAAGGGTGCTTGATCCGAGACTATTAGCTTTGTTTCTCTTATTAATTCAATAAGGTCAGATTGCTTACTAATGGCACACGTTGGTGTTTTGTTCAAACTCAGTGGTATTTTGCATTTTGAATGTGCTATTCCACCTTGATCTAATAACAAAGCTGCGATCCCAGAAGATGCAACGGCTAACTCAACCGTATTATACGATCTCATCCTTTTTAAAACTGCATTAAGTAAAAATGTTTTGCCAGTCCTGGCGCGTCACTAAAATAAACCTTAGTATTTTCATTCAAAACAGCAAGCGAAACTTCATCACAAATTAATTTTTGAACGTGATAATATGATACGATAAATAGCCAAATATTGTTTTGAGTCGCAATTTTTACATTGAAAAATATTTTTATGCATCACAAACATTTCTTTGATTTTTAAATTAAATTATTTTGATTTATAAAATTATCACTCATCAAAACGTTTATTATTATTATTATTATTTTGTATTTAATATAAAATCAGTAAAAGTTTTTTCCTTTTACTTTCCAAGGTGTATGTATTAATTTCTAACTAATAATAGTCATTTCAATTATTTAATCAACGATAATATACGGTTGCCAAGAGGGAAAAAAATTACCAATAGAAACCATTAAACACGAAAAAAAAGTGAAAAATACAATTTTTTTTTAAACTTTAAAAGCCATAATAAATTAGCCAATTAAGATACAGTTTTCAAAGAAATTGCATTTCAAAGTAGATTTTTTTCCCTATATAACGGTGTAAAAATTAAAAATGAGAGATGTTTAGAAATTAAAAAAATTGCAATAGTAAAAATCGCAAAACTGAAATTCCATCGTCAACTGTTGCCATTCGCAAAATGACGTCAGCGTTACGCACGGACACGTTTGTCTTTTATAATATAGATATTAATTATACTGTACGAGGCGAGTTCGGAAAGCAACCTCCGTTTGGCTATAAATAAAAAACCTGTATAGATTTTTTTATTATTATATACATCTTAAAACTACAGCTTTACACTATATTTTAACATAATCATCATTTAAGTCGCATTTGTCATAGCGTTTCATTAATTTACAAATTCCTTCTTCATAAAATTCGGCCGCCTGAGTACATAGGCAACTTTTCACGTCATTTTGAAGTTCGTTATTGTCATCAAAGTGCTGCGCAAGACATTTTTACCTGTGAGTGAAGAGATGAAAATCACTCTGCGCCAAGTTCAGGTTGTAAGGGGGATGACCCAAAAAGTTCCATTTGATTGATTCAAAAGATCTGAGTTTTTCGAGCACTGTAAGCACGAGCGTTGTCATGCCGATGACAACGATGAGTCGAATTCACGATAAATGTCTGCTGAAACGTTCTGTGCCCAAATAAATCTCATTACAGTACACATCTCACATTTGGCGGAATCTTCTATTACAGAACTAATGTTTTGAGATTATACAAAGTAAATGAGAGAAAGAACGAGGCTCACACTGTTACAATTGGATGCTTACTGAGTAAGAGATCAAGCCGATGTAGCACCAGCGCCACGTTACAACGGCGGTTTTGTCCGAGTTCGCCTCGTATTACTATTATTGTCTATTAATTTTTATGGTGATATCAAAAAAGTTTTTATTTATCTGTCACCCCTTCTCAGTGCTTTTTAACTACATATAACAAATCGGTTTATTAAGATATGTATCTTTTCCAAAAGAATTGGGTAAAATGAAATGTATCCTTAAGTGTTCAAATTACCGACACATTTTGTGAACATATATGAAAAAATTAAAATGATAAAATTTTACTAATTTCATTTTAGGGAAAGTCTGCTGGCATGGACTTCACAATGTGACCGACAAGGGCGACAAGTTCAAGTACATCTGTCCTTGCAGGAGTTATTTGGAGTGCAGATACTTGGAAAAAATTCCCGTGAGTACAAAAATAACTCGAATGCTTTAGGTAATTAATGCTTTGCACACATATTATACAAAATGCATGCTTCAGTGCATTTCATAAATGCATTTCAATTTCATTATGTTTGAAATGGTGTAACATTATTAAAATACACCGCGAGCGATTTTTCCCCAGATACCATAATGTTTAGTTTTGTTTTTAGTTCGAATTACCAGCAATAGATGGCGCTGCGAGCAATAGGCGTGCAATCGAGGCAAAAACTTAAATCGCCCAGCATTGGTGCAAAGGAAGGCGGTTAAATACATGGAGTGGGTTTCATTCGCTAATACAATCTTGCTCTTAGGGCCCGATTCTGAATAAGGTTTTGTTGGTGAATGAGTCCATGTATTGAACCTCCTTCCTTCCCATCAATGCTGGGTGATTTCTGCCTCGATTGGAGATATAGTGCTCGCAGCGCCATCTATTGCTGGCAATTTGAACTAAAATCAGGAATCACAATAAAAAAAACTCCCGACATCATACATTACTCTCTCGCAAGAGTATTTTTAATATCTGTCACTGTTTGGAAGATATTTAAAACCAGTCAGTTTATTTTAGGACACCCGGTATGTATAAATGTTACGCACTATATTTTCAATACAGAACATTCCATAGTAAACTTCAATAACATAGCAAACTTCATATAAATTGCTATAGCACATTTCAACATGTCATAGTAAACAGAATAGAATCTATTCTTAAAACTATCAATTACATAGCAATCCGAATATATTTACGAGAGTTAGAGTACCGAAAGAAGGCAGACAGACAAATCAAATTCATAAACTTTTTCAACTATGTTGGAAAGTGTCAGGACATCCGAAAATGTGTAAATCTATCAAAGGGCAGACGGCAAAATTTTTCACGAATCTTTCCTGAACTTTTTCCTTTTTAATTGAAACCTGCCAATGAAAAGATGGATATTCGTTTTATGTTGCACATAAAATTAATATTATGTTAACTTCAATTGGTTGAAAGATACGCATGCTTTTTTTTTTCATTCTTCTGTGTTCCATTACCTAATCATACTCGTATACATTGTAAGAAAAGAGACAAATGTTTCTTAATCTATGAAAATATAACATAACTACGAACAAAAATATATATTCCACGATTCCGAAAAAACGTTCTTTATCTTTAGAAACCTTAGAAATCAACATATTTTAGAGATTTAAAGAAGCATTTATAAAAATAAAGTTTCGTTTGCTGCCACTATTTTCGGAAATATTTTCGAGTAGTTTTTATAGTGTATTAATACGTTTTCTCAAACCGGAATATCAGGTTTTAGGATACTAGGCATTTTCAATTAAACATTTTTGACTACGTAATTGAATTTATTATGTTTGTCTGTAAAACATAGTGTTTGTTGGACATGAAAATGTTTACTTGAAAATGGATAGCATCCGAAAAATCTATATTCAGGTTTCAAAAAACTACTCGGAAACGTTTCCGAAAATCCATGGCAGCAAAAGAAACTTTGTTTTCTTATACATGCTTCTTAAGATCTCGTAAATGTATTGGTTTCTGATCTTTCTAAAGATAAAGAACGCTGTTCGGAATCGTGGTAACTCGGAAGAGGTTATTGCATATTTTCGTTCGTGGTTACATCCTGGGTTACATTATATTTTCCTATAATAAGAAACATTTGTCCTTTTTACAGTGTATGTAAATAATTAAATTTGATAAATGTATTATGTAGCCTTATAATACTACTAGTGATTCAAATATTAATTAACCTTTTCAGAATAAACCCGTAATTGCCGTAGCAAGATGCAGACTCCGAGTGGTTGAGGTAACAACATAAAACAGTCTGCAAGTTTGAAGACACATTTCAGCATATCTCAAGATCAGCATGGATTTTTCATCATATGAGACGAGACGGCTGTTGAAATGCTATCTTTTCTGTACCGAAACCTCTGAGATAAAGCTGAAATTACTACTCGCCACTCGTTACTACTAGCTGAAATTACTACTCGCCACCCATTAGTACAAGCTGAAATTACTACTCGCCACCCATTACTACTAGCTGAAATTACTACTCGCCACCCATTACTACTAGTTGAAATTACAATTCGCCACCCATTACTACTAGCTGAAATCACTGCTCGCCACTCATTACTACTAGCTGAAATCACTGCTCGCCACTCATTACTGCTAACTGAATTTACTGTTCGCCACCCATTACTACTAGCTGAAATTACTACTCGCCAGTGATCATCATGGATTTTTTTTCTATATGAGAGGGACTGTTGAAATGCTATCATTTATATGTTGAAACCTCTCGTATAAAGCTGAAAAACTACTAACTCTATTTTATAAAGATTATATAGTTCTTTTAAATTAAAGATGAATTATGATTTTTGTTATTTTTTTAAAGATTGTTATATATTTTTTTTCCTTATATATATATATATATATATATATATATATATATATATATATATATATATATATATATATATATATATATATACTTTTTTTAGGTAGATTTCGAAAGAAATACTACCTATTACATTCTCACCTAAGTTGGAATTTTTGAAAATTTTTTGCAGATCTACGCCGATCATGACTCCCAGAACCCAAAACCACCCCCAGTTCAAAACTTTATCTATCTATCTATCTATTTATCTATCTATCTATCTATCTATCTATCTATCTATCTATGTCACTTTTTTATGAACACGATAACTGCAATAATTCTGCACAGATCTCTTTGAAACTGATACATAAAATCAAGGGGCATAAAATCTCGGTCAAGTTCGTTAATGGGCAAAATCGAACCAAGGGGGGAAGGATGGGGGGGGGGGCTTTTTGTGAAAACAGAAAAAACCCATAATTTCTTAATTATGATACGTATCGAATCCGTTTAAAGTTATTATTACTTCTAGGAGAAGAGCCGAAAATGTATGTATGACAGATTTTTGATATAATTAAAAATGGCCCGAAGGGGGAGGAAAAGGGGGGTGTTTTAGAAGAAAATAATTCATAACGTCGCCAATTCAGAAGATATCAAATCTGCTTCAACTTATTATAAATCTTCTTAATATTATCTGAAACTTTTATATTGACAAGTTTTTTATAGGTCCAACCCTTATAGCAAAAAAAAAAAAAAATTAAAAAATTAAAAAAAAAAAAAATCCCTGCCGCCTCCGCCTGCAAACAAGTTATTTTTCGAAGTAAGCGGTTCCAAATCCTGCATCTTTTCGAAACTGATACATAAAATCAAGGGGCATAAAATCTCGGTCAAGTTCGTTAATGGACAAAATCGAACCAAGGGGGTGGATGGGGGGGGGGGGGGGGGGGCTTTTGTAAAAACAGAAAAAAACATAATTTCTTAATTATGATACGTATCGAATCCGTTTGAAGTTATTAGTACTTCTAGGTGAAGGGCCGGAAATTTATGTATGACAGATTTTTGATATAATTAAAAATGGCCCCATGGGGGGGGGGGGGGGAATGGGGGTTTTAGAAGAAAAAAATTCATAACTTCGTCAATTCCCAAGATTTCAAATCCGCTTAAATTTATTATAAATCCTCTTAATATTATCTAAAACTTTTATATTGACAAGTTTTTTATAGGACCAACTCTTTTAGCAATAAAATAAAATAAATAAATAAATAAATAAAAAATCCCTGCTGGCTCCGCCTGCAAACAAGTTAGGTTTCAAAGTAGGCTGTTCCAACTGCCACATCGTGGCAAAAAGGTCATTTCTTCCGCAATTCCCAACAAACAGGCGCCCCACGGTCTGCGTCTTTGAAATCTACCTGTGCCTGTAGGCCGAGCCGTCAGGGATTTTTTTTCAAAATGCAATAGTACATTTATCTTCTGAATTATTATCCTCCTACTTCTACTGAGATTGTAATTCTTTATTATTTGTTCTTTCTTTCACTGAATATTGCATTTATTTCACAAGGATTTTGTTTTCATTATTATTCGGTATCGGTAGTCTTCTTTTATGGCGCATCTTTAGCAGGGCCGTAACCAGATGGGGGCAGGGTGGGCTGAGCCCCTCCTACCATTCTCATGAGAAAGCCCCATCTAGCTCTCATAATCTTTTAATACAATAGCATATCTGTTCTTTTAAGATTTTAAAACTTTTAATTACAAACACTTTAAAATTATCAAAATTCAGCATGTCTTCCAATAAGGGATGAAATATTCCTGAATTGTATTATTTAAATGACATGTTATTTGCTATAGGATCCCTAAATCTTGTAGATATAGGCACATAATTTTTAACATATAAATAGCATTGTTTCTATAGCACCCTTAGGATAAAATTTTGGCTTGCTAATTTTTGGATAAATATTTTCAATGTTCAATTTTTATATCAATTACCTTAGTAGTCAGAAGTGCTTGCCTTTGTACTTCTGTCTAAATTTATTCTTTATTAAAGTGGGAGGAACGGCACGTAAATTAGCCCCCTCTGGCTTTGCTGTCTGTTTTACGGCTCTGATCGTTAGTCATTGCAATTTTCTTTGAGTTTCTGTGAGGTATGCATAAAAATTTTAATTGTAAATGTTATTGATATTTATGGAAAGGTTATTTATAATTTTTTATTGCCTGTTATTGCTTTTGTTTTTGTTTTAAATAATAGATTTGCCTCCTTTTTCTTATATATATATATATATATATATATATATATATATATATATATATATATATATATATATATATATATTCTTATTTTACACTGAAAAAAAAATGTTGATTTTACGGTATAATACTGGCAGCTAGGGTGCCAGTATTATACCGTAAAATCCGTATTTTTATTTTTATTTTATTTATTTATTTATTTATTTTTTTGCAGTGTATGAAATTTTTTAAAAACTTTTTTTAAAAATAAATATATGTGGAAAAAAGGTATAATGGATGTTATGCTTTTTACCGAAATATTTTTATTGTAAGGGTATATTTTTTATTGTAGTTGAATATTTTATTGTAAATGTTATTTATAACTAATTATTGTCTGTTTTTACTGAAAGTTTTAATTTTTTTACGTAACATCATTGTCTTATCTTTATATATGTACTCTTATTTTATAAAGTATTTCTTTTTGCAATAAATATATGTTGAAAAAGTTTTATTCAATGTTATGCTTCTTACATAAATGTTTTTATTGTAAGTGAATATTTTTATTGTAGTTGAATATTTTATTGTAAATGTTATTTATAACTTTATGGCCTGTTTTTACTGAAAGTTTTATTTATTTTTTCATAATAGCATTGTGTTATTTTTATATATGTAGCATTCTTATTTTATAAAGTATTTCTTTTTTCAATAAATATATGTTGAAAAAGTTTTAATTAATGTTATACTTCTTGCATAAATATTTTTATTTTAAATGAATATTTATACTGTTGTTGAATATTTTAATTTATTCCACTCTTGGACGACAATATCAGATATTGTTCTTTTACTACATTCTTGTATACATTCAATTTATAACGGCAAGTTTTCTATTGACCAGCACGCAGTAAAAGTAAATATATTAATGTAATAAGAAACAAGAACATCTGAAGTTGTTTGTTCTTTTTAGAAGTTTGCATCTTTTCGATAAATATGACGAAACTTTTTAAAGTATTACATCTTAAACAAAAAACTTAGTTAAAAATAATATAATAATATATACGTATATATTTTAACAATTTGAATCATAAAATAATTATGTACTGTGTTATTTTGTTAAAATATCTTTTGTAAGATTTTTTCTTCATATTTTTATTTTCGAAGAGCAACAGTGCTTATAATGACTGCTCTTAATCTTCTATATTTTTATTCTTGTATTTTAACTAAATGGTAGCTTTTCATCATGTTCTGTTACTTATTACTGAATATTGTATTATTTACAAGGAATGTTATTATTATTATTATTTATATTGTTGTATTATAGTGTATTATTGCACACTGCAATTTCGTTGAGTTTTAATAAGATTACGCATGAAAAAGATTTAATTTTTATACTCTAGTTATGTAGCACATTTCTTAATTTTATTGAGTTTTGTATTATTTTTCGATAATAGCTTTTCCTATTTATATATTCTAATTTTATGAAGTATTTTCTTTTACTTATTTTATTTTCAATCAATAAATAAATAAACATATATAGAAAGATTTCATTTGTATGTGTGTTGCTTATAATGAATGCTATGATTATACTAAGATTTGTTAAAAAGTTTAAATATGTTCTTAGTTCATGATGTACTTTCAGAAGTTCTGATGCTTTCAGCTTTTAATAAACACATATAAAGAATTAATTTTTACGTCTTGCATTTTAAAATGAAGTTCCCGTTTAAGGGGTAACATACAATCTAAGAACCACATTTTCAAAACTGAGCAAAAAATACTCAAATCTGAGTATGTCGCATAGTCAAGATGGCTCAAAATAGTCAAAAGTTTGAAACATGTATATACTCATTTCTAAAAACATGCACACACTCAATAAACATCATCTGCTCCTATTTGAGTATGTCCTTGTTTCAAAAATGACTATAAACTGACTGCTATGTGCTCATTTTTGAGTATTTTTATGTTTCAAAAATGAATTTGAACTGATTCTAATCCTTTTTGAGTATGTCCATGTTTCAAAAATGAGTTTGAACTGATTCTAATCCTTTTTTAGTAGGTCCATGTTTAAAAAATGAGTATGAACTGACCTCTATGTGCTCAGTTTTCAGTATGTCCATGTTATAATATTCTGAGTATTTCTGGTATTTCAGAAATGAAAGCACTGGGTCGTCCTATTTGAAACATAAAGTTTCATAACAAAATGAAAACATCGATTTACTCACATTTGAAAGTGTCATTTTTCTTAGTGTAACTTTGACCGGTTCAAAATTTCGAAATTTTAATTTTAGGTAGCTTCTATCATAAAAAGTAAGAAGCTACCATATGCAACCATCCGGAAAATTTCGGTATATTTTCACCGATCATACTCAGACCCCAAAACCACCCTCTGTACAAATGTTGATTTATATCTATATCTATATGTGTATCGGATTTTTGTCGTAGCACTGGTATTTAGCAACCTACTTTTTTTTTTATGTGACTGAGCATGTGTACATGATTTACCAAGATCTCGACTGAGTTCGTTGCCCATAGCTTCATCTACCATCTTGTTTCAAAATGACGGACAGCTAATGATTTCAAAATTTAAAAAATGAACCAAAAAAAAAAAAAAAAAAAAAAAAAAAATCCAAAAATTGTTTTACCTTAAGTGCTTGCATATATTTAAATTTTTATTACTATGGTTAATAACATATGGTTAATAATACAAGATTCCGGAGCAATTTTTGTTTTGTCTCTCTCTTAAAAAATGGCTGAGACATAGGAGTTTGAAATTCTAAGGTGGTTGACATTTCGAAAGAATACAGCAGATTAAAAATAAGGGATTGCTCTAGACAGGGGTTTAATTTATGAGTGTTATTGAAAGTGGTTTCTCTTCATTGTTGTAACCACTGTTCCAACTCTCATATGATTAAAACTACTATCGTCATATCAGCCAGCGTCAAATTCTAGTCAATATTAGCAATTCTTGATGAAATACCAGCAAATGTGATTAGAAAAAAAACGTCACCAATAAATGAAGTCAACTTGAGGATAGCTGACATTTTTTTTTTAAATTTTCAATCCAAATTCAATAGTGACGAAAAGTGGGAGTCTTCTATAATGAGGTTCCACGCATTTTAATTTCGTTTATTTGAATATAATTAGCTGAATTCTTAAAAACAAAAAACAGGGAAGCTACCTTTTCCTCCCAGTACAGGTTGGAAGCACGTTTTTCTTTTTGTCACTTAAAGTATTTTTATACACGCAAAAATGATATTTTATTAATCAGAAATCCATATCGAAAGCGAAAGGGCAATTTTGGAGCTATAGAAGTAGAGCAAGTAAACATGAACGAAAACTTTAAGCATGTTTTTTTGAATCAATCAACAATCTTTTTGAAAATAAACTCTCATAGATTTTTCCACTAAAATACGTATTTTTTTTTTTTTTAATTGATATTCTGTTGTTTTGTGTAATTTTAAGTACTAAAATTTGTGGTTGAAAACTTATATTTTACTGGACTATTTTCGATGAAACTTCAGTTGGTATCATTGGAAGCAAGTTGCTTCTGTTTCATCCTATGACATCACTAATAACTAGAGTCATGTAATCACTGACAGGCTTCGTCTCTCTTTTTCGTCCACTCCATGTTTTATCCAATACTGAGCTGATCTCCATAAATTTCTTGTGCCATTCACGAATTGAGTGACGTGTGCAAAATAAATACATGGAGACTAGCTCAGTATTGGATAAAGAATAGAATGTGTGAAAGAGTGCATCAGAGGGAAACGTCGACGATTATCACCTTGACGTGCTTCTTGCAACAGATGATACACATGAAGAGGTTTATTAATTAATGCAAACTTTCAATATATACTCCTAATGTTGTACTACTTTCCATACATGTATCTGTGCATTTGTGTTTGTAACAAAAGCTTGAAACTGTAAAGAGACTTTTTGGATACCCTGTATTTTCAAACGTGTTCAGACTTCTGAACAAACTTTGTGAGAAACAACAAATCGAAAGTGTTTTATATGTAAATGATACTTCAGATACCTAGTTAAGACTGATTTGGGATTAAAATTTTCATTGCACATATCACATGCAAAGGTTTTTTTTTAGCACTTTTACAGTACTTTACCTTGGCGAGATAGAGAAAATGGTCTTGTCGAGAGAAGGAAATCTGGCAACAATATATTTTCTGGCAACTTATTCATTGTTTCATAAACACAAGCAATTTGTTTCAATAGTTATACAATTTTTTTAATATAAAAAAGTCATTTATCTATTTTTATATACAGGGTGATTATAAAAAAAACTATCCCGATATATGAGCCCCTAACTGTCATACCGTTCACAGAAACTGAATGAAATTCTGGCCTAAAGTATTTTGAGGTATGCGCTCAAGAATCATGTGAAAAACAACAGTTAAATTCTAACAGTTACGGTTAACGTGACAAAATTTCAAAAATTTCAAATGGCAACACCTACTTTTTTTTATTGGAATGTGATCTTAACAGTGAAAAACCATAAAAAGCGTTGGAACGGTACCTGTAGCGCGAAAATCGCCGGCGCTAGACAGACTAAGAAGAAAAGTGAAAACAACCCATAAAGGACAGAGAAGCAACAGAAAGTAAAACATTTTATTGTTCAGTGCTATCCACCATCTGCCGCATGTAAAGTGTCGTCGTGTGTGAAATGGAAAATGTATGAAACACAATAAAATGATTTGTTTTCTCACTATTCTTCTTAGTCTGTCTAGCGCCGGAGATTTTCGTACTACAGGTACCGTTCCAACGCTTTTTATGGTTTTTCACTGTGAAGATCACAGTCCAATAAAAAAAAAAAAAAAAAAGGTGTTGCCATTTGAAATTTTCGAAATTTTGTCACTGTAACCGTAACTGTTAGAATTTAACTTTTGTCTTTCACATGATTCTTGAGAGCATACCTCAAAATACTTTAAACCAAAATTTCATTCAGTTTCTGTGAACGGTATGATAGTTAGGGGCTCATATATTGGGATAGTTTTTTTTTATAATCACCCTGTATAAACAGAAGTAAATTGTATATAAAAACAATAATGTTTATATATAAATATAAAATGTTTATATATAAATAAATACATGTATAAACATGTATAACAGTTCATTAGGTTTGTTTTCTTAGCTGTTTTTATCACTTGCCATCAAATATCACTTTCTGAAGCCCAAATTGCGCCAAGCTTTAAAAAAAAATAGCCAAGGCTCCTATACTGAGAAAGTACCGTCTTTTTACCCGAAGGCATTAACAAATGTTGTTTTAAACTGTACATGTCTGGAAAATATTTCGTAAGAAATATTTTCCAGACAGGTACAGTTTAAAACAACATTTGTTAATGCCTTCGGGTTTTACAGGGAGAAGGTCCGCCTATCTTCTTCTCATTTAGTAGTGATTCAAAATGTATTAATTTATGACACTTAAAAATCACTCTTTCTAGAAAATGCTTTATGATAAATATTAAGGTAAAAATGTTTTTTCTCGAGAAATAACCACCATCGTTCTATTTCGCTGTTAGATTTACCACATTTCTTAAAAACTGTAATTTCACCTTTCTCTTTTCCGAAAGTTGATTTTCGAGAGTCATTATATCCGCAATTTAAAATTTACAATGAAACATACAAGTGGATAATTGTTTTAAAGTCGAGGACATTGAAGACCCACAAGGGACCTTGATTTTAATAATAATAATTAAAAAAAGGCAAGAATCATGGATAACCGTGTTAAAAAAATTTAAAAAATCGAAAGTGGAACTATCATTTTGCAATACCTAAAAGTAATAAAATACCTTTTTAAACACTTTCCAACATAATTGAAAAGAGTTTATCAAATCAGTGTGCTTATTTGTTTATCTGGCCGTGTTCAACTCCCGTAAATATACACTCAGATAGCCATGTAATTTTAAAATGTTACTCAGGTTTACTATAGAATGTTCTACTATTGAAAATTAAGTGATATAGATTGTTTAGAGGGATGTAAGGTAAAGCTTAGGAGAATCTGCACACAATTCAACAGAATAATAATAAAAATATATAAATATAATTTTTTTCAAAACTAGCCATGAATAATTTTGACTTCATTTGTTTTTTATGCATTTCCATTGCTATTTTGTCGTTATGCTGTAATTTAATAGAACAGTTGTAATAAAACCAAGAAAGCTATTTTGCGCAATCTGTCCTTACAGGATTGGTGTGATTGCGAACATGGGTAGGAGAGATTTAACTATAATTACAATTAAATTATTAACAATAATAATTAACCATTAACAGATTCACTCATAGGTTGAGTCCCATCTGTACGTATTTCGATACATCATGACAGGTTATTTTTCTTTTTTCTTGTATGAAATTATCAAAACATGGGAATAGTGCTACACTTGTTGCGCAAGTTGGAAGGCATTTTCAAAACCAAAAATCTTCAAATATATTATCACCATATTCATAATGAAAGAAAACAATCAAATTTACATTATTGGAAACATTTAAAATGTTATATATTTATAATGCAAAAAAAGGACGATTTTTACACGTTCAATCATTTGGTTCTCAATATTTTTCCCACAAGTCTTTGATTCTGTTCTGAAAATCTCATTAAATAAGGAAATCAAATTAATTTTTTTTTTGCTGTGTTTCTCCTAGCATTGAAATGTCTCTTCCGGGAGATTTGGGGTCTTATGTTTATTAACACGTTGAGTGCTATGTGTACCGCCGGCGGCGAACACTTTAATTTTATTAGAGTGCCTATATCTTGGATCCATTTTTATTGCTAATTATGGTTATTACTAAAATAAAAACAATATTGATACCGTTATAAATTGAAACAAGTTGGAAATTGTACGTCAAACGTTACAAACGAGGTGCGTTCGTACGCACGTTTTAGGGTTGGGTTGATTATTGACGGCCAATTATCTACACTAGGGATATAGGCCCAGGGGGAGTGCCCTTCGTGGGGGTCTTTCTAAGGGAACCTAATCCGTATTTACGCATGGATAAATCCACGGCTCGAAGAAAACTACGAAAACTCCGAACGATTAGGCCGACGGGCGCGATTGGGATCGAACCCAGCACCTCCCGTCTACCAGCTTCGAGAGCACAACCTCTCAGCCACTGGTGGGGCCGCACGTTTTAGAATTAAATTCATGATATCCCGTGCGTAGAACGGGTTAAACAGCTAGTTAAGTATATATTTTATGACACTGTTCATACAAATATCTTAACTAGTTATATAAATATTCAGATATATATGTATCAGCTAGTTATATAAATATTCAGATCTTGATGATTTTTAATTCTGTGAAATGAATTATATCGTCTGCAGATTAATTTCTGTCATAAAATAAGTATCTCGGTCGCTTGACGATTCAACTTCGGAAGCTCCTATAACAAAAAAGCACCGATTTAAAAAAAAAATTCAAATTTCTTAATAAATATTTTTATTAATATCTCCTAAAGTTTTGATTCGATTTTAATAAAATTTGAAATGTCTCGACAAAATCCTGCAAAGATAATATATTTTAAATTGCAAACCATTTGGTTGGGTAGTTTTTGCGTTGTTATATGCGGACAGACAGACAGACAGACGGACGGACCAAACGACGACTATAGGTGCTACGTATTTATATAATTACGAACGCACCTAAAAAGAGAAAAATTCCTTTAAAAAAAAAATATATATATATATACTTGCGTAACAGCCAGCGGTGCATAAAACACATTTTTTAATTCTATCTCGCACCACTTTCTCAAAACAATTTTTTTTTTCACACATTTTGAGGACATGTGGAAGAGAAATATACTACAAAATTTATTTTTTAAATAGTGGTGACAATAGAATATAAAAATAGTTGCCAATGGTAGCTCTGTAAATGTAATAATGACACCCTATAAATGCTTACTTCATATATATGGTAGCACTCATCGTATTAATAGTCTATATTAGTTATTTTCCCGCAAATCCGTCTCCTCTCCCACACGCACCAAAAATTTCTCTCGGAGAAAAAAGTCTGAATTCAACACTGGGCTTGAGATGCCTAGATGTAGGCTCGCGGACCCACAGGGGGTCTACGGACCACAGTTTAAGAAAATCTGCTATAGATTATGGAGTGCGTAGCACTTATCGTTCATTTACAGAGACGCACAGAAGAATTCGATTACAGGACTGGACTATGATCGGTAAATGCTGGAAGTGCAGATTAGCATAACAGATAATTGCTGGAAGTGCGCTTCCGGTGTAGTATTCATTTTTAAACTTATATAATTTTTTTTATTGTATTACGTAGTGTGTATAAATTCTATTGATTATATACATGACTGCACAAAAGAATTAGCACTCATTACCGGGTATTACCGAAAATTGATTTTAAAAGAGTTATGTGTTTTACTTATTTAAATATCTCATTTCATTGTAGGAAAAAAAATAAAATTTCTTAACAATAATCATAACATTGAATACTATGATAATCTCAAACAGCGAAATATTAGAGTATCCGCAAAACACAAAGATTACATGTAAAAATTAAAGACGAAATTCACTATCAGTCGTTTTGTACGGTTTTCTTTATAGGTACTCAGTGGCATAAAACTTCCAAACAATAGAGTAAAGGTTAAAAAGCATATAAAAATATTTTGCAAAAAACTTTGCGAACCTTATATTGCTATAGATATATTTTCAGGAAGCAAATTCGGTCATAGAATCGTACATCCAGCATTTTTCATGGAAATAAACTTTTATGTACCCAAAATATGCATCCTTCTAACTGTTTAGTTTGTTATGATATGGCTTTTGAAAAGAATACGCTTTCGTTAACGATTCATAAAAGTTCAACACCACATAAATTACATTTTCAGCTCTTGTGTTCTCAAGTCACATAATTCTAAATAATGCATTTATTATTTTTTTTTAAACAATATCAAAATTTCAGAGTATTATAGTCTGTGATTCTACCGTACTTATTTTATATGATGATGGCAACAGTGAAATAATTGTGCTTTATTCGCATTCAAGGATATGGTAACACCTTGTCATAAACACGATGTCAAGTTTGTATTGCGGTTTCGTTTCATTGTATTGTAATGTGATTCCAAGATTTCATTTCTAATGTAAAATAGTAATTTTTTGACAGTTTTCGTAAAAATTTATGAGAAAATTCTTGGCCAAGTTTCATTACATTTTAGAGGAAATGTGTAATACAATACGTAAGAAAACCATCCTTGTTATTTGTTATATAAAGGAATATTTAGCTTTGAATTTCTCAGTTTTGTTTAATCAGAGAAGCGCCGGTGCTTTAACTCCTGCCTAAAAAATGGTTGCTAAATTGATCATTATTGCTTTTGCTGTATTCTGCTTTATTGGATTCACGGTAAGTGGATTTTTTCTTACAAATTATATTGAATCTTATATTATGTATAGCTATGCAGTAAAACTTCAATTATGCGAACTGCTTCAGTTATCCGGATAGATATCATTAAACTAAAATATGCACTAAGGTTCTTCACCAGCAGGGCTGCCACTGGCGACTATTTTTTAATTCGATCTCGCACTACTTTCTCAAAACAACAATTTTTCACATACACTTTCACAATACGCGCAAGATAAATATTATATATATATATATATATATATATATATAACACTGGTGCGAATTGAATATAAAAATAACCGCCAGTGGCAGCCCTGTATCAGTGAGATTTCATTTTCCCCTAGCTAATGTTAAACCTATGGCCGTATGAAGCATTCCTATTTATAAAATATCTCCCCAGAAAATTAATATTTTAAACTTTTTTTTATGTGAACCCTTTTTAAAGGGTCTCTCTCGATTTTTTTTTTTTTTTTTTTTTTTTGTTAGTTGTCAAAATATGTCTAAAATATATACTTAATTGTATGTGAAGTGTTAAAATCTTACTCAGTTTTGCTAAGATTTTAACACATAAAATTATAAATTTAGTATATATTTTAGAAATATTTTGACAACTAAGAAAGAAAGAGACATCCTTTAAGAATACACAGAGAACACAGAAAAAAATAAATTAAAAATATTAATTTCCCAAGGAGATATTTTAAAAATACTAATGAATCACACGCCCGTGCATTTAACATTAGCGAGGGGAATTTGAAATCTCACTGATGAAGACGGGAGAAAAAAAAAACCTATTGGAATGCGAATGTATGTATTCGTTAATAAAAATTCAATTTCCTTAAAATTCCTATTTCAGCCAACTTTTAAACTTTCTATTTAATTGGGAATTTTTTAAGTTTAAATATGGATAACTTTAATTCTGTAATTTGTTATACGGTTCATGGAAAACAATCAACTTTGTTTGGCATTTGCAACTAACTACTAACACATCTAAATGTATGTAAGGTTAATTTTCTTTCTCTTTTTTGTTATTTTTTTCTTTTGTAAAAGTGATTTTGTTAAAAGATAGGTATAATGTTAACGAGTTAATGACGGCCTAATGTTAATGAACACATTATTTCTACCTTTTTGTTCAACAAAATATATATATATTTTAATTTCCCCAAATAACTTTTTTACTATTATTACCCCAAATTGTCCAGATTTCTGCATATCGGGATTACGTCCGGAATAAATTAGTATGGATAACTGGAGTTTCACTCTATATAAAAAAATTACACAGTCCAACATTCTACGGACTAAATTTGTGGTTTGCTACCGCTAAATGTTCGTTATATCTAATGGATAATATATCTATAGGAAACTGAAAGGGAAAAAAAAATCATTCGTTATATTGGTTGTTTGTTGGGCTCGATATAGTAGGGTTTAAATGCGTATAAAAATAATTCTTAGATTTTATGTACTTTTTAAAAATAACTAACAAAGTTTAGTCCTTAACTTGTGCTTGGTGTTCGTTATATTCAATAGATAGAAAAAATATATAAAAAATTGCAATGGAAAAAATGTGCTCCTTATATCACCGGGTTAGTTATAAATTCGATGTTATAGCAGGGTTTGACTGTATGTAAAAATGATTTTTCTGATGAGAGCCGCTAAGACGGTCGGATAGTTTAACTCTTTATGCTCCGACAGTACATTAAAGTATTATATAAAAAAAGTGTTATAAAATTCCCTTTACACATAGATTGCAAATAATACAATTTAGTATGGATTCCAGATTCTTTACTTTATCATGTTTCAAAAGAATTATTCACTGTGCAAAGTAAAAGTAATTTTAAATAGATAATTTTTTCCAGTTATAAACGCCCAGCTCTTTCGATGTTCAAAGACACGGAGAGCATAAAGAATGTTTCAGTTCTGAAAAAACTCTATATTTTCATTGTAAAGACGTCATAATTGTGCATATTCTAATTCTATAACAGTATTTTAAAGAAATTATTTGGGGATAATTGTAAAATATTCTACAAAACCCCTATAAACACAGATTTAGTTAGTTTTTATAGACGGAATTTTTAGGATTTAGTTGATTTTAGAATTGCACAAATCTTCAAATATATTTCAGTTATTATATATTTGGTGTGTGAAAAATTCATTAAACCCTTGTTTGGGTCACTAAGTGTTAAGTGACCTGCTAATGTCAATTGTACGCAGTAGGATTTCATACCATACCTGTCGATTTTCATTCCCTTGTAATGGTCAGTTCTTAGTCCAACAATTGTTTTGAATACGTGCCAATCTACATTGATATTGCAAAGTTGGCTTTTTATCGGAACTGACTGTTGTTTGAATCTGAATTTCGACATAGAATTTCCGAGAGGATAACAAAGTTGGAGTTATCATTGTTTGGATGCCAAGCTTCATTGGCCAAATCTGTTTCGCCCAAATTCTCATTTATCAGATAGTTTAATATCAGAAGAGAAGTAACTAATGTCAATCTAGTAGCATACAATTGTTGGGCCAATGTTGACTAATTGTAGAATCCCACGTTGGCCAACAGTTAGAAATGTTTGCCTTGCCGTACCATTGTCCACTGAACTATTTGCATACAAAAGCCCAGCAGTGCCACAACTGTTAGCCTAGCCTGACGAAATTATCAAATTAAAGAGGCCTCTGTTGACTTATTGTTGGCATATCAATTTCACCGTTTCCCATATGGTTCCACGAACTGCCAACAATGGACCAAATGTTTATATTTATCTCTGAAATAATTGAAATTTTATAAACAGAATTTTTAGAAATATATGTATATTTTTTTATAGTTCAGTTTCTGAGAGAAAAGTAATCTTGGTTCAGATCAAAAACTGTAAAAATAAACAATTAATATTCAGTTCCTAATTTCATTCCATCATGAATAACGATTTTCTCCTGCATTTCGTGCCCAAAAGCTGATATGAACTTATAGTTTGGATACCGATTTAGCAATAACTTTTATGAGAAACCTGTTTCGTGAGGCCACAATAATTTGACCTACGAATTTGAAAGAGCTGGTGATGTTGCGGGTAACAGTTAGTTGCTATGAGTAAAAAAGTAAGTAAAAGACGCAAATTGTGCAGAAAGAGTTCTATGAAAATACAGAATCTGCTAGTTGTTAGTTGTGAACTTCACCTGAATTAACGTATAAATTCATCTAAATATCCGTTATTCATCTGCCAACTTATCATGAATGGAGTATAACTGAGTTGAAAATTGCTTTATATCATTTGAGTTGTGGCATTATTTCAGAAATTATACAGAAATTATCCGGATTGTTCCGTATTTCAGAAATTATACAGAAATTATCCGGATTAGTGACGAAACTAAAGCAAATTTCATTCGGGGCAAGGTGTAACAGATTGGCGCTCTCCATCTTCATGAATACTGATAGAAGAAAATTGGAGTAAATATTGGTTAAAGATAGTTAAAGCAAAACACACTATCCACACACATATATATACATATATTATGCGCAAGTATAGCTTTCTGTTATAACCCATTATATGTCGCGTCGCAGGCCACGAAAGAGACGGACTCGGGTACTTCCTCTCATCTCGTCTGTCTCGAGATTATAAGAAAGGCTGAAAGGCACTTCGACAATTGATAAAAAACAGCCTATGTTGATCACATGACAGCTGAGCTGAGTGAGACTATTGCTGCCTGGCTCTTTCACTGGCTGCGATTGGAAGTATAACATTTAATCTCTAAGGTAAATAAGCATAAAATATATAAAACCATAAAATATATAAAACCATACACAATAGAGTTTTAACAACTTAAAATGACGTGTTAAATTCTTGCTGTTAGAGATGCCTATTAACATAATTAATTATATATTTCAGACTGGAAACGTAGCTACCCAACGATGCCAATCTCAATCGGACTGCAAACGCACTGAATGTTGTTCAAAGAGGTTTTTGCGGCCGGAAGCTTACTGTGTATCTCGGAGGAAATTAAGTAAGTTATTAAATTACTGTTGTAAACCGTTTCTAGTGGTTTTCTGTTTTTTTTTTTTTTTTTTTTTTTTTTTTTTTTTTTTTTTTACAGTTGAAGTATAAAGCCCTGCTTGAATTTTTTCCGTAAAAATGATTTTGCGCCCGTGCAGAGGTGTCTAAAAGTGGGCTTTTTTAGACTTTTGGAAATGAGCCAATTTTAGCCGAATTTGTTCCTCTTCGTGTACCTTTATTTTCAAAGATAAATTTTTGAAACTTTGAGGGTATTTACCTCCTATATAGAGGACAAGAAACCAGAAATAAACCGTTCAAATATTGCATTACTATATAGAGAATTAAAATACACAATATTCACATTTTAAAATAACGAGTAAAATTGATTGTCAAAATTTCAAAAGAACTACATTAGTTTTCGACACGGCTTGGCACTTTTTCTCATCTACATACTTCCAAAAAAAAAGCTATATTTTTTCAGCTACAATTATCTGCAATCGTGGCCTTCGTACTCCCTTATTACAGGCACATAAATTAAATTATTTCGTTAAAGGCCCACAATTATCTCGAGAATGATTAGAAATATCAATTTGGGACTGATCTTATTCGATTCCTGACATGAAAATACGTAAGAAACATCTCAAACAACCCTAAACCATATAATGTTTTGTCTTTTTTAATCCTCCTAATTTCGTACAAAGAAACTACATTTAGTAGAATGAAATTCTGGTTCAAATCATGCAAAACTAATAACGATCATCAAATTTTAAAACCTGGTACTAGAAGGGTTAAACTTTTCAATTAATTTCTCATTTATTTATTTGCTTTATTCAACATATTCTTTCATTTTTAACTAAGTACTTTGCTTAATCGGTTTCAGAAAAAAAAATTGTGATATAATGGGGCTAATATTTTAGATTATACAGGTTTTGAGGAGAAAGTAAGATTTTTTGGACAAATATATGCTTAGAACCCGAATTCAAGCGTTTCACCCGATTATCATCGTTCCGTGAAGTTATCAAATGTGCTCAGAAAAATTGTTCTAACTCAATAGTTATGACTCGTATTGATCTGCGGAAGGTTCTATTCAATTCAGCGGAAAATATTACATAAGAATCGACATTGAAATATTTCATAAAGAAATATATTTTAGTGCACTGAAATAATAAAAATATATAAGCTATCAAATATCTACAAAAAAGCGCTCGTAATTACAACTCGTAAACTAATTAGTTCCGCAATTTGAATAATGCTGATATTTTAAATCAATTTTGACCTTTTTTTGAACTTTTAGAGTATTATAAATTTAAAAACAATTAGTGTATATAAATATATATCTAATAATGATAATATAAATATAATATAAATATATAATAAATATATAATAATAATAAAATAATAAATATAATATATAACATATATTATATATATATTATATATATATATATTATATATATATATATTATATAATATATATATAATATAATATATAATATAATATATAATAATAAATATAATATCTAATAATGATATATAAATTTTATCTTTCATTCAGAAGGAAAATTTTAATTTGGAATTAGATTCAAAAACAAAAAAAAAAACTTCTACCAAATCTTTGCACAAACTTTGCTCAAATCCTTGCACAAACTTTACCTTTAGCATATGAGTGGAGAACAGTAGGCAAAAAAGATGCTGGGCTTGGTGCTTACTTATAGTAGTGGTTTACCGGGCCCGAAAGAAGGGTGTGCCTAGGGCTTCAAATCGCTTTAAATACTGATGCCCTGGAAGCTGTGTCATAACGAATTTTAACGCCTCCCTGTCTCTCTCTCTCACACAGCCTTGAAGGGCCGATATTGCATAATATCCAAGGAGGTCCACTTGCGATATGGCAAGCTGACAACTTGGTCAGTCCGCCACTGGCGGAGCTCCACCTAGCAACTCCTTCAGCCATAGACTTAATAATATTTCAATACTAATATGATCTATATTGCATTTAAAAATTTTAAAACTTTGTAAGAAAAAGTTTTATGACATTTGCAATTTGCCCTATACTTCTGTCTATATTTATATATCATTAGAATAGAGGACAGGGGGAGGGGGGGAGCTGTGAATTATCCCCGCCAAAATTTCAAAATCTTCTGTCCCTGATTTTGCAAACTGATTACACAGCCCTGTATCCGGCCTTGGGCCTCTCTTTGGCTTGATTAAACAGTGGCTACAGGAAGTTAAAATTCAAAGCGGGATAGCGAATGACATTTTTTTGGAATAACATTGAAGTAGTTGTAAAATTTTTAAGTCGAATTTTGGTAGAACTTTGTGTCTTAAAAAAAGGATTTTTTTTCAAATGCTTTTTTGCTTTTCTTTAGGCACACTTTTCGAGAGAGGAAGTTTTGGTTTTTTGAAGGATGTATAAAAATTCCGATTGTGACAATTACGAACAGATGCGAAATTGAAAAATCAATTCCTTACAAAAGCTTAAAAACCGTTGAAAAGTCGACTTTTATTTTTTAAAAAGTAAAGATCGTTATTTTTCCGAAAAAATTTAACTTTGCGAGGGATACATCAACGGGGTGTCCGGGGGTATAAATATTTCCTGCGTTATTGCACCGAGGAGACAAGGATTGATGTTTTAAAAATGGAGAGTATTCCAGAAGAGTACCGTCGGAAATCACGAAATGCTCGAATCGACCCATATATCCACCTGTTCGGGAAGTTCTCTTTGAAGGCAGAGGTAATTAACGTTCCGGGAATTTTTATTTAATAGCTCCGTTTTAAAAGGGGTGAAGGGGTTTCATACCTTTTGAGGATTCACGATGCATATTTCTACTTTTCAGTGCCGCAATAAAAGCATATATTTTTTCTTTCATTAGATGAACTATGTATAGCTGATGAACTGGGCTCAACATTGATCAATGGATTATATGACATCACGTGTCCATGTGAAGGAGATCTAAAATGTATCAAGGAGAAATACATCGCACCAAACGGAGTAAGATACATTATTTAATTTACTGAATTTTGTAGTATTTTGAGAATATTTTAATAATATTTTACTGAAATGAGCTTAGATATCTCGAATTTTCTAGCACTGTAACGTGATGGGAATTTGGATGTATGGTAGCGGAAGTATAGCCAATAGTTATCACACATAGACTTCAGCTTCATTAAAAGTTATTTCTGGATTATAACAAATTATTTTTAAAAAATTACATTTCAACGCAGAGCGTCAGTCTTCTGTTAGTTGGAATCAAGGTGAATTACTGCTCAAGCTAAAATCAGTTCCAATCTTGGGGATCAAGGTGCTCCTATACGCCCCGACGGCTGGTCACTTCGGAGAATTGAGTCCATGGAGCTATGAAAGGAGAGGAGTAGACATACCAATCTTCCCTAACCGCGGCAGATGAACTAGTCGTTTTCTCCATCTTTAGAACTCGACGATCGGACGCCGCGGGAAAGCAAGAGTTGTCGGGGGAACTCGGCATTATGGCCTAGGACCCGGTACCTCTTATGGAGTTGCGGCGACGAAGCCGTCGTGTGTCTTCTGGCGATTCATGAGGTGTCTTCGTGGAGCTTTCCTCTGATTATGGAAATCTCCGCGTATCGTAACGACCTATGTCGTCACCACTTAATAAAATCGAAGGGATGCGCAGGTGGCTCCAATCTGTTCTTGGCGGTGCTCCGACGGCAGTAACGCATACGGGAGGCCCTCCTGTTCGTGTGTGTTATATGTCCCTCAGGACATGGGTACGACGGTTGACGTGCTGACGGGTGCCCCTCAGGCGGCTGGCGGCGCAGCTCAGTGTTTATACCATTCTTCCCTTGTGGAAAGCTGTGAAGCCGAAAAACGAGTTCTTTTCTCTTCCCCTGCGTTCGTTACATTCGACTTTGACCGATAGCAATCCAATCAGCGGTCTCAAGTGCAAGACGCAGCCAAATATGGCGAATGCAGGGTTGGGGGAGTAGGAACAGCTTCAAGTGACGTCATTTATGACTACTCCATCTATTGGATCATCCTTGGTTGTGTCGATCACCGAATTGGGCCTACTACGTGCCCTCATAGATATTGAATATTATATATCCATGCATGTTCTCTTTATGAAGCTCTATGGGGTGATCCCTTGTCAGAGAGAATGCTCTGCCTTCTCCTTTATGAGTCCCTGTGGTAATCGACCCCACTCCTCCAGTAACGCTGTTTTCAGGCCATGTGTGCTTCTGAGAGGAAGCAGACGAGTTGCAATTGCCTTCCACAGAGCGTTCCAGACATGTTCTATAGGATTTAGGTCTGGATATCTGGCTAGCCAATCCATTCGGAAAATATCCTCACTTTCCAGAAATTTGTCGACCAGCTGAGCTCTATGTGGGCGCGTTTTGTTATTAATTAAAATGAAATCAGGGCCAACTGAACCCGTGAAAAGGCAAACATAGCGCTCATCCCTGTACCTAATACCAGTATACCTTATACCCTATGCTTCTTCCAAACACATGGAGGGGTGTCCGCCCATCTAACATGATGCCTGCCCAGACCATCAAACCTCTGTTGCCTTAGTGGTCTCTTTCTCGGACATTGGAGGGCAGGTAATGGGTCCCTGGTTCTCTCCAGATGAAAGTACGTCGCTGAACCGAGACTCATCGTTAGGCTGAACCGAGACTCATCAGTGAATATAACGGTCCCTCATTGATCCCTGGTCCAAAGTAGGTGATCTCTGCATCATGCTGAACGGGTTCTCCTGAGTGCAAAAATTTGGAATCGCTGCTGCGCGGACAGTAGGAACAAGTGAAGTTAAAAAATTGACATTACATGTTTTTGTAATTTTTAGAATATTAGAAGTATAGTTTTACTCTTTCTGCTTAAATAAACTTAATTTTGATTAAGTCAGCACCTTTAATTAGGTTGCACTACTCCCTTCACAACCACGTTAGGGTGGCTAGTGGTCAGGAAAAAATACAATATTGAAGTCTCTGGAAATCTGCACTTGAGACTGCCCTGCTTCCAGTTACCCCACGATTCGCCACCTGATTCCATCATCCAAACGTTGGTGGTTGCTCATTTTTACTGTTTGCTTTTGAATTTAATCGAATATCTCCAGGAGACACCAAGATATTCGGCGAGGTGGCGAGCGAATGAAATGCGGAAATTGCCACGCGCGCTTATAAAGCCTGTTCCTCTACTCGCTAGCCCCCATACACACGTGTGTGCTTACACATTGAACACTAAAGATTTGCATCTTTGTTTCGAAGCATTAATTTTCTTTTCGTTCAGTATTTTGCATGAAGTTCAACACGATATGCAACTTCTCTTAATTTTGAACATGAGTGTAGTTAACGAAAACTCATTTTGATACAATATTACCAAGAGGTGGGCAATACGGCTCACTTCAGTACCATAACCCCGATCTAGTCTCGATGAATTTTAACTTGTTTTGGCAGGTGTTGCAACTTGGTACAAAAATAACAAGTATACGAAAATGGAACTAAATGCCGAAATGTACTTTATAAGTGTAATTATTAAAATCTCTTCAACTATGGTGGTGATTAAAGTTATAAATTATGAAACTGAAAACAACTTTCGCACAAAACAAACACGCCTCCTCCTTACGGTGACTGACAACTAGCTAACATGAGATCTGTCAAAGCTGTTCGGCTAGTGACATAAAAAATCACGCGTTCGAGATGACTAAGTCAGCAGGTTAATCTGCTGAGCGTCATTGTCGACTCTCCCTTAATTCATTTTTAGTGTATTACGTGGTGTGTATAAATTCTATACATCATATACAGGACTGCTCGAAAGAATTTGCACACATTAACAGCTATTGACTTTAACTGCTGAAAATGACTCATGAGAAAATTAATTTTTACAACGTTATGTGTGTTATTAAAATTGTTTATTAAAATATCTCATTCCATTGTAAGAAAAATGAAAATTCTTAACAATATTCTGATAGATATATGTACATTTTAACGTCTGAATTCAATCAATATTTAAACTTACTATGAGACATTAGACAAATTTGAATACATTTAAAGACAGTTAAATTAAAATGTATACTTAAAATAATTTTTAATTAAAATCCAAGACATACAAAGTATACGTTTTGCTATGTCATCGCATAACCTATTCAGTACTTACATCAACCACGACAATAAAACATCGAACACAACTGGATTAATTTAAAGTGGAATATTTAAAGTTACAGACTTTTCAAGGAGGGATGGTTCACTAAGCTATACATTCCCAGATACCTGGTATGAATCAGGTTCAATTACTAATAAATATTTATTGTTTCTAAAACAGAAATTTCAACTTTAACTGAATCCAGTTGTGTTTGATGTTGTGGTTGATGTTAGCACTGAAGAGGCTATGCGATGAAATAGCTAAACGTATACTTTGTATGTCTTGGATCTTAATTTTAAATGATGTTAAGTATATATTTTAATTTAATTGTTTTAAAATGTATTCAAGACTATCTAATGTCTCATAGTTAGTTTAAATATTCTGATAGTGTTAGAAAGTGTTTCACAATCTATGCTTTATGCATGATTTCTCGTTCTTGTTTTCTTCTAGGTTATGATGACGAAAGGACTCGCCAAATGTCGTGAACCTAATTTTGCCGGTTCTTCTTCTTACAATTATTACAATTCCCTTGACAACGAAGAGTTTGCATCAGCCAACAGTTACGACAAAATTAACGATTACGACATCTACGGCAAAGAACCTTCTGCATCAGCCAACAGTTATGGCAACAGTAACAGCAAAAGCTATGCTTATTCTCAATCGTAACAAGAAAGCAAATCGAAACAGCTACAGTTTTTGTAAATCGCACTTGCTTTTCTGATGTGTATGATAATAAAGTGTTGCAAGAAAATACTCAAATTGTGTGTCTGTGTGTTTTGTTTTCGTGCTTGTTTATTATTATTCATTCAAAATTTTAATATGAAGCACAGCTGTCAACTTAAAAAAGTTGGTCAGACAGGGAAAACAATTACATTTTATAAATCAAAGGAAAAGATGTCTTCTTCCTTTAATTGTCAGAGATAAAAAAAAAAAAAGTGATTTGCATTTTTTAGAATTTACACGATTTTAGCGATAATCATATCTCAAGAACGGGATTTCATCAAACTTCATAGTTTGTTAGACCTTGACATCAGTTGGTGCTGATTAGGATTTTGTGTAAATCATATATGACGCTGAATGTTGCATTTTGCACGCTTTTTAAGATAGCTATATCTCAAAAACGAAATTTAATCACACTTCATATTTTGTTACACTTTCACATAAATAGATCCTTATTAGGCTTTGGTGTATACTGCCCAACAGGTGTCGCTTTTATGCTATTTGGATCGGGAATTTTGGATGCAGTCATCTAAGCGGGTGGGTGTCGAAATTCGATGATTTGTTTGAAAAATGCTATGCTTAATCTCCTTTTTACATGCACATAATCCAACGAACCTATACCTTTAAAATCCCCATGATGGGCATAGATTCTCATTTAATTTTGGCACTATGTGATAGCAAATTTTGAAGTATAAATATGTATGAGATAGAAAAAAGTTTTTGGATTGGCACATCTGACAAATTTTTACGAGTTATCCTTAGGGAATGAAAATACTTTAGTCCTATAGGATTAAAATGGGTAAAGGAAAACGGATATCTGACTGATCCTTAATAATTCTACACTCTTAAAGAAAAATAAAGGAAAATGATACACATTAGAAAATATATTTAAGATTACATTTCTGTTTTCATTAGTAATCAATCGTCTTATAACTGATGTCACTACTGTTAACGTAATAAAAAAATATTATTATCCTGATAAGTAATTACAAGAGAAAAAAAATCTACTGTTTGTTGATGCCTCGCATCTCTATTGTGCACGTAAAGAAATTTGTTAAATATTTATCTATTTCAGTTTAAACAATATAATAAAATCCGTGAAAACCGAACATATTTTTAATGGGAACTTAAATTAAATGGAAGATATCATGGTACCGGCGAATATTGTTACGGACTTAGGGTGAAGAACTCACGTTTGGAAGAGGCTTGGTAGATATCTGTAGGCGCGTATTAGATCTCTGCGGAAGATGCATTGTTTTGCTTAATATCGGTAGAAGCAAGCTTTCAGGTCTAAAAATTTCGACAAGGAGGTTGAAAGTATAAATAGAAGTTTTGAATGAGGCAGTGCAAGTAATAGAATTGGCCAGCTGATTTGTGCATGCGAAATCGCCCAAATAAGACATTGAGGTCTGTTTTGTAGTATTTTACTCCTGCAATTTTTTATAGTATTTCGCTGTTTGTTTTGTAGCTGATTAGTTGTTCTATTCAAACATTTGCCTATTTGTAAAATAGTATTTCTTACGCTTGTGTAGTCTCGCTGATTCTGGAACATGCATAAATAAACATAGCGACATCCAAACGACTCGACTATATATTACAATAACGCAACAGTATATAATAATCCACGTAAGAATACTATTCGTCATGTAACAATACAATAAACCAAAATTAATTGCCAATCACCCAAAGAATTTCGACTATCAATAACGTAACAATATAATTACAACCAACAGTGTATTTTCCAAAATGGTAAATTTTCTTATTCTTTGTGATTTTGTCTTAACAGTCTTTACAGTATTTCTTTTCAGATTTTACATTTTGAATTTGTATTCCTGAATATTCAGATAAATTCTAAAAAGTTCAAATCTGTCACAAAATTTAGTTCAGAAAGACAATTGTCGAATTGCAATATATATCTTTTTTTTTTTTTTTTTCCTTAAAGGCATAATCGAAAATTAATTCTTTTGCCAGGACTACGTTTTTTTTTTTTTTTTTCCATATCAGACAGGTTTCCGAAATAGACAGGATAATCCAAGATGAATATAATTAATTACTTTGTATTCATTTCAGCGGGACCTTGAAAATTTTCATTCAAAGAAAAGTGTCTCTTTCATCATTATATTTATTGCAGTTTAGGAATTTTTTGGATAGTGACCATTTCTCTCTATAGTAAGACATGGATAGCCATTAAATATTTTATTTTTGATATTTCTAAGCTCATTTTTGGAAATTTATGATTACGCTTTCAAAATAAGTGTTTCAAAGATTTCTTCAGAACTTTTCCGCCCAGCTCTGCACTGTAAAAAAAGACAGAAATTGCTTAATCTAGGAAAATACAATACAACCACGAATGAAAATATACAATAACCTCTTCCGAGTTACCCACGATTCCGAAAAGCATTCTTTATCTTAAGAAACCTCGGAAACTAATATGTATTCGAGATTTAAAGAAGCATTTACAAAAAGCAAAGTTTATTTTACTGACACTAACTTTAGGAAATGTTTCCAAGTAGTTTTTATAATGTATTAAATCCATTCTTTCAACCTAGAATTTACGCTTTTCGGGGTCTCAAGTAAACATTTTCATATTCAACAAACATGTTTTACAAACAAACATGATAAATTAACAGCGTTAACATTAATATTATTTTGTACCTCAGTGATGAATAAATTCAATTACACAACTGAATATGTTTAATTGATATAATTGATACCATCCTAAAAAATGATATTTTGGCTTGAGGAAACTAATTAATACGAGGGTGGGCTGATAAGTTCTCGGCCTGACACAGAAATGGAACAAGTATGACCAAATGATAATGATGTTTGTAAAGTATGATCCTGTACACTGTTAAAAATGTGCAACAAACTGTCCAGTCATTCGACTGTTTTTATAGAAAAGGGTTACATAACCGTAATGTAACTCTATTATCATATATTCTAATACGAGCAAATCTTGTGTGTGGTTATATATCATATATTCTAATACGAGAAAATCTTGTGTGTGGTTATGCAAATTTTATTTTAAAAACGGCTCTAACGATTTTGACGAAATTTTGTATCCTACCGTTTTCGGGCACCAAAAAACCATTGGGCTAGGTCAGGTGTTCGAGAAAATTAGATTAGTGGGTCATTTTGGGTCATCAAGGGTCAGGGTCAAGCTATTTTATCTTAAAAACGGCTCAGACGATTTGAACTAAATTTTGTATCCTACGGTGTTTGGGCACGAGAAAATCATTGGGGTAGGTCACATACTCGAGAAAATCCAATTAGTGGGTCCTTTTGGTCATGGGTCATTAAGGGTCAAGCTATTTTATCTTAAAAACGCCTCAGGCTTTTTACACTAAATTTTGCATCGTATGGTTTTCGGGCTCCAGAAGACTGTTGGGCTAGGTCACATGTTCGAGAAAATTCTAGTGGGTCATTTTGATCATGGGTCACTATGGGTCAAGCTATCTTATCTTAAAAACGGCTCAGACTTTTTAGACTAAATTTTGCCTCCTACGGTTTTTGGGCTCGAGAAGATTGTTGGGCTAGGTCACATGTTCGAGAAAATTCAATTAGTGGGTCATTTTGGTCATGGGTCATTACGAGTCAAGCTATTTTATCTTAAAAACGGCTCAGATGATTTGAACTAAATTTAGTGTCCTACAGTTTAAGGGAACGAGAAGACAATTGGGCTAGGTCACGGGTTAGAGAAAATTCGATTAGCGAGTCATTTTGGTCATGGGTCATTCTGGGTCAAGCTATTTTTATCTTAAAAAGTGTTGGCGACATTGGCGGGATTTGGCAAGAAAATTGACTTTTAAGATCACCAATGCCAAAACAATTGCTTGGCGCCAAATTAAAAAATATCGCCAAATTTGGCGACAAATTTGACTTTTATGATAGAATCTGAAGGAATTTTCTAGAAATTCCCAATAGGAGCCGAGATACATAATTCAACCAATCAGAGTCCATGGAACGTTCTCGAAAAAAGATTTTAACCAATCAGGGTACATTGAGCTTTCTCAACGCATGCTTGGTGCTAAATGAAAGAATGTCGCTAAACTTGGCGAAAATGTTGGCTTTTAGAATCTGAAATAATTTTCTAGAAATTTCCAATAGGAGCCGACATACATGATTCAACTACCAAGTTGAACACAAAGCAAATGTTAACTGAGCATTGCTCGGTCGTACCCGATGGTATATATATATATATATGCAAATTTGATCTTAAAAACGGCTCTAACGATTTTGACAAAATTTTGTATCCTACCGTTTTGGGGCACCAGAAAATCATTGGGCTAGATCACGCGTTCGAGAAAATTCGATTAGTGGGTCATTTTGGGTCATCATGGGTCAGGGTCAAGCTGATTCTATCTAAAAACAGTTCAAACGATTTTGACTAAATTTTGTATCTTACCATTTTCGGGAACGAGAAATCTATTGGGCTGCGTCACATGTTCGAGAACTTTCGATTAGTGGGTAATTTTTGGGTCAACGCGGGTCAAGTTAATTTTATCTGAAAAACGGCTCTAACGATTTTGATTAAATTTTGTATCCTGCGAGTTTCGGGCACGACAAAATCATTGGGCTAGGTCACATGTCCAAGAAAATTGTTTAGTGGGTCATTTTTGGGTCACTGTGAGAAAATTCTCGAGAAAATTAAATTAGTGGGTCATTTTGGTTATGGGTCATTATGGGTCAAGCTATTTTATCTTAAAAACGGCTCAGAGGATTTAAACTAAATTTAGTATCCTACAGTTTTAGGGAAAGGAATATTGGGCTAGGTCACATGTTCGAGAAATTTGATCAGTGGGTCATTTTGGTCATGGGTCATTATGGGTCAAGCTATGTTTATCTTAAAAACGGCTCAGATGATTTGAACTAAATTTTGTATCCTACGGTTTTTGGGCAAGAGAAAATCATTGGGCTAGGTCACATGCTCGAGAAAATCCGATTAGTGGGTCATTTTTGGGTCATTGTAGGTCAAGCTTAATTTATCTAAAAAACGGCTTAGACTGTCTTGACTAAATTTTATATCCTACGGGTTTCGGGCACGAGAAGACAATTCGGCTTGGACACATGTTCGAGAAAATTTGATTAGCGGGTCATTTTGGTCATGCGTCATGATATTTGAACTCAAATCTAATTTTGACTGAGCATAGCTCGGTCTTCCCTGCTCGTGACCATAATATAGGCAATAATATGGTCAGAATAAAGTTAAATTACGGTTATGTAAACGTTTTCTATAAAAACGGTCAAATGACTGGACAGTTTGCTGCAAATTTTTAACAGTGTAGATGACATGCTGCCGAAGTTTCAGACGCGTGAGTTTATGGGTTATAGCTGGGCGATAACGTAAAGTAAACAAGTTTTGACATTTTCTAAAAATGGAAAAAATTGAAGTTCGGAGCTGTCATAAAATACTTTTTTTTTTAAAAAGGTTTAACTCCCACGGACATACAAAAAGAGTTACATCCTACCTTAAAGGATTCTTGTCCTTCACATTCAAGGATAAAAAAGTGGGCTGCTGATTTTTAAACATGGTAGGAAATCCATTCACGATGATGAACGCTCAGGACGACCAAAAACCGCTACGATCGACGAAATCGTCTTAAAAATCCACAATGCCGTATCGAATGACCGCCGATTGAGATACGCGAACTTACTGACATTGCAAACATCTCGATAGACAGTGTCCACTACATTTTACACGATGTTTTGGCTGTGAAAAAGCTTTCCGCTCGATGCGTGCCGCGTTTGTTGAACGTCGACCAAAAACGCTAAGAATGAAAATTTCTCAAGAGTCTTCTGAAATGTATTGTGTTCCAAGATGAAAAATAAAATGAAATGCTGTCAAAAATATTGTATTTTCTTTGTCTGGCCGAGAACTTTTCGAACCACCCTCGTACAGGGCTACACTAAAGAATTCGCATACAAGAGTGTGTCTTAAATGTATTAAGTTTCAAGGAGACTACATTGAAAAATAATATGAAATTTTCTCAAAAATATTGTGCTTTCATTGTCCGGCCTTAAATTTATCAGCCCATCCTCGTACACTATAAAAACTTTCCGAAATTCACTGCCAGCAAAAGAAACTGTTTTTGTAAATGATTTTTTAAATCTTGAAAATATATTGGGTTATGATAAAGAACGCTTTTTGGAATAATGGGTTATTCGAAAGAGTTATTGTATATATTTTTTTGTCGTTATGCTATATCTTCGTAGATTAAGAATTTTTTTTCTTTTAACAGTTCAGCTACATTAATAAACCATATCAAGATACCTAAGCACAAAAAGATATTTTTCAAAAAACGTACAAAATAATTTGAATACATTATGACCCTAGTAACAAACAATTGTTTGGACAATGTTGACTACACTCTCAAAAAATTTCGTGAATTGAATGGATTTTTCCGTTGATTATTATTTTGTTAAAATACGAAAATTTTCGCTTTATCTTGCCCATTTTCCCCAAAAATGCAGACAATTCCCCAATCTAACGTAAAATAACCCGAAATATTCCAATCTAAAACTGCTTTTTCGTCAAAATACAGGGGTGCTGCTTACTACTTTTTCGCATTAGAAACAGAATTTCAGCGTATGTTCCTTTCGCCTGAAAACACGAAAAATTCGCAAACATAAGTTTAAAATTTCCCGAAATACTCTAATCTAAAACTGCTTTTAGGTCAAACATAGGAGTGATGCTTACTACTTTTTCGCATTAGAAACGGAATTTCTGCGTATTTCCTTTTCACCTGAAAACACAAAAAACTCGCAAACATAAGTTTAAAATTTCTTGAAATTCTCTAGTCAAAAGACAGAAATTTCTTCAAATAGCAGAAAAAATCTCTTTTATTCACTGGGGTGTTCCGGCAAGTTTTTAGAATGTATTTGTAGAGTAATAAGTGGGCCTACTGTAAAAAATGTCCACCTTGCCGTACAGTTGGCTAACGAACCATTTGCCAACAAAGGCTTAAAGGTGGCAGAACCGTTAGCCGATGTGACCCAACGAAATTATTCTTAGTTAGAACAGCTCTACAAATTAAAGAGTGCTATTGTGCTGTCCTCTAAAAAAAACCCACTTTTTGAATTTATCCTTATATAAAGTCCAATAAGGAATACAAAAGAATTCAACATAGCTATATTTTCACGGCTTGTTCTGACTAAGACTTTAATGCTGAACATTTTTCATTCTATCAATATGTTACAAAATGACAGCCAATTAAGCAAGAAATTGAAAAAACCCCCACTTTTTCCCCCAAAAAAACCCATGTTACCAAAAAAAAAACCCCCCACATGTAAAAATACTTGGAAATAAAATTATTTGACAGCAAAATATATATTTTTTTTTCATTATTATTTATTTTTAAACCACAATTCTGCAAAAAAATATTAAATATTTCATTATTTTGTAAATTGAAGGAATTTCAAATGCAAAATGCTAAATATAATTATTTGTAAATTCGCTGCAGACTTTTCACATTTCTTAGAATACATCTTCAGTAAATTTAAGAAGAAAATTATTAAATAGCATTTGTAAAATCTCCGAGAGTTTATTAATGGAGAAGCATTAGTAATAGCCACATTTTGGTTTCTTTTGTTCTGAATAATATAGTGATTAGATTCAAACTTGAGTACTCTTAATTTTTGTCGGCATTAAGCAATTTATTCGACGATCATCATTTACTTCTTCAGTAATAATAACATGAAACTTTAAATCATCTTATTTAATAATCACCTACTGGCCTGGCCACATTGTAACTTCTCAGCTTCTTGTACAGAACAGAATAAATCATTGCCTTCATTATCGTTAATATCCCTTGCAGTGTTCAAAATTGCGGCTTCTTCTATATTATGCATATCTGTATCTGATGAATCTGAGCTCCATAAAGATTTATTACTTTCCTGACTGCCATCTTCACTAATACTAGTACTTTCATTCTCAATACTTGTTTTTGAATGCAGCGAAGAGTGATTACAATGCTTTTAAGTACTTGGAAATTAGTGTGATTCTAACACTTCATCTATTTCTTTGTGTGTAATAACTGAAACACTCAGCTTTATTCTTTCCTTACATCTTGTACAAGCTGTAGTTTGTGTTTTATTAAATTGATCAGTGTCAATCTGGAAAAAAAAAGGTGTCTAATTGATATAAAAAAAATATTGAGTACTTAGGTAATAAAAGGAATGGATTGGTGCTGTTTCCAGAACATCTGCCAACATTGCCACACAAAATCTTATTTTACTAATCACATTTCTTCAACATTTTTGCATGTGCAGATTTTTAATGCTTTTACTTTTTCCTACCATTGATGCAGTAACCCTAGGGGCAGCAAGTATCAAGTCATACTATCATACCTGAACCTTTAGCCCATATTTGGCACGAAATAAATTTCCATTCCTTTTACTAAATACGTCTGTCAGCGGCCACCTTATGGCACTTTTCCCACAAGGAGAGAGTAAAATTTTCTTGCATTTTATCAAGGATTCTACTTTTGCTGGTTGCAATATGTTTATATTAATATATTTATTTGGGCTATTTAATTTTATATTAATACTAATAAAAATTTTAACAAAAGTTCACTGTTTAACACTTTTAAATAAAAAAGTGGCTACTAGTATAACGTTAGTGACCACTTATAAAACTGCTACCACTGGCCACTAATGAAATTTCCCAATTTTGCCTTTTATCTAATATTATTAGTCCTTGTTGGTCTACCTAATATTATTAGTCCCAGGGTTGTATTGGTTTAAACATGGAAAATAACAGTTCTAACTTTCCTGGTATAAATATGTTTTGATCATCAGTAATTAGGACTCATTTTGATTAAAATTTATTTTATTAAAATAAATTTAATACAGCATGTGTTACTTATCAAGTAACGACTTTTTCTGTATTAAGGTTAACTCAGATCAAACTTTGAAAATTATCTTTATTGCTGAAGAGTTTGCACAACAATTCACCAGGTGCATTATGAAATCCAAAAATGTCAAATGTATTTTTAATAGAGTTTCAATTACTTTTGAGTGGTTGAAGCAAATTTGACCACTTTTAAATGGTTAAAACCAGTTTTGACCACAATCCTGGTTAAAATGATTTTTGACTGATCAAAATTACAACCCTGGCTTTACCTTCTCAGATGATAAAGCAAAGATAATGAAGTTCATCGATAACACAGAAAAGGTGCATTCTTGTTCTTGAAAGAAAATTTGCTGCCACTTCTTTCCTGAATTACATTACGATTTTCTTCTGTGGTATATTTTAAATTACTTAGGAAAGGGGGAATGCATGAGATTTCAAGTTTTACCTTTTATGCGAAAGACAAAATTATATTTTGCAATTCACTTACTGTGTTTTGCACAAAACTGCACAAGTTCATCTGTATGCTTAGAAGATAAATAGTACAAATTAGCAGCTATGCATCTATATTAGTTATTCCTACCTTAAGTAAAATATTTTCATTAAAAAGTTAAAAGAGTGAATAAAATAAAATAAATAAAAGTTTGAAAACATCAAAATAATGTGTAAAATACAAATGAAGGGTATCTGTGTGTAAAAAAGATTGATGGGTTTTAATTTTGCAAACATGGATTTTTTTTATGACATATGCATTAATTTCATATAATTCATATAATTGTCATAATTGACATATTTCAATATGCATTAAATTTGCATAATTTAATTATTTTCCTTTAAAATAAATGTATTTTTTTTAAAAAATTTTATCTTTTATTTATTGAAAAAATTTTTTTTTTTTTTTTTTTTTTTTTAATTCCACCATGGTTTTTTTTTTTTAGCTCCATTTTCAAAGGTCGCCAACCGAGCCCTACATGACATAATCAGCTGAAAATGTAACATTTTATTCACATTTTAATGGTTTAACATAAAAACATTTCAAAATTGATGTACATTATTCTAACATAACGTATTATAACAAGCAAATACGTGAAAATAAGCTCATGTTTTGCCAAAATTCTGCATTATTAGATTAAATTCTTTTAAAACTAATTAAACACTCCTTAGGCATTATCAAATGTTTTAACTGTTGCAAATGGTGTATAGAAACAGGGCAAAACCAAAAATTGACTTCAGTGTAATATTTGATAAAGTACTAGGGTGGGTTTTTTTTAAGAAACATTTCCCACTGGGTTTTTTTAGAGGACAGCACAATAATAGCCTATAGAAAATGGTGCATGTAACATTTAATTATTTTCTTTTACAGGACCACACGAAGTAATTCAAATACCTTAAAATCTGTGAGCGATAATTTCTGGAAGTGCATATTCAGTTGTATTAGTCGTTTTTATTCTTAGCTAAATTTTACAGATTTTTATTTTTAGTTCTTATGTGGTGTGTGTAAATTATATAGATCATATACAGTTTCATATACAAGTTAATGTAAGGTCACATCATTAGGTAGAAAGCCCGGTCCGGATGAACTTGTAACCTATGTGTTTAAATGTCTCTTTTCCGCAGTATCAAAAGATGAAGTTTCGTAACAAAATTATAGTAATGTTGCAAAGTACTTCATAATCTATGCGTGGCATGTGATTTTTTTTTGTTGTCCTGTTTAAATTTGTACAAATTTTTGGTTATTTTATGTTCAACAAATTTCTCCAAAATCGAATGCCCACCAGTGGCTGGGAGGTTCTGCTTTCAACGCTGGTCGACGGGAGGTGCTGGATTCAAACCCCTGTCTCGCTCGTCGACCTAACATTTCGAAGTTTTCCGTGGTTTTCTTCTAATCCTGCCGTAAATACGGGTTAGGATCCCTTAGAAAGACCCACCGCTGGACTATATCCCTAGCGCAGATAATCGGCAGTAATAAACAACAAATAACCTAACCAAAATCGAATGAAATTTTATGTGCCTAAACTTAAATCACAATATATATATGAACTAAATTTGCAATTGCAGTCATACATTTAAATTCTACGGTGATCTTAAACAGTGGTTTCATTAGAGTAAAAGCAAGTAATATATATATACAATATACGTATATAAAGAAAACACAAAATCTTGTATTAGGCATTTTGGGTGGTTTTCTTTATATGTGCATCACGATCATCGCATTTACAAATAATAAGGTAAAGGTTAAAAAGTATAGAATAAAAACACTTTGCAATAAAACCCTGTAAAACCTGGTATAGATGGTTGGTATAGATGGTATAGATGGTTTTCGCAAGCCATATGCGGTCATTGAGTTGTATATCCAGCATTCTTCTTGCAAATAACCTTTTATATTGTCTAAATATGTATTATTCTTACTGTTTAATTTGTTATGATACAGCTTTTGAAAAGAATACGCTTTCGTTAACGATTCATAAAAATTCAACGCGTCGTAAATTACATTTTCAACTCTTGTGTTCTGAAGTCACATAATTCTAAATAACACATTTTTTTTTAAATATGTAAAAATTTCAGAATATTATATTCTAGGATTCTAAAAAACACGGTACTTATGTCATACGATGATGGCAACAGTGGGATAATTGTGCTTTATTCGCATTCACTGATATGGTAACACCTCGCATGAACATGACGTCAAACTGGGATTGTGGTTTCGTTTCATTGTATTGTAATACGACTCGAAGATTTCACTTCTAAAGTAAAATACAATTTTTTTGACAGTTTTCGTAAAAATATATGAGAAAATTAGTGGCCAGTTTCACGATATTTTAGAAGAAACGTGTAATGTAATGCGTAAGAAAGACATCCTTGTTTTTTTGTTATATAAAGGAATATTTTACTTTGAAATTTTCAGTTTTGTTTAAATCAGTTTTAGCGCTGGTGTTTTAACTGCTGCCTAAAAAATGGTTGCTAAATTGATCATTACTGTTTTTGCTGCATTGTTCTTTTTTGGATTCACGGTGAGTAAATATTATCTTAAAAAATTATGCTGAATTTTATACATATGCAATAAAACTCCAATTACTCGAACTTCAAACATCCGGATCGCCAAATATCAGGTTCCATATCAGGAAATTAAAATATGTATTTAAGAAGAAACAAAAAAACCTTATTGAAATGCGAATTTATGCATTCGTTCGTCAAAGTATAATTTTCTAAAATGAAAAATTCGCAAAAAAATATTGATATTTAGTAATATATATTTTTTTTTATCTAGGGTTGTTTCATAATTTTAAAATAAAAAGTTCTTTTAAAAACTCTTTGAAATCTTTATTGGTGATAAATAAAATGATTTTACAGCCCGTGTAAAAATTTCGTGAAAAAAAGTGTTATCTGTTGTAAAAGAAATGTTTTCGTCTCACTTTTTTGTTTGTTTGTTTGTTTTCGCGTCGGCTCCTTTAACATAGCAATAAAAAATAGTTCTCATCTTCCGAACTCCCTTTCATTTCAATCGGTTATAAATATATAACTGTATCCAAGCTCTCTTTAAAATTTTGCGAAAAAATATGCGTATTTAGTAGTGAAAATGAGTTTTTTTTTTTTTTTTTTTTTTTTTTTTGCTTTCAACTTCAGAGCATTAGAAAATATATTAGAAGGTCTATGCTTTCAATGTTATGGTACGGCTTCGGCCGTTTTCAATCAACCCTTTTCAATCCCCCTAAGCTAAACAGGTGAGGGTTGGGTTAATCAATCAGCTTTCCCGTTTCTGAGGGTAGAAGCCTTCAAAATAAAAACGTTGACGCATGCGCAAAGAGACGATTTTCATGTGGATTTGATAGAATGCGCTTTTCGTTTTAAATATATTAATTTCAACTAACTTTAAAATTCTAAAAGTCTAAATCAGGATAATTTTAATTCTGTAATCGCGTACGGCTCATGGAAAACTATTTACTTTGTTTGACGTCTAACACATCTACATGTACTACCCCAAAAAAGAAATATATATATATATATATTGGGGGGGGGGGGGACATTTTGTTAAAAGATAGGATTAACGTAAGTTGAATATATTATCCTTACCTTTTCTTCAACAAAAGCCATTTTAGAGTAATTTTTATTTCCCAAAATAATTTATTGTTATTATTATTGATTTTTGAATATCCGTATTATATCCAGAAAAATACATTAGAGTGAATAACTAGAGGTTCACTCTATATATAAAACTTACAGAGTAGAACAATCAACAACCTAACTATTTGGTTTGCTATAGCAAAATGTTCGTGTTATCTAATGGATAATATATCTATGGGAAACCGAAGGGATAATAAATTCAGTAAACACATGGATATAACGATGGAATTTTTTATCTCTTCAAAAGTTTGTTGGGTTCGCTATAATAGAGTTGAACTATACATACCTAAAATATTTCTAGAACTTATACTTTTTTTAAATTTAATAACCTTACTTATTAATCTTATTAGGTGCGTTCGTAATTATATAAATACGTAGCACCTATTGTCGTCGCTTGGTCCGTCCGTCTGTCGTCTGTCTGTCTGTCCGTCTGTCTGTCTGTCCGTCTGTCCGTCCGTCCACATATAACAACGCAAAAACTACCCAACCGAATGGTTTGGAATTTAAGATATATTATCTTTGCAGAATTTTGTCGAGACATTTCAATTTTTTAACCGACTTAAAAAAAAGGAGGAGGTTATCAATTCGACCCGTATGTATGTATTATGTTGTTCACGCATAACTCTCGTAAATGTGCATCGATTTTGATAATTTTTATTTAAAAATCGAATCAAAACTTTAGGAGATATTAATAAAAATATTTATTAAGAAATTTGAATTAAAAGACAAAAAAATCGGTGCTTTCTTAGAGGAGCTTCCGAGGTTGAATCGTCAAGCGACCGAGATACTTATTTTATTACAGAAATGAATCTGCAGACGATATAATTCATTTCACAGAATTAAAAATCCTCAAGATCTGAATATTTATGTAACTAGCTATAGTACGAACGCACCTCATTTGTCACGTTTGACGTACAATTTCCAACTTGTTATTTATTAGCCTTAGTCCTCAATTTATATTTTCGCTGCTTTCTTCCCCTCGAATACATTATACCTACCTTTTTTTTTTCAACAAAAGTAGCCATTTTAGATTTTTTTTCCAACATAATTTATTACTATTATTATTATTATTATTATAGCAACAAATTATCCGGATTACGTCCAGAACACATTAGTACGGATAACTGGAGCTTCACTCTCTATATAAAACCTATACAGTCGAACTTTCTACAGAATAACTTTTTGGTTTGCTACAGCTAAATGTTCGTTATAGCTAATGGGTAATATATCTATATCTATAGAAAATTGAAAGGATAAAAAATTCTTTCGTTATATCCACTTGTTTTATGGAATCCCTATAATAAGTTTTGACTATATATAAAAATTGTATTTCCGCTACTTTCTTGTGTTCGTTATATTTCATAGATTAGGAATAGATATGTCGTTGGCTAATTGAGAAAAATCCGTCTCTTTGCAAAGAGCCCATGCTGTTTGCATGGAGCCAAGGCTAATTGGAGAATCATCTCCCTGTTTCCAATCAGTCTGATATTTTTTAGGCTTATTGCAAAGAGCCCGGGCTGTTTGCATGGAGCCAAGGCTGATTGGAGAATCATCTCCCTGTTTCCAATCAGCCTGATATTTTTCAGGCTTATTGCAAAGAGCCCAGGCTGTTTGCATGGAGCCAAGGCTGATTGGAGAATCATCTCCCTTTTTCCAATCAGCCTGATATTTTTCAGGCTTATTGCAAAGAGCCCAGGCTGTTTGCATGGAGCCAAGGCTAATTGGAGAATCATCTCCCTGTTTCCAATCAGTCTGATATTTTTTAGGCTTATTGCAAAGAGCCCAGGCTGTTTGCATGGAGCCAAGGCTGATTGGAGAATCATCTCCCTGTTTCCAATCAGCCTGATATTTCTCAGGCTTATTGCAAAGAGCCCAGGCTGTTTGCATGGAGCCAAGGCTGATTGGAGAATCATCTCCCTTTTTCCAATCAGCTTGATATTTTTCAGGCTTATTGCAAAGAGCCAATATATTTCGTTTGATTCAAGGTTCGTTTGGAGAAAACGACCAGCGTAGCTGGTGAAGCTTGCTAGCTTTTTTAATAAAATTACTTGTTTATTTCAGACTGGGGCTACCAAACGTTGCGAATCTCAAAGAGACTGTAAAGACTCCGAATGCTGTTCAAAGAGGTTTATGCATCCGGAGGCTTATTGCGTGCAACGGAGGAAACTAAGTAAGTAGACTCGCCCATAACCGAACTTATGTGGACCGTAGTAATCCGGATTTGAGAAAAATCCGGATAAGAGAGAATTACATATTTTTTATTAAAAAATCATATATATTATTTCTGTTGTCCCGTTTTCTATGTATTTTCGGAACGCACAACAACGAATGAGATATCATTCGAAAGATTTTTGAAGCGGCTTCAGACATAGTGCACTCACATTTCGTACAAGCATGCTCTGCTCTAAAAAAAAATAATAAATGGTACAAAAGAGATAAAATGGCACGTTTTCTCATGGGTTTATTTTGTATTTATGATTGAAAACTAAAATTAAAACTGAAACGTATAGAAAAAAAATATATGATTGGTCGATCGCAGCAGTCGTGTTTCACGTGTAAAATATATGATTTGTTATATTAGATTACATTGTAATTTAAGTGAGTTTCAATTTACTTTTCTTTGTCGCGTGTGTTTGCCGAAGAGGATAATGTTATCCTCTAATGCAGTTAAAATACAATTGTTTTTTTTTTTTCTTTCCTAAAAAAATATTAGATATTGCTAAAAAATATTAAACTGCAGTGCGAAATCCTCTCAGTGTTCCACTGGTCTACCAATAAATGTACTACATAAATGTACCAATTCGACATATAAAAACGTTTATTTTCACTTTTTATTATTACTTACACATTTTTGCAATTACAATTTGAAGTACATAAATTTATTTAAATATAGCATTAAATTTGTCTGCTTTGTTCTTCGCTCGACACGCTGACCTCACGGCAGTGCCTGCCTCATTATAATTAAGTCAGAGGGAGTTGATTCGCTCTGCTATTCTAAGAATCGCAAGATAATATTTTTAAAACAAGGTTACAAATTCATAAAATTTAGTGTCAACTTCAAACAGTTAAGAAAATTAGTGAAAAAAAATGCATAACCCCTAATGCGTTTAATGACGAGAAAAACGCGTTTCTCGTCAACGGGTACTTCATCGTCATTGTTTAGTTTGTGTTGTTTTTTCGTCTGTCAGCTGTCGCCTTTTTTATTTTGTTACAAAATTACTGTCTCAAAAGTTTAGGCACATTATGTTAATGTTAACAAATGCTTGATTGATTTCGAACCAACCAACTGTTACAAACAATCAACTGTTTTCCCTAAGCGTCATAACAACGAATATTTAATTTTCGTCGATTATTTAAAATGTTGAAGGCTACGGAATTTACAAAAGGTGAAATTTTAGAGATTTTTAAGTTGAAATCAAAAAGTAAACCTTTTACTAAAATTTCTAGAATTTTAAAATGTTCGAAGCGAGGGATATACCAAGTACGAGCTAGAAATATAACAATTTCGATAGAAAACCAAGATGTGGGTAGTTACGTGAAACAAGTGTTCAGACTGATCGAAAAATTGGAGGATTCATGTCAAAGCAAAATATGTCCATAAGACAAATTAAGAATAATATCGGTGTGAATGTCTGAAAGGACACAATACATAGACTCATAAGAGAATGCACGAACTTTGTTTAAAAAGTATCTTGCAAACTGTGCCTCGGGAACAAGTCGACAAGTGGCTTACTGACGAAAAGGAATATGGATGGTTTCGGTGGTTCGAATTGCTACTGCAATAACCTGAGGCTGCCTGCTTTCTTTAATAGACGACAAGGCAGTAAGTCTCTAATTGTTTGGTGAATGATTGGCTCTAATGACCAAACCTTCCAGGCCTGGAAACAAAATTGAACATGTTATGAAGAGACATATCCACTTCCATTTGGTTATATCTTAGGAGGTCCTAAGACGCGATTTCAGCACGGCAATTCTTCAATCCACAACTAACATAGTACAAAACAGTAGTTTTCTGTGAAAAATATTAACGTTTGAAATTGGCCAGGTTTAAGCTCAGACATAAACTCAAATGAGAACATTTGTGCTATCTTAACCCGAGAAGAATTCAAGCATGGAAAACAACATGATCCTACTAAAGAAATAAAAGTGGCCATTGAAAAAGAATGGTAAGCTCTGCCAACAATAGCATTTCAAAAACTAATTGATTCAATAGAAACATAATTATGGGAGTTTTTTTGGAAAGATCATGAGTTGCAGTCATGAAATTAGGCGTAATTTTCAAGATAAACATTGAATGCTTACAAAAGAGTGTTTTAAAAAATACTTTTTTGTTTACTTTTTTTTAATATATATTTTAAACTATTTTTACTTTTATTAGACGAAATTTGTATAGCAGATGAACTGGGCTCATCACTGATCAACGGAAAATATGACATCACGTGTCCATGTGCGGGAGATCTGAAATGTATCGAGGAGAAATACATTGGACCAAACGGAGTAAGAAATATTATTTAAATTACTTTACTTTAACTTTATGTGATTGCCGAAATATTTTACTGTAGGATTCCTTGTTTGTTTTTAAAATTTTAAAATGTTTATTTAATGTAAATTATTTTTAGGTTTCGCTTTCGCTTTTTTAAAATCGTAATTATTTTTTTTTATTTCAATTATTTCATAGTTTATGTATAATGTAATTAGGAGGTTTTAATTTATTTATTCTTAATTATTTGGTTTTTTTCATATTTAAAACTAGTGTTTTTCTATCTACGACTCGACAAAATCAATACTATTGGTCAATTTCAGTGGCGCCATCTAAGAAACAAAACTAAAAATCGGTAGATCGAATACTACATCATTATCAATATTACAATAATTTTTTACTCAAATGAGCCTTGATATCTCGAGACATTCAAGGTGTTCAAACTCCATCATGTAACATATCAAAAGTTTGATCTGGTCAAGCACTTTTGTCTAGTCCTACTCTCCCCCCTCCTTCTCTCCCCCTCCCGTCAGAAGCACTTTTCTTATTTAATTTTTTTAATTTCTCATAATTATTTTAGTTTTTCCCATTTTTTTCTGTTCCTATGGGCCGGACAGCTCCAAAATTTCACCAAAATTAGCTGCAAACTGCCTAAAGGTATCCCCCCCCGCTTCTTTTGGCACCCTCGGTTTCCACGTTTCTCTCGAGGGGGGCCCGGCAGAAGGGCGCAAAAGAGGCATCCCTTTTAAATTCCCATCTCTCAATTGCAAGTGAGGATTCTTTTTAACGGTCTCGCAAAGCATTTGTGTTTTGTATATTTTCCCCCACCACTCTCCAAGAGCACGTCAATTAGTGCTAATTCATCATTTGTTAAACAACTTCTCTTAGCTACATCCATCATAAAAGCTTCTATCATAGAACTTTTCATTACTTTTTTTAAGTTATCTATTAAGTGTTAAAGTGTCTTGAACCATGAAAAATAGTTTAAAGGGTGTCATTAAGCCAGCACATTTGTAAACGACATCTACCTCGCCACGTCTCAGTCCATTGGAGCCACATCTTTTCACTATCATATTTATTAAAAATACTTCTAGTCACCAAATCTTTTAAAACGTGGTGTGTTCGTCCCTAACATATTCCTCCAGTCTCACAAAAAATCTAAGAGCGCTAACTAAATTCTAAAGTGGAAAAGCTGGCTTATGCTAAAAAACACTTTTTTTTGACGAATTAGATTTGGCTGACTCTCAACGATAAAAGCCTTGGGTAGCCAATCTATATTCTGCCGTAAGGTAGAATTTTTCCCGCTTGTTTTATTTTATTTTATTTTATTTTATTTTATTTTATTTATTTATTTATTTTTTGCAATTGGTATTATATTTCTAAAATTAACCGTTTAGGAATTAGCTAGTGCGCTGTAATAAAAAAAAAAAAAAAAAAAAAAAAAAAAAAAAAAAAAAAAGTTTTTTTACTTTTTGGAATTCTAATACATTCACTTCCAAAAGTTAAGCACGAAGAGGAAAATGTTAATTTCTGGAAGACCGTCTGAATTGGAGACGCTGCATTTCGCTGCGGAGTTGGATGGAAATATGAAAACAGTGGCGTACCAAGGATTTTATTTCGGGGGGGGGGGGGTGGGCTGACTTAAATTTCCATAATGTTCTGAATATTACGAAACACGTTGAACTGTGTTGTAAACAACAATAATTTGTGACAATAAGGACGTAGCCAGAGGGGGGGAGGTGGGGGAGGGGGTGATTCTGTTCCAAATTTTCCGAAAATTTAATGCATGAGGTTCCGAAAGTTTAGAAAAATCCGTCATCAGTCCAAAAATTTGCACTTTAAAATATATCGCTATATTTGACAAATGGTCGCCGAAAAAAATCAATTTCGTCAATCGTTCGCAGAAAAAAAATCTCCAATTTCGTTAAAGGATCATGGAAAAATCCGAATTTTGTCAAAGGGCCGCGGATAAAATGTGAATTTCGTCAAAAAGCCGCAGATAAAACTCAAATTTTGTCCAAGTGCAGCGAAAAAACGCAAAGTTTGTCAAAGGATCGCGGAAAAAAGGTCGAATTTCGTCAAATGATCGTAGAGAAAACGCAAATTTCGTCAAATAATCGCGAAGAAAAACCGAATTTCGTCAGATGATCGCGGAGGAAACGCGAACTTCGTCAAATGATCACGGAGAAAACGCGAATTTCGTCTATTGACCGCTGAAAAAACGATAATTTCGTCAAAGGACTGCAGAAAAAGCGCGAATTTCATGAAAGGGCCGCGGAAAAAATGCGAATTTCGAGTAAGGGTCGCGAATAAACACGTATTTCGTCAAAAGGCCGTGAAAAAACGCGAATTTCGTCAAAGAATCGGAAAAACGCGAATATAGTCAAACGGACGCCAAAAACCTCGAATTTCGTCAATGGGCCATGGCAAAAACGCGAATTTTGTCAAAAAGACGCGGAAAAAAAGCAAATTTGAACAAAGGATCTCGAAAAGAAGGTCAAATTTCATCTAATGATCACGGAGAAAACGTGAATTTCGTCAAATGACCGCGGAGGAAACGCGAATTCCATGAAATGGTTGCGGAGAAACGAGAATTTCGTCAAAGGGCTGCAGAAAACGCTAATTCTGTCAAAGGGCCGCGGAAAAGCGCGATTTTCGTCAAAGAATTGCAAAAAAAAACACAAACTTCATCAAAGAGCCGCAGAATAACCGCAAATTTCGCCAAAAAGCCACGAAAAAACGCAAATTTCAACAAAGAATCGTGGAAAAAACTCGAATTTCGTCAAAAAACGGCGGAAAAACGCAAATTTCGACACAGGACCACAAAAAAATACGTTATCCGTCAAACGGTCGCGAAAAAATGTTAATTTAGTCAAAGGTTCGCAAAAAACGCGAATTTCGTCAAAAGGCCGCGGAAAAAAAACGAACTTTGTCAAAGCACCGCAAGAAAACGCGAATTTCGTCAAAGGGCCGTGGAAAAACGCGAATTTCGTCAAAGGATCGCAGAAAAGTGCGAATTTCGTCAAAGGGCCATGATAAAAACCCGAATTTCATCAAAGGGTCGTGGACAACAGCTGTCTTTTTAAAAAAAAAACACACACACACATACAAACATATATCTATGTTTATATGTATAGTTTTTAAACTGGAATAATATACTGAACTAACATTTTGAAAATCTGGTTAAAAGACCCTTCCAAAACCGAAAATCAATAATGAATGGCAAATCTTACTTGACATTGCCATTCACAAAAAAATTTCAGTACGTATGTTTGCTGATTTGGGGAAATTGTTTTAAAATGATCAATTTAACAATAAGTGTTGCACACACAGAGAAATATACCTAGAGCTAAAATTTAAAGAATGTGTGATAGATTCTTAAACTAGATCCCGTTTGAAAAAGAGAATATCTTTTTTTAAAGGGCAAGGAAACTATCATTTAGCCATTATCTACAAAATGTTGGCCTATCCTGCATGTAAAGTGGACATACAGGACATATGGATACATCACACCCATTATTATATGCATACCAGTATTATACGTCCTGCATTACGCTATATATAAAATTTTCTTAGAACGCTAAAAAAAAATTACCCCAAGCATATGACATGTTGGTGCTTTTGAAGATTTCCTGATCTTAGACCTCACTTTTAAGTTCCCCCAATTTTTTTTTCTCAATTTCCTTTCAACAAAAATACCCATACAATATATTTTTGTAGAATTCATACAACTGTTTATGAGCTGTGTATCTCTTCTTTTGTTTCCTTAAAATCCAAAAATTATTATTAAATGAATTTGAACCAAAATATATCAGATACTCAGTGGATTAAGGAAGATTTGAGGGGAGTGATTGAATGTTAAAGTTTCTTGCTATAAAACTAAAAATTTAATAAAATATATACCATTTTTTTTCGAATAAGAATATGTGTTGTGTAAATAGCAGCATAAAGAAAAGCAAAAATAACCAGAATAAAAGGTATATCCAACATCATAAAAGGAGTTCCGATTTTTCAGTGTAAAACGAAAAGAGATAGACAGCAAGAAGTTCTTTTGATAAACATATACACACAAAATATTTTTATATACGTATATAAAATAACGACTTTGCTTATTATTTGTGCATTGCGCAAGTAATAATAATGACTTTAAACCGTTCCAAATGAAAAATACTGGCTGCAAAGTTAGGACGGAATAGGAAGATAAATGGGGGGGGGGGGGGGGCGAGTCGCAGGACTGAGGAGGATATTGGATTAACGAGAAAGACAAATTCGTTGCATGCCAGAAAATAAAACAAATTTATCTCAAAAAGAAAAAAATAATATCAGCCCTTTTTTCATTTCACTGCAATCTCTTCGGAGGGGGAATGAAGCTGTAACCTCATAACCCCCGTCCCCATCGCCTTCCTTGGGTATTGTATTCTGGGTCATCACTGTGCACTAATATTACGGGACTAACTAGAATGGCTGTATGACCGAAAAAAATTAAAAATTTATCTAGGAAAAAGAAAAAAATCAGGTGTTTTTTCATATCATTTTTGAGTATTTCGGGAGGGGGAACTGTAACCCAATCAGCCCCTTCCCCATCTTTGGAATCAATTTGGACTAATATGGATTATTTTGGTTAATGAGAATGGCTAATCCGCTGTATGACAGAAAACTAAATTACAAATTTACCTCAAACAGAAAAAAAGAGCTTTTTCATTTCATTTTCGACTATTTCGGGATGGAGCTGTAATCCCTTTAGACACATTCCAGCTATTTGGTTATAACTGTGGTAACACTGTGCAGTAATATGGGACTAAAGAGAAGAGAGACCGTTGAATGATTGGGGGGGGGGGGATTACAAATTTCTCTCAAACAGAAAGGTTAACAAATTAGCACTTTTTTCATGTCATTTTCGACAATTTTGGAAGGAAGGAAGCTATAACCCCCATCAGTCTCTTTCCCCTTCTTTGAATATGCTGTAGTGTCAATGTGGACTAATATGGGACTAACAAGAATGGCTAATCCTCTGTATAACAGAAAACTAAATTACAAATATCTCAAAAAAAAATCAGCACTTTCTCATTTTATTTTCGAATATTTCGGGAGGAGAACTGTAACCACATTGTCCCCTTCAACCTCTTTCGGCAACTGTGCACTGATATAGGACTAAAGAGAAGAACGTGGCTTAGTCCATTGAATGATAGGAGGAAAAAAATTCAAATTTCTCTCAAATAGAAAGGGAAAAAAAATTGTGCTTTTTTTCCATGTCATTTTCGAGTATTTCAGAAGGGAGTGGCAAGCTGTAACCCCATTAATCTCCTTCTCTTTCTTTGCGTAAGCTGTGGTGTCTATGTGGACTAATATGTGACTAATGAGAATAGCTAATCCGCGGTAAATTCAAAAACTAAAATACAAATTTATCTGAAACAGAAATAATGAAATGAAAAATTTCATTTTCGACTATTTCGCAAGGGGGGCTGTGACCCCTCAGCCCCCTTCCCCTCGTTGGGTATACCGTGGTGTAACTGTGCGCTGAAATGAGACTAAACAACATGGGTAGTTCGTTGTATTGCAGAAAACAAAGTTACAAATTTATCTCAAACAAAAAGAAAAAAAATCAGCATTTTTTCATTTAATTTTCGACTAATTTGGGAGGGGGCTGTAATCCCAAAACCTCCCGTCCACTTTTTTGGGTATAATGTGGTATCACTGTGCACTAACATGGAACTAAAGAGAAGGGAGTGGCTAGTCTGTTGAATTATGGGAAAAAATACAAATTTATCTCAAACAGAAAGAAAAAAAAACACTTTTTTCATTTCATTTTCACTTATTCCGGGTGGCGGGGGCTGTAATCCCATCAGCCCCCTCCCCTTCTTTCGATACACTGTGATGTCAATGTGGACTAACATGGGGCTAAGGAGAATGGCTATTTCGCTGTATGAAAGAAGAAAAAATACAGATTTATCTAAAAAAGTAAGGATTGCAGAAAACAAAATTACAAATTTATCTCAAACAAACATAAAGAAACAAAATCAGCATCTTTTTCATTTCATGTTTGACTATTTTGGGAGGGGGCTGTAACCCAATTTTACCCCTTCATCTCTTTGGGTATAATCTGGTGTCACTGTGCACTAATATGAAAATGGAACTAAAGCGAAGTCTTTTAAATGATAGGGGGGAAAATGCAAATTTATATCAAACGAAGAAAAGAAAATCAGCACCGATTTTTCATTTCATTTTCGACTATTTCGGGAGGAGGGGGCTGAAATTTTATCAGCCCCCTCCCCTTCTTTGGGTATGCTGTTATGTCAATGTGGACTAAGGGGTTAACGAGAATGGCTATTTCGCTGTATGACAGAAGAAAAAATTACAGATTTGTCTAAAAAAGTAAAGAAAAAACACTTTTTTCATTTAATTTCCGACTATTTCGGAAGAAGGGGGGCTGTAATCCCATCAGCCCCCTTTCTCTTCTTTTGTGTCAATGCGGAATAATGTGGGACTAATAAGAATGGCTAGTCCACTGTATGTTAGAAAAAAAATATTTTTTTTCCAAAAAAGAAAGAAAAACATCAGCACTTTTCTCATATCACTTTCGAAAATTTCGGGGGGGGGGGGGGGGGCTGTAGCCTCATCAGCCCACCCCTTGGATACGCCCATGTATGAAAATATATGTTATGTAACAGCCAATCACGATTTCATCGATAAATATGCAAAAAAGGCAAATGTATAAGAAGTCAGCATTGTGAAGGGTTACAGGATTGCATGTAAGTGCTGATAAAAAGTGTTTAAAACTTTCGTACGTATTGTTTTTAAGACAGATTTGTTTCTATGGCTTCCAGAAGACGAATGGAAAGTGATTCTGAGCATTCGGGACAATCAATCACAGATGTTGCTTTTTTCTTCGGCGTTTATCATTCCGTAATTTCAAGATTATGGAAACAATTCCTAACCAGCCAAACAGTTGTCCGAAAACCCGTGGCCGGTCGTCCAAGGGTTACGAACCCAAGGATAATCGATATATTGCTGTTGTACAATTACAAGGACACGTAAAATAATTCTGTTACAGGACTGACTATGAGCGATAATATTGCTGGATGTGCTTTTTCAACGGCTTCATTTTTAAACTTTAATAATTTTTAGTGCAATACGTGGTGTGTATGATTTCTATAGATCATGTACAGGACGGCACAAAAGAATTCGCGCACATTACCAGCTATGGGCAGTAACTTCTGAAAATGGATTTTTTACTACGTTTTCTATTTTAAATTATTTATATAAATATGTAATTTCATTGTATGAAAAAAAACAAATTTCTCAACAATAGTGTTGGAAAATGTTTTATAATCTATCCCTGATGCATGATTTTTCGTTCTGGTTTTCTTCTAGTTTATGATAACGAAAGGACTCCCCAGATGCCGTGAACCTAATTATGCCGGTTCTTCTGACAACGATTACAACCCTTACAACAATGAAGCTTCTTCATCAGCCAACAGTTATGGCAACAATAACAACTACAACCCCTACGGCAAAAAAGCTTCTGCGTCATCCAACAGTTATGGCAACAGTAACAGTAATAGCTATGCTTATTCTCAATCGTAACAGAAAGCAACTCTATACAGCTACTGTTTATTGTAATGTGTACTTTTCACATCTGCTTTTCTGATGTTTTAATGATAATAAAGTGTTTCAAGCAGCAAAATTCTCAAGTTGTGTGTGTATGGTTTTTATTTTCGTGCTTTGTTTATTATTCACCCAAATTTTCAATATGAAGCGCAACTAGAGTTGCCAATTTAAAATGTTGGTCAGACAGGTGAAAAAATTACATTCAGTTAAAAATATGCATTCCTCCTTGAACTATCAGAGTCGCAAAAAATTGATTAGGGACCCTTTAAAAGCGTCTTTGTTCAAAGACTTTTCCTGTTTAAGTCACAGAGTTTTCACTATAAGGAATTGCTTCTTAGGGAGTGATTGATCACCTTAAGAGAGAAAAGAAGTTAAACGTAAAAAATAAAAATGTCTGTTTTATATCAAATACATCCAAATTGCTAATGAATCAAAATATTTTTTTTTTGTTCAATGCATAAATTAGAAACAGAAATTGTTGTCACGTTTTTAAAATTTTGGAAAATATCAAATAGCATTGAAAAAAATTACACGACAATCTGATTATTTTTATCATGCTCTAAGTATCTTACATCAAATAAATTATTTAAATTTAAATTTGATGAAATTCGCAAACGGCAATAAAGGGCGCCATGTTTGAGGTTCGCGTTCACGTAAAATCAGCTGGTTAATTCTACTAGTCGTACTGCCTCATTCAAAACTTCTATCGAAATTGTTAGATCCAGAATTCCGCTTCTTCGAATAAGAGACGAAACAGTGCCGCCTCCACAGAGTCCTAAAGGTCGCCTTGATCCTACTGACCTTCTGCCAAACGTTAGGCCTCCCCAGAATAACTCCGTTTACAAGCGGAAACAATAAACAATGGCGCTCAGTGTGATGCATTCAACGTCCGTAGCAATATTTACCCCTACCATGATATTTTCCATTTAACGAACGTTTCCGTTAAACGAAAGTTATTTGTTTTTTACAGGTTATACTATATTAATTAAACTGAAGTAGACGTTTTGGAGTGTTTTACTCCTGTAACTTTCTTTTGCTCTTTGTTTTGTAGCTGCTTCGCTGGTCGGTTGAGTCATTTGTCTATTTGTAAAACAGTGTTTCTTTCGCTTTTGTAGTCCTGATCATTCTGGACTAATCATAAACTAACCGCCTCTGTTTGGTCTTCCTTAAATATATGCTAAGCATTGCAACATGTTGCTTATATTCATAATTTAATTGCTTAGTCCGTCGCCAAATCGGAAGATTCTGATAGACAAATCAAGATTTTTTCGCAACCATGGTATCATCTCACATATTTTAGTTGTTATGTATTTCATCTTTCTTGACTAAAACCGCTTAAATCACTGAGGCATTTACGTTTCATGTCCATTTGCTTATCAGTTGCAACACGTTCGCTAATGCAGAGATTTTTAAACCTATTATTACAAAGATCAATTCCAATGATAATATTGGTTCAGGATTTGTACTGAACCCGGCTACGCTGTTTTCGAAAAAATGAACATGCCTTTCCTCTTATTATGTATGCCACGCTTACAGGCGCGATTTTTTTTTACACCAGACAGCGCTGCAAAATTTATCATGACTGACAACCTAATTTCAACTGAAGTTATCTCAGAATTTATACGTACTTCAATGTAACTCATCTATCAAACATACAATTTTTTTGAACGATCGTTCTAAAAATGTAACTTTTATGCACTTTTATTTGAAAAAATAATTTTTAGTAAAAATGATCGCCTCTGGCATATGAAAAGCGAAGTGGTCATCTGTATTTGTTTTCCTCAGTCACATGACTTGCGCTTTTATTATGTAGATAAATAACGATCCAAACGACTCGGCTGAAAGTCAAAAACAATACAATAGTCAGAAACAATACAATAGTCAAAAACAATAACTTAACAATGTAATAATCCAATCCAATAATTTGTTATCTCATAGTACAATAAACCAAAATCAAACAAAAGACTTCGGCTGTTTTGATTGACGAAATTTGAGAGGTTAGGAGGAATAATTTAAATGATTAACTATGTATTTTTATTTGTGAGCAAAGAATGCTGAAGATTATTTTTCTTGATAAAGAGTTTTAATGCTTTGGAACTCTGCATACTGGAAGAAGGGGGGGGGGGGGGGCAGGCAAGCGGAAAGCAGAAATTTCGGGATAGGGGGATAATTTATATGATATATTATTTATTGTCACTGGAGAGCAACAAATAGGACAAAATATTTTTTATATAAAATGAAAGCTTTTAAAATAATTTAAACTTATTTGTATGCTGGGGGGAGGGGGGGGAAGCGTAAATTTGAGAGGCTGGAGTTGGGGTTAATTTAGATTATTATTTATTTATTGTTATTAGTGAGAATCAAATAGGACAGAATTTTTTAAATAAAGAATTTTGAAGATATTAAACTCTGTGCGATGGGGAGGGGGCGCGAAAGGGGGAAGCATAAATTTTTGCGAGAGGGGGTAATGTACATGAGGGATTATTGATTTATTATCATTAGAAAGGAACAAATAGGGCAGAATTTTTATGCTATGAAAAAAAATTAAAGACTTTATTTTTTTACAGGTTGGGGAAGCAAAGGTGGGGGGAGGGAAGCATCAGATAAAGATATAGCATAGTCAGACAAGTTTGTACTTTACTGAAAATAATCGTGGTCGGATAAAAAATGCATTATATTGAGAAAATTGCTATGGATTTCAATGCTAACAAACGAAGAACAACGAGGTTTCTGCCACCCAAACAGTGAAAATGACTTTTGGGAACTGTAGCGCAAAGATATGGGTGCCCTGAGTTGTTTCGAGAAAAGGATGCTTACGCGGTTGTGCTTTCTCGACTGGGCCGAGGCACTCCCGTGCCTCCAGAAGATTTTAGTTCAGAAAAATCAAAAATTTTGTTTGTTTAACATGGATACCAATGAAATTGAATTTTTGCTGGATGCAGCATCCTCCTTTTATAAAAATTCAAAAGTACATGAAATAGTAATGCCGCGGTCACCCTCCCCCCCCCCGGAACTCTGAAATGTCCCCTCCGGAGTCACAGAAATCCCTCCCGGAGAAAAGTGTCTGAATTCAACACTGGATGGAGATGAAACATGCTCGATTTTTATATCAGTCTTCGGGTTTGGGCAAGCTCAAGCTTAATCTGTCTTAAATTCAAATTTTATTTATTTCCATTTCAAATCATTTTAATGCTATTTTGATTAGAAGAAAGAGTAAACAGAAATAGTCTTTTTTTCTATTCTGCATAGCTGTGAACTATTCAATTTTTGTGTTAACACTATTTCCGAATCATAATCCTGAGCTTATTTAATCACAGAATTAATTAACATTAAGATTAGGCAAAGGTTTCTGTTTGGAAGTAGTAATAACTAAAAAGTGGAAGAGTTGGTAGCTATATATATGCAGATCGATGTATTTAAAATTTTTATTTTGCTAAATGAAAAAACAATGCTTTAAATTTTGAAAATAATGTATGAAATATAAATATGAAGATTAGAGTGACGGCGGAAGGGAGGGTGGAGGGGTACGCTACGGGTGTTAAAACTGCAGAATATTAGGGCTCCGGTACTTTTTTTTTAGAAATTAAGTCCTGCTTGACACATGATTTTTCTTTCTTGTTTTCTGAATGCCAGTGCATCTGACTTCTAAACTACTTTGTGATTGTGAAAACCGTTTTTACATTCTTTTATTTAACTTCATTTGGCTTTAGTATGTAAAGATGGCATTTCGTGATCGATTTGGCACTCACTTCTTGATATGATAGAATTATAAAAATAGTGTACAAAGGTGTGTTTCCTATGAAAACACAACATTTTAATAAAAATAGCAAATAAAGACTTTATGCAATAATATTAAAAGGCAGAAAACCAACGTTAAAAATGCACGAATAATACACAAAAATCAGCAAACAGCTGTTTTGAATCCACAAAACTTCAGTGCGACAAAGAGCAAAGCACAGAGTGCTAGAAAAACACTCAGTTGTTTCCTGCTGCTTTCTTCTCATTGGTTGTTTTTGGCGAGTTTTCTTACCCGCATCGGATATATAAACCATTGCCTCTCTGTCGTTATGCCTTGCTTTTTCTAGCACGCTGTGCAGAAGAATCTCGCTTGTGGATTCGAAACAGTTGTGTATTATTTGTGCATTTTTAACGTTCGTTTCTCTCTTTTAACAACATTTTAATATTTTTATAAATTAATTATAAATTAATAACTTAATTTTAAGGCATTTGTTCGTCAGTCGGGGGCAAGTGATAATCGTCAAATATTCTTTATGGTTACGATTGTTTACGAGTTACAACAACAATGGAGTTAATTATGTGTCAAACCACGCTCGCCAAAGTAGAATCAACTTGATGTGAAACTGTAATAACGAAATATTTTAAAGACTATAAAGTATAAAATGCAAATAAAAAATAAGGAATGTGATATGTTTTTTAAACAATACGCTTTTATCATTTAATAGTTTAATATTAATTAAATACTGATTGCACGTTGAGAAAAAAACTTAGAAATCCTGAATAGATAGTTAAAATAATGCTTTTTTTTAATTTCCTGTTGCCAATAACCTCAAGGTAAAAAAAAGATTAATTCCGGAGGGGGCTGTAGCCCCTTCTGAATACGCATAAATATATATTATTTGAAGATATTATAGATAGATAATAGATTATTTAAGACAAGCCTGTGATAGGGGTCTCCAATCGTGTCTATGTCTATGGCCCCAGCTTTGTAAATCAGACCCTTTTCAAGAAGAAAGTTTCCATGTATAATTCCTACAATCCAACTGAGACTGCCTTTTATTAAACAACGTTGAACCCTGTGTTGCTACAAAAAAAGCCAATAGAAAAAAATAATTACCTCCCCGACAAACTTCTTTCTAAATTTTAATCCATTTGATTTCAGTGGCACAGTACGGGGGGGGGGGGGGAGATTTCGTGTGTAAATTGCCTAGAGAGAAACTTTTTTGGAACAGAACAAAATTTTTGTTTAAAAAATTGTAGCATAAAAATCTCCAAAGCCACTAGAAAAAGGCGCAATATTTTGAATTATATTGCAATTATATATTGAGGCGCAATATTGTCCCGGTGTTCAAAACTCACCCTACACCACTGATGAACCACTTCTGAGCATTATTTTGAACACGCGTCATATGAACAGTGTCACGAATCAGACTTTATCCTTATGTAGATCCGGAGGGATAACTAAAAAGATTGATGTCCAACAAAAGAAGAAAAGAACTGATAAATCCCCAAGCTTTTACTTTTAACTTGTGTTTCAGAGATAAGTGCTTATCCCAAGAGGTTAGCTTAAATGTCTGCTTAAGATAGTAAAAAGATATCTTTCTTCAGTTTTCCTATCTTTCAATGAATAAAAGTTGCTAATTTTTAATACTACCTGAAGGATGATCATTTACTTATCTGATCCCATCTTAACTAAACTCTGATAAGCTATGAGTCATTGCCCGACTAGCCCAGCTAAATTATATGGTTTTAAAATTATGTTTAAAGCATTCGAATGAGTTTAATACAAACTTTCTTAGGATATAAACGCCTAACTTCATAAGGATATATTTTTATGATATTTTGAATGCGTTTTGTGCAAAATTCAGAATGTTTTCCGCTTATGTTCCTTTGGCAACTGTAAAAGTAATGGTCTCTTCAGACGTAAAAATGGAAGGTAATTATATTTTAATATTAATTTTAATTTTAATTCTTAAAGAATCCGCTAACGTAATGAGGCTAAAATAATTTGTATGGAAAAGTAGGAGTGAGGAAAATTTTCGCTTTAACAAATTACACGTTTTTTAAAGAGATGCTTGAAGAGCATGATGATTGAGAGGTGTATTTGCTCTTTGCTGCCATTTTAGCTTATTGCATTAAACAAACTCTTTCAAAAGAAATATATTTTCTAAAAAAAAAAAAAAAAAAAATATTGTTATTAACAGTAGTTGTAATATCTCCCTGGTTGTAATAATAATAAATAATAACTGTAAACATGGAGATTATTACTACAGTCTAATGAGACAGCACGCGGCTTCGAAAAGTAGCCGATACACAATTCAACTCCGAATTAAAGGGTGGGATTGGAATCAAATATTTACGACGACAGCGCTGTGAATTCAAAATTGTTTGTTTTCTTTTTCTGTATTGCAGTGAGATGTTGTATTTTTAAAAAAGTCAGCCTGAAATCAAACTCACGATTCCTTAATCCACAATTTATATAACTATTCAACCTAATAGTTTTAAAAATGCGCTGTTTGCTATAAAATAATTGTGATTTCTATACTCAATCCTAACTATTACTAACAGTTTTTATTCGTTACATTTCAGTGGAAACAATGAGTGTGGATTGTAATACTGCTGTTCAAGCTTTACTGGCCGCTGGTGATAAAGCTGTTTTGTCTCTCGAAGTGGGTCTTGTAGTGGATTGGGTGAAATCTTCCCGGGTATTATCACTTATAGAACACCTAAACGAGCATGCAATTTTTGTGTCAATACCACAGCGAAATCCCACAACAAATGTTCTTAATGTCGTCATCGAAAGAACGATCGCTCTCAACGATATTTTACGATTTGAAATGGAAACATCGGGAGCTGATGCACATGCAGAAGATAATATATACCTAAAAATTATCAGCGGAAAACAGAAGCTGCTGTTTGAATTACCTTACGATACTAAAGCTAGAACTTTCGCAAGTCAAATAGCAAAAGCATCTGAATCGAGTTTTCTTAAGATGGGACCACCTTCAGATTTCCAGTGGCTGGCAAAGTATCAACCGATACCAGTTGTCAGAGAGTCCACTTTTTTTCTTGATGATAATGAAAGTTTGAATAATGTTCCTTTCGATTCACAGTCTATGAATTCCAATTGCGACGAAGGTTTCTTAGATTTAGATAATCAGTATTTTCCAAATTTGTTGGCTGCTCACAGTGAATCTGATTTATCCAAAAGTCAAATGCAATCACCCGAATTTGGAAATTTACCCAGACAGAGTATTGCCATGGGTGTGACACCGCTTGCAGCAAGAGAAAGCGCTATTCGTCTTCAAATGGTAATGCGTGAAGATGATTATGTGTACCTAAAATCATACACTGTCTTTATGGGTACCTGGAATGTCAATGGACAATCTCCTAAAGAATCGTTAAAAGATTGGTTGTCAGTGGATCCAGTGCCACCAGATTTTTATGTCATCGGTTTTCAAGAATTAGATCTAAGTAAAGAAGCTTACCTTTTTACGGATACTCCCAAAGAGGAAGAATGGTTAGAAGCTGTCAAAGCTGGCCTGAATGATTCTGTCAATTATAAAATGGTGAAGCTTATACGATTAGTCGGCATGATGATGATTGTTTTTATTAAAGAAGACCTCGCCGAGTTTGTGAAAAACGTTGCAGCTGAGACTGTAGGAACTGGTATCATGGGTAAACTAGGAAATAAAGGTGGCGTGGCTGTACGATTAGATTTTCATCGTACTCCGATATGTTTTGTGAACTGCCATTTAGCTGCCCATATGGAAGAGTGTGAAAGGCGAAACCAAGATTATAACGATATCTGTGCACGAATCTCTTTCAGCCAGTTTAAACCTCCGAAATACATTAAAAACCACGATCACATATACTGGATGGGCGACATGAATTACCGTATAATGGATTTAGACAGTGAGCAGGTAAAAGCTCTTGTTGAGAAAAAATGCTATTCAATTTTGTTAGAACACGATCAACTTGCCATCCAGAAAATGCTCAAAAAAGTATTTGTTGGATTCAGTGAAGGCACCATCACTTTTCCGCCTACTTATAAATATGATACCGGCACTAACAACTGGGATTCCAGCGAAAAGAACCGTCCGCCTGCTTGGTGCGACAGAGTTTTGTGGAAAGGCGATAACATCAAGTTAGTCGAGTATAGAAGTCATCCGACCCTTTTGTACAGTGATCACAAACCTGTGAGCTGTGTATTCGAGTCTCAAGTCAAAGTAGTGGATGCAGTTAAGCAGCGTAATATATACGAAGAAGTCATGAAAAAGCTCGATAAGTTGGAAAACGAATTTTTACCTCAAGTAACATTAGATAAATTAGAAGTCAATTTCGACAAAGTTCATTTCATCGAATCGAAAGTCCAGACAATAACCATAGCCAACACAGGTCAAGTTCCTGTCCAGTTCGAGTTTAAGAAAAAGCTGAATGACACTCGATATTGTAAAGATTGGTTGAGCATTAAACCTTATACTTCGTTCTTAAAGCCAGGAGAAAAATGCGACGTAGATTTGGAAGTTTTTGTTGATAAGAGAATAGCTTATAAACTGAACGCAGGGAAGGATAAAATTTACGACATATTAGTCCTTCATTTAGATGGTGGGAAAGACTTTTTTATTATTGTGTCTGGAACATACATTCCTGGTTGTTTCGGAGCATCACTCGAAGCTTTGGTTAGAATACCAGATCCCTTAGCAGAAATGCCAGTCGAGAAGCTTTTTGAGTTAGAAAATACAGTGCTTAGTAATGCTAAGTTAGAACCTCCTAATTTGGAAATTCCTAAAGAAATATTTGTTTTGATCGATCACCTATATAAATTCGGACTCACCCAGGAAGATTTATTTCTCCAACCTGGACTTCGTAATGAGATCCAGAAAATTAGAGATAAACTTGATAACGGCATATATGAATTAGGTTCCTGTTCCGTGCACTCAGTAGCTGAAGCTTTTCTTCTTTTCCTCGAAGCTTTGGCCGAACCTGTGATACCCTACGAGTTTTATTATAAATCTCTCGATTGTTCAAATAATTTCATCAGCTGCAGAAACGTCGTAAACGAAATACCCAGAGTTCATAAGTGTGTCTTCAGGTATATAATTTCATTTCTCCGTGAAATTTTAAACCATGCTGCATCTAATAGACTTGACGGAAAACTTCTTGCCACGATTTTTGGAAGTATGTTGCTACGAGAACCTATGAACGAAACTCAGAATTCCTCGTCATACAAGAAAGTAAATCAACCAGCAACCGACAGGAAAAAAGCAACATTTATTTTTCATTTTCTTATGAATGATTTGGATGATTTTTAGAAAATAGAGGTTTATTAGCAGTGTAGATGTTCAGTGAAAAGACTGTGTAGATGTTAAATTTTAGCGATACATTCAAATATTGATGAATTTGTTTTTGATTTAATTCATTTGTATTATATTATTGAGTTTATTTCTGATTGGGACCATTTATTTTTCTCAGGTTTGTTTTGTTGCTGGAAAACAGTTTTTATTTTAATTAAAATAATTACATGATATTTAAATACTCATGTTTATGAACAATGTACAGTGTTTGTACTTAAAAGAAAGACATTTTATATCAAATTAGAGCTTCATTCTATATGTTGCATTAAAAAGGAGAAATGTAAGAGTCATATATGACTAGGTTGTATACGCCTATTATTATCACAGTTAGTTTCTCATATTGTACAGTATTAGATGATAGTTATGTGATTTAAGGTATTTAGTAATTTTTATTTATATTATATATATTATATCTATGTGTATGACTAGTCTAACATCTGTTAACCATTTTTCTTTTCACCTTTGTTTTTTGTCTCGCGTTATACATGCATTCACTTTTCTTGCAATAATATATTTATGTATTTTTTTCATAATTATAACATTATATAATAAGTCTATTGTAGATTAATGAATCCTTTATAATTTTCTTATCTTATTCATTCATATCAAGAAATAAACGTTTATTAGCTTTAAAAAACTCTGATTTAGGATTTAATAAATCATTTTAAACAATGAATAACAAGAAAGAAAATAGTCTGCCATATTATACTTTTATTTTTAAAACATTTTAATGAATTTTTGAATTATAATAATTTATGAATTCATTATAATTTTCTATAATTTATTAAAAAACTGATTTAGGATCTAATAAATCATTTTAAACTACACAATGAATAACAAAAAAGAAAATACTTTGCCATATTATACTTTTATGTTTAAAACATTTTAATGAATTTATAAATTATAATAATTTATAAATTCATTACATTTTTTTTATAATTTAATTTATTTCAATATAATGCTTTATAATTTTCTTGTCTTATTCATTCATTCATATCAAGAAATAAGCATTTATTAAACCTTTAAAAAAGTATGATTTAGGATCTAATAAATCATTTTAAACAATGAATAACAAAAAAGAAAATACTCTGCTATATTATACTTTTATGTTTAAAACTTTTTAATGAAATAAATATATTTTTCAACCCAGAGTAAAAAAATATATGTACCTGAAAGCTCACTTCAGAAATGATAAATATTAGGAAGTGAAGTCATATTCGTTTATTCAACTATTATGATTATATATGAAGTTTGGCTTAATTAAAATATTTATTTTTATAATCATTTATCAAAATTTTCTTTGACATCTATGTTAAAAACTATAATGTTTTTAATTTTAATGATCTTTTGAAAAGTTAGTCTAAGAGTGAAAATTTAATTTGTATCTAAGTTAATTTATTTTTAAAAAATGTTAATTATATTTAGGAATTATAAACCAAAATATAATGCTTACTGAGTGCTAGAATATATCTGGAAAAAATTGGGTTGGTTTAAGAGTTTTATCAAAATAATTTAAAATTAATATTTAAATTTTTTTCTGGCTATCAAATTTATTTTTTGTGGAATTTCTGATTTAGCATATCTTATAGCATTACAAGCATAATATATAGCCATTTCAACCTGATAATATAGAATTATGATGACTAGCTGTCATGTTTATCTGTATCTTTTTATTATGGATTATCTGTTTTTACCAAAAGTAATTATGAAGAAATATTTATTTAATTTTGGAACACTAGCATTCTCTGCACCTACATGTTATTTCAATGAGAAATGCACATCAAAATGACACACACTGGTGTTCTAAAGTTAAATGCAATATGATATTTAACTAATCTTACATTTAGGAAAAAAAAAAAAAAAAAATGTTACAACTTCAGTAACACAAATATGCAATTAGAAAAATTTATCCATGATAATATGCATTTTTAAAAATTAAATATGATTCTTCACATATAAATTATGTCAGTCAGTGTAACTAATTATGTTTCTTTTCTTTCTTTTTTCTTTTAACACATTGATTGCCATGGCATATTAATATGTCTGCTAGAAATATTCCCTGGGACACCATAGTACTACACAAATACGTGTGTCATCAATATTTTCATTGAAGACAATTTATTACTATGAAACAGGATTATCAATAATTTATTAGCATGCCTTAACACCCCACCTGGCTAATCATGCAGGTTATCTTAGAATCAGGACTCATCTGTTTTTGATTATGTTTTTGTCCTGCATATGAGGACCACTCATATGCTTTTCTTTACCAGATGAGGAAAGCTATACACTTTTTGCTATTGAAACTAAAAAAGTAATTATCAAATTTTAAGAAGTTTTAGATATTTTTATTTCTATCTTTTTTTAAATATTCCATTATTGAATTAATTTTCATTATTTATTAAATGCCTATTTTTTTTCAAAATTATAAATATATCTGAATATCTATTAAATGAAGCTCGTGTTTTGCTGGAATTTTGTATTGTTAGCTTAAATACTTTTAAAACTAAATTTAGGCACATCTTAGATATTTTTAAATATTTTTTATTAAATCGTGTATAGAAAAAAGACAAAACAAAAAATTGACTTCAGTGAAATATTTGATAAAGTACTAGTAGAGAAGGTTTTTTGTTTTTTTTTGGAAACATTTCACTCAGGGTTATTTTTTTTAGAGGACAGTACAATATACGTTTACTAATTGCTTATCCATAATCAGTTCTTGTATGTGTTTAGTTTAAAGTTGAAATAGATGCTCAACATCTTAAAGGATTGTTAAGTGAAACAGTCTAGAATATTTTTATAATATATCGATATGTCTTCAGTGTAATGGAAATGTAGCAGCATGCAAGCGCGGATTCTAGGGGGGAAGTCATGTCCCCCTTCTAAACGGAAAACAATTCTATAGAACAACACATTTTTTAAATATAAATATGTATTAAAGGTGTTTTCATTTTTTACAGCTTAAAAATTTTAATCTTATATATTCATGGAGTTATTTTTAAATAGAAATGCATGAAAATTGCAGGCATTGTTTAAGCACTAAAGAATCAATCATTTTTAATTTTCCTATAAATGTGGTACATTTTGAATTGTATTTGATTTTTTCTTCCAGACAATATTTCCATGATTGTTGAGCCTCGAAAATCAGCGTAAATCTTTGTGAAAACTTTAAAAAAAATTCTTTGCATTTATAAGACAATGGGAAACTCTGATTTCTTGGTATCTGGATAACACATGCACATTTTGTATATTTACGAATATACCTGCAAATTTCATGGACTTATGAAAGAAAATGAATTTGAGTATATATCAGAAAATAGTTTGGATATAAGATATAAAAACTGCTAATAAAGACATGTGACCCTCCCCCCCTTCCCAAACCTCTCTCTAAATGGAGGGCTGGATCCGCTTCTGAAAGCATGTATGAATTTTCATACATGTTATTGTATGAACTGTAGATAAATTTGTAAAATCTGGAAATTAGATAAATTCGTAAAATCTGGAAATTTGTTGTATGGCTGCTTCTTTTATGTCTTTGGTGTATGTAAGCCAGAATCAGTGTACCTGAAATGTGTTTTTGAATTGCTCAACGTCAACAGTGTGGCTTGCATTTGTACTCACAGTATTGAAGTTTAAGTACAAAATATAAAATACTGAAAATTCACATAATTCCATAAAAAGTTCTAACATGTCTTTTATTTTGCTGAATAATTCAAACTTTAATGTGTTATTTTTTATTCTGAGTTATGAAGTTTATTATCTCTGTCTATCTATGAGGACGTGAGCTTATGCAGAAAATCAAATTTTGGGAAATCGTAAAAAACCTCTTGACTGCATCCATTGGTTTTCATTGTAAACCAAGATTTTACAATGGCAGAAATACATGCTAAAACTAGTTTTTGTGGATTGTAGTGTTTTCTTTGGTGCAGATTTACCAATAGAATAAATTGATAGTTATTTTTATTTTGGATAAGATGAGTTTTGAAACACATGTCCTCATATATATGTATACATTATGTATGTATATATATGTATATGCATACATATATATACATACATTATATGTTATATATACGTATATGTCATATATATGTGACAAAATATTTATTCTGTTAAGCATTATTATGATTAGATTAAAATAAACACATTTCATTTTTAATTCAGGTTTAAATAAAAAATAAAGCAGTTTTTTTTAATAGATTTTTTATATTATAAAATTGATTTAAACTAAGTTCATCTTTTAAGATTTGGTTATAATCTCTGAGTATTATATGACTACTTTGAAATTTCAATAATTGTCTAATGTTTCATTTTTAGAAAGTAGTATTAATATTAACAAATATTTTCCAAAATTTCTTACTTGCTTAATGTACTATTTAAAAAAAAAAAATATATATATATATATATATGGCACTTCTTTCTTATAGTAGTTCCTAAGGATGAATCGCCTAAGTACAAAAAATCGCCAAGTTAAGTTGTAAATAGATTTAACAATCTGGACACTTTGGAGCTTTACCATGTAGAGATATGCAGTTGAACTAAAAGTAGAATGGCAGAACTTTATTTTTAAAATCAGCGCTCATCATTGTAAAATGTACAGCCAGAAGGTAATCTATTTGTCTATGTCAACTACAGAAGCTTGATGTTAAAATGTAATATTAAATAGTATAATTTTAACATAATTTAAACATTTTATTAAACCTCATTTTATTAAAAATGCCTCCAGTATGCTTTTGCATTGCAGTAGTTGAGTATTGATTTTAAAAACTACTTTTTTTATTTTATTTATAAAACCATGTATATCTGTGCAAGGTAAAGCTCCAAAGTATCCATATTTTAAACCTAACAGAAAAAAAAAAAGTTACAAAGTCAAAAGTTATTAACTTTAAAAAAAAAAAAAAAAAAAAAAAAACTAACAACTATCCTTTATTTATTTGACACTTCATATTTAAATAGTTATTCAGCCATGTTTTAGAGGCATGCACCATATTATGCTGATATTTTCTTACACATTACAGTTTCTAATTATAATATATTTCACGAGCTTCCTTACCGTTTATTTTATAGAATATTGACAGGTTATTATTCATATATGCATTGTAAAAGTAGCTATTTCTGTATGAATCATGTATTCTTTATTACTATTCCAAACTCATCAATCACGACAATTATGATTGTTCATTTTTTGGATGTTATATTTCTTTATGGTAAAAGCCTGTTTTGAAATTTGGAGAAATGGTTACATTTACCATAAAATCCCGTTAATCCGCCCTTCCCGATTAAGTGCCCCCTTCCCACTTTGTAAACAAATTGGAAAATTCAAAAAATCCTGAGAAAGTGACCTCCCCCAAAAGAAATTTCCACATGTCAAGATCAACACCAAAAATTTTATCTCACGCGTGTTTTTTTTTTTCTGACGGTTCAAGAAGGCATGACGATTCTTTGATATATCGCAAACATGTACAAAAACAAAAGTAACACGCAACTTCAACTACTGTCAATCTGAAAAAGCAATATAATTAACCAAACATTAGTTTTGCTCTAAATTTATCTCCATGGCGATATGATGGTAATAAAAATATCGATAGTGAAAGTTTCTCATGAGATAAGTTAAAAAATGTGTATTTGATGCTGCGTATGAAATATTTTCATTAAAAAATAATCTATTTATTTTATCAAAGAATTTATAGTCGTATTTAACGTTATTATGAAAACCAATCACAAAAAATTTATCGATTGATTGATCAGTAGATGGTGCCACAGTTGAATTTGTAGCGTATTTTGTGCTATCTTTGTGGTAGCAATGTTTTTCGTTTTAAAAATCTGGCAACACTGCCAATTCGTTCTGTATGTTCTCAATTTTTGTGATCTGTATTATTTATTTAACATTTATAGATACGAAATCATGATTTAAAAAAAAAAATCTTATTTAATCTTTCTAATTTACAACAGATGGCGACACCACATAAAATGTTACGAGTCTAGAAAGTATTTCAGGATATTTTCAACGGCCATTTCTCAGTATTTTAAATTATTTTTAATTATTAAGTCCCTTTTATTTTTCTGTTACCTTATTATGATATATATTAGTGTTATTATTTATCTAAATGCATTCCAGTTTCAAAGCTTCTGAATTCCACAATTTTCTATAATCTGAAATCGCCATTAATCGTGAAGTTATACTGTTTTTTCTATTTTGTATATAATTTTTTCAAAATGTTTTTCTTTTGTCACTTTATTAAAATAATGCATGCTTTGCGACGATCGGCCATTAGTATCTCCCCCCCCCTCTAATTATTTTATGATATTCCGTCGCGTTTAGGGGGGCGGATTAATGGGATTTTACGGTAAGCAAAACTTGTACACAGTAGAAACACTGGTTAATTGAATTTGTCACTTTAAGAAATCAAATCAGATATGAATGTGGAAGTCACAGTTATAGTGGTTGATGGGAAAATAGACACGAACTAAATAATTTAAGATTAATTCAATAAATTATTATGTAAATGTATTTTAAAATTTGCAATAACTTTTTTTTTTGCATTTGAATGAATGAATTCTTAAGGTATAACTTTTTATCTTTGGTCAGCTCTTTTGTATTTAAGCACTTTCTCAAGATATATGTATCTCAATTTATCAAAGTTTTTTTTATCCAGGCACTCTTAATTATTTACAAGTTACAAATAACACCAATTTACTATTTTAAAAATCTTAGCTTTTTAAAAAGGTTTATATGTATGTTGCATACTGTATAATAGTTGTTTAATTATTCCAATTAATTCATTCTGCATGCAGGGCTTAATTTGCCGCATGCACCGCTTGAGCTCAATCTGTCTTAAATTCAAAATTTTATTTAATTCCATTTCAAATCATTTTAATGCTATTTTGATCAGAATAAAGAGTAAAACAGACAGAGTAAAACAGAAAAAAAAATTCTTTAAATTTTGAAACTAATGCATGAAATATAAATATGCAGGTTGGAGTGAGGACAGAGTACGGGGAAGAGGGGGTAGGGGGTCCGCTACTGGTGTTAGAACTGCAGAATATTAGGGCTCCGGTACTTTTTTTCTTAGAAATTAAGCCCTGGCTGCATGTGTTATGATATTACCTTTCTAGTTTATAAAAGTTAGAAAGCCACTATAATATTCTTTTTAAAATATTCATTGCTGAAGATACGGTTAAGTCATTTGCACTTTTAAATATACAACCAGCACTTTTGTATATGTTAACATATTCATAGTTGTGTCATATCAAAGTGTATTGTGCTTTAACAGTAACAACAACATAAACCTGGCAATCCCAATGTCATTTAATGTCTGCTTGCCAAAGCCAGGCATAATCTTCAAAGTAATGAAACTTACTGATGCTTTCCTCTTTAAAAATATTTAATTTTTTGAAACAAATACCAGACATTGTGCAGATGTTGAAAGTTATTGATATTTGTGTCAATATTGTACATAGTTTATATGACATATTAATGTAAATAGTTGCATGCTTTACTAAAGTATATGTACTTAACTCTAATTAACATGGTTTTAAACTTAAAAAAAAAAATTACAATGTTTGTTCATGAAATAATAATTTTGTTAAGTTATTGTTCCATTGATTACTCCACTTGTGGTTTTATTTTGTTTTGTTTCTTTTTTTTTTTTTAAATGGAAAAAAGGTTTTTATAACATGAACTGGCTGAACTGGCAAATCTTGTTATTGCCAGTAGTGTATTTACAATGTGGTATCATTACTCAGTATAGCAACAATTTGATTTTCAAAAAAGTTTCTTCCAGTTTTGTAAAATAGTTTTAACAGTTTTTGCAGAACTCAAGTTCTCTTTATAAAAATAATTAAATTATTATTATGATATTTTTGTAAAATACAGTTTAATTACTAATATATTGTGAAAGTATTGTTTTTTCTGTTTAACTATATAAAATAATCCCTATATTTCTAACATTACTTGAAAAAAAAAAACTTTTATTATTTTTAAGTATTGTATTTCATATATACTCATAACAAATTATAAAAATACTGTTGCTACAATTATTTCTGTCAATTGTAAACAGATATATACACAAGCAGACACATATTGAAGAAATGTATGAAAATTATGTATTAATATGTTATTTGATCTTCTAGTTGTTCGCTTTAGGAACATTTCATTACCTGGTAAAGAACAAAAATGCATCACATTGTCTGCATTTGGTTTAAGCATCATATAATACGAATTCTGTTGAATATATGACACCTTAGTGGTTATTACTTCTTTTCCTGTTTACAGAATCACAGATATTGATTGGATTTTTTTTTTTAAAGCCACGTTTTGTATACATTATGTGATGTTTGTTAATTAAATTTTTAAATTGTACTATGTCCTAAAATAGAAATGATTAGATGTACATTGTACACGTTTTGCAAGTACTCATAATGTTTTATATTTAATATATTTTTCCTTTCATTTGAAAAAAAAACTCTTAAAAATATTGTTTTTAATGTTATTAAAGTTTTGTTTACATATAAATGATACAAATTTTGTGAAATGCATTGTATAATGCATTGTAGAATATAGTTAGGCGAAATTTATTTGCTGCCGTCTGAAGATTTTAATGAAATTTAGTAGGAATTTATTTTTTATTTACTTGAGTTAAAATAAATTATTCAATGAAGTTCAATATCATATCCTCTTGCAAATTTTATTTTATGGATTCTTGTAATCTTATTATTCTTATGTTGATAAATTTTATATTCGTTACAAATAGCAAAAAGTCTGGTTGCCATAAAAAATTTCTGGTTGTTAGACAGGGAAGTACAATTTTTTTTTTTTTTTACTATCACTAGTGTTGCCAACCAGTATGACAAAAAGTTAAACGGTGGCTTTTAAATCGACACATAAGAATACAATAAAAATCTATGATAACTGAACCTGATATCATATATCATGAACAATCGGGACTTTTGGTGTCCCCTGCAGTGGTTTTGCAGGACGGCATCTGGAATGCGTGGAAAACTTGACACCTGGCCCCCTTCCTCACACACACACTTTATTTAACCATGCATTTATATAAAGTACATGTTTTTTTTTAATTATTGATTGAAGAAAAAGAATTGCTGGTAAAGTAATGATATATCTTTAACTGAGTTAATGAATCAATTTTGAAAAGTTATATGCACACTCACCAGTTAAAATATTTTGGTTGCCAGTGGTGACCACATGCATTGAGCCCTGTCACAAAGATGCTAGAGATATTTTTGAAAAGCATAATGTGCAATATCTTTTTTTAGCTTGCAATTGTCTTTGCTTAGACTTTGAAAGTATGGCTTATAGTATTATCAAGATACTTAAAGAATAATCAATTTTACTTTTTGCAGTGCAAAAATAATTAATGAATATTGTTTCATCATATCTTTAATTTATTTCTAGTTTTCATAATTAGCTTTATCATTTCATTTATTATAGTGTGAGGTTATTCAGTACTTCAGTTCACTTTTACTTGCCACTTCTATCCATAAGTGCAATTCTATTTTTCTATTTCCATCTATTTGTCTTTGGTTAGAATATTATATAGCAGAAACATTCTTAAATCAATTGCAACTTGTCATTGTAGTAGTTATGTCTAATTTTTTCAAAGCACGACAATTTCTGACAAATAAAAAAAAAACTTTCAACCACATCTGATTGAGAAATAGATTACAGTCTGACATGCCTGTCATTGGCTCATTCAAGAGCCATGCCTTTTTATAGGTGGCAATGTGTTTCTTAGGGGTTACCCATTTATGACATTACACTTCAAGAACGGTAGAGGATATATGGACCTGAAAATTCTATTTCAAGTCAACCCATAAACTGTCCTGAAACTGACAAAAAATATTTCGTCAACTCCAAAAATGACCCGAACACGAAATGGGATAACATATTTTAATGCAATTTTTAAAAAATCGAAAAATAGTCTACAATTATATCTTAAACATATTAATGTTCACATATTGATTTTTTTTTTAATTCTGAACTTTCATCAAAATATTCTAGGCTTTTTTTCTTGAAAAATCGGGTCAACTCAAACCTGACCAGCAAGGGTCCAATCCCAACTTGAAACAATTAGCCTGACCCACAACAAAGAAAATTAGCATCAACACGACCTGGCACTAACTGCAGGTTGGGTTGGGACGAAATCGGGTTACCTGAGTTGATGTAGAACTCTGCCTTCAAACATAGTACTGGTTACCATGCTGTGACATCGCATCTGAACATAAAAATAATTAGTAGTGAGTAGTCATCTTAGTGCTATTGGAAAAGGAAAATGGAATGCATGGCATGCCATGGTTTAAATAATACAAAGATTAGTATGAAAATCTATAGGCTTGATTTTAATACGATTACAGGTAATGAAAATGTGAGAATTTTTAATGTTGATTTTCATTTCTTAGGTAAGCCACATACCTTAATGCAATTTAGAAGCAACTTAGAAGACAAATTCTGGAATTCAAACCTATTTCTTCTTTGTTAACAGGCTGAGAACAAAGAAAAAACAGGTTTGAATTCCAGAATTTTTCACCTATGTTGCACTTGTCACCTCGGTGCGTGGCCTGCCTTACACTTTCAAAAAAGGTTTTTACAAACTTATGATAATTTTGTAATATCACTTTAATCAAAATGAACTCTAAATTAATAGTTGTAAACAGGGTTGGAGATATCACCGAAAACCTGTGGCATAGGAAAAGCGAAGGGTTAAAAAACCTTGAGGTTTGTGTGATGCAGTTGATGGATTGCTTCTAAGAAGTTGCACAAAATCTTAAGATAGTATCAATATTTTATCATTCATTTAGTAAATGGCATCAACTTTTATTTGAAGGAATTTAATGACACTGCAGGCCACAGTCTTTTTTTTATAATACAGGTTGGCTGTAAAAGGCAAAATTAATGGCAGTCACAGAGCCACTAAATAATGTTAGTGGCTATTTAAATATTATCTGCAAGTGCCTACATTTCCTAATAGATAACATTTTCTTGCATACCATCAATGCGACGATTTAATTTTAGACTAAAACTAGCAGAAATTTTAACAAAAGTTCATTGTCGCTTTACAAAAAATGGCCACTAATAAAATTGCTACTAATGACCACTGGTCACTAATGAAATTTCACAGTTTTTCCTTTCATGGTTGTAATTATTGGCTCCAGAAAAATAATAAGGTGATGTAATTTGCTGCATTACTTCTTGTATGTAATATTTTTACTGTATTATTTAGTAATACACCAAACTGTTGTATTTTTACAAATTTAATTCAGCTTCTTAAAGATCTGCCGAACCATTTTAATGTATATAAGTTTGTAAAGTCATATAGGTCTTACAGTTGGGTATTTTAGCAAGTCAAAGGTTTGGAGTTACTGCATGGATAATTATTTTTCTGATATTATATAATCTTTTCTTTTTTAACCTCTAACAAAATATAATCTTTAAAGACTAAGGTTTGACGCTTCCTTAATAAAAATTCTGTTTAAAAAATACTTCAGAATGCATATGTTTTTAAATTTTATTGATTTATCTGTAAATATGCATCTAATTTGTACATATTATTTATTTTGATTGTGTGTTTTATGAAAATTGATATTATTATAAATATGTATTATTATAAATATGCATCGGCATTCTGTTTCCCGCTCACATACTCTACGACTTTTACTACCGGTTGGAGCATACCTTTTTATTCCATGCACGTGGTACCTTATTTAAAAGTGTAACTTATCTGGAAATAATAGCAGGACTATTTCATCTATTCCTTTTTCTACCTTATGTTGGCAATTTACATTGCTTACATAACTCCCACAGGTAAAAAATTAAAGCATGTTACAATCTTTTGGGATACCCTATATAGCCCATTGTCCAGAAAGTGAAGTTGAGCACCATGATGTTTCATGGATTGTAGCTCTGGAGAGTTTTAAGTTTCAATTAGCTTATAATGAAAGATTATGTATTATGTTCCTTAACATGGACACCAAGTTTGTTAGTTTCGAGTAAGAAAAGCTGAAATTTTGAATGGCTTTCCTGAAATCCAATCTGAACAAAGCCTGACTTCCATAAGATCATTTCTCTTTTGTTACTTTTGAATTGTAATTTTGAATATAAATACGTTAACATAGTGTCAACCTTGCTTATGAAAATAAGTTGACTTCTAACATGAATTATCTTTGTTGTCGAATTGATTTACAAAATATGTCTCCCAATTTATTATTGTGTTAATTTGAAATGAATAGGTCGTTTAAAAAACCACATAAGTCACAGAATGACATTTTTCCTGACTTATGTTGTTTTAGCAAGAAACAAGGTTAGGCAGTATTTAATTTGAACAAAACAGTCATCTTAACCCTCTTAATTCCCATGGTAGAATATGCTCTAGAAATTCCGTAATTCAGAAAATCTGAATTCATACATGAAAATTTCAATAATAAATTCAACTTTATTTAATGCCAGAATGTTTGTTATTAAAAGAAGCAAATATTGCTATTTTAAATTTCTGGTATGAATATGGAATTATCTGAATTAAAAAATCTACTTAAATTTAAACAGTGGTGGTAGCATATATGCTACTATGGGCATTAGAGGGTTAAACATATTTTTAATCAAAATTAATGAAGATAGCACTTATACGGGGACATTTTTATGTTTTAATATGGTATTGCATGCAAATGGTAATATGGTATCCGCATGTAATCTGGTATTGCATGCAAAAACCACTTAAGTCAGCGAAAACTAGAAGGTATTGTTTGAAGAGGAAGGAATACACTAACTTTATGTGGTTATTACCCAGATCATGGCTCTACCTTTTGCTCTAGCATTTGCGACAAAAAAAAAGTATATTTGGAAAAAAATTTGACTTATGTGGTTTTTGAAATGACCAATTCATATGTAATTAATGATTTATTAGTATCCTTACATTGGTTTTAGTGCAATGTCTAATTCAATTTCAGTGGTAATTATCATATTCATGCATATTTTACTGTGTTATGAACAAATTTAATAATTGTATTGTTGTCTTTCTCATTTTTACTCAATGTTCTTTCATCCTGAAAATAAAATGAAATCAAATCAAATAAAGAAAATCCATTGCAGTAAAATGTGGCTAAGAAAAGTAAAGCCATTTCTTGTGCCTTGTGATTTAAGACACCATTTTTTTTCTTTTGTACAGTACATCTTCCTTTATTGTACACTAATATTTTATGTCTATAGTTGTGCCATAAAATAACTGTAGAAATCAGATAACAGGTATAATTAAAATGTACGAATAAAGTTTGTGTGAGATCTTTTAGTAATTTGTTTTTTCTCCTTTATTTAAATTTATTGGAGAAATTGTTTATAATGTAATGTGCGTTTGTACTCTGGATAGTGAAAAAGACTGGATGCTCTTAAAAATTACGATTTCTATAAATGTTACATTTTTATGTGGGAAAATAGGTTCAAATAGTATGTTGTGGCCATCGCAAACCTTTCTTCTATATCTATATAAATCAAATCGTCTGCAAAAAAATTAAATAAGTTAGAAATTGTACGTCAAACATGACAAATGAGGTGCGTTCGTTTCGTGCTTTAACTAGTTTTACAATGTAAAAAATCATCGTTATTATTTCAGTAAAATAAATTATACCGTCTGCTATGAACGAAATGAGGATGCCTTTTTTTTTCTTCTTATTACGTATTCCATGTTTACAGAATTTGAAATGACTCGACAAAATTCTGCAAGAGTTATATATATTAAATATCAAACCTTGTGGTTGGGTAGTTTTTGCGCTGTTATATGTGGATGGGGGGACCAGACGACGACTATAGGTGGCTACGTATTTATATAATTACGAACGCACCTAATGACAATCTATACATTTAATTAGATTTTCAGCAGAGCTGACATTGTGACATTTCACATTTGAAGGAGTGATGCTTTGAGACAAAGGCTGTTGTCTCGAACGATCCGTATATATACTTTTATTCACAGAAACACATGCACGAGTTCGACAATTACATAAATCTTCTGAGACGAGATATAGCCACAAGGAAATTTACAACACCAGAGAGCGCAGAGCTGAAATTTCGCTGGGATTTAAAAAATACGAAGGATGTGAATTATCACTTTATTACACGCAGCGTACAAGCAATGTCTGGTGGCTTAAATGGTAAAATTGAGCTCAGGCACCGAGGGGAGAGTTACATACTCCTAGCCCAATGGTCGTCTCGTACTTAGTGTTGAATTCAGGGGGTGGCCCGGGGAGAAGGGGGCTGTCGGATTCCTCTTCTCCGTCCACACAACTTTGAAGTATAATCCGGTCTTTTGATATGCTGCCACCACTGATATGACTGCGTCATATTGGACACATTACGTGACTCTTTCAATTAAACTTAAACTAACACTTTATTTACAATATTTACACTTAAAACTCAACATTAAATCAAAAAAATACAAAAACTACTTTCTGTGCACTGCTAAGCTATGTTAGTTAACTCCGAACCGAGATTTCTATTAATCTCACACAAGCTTTCTCTCTTCCCTTCAAGAGACCTCGTTCCACACACGTGCCCAGAGCTCCTCTCTGAACAACCAACACGTTCCAGTCCCACGTTCCAACTAAAAACTCCCTCTCGTAAACTGCAGGGCACCCTTTCTCAATCAGGCCCCTCCCCTCTCTCGGCCAGGTGTTTTTCTTTCCTTGACTGAAGATAATCTCTTTTTTGATAGATCTGTCTTCTTATAGAAACAGGTGAAATCTCTCTTATCTATGAACTTATCATCACCAAGGTTCTGTTATAATAAACATTCCTTCAACACAGATAATGTCGCTACTCGGATTAAGATTTCAGTTCAGAAAACCCTACAGTACACAGAAGATACACACACAATAAGATAATCCCCTAACAATAGTTTTTAAGTCTATAGATGCCAGAGACATTCCACCCCAGAGCATTGAAATGTCTCCCCGGAAGATTTTAGATTTTATGCTTTTAATTGTTCAAAAGTGCAATTCCCCCCCCCCCCCCCCGGAACTCTATAATGTCCACCTCTGAGCAACAGAAATCTCTCCCGGAGAAAAAAGTTTGAAAACGACACTGCTCGTACTCCTAAACGGTAGGATACAAAGTTTAGTCAAAATCGTCAGAGCCGTTTTTTAGATAAATTTTCCTTGATCCGTGGTGACCCCAAAATGATACACTAATCGAATTTTTTCGAACATGTGACCTAGCCGATGGTCTTCTAGTACTCCACAAACGGTAGGATACAGAATTTTGTCAAAGTTGTTAGAGCCGTTTTTTAGATAAGATTGAATTAGCTTGACCTGTAGTGACCCCAAAATGATCCACTAATCGAATTTTCTGGAATATGTGACCAATGGTCTTTTCGTAAGCCCAAACGGTAGAATACAAAATTTAGTTAAAATCGTTAGAGCCGTTTTTTAGATAAAATTTGCATACACACAATATTTGCTCGTATTAAATATTGGAGCAGGGAAGACCGAGCTATGCTCGGTCAAAATAAGCATTGAGTTCAAATATCATGACCTATGACCAAAATGACCCGCTAATCGAATTTTTTCGAACATGTGACCTAGCCCAATGGTCTTCTGGTGCCCCAAAACGGTAGGATAAAAAATTTCGTCTAAATCGTTAGAGCCGTTATTAAAATAAAATTTGTATATATATATAACCACACACACACAAGATTTGCTTGTATTAAATATATATGACATCACATCGATGGTTGCATATTATTTTTAAATGTTTATGCGGAAAGTATGTTAATAACAAATGCGTTCTGGAATACTTTCCGCTTTAAAAAGAAAAATTACAATTAAGGATTAAAAAAAAAAAAAATCTCCTTTGAAGAAGGAAAATGAAGCATGGAAATGAGCAATCGAAACTTATTTTGTAGTATGAAAGCTTGAATACTGTTTGTGCCGGAAGACAGATAATGAAAAACATGAAGTTATTTTGACGTCATATACGATGACCTTTCTCTCGAACTCTTAAATAATGACGCGTTTTTCCACTTCTAGCAGTGCTATTCTGGGGGTGATTCTGCAGTCAAAACTCATATCTGACGTTATAAAGAACACGAGGAAAATAAAATTAATGATGGTGGAAAAAAGTATGAAGGGAATTTTGCCCGAATACGCTAAAGGAAAAAGTTAGGATTATGAAGTTTGTTTTATCTATTATGCACTCTTATAGGAGTAGTAGAAAAATGGAGGAACTAATGCCCTCCCCATTTTAAAATCAAAGCAATTTTTTTAAATCTAAAATTATACATGAGCTATTTTTATTTTCTATTTTTACTTAACAAATTATGAATTTACAGTTTTAAATTAATTATACTGTTTTGGAAGTAGTAGAAAAATGGAGGGAATAATAATGTCCTTCCCACTTTAAATCAAAGCAATTTTTAAAAAAAATCTAAAATTATACATGAGGTTTTTTTTTATTTTCTATTTTTACCTAACAAATTATGAATTTACAGTTTTAAATTAAAATATTCATTTTAAATTAATTATATTGTTAATTAATTTTAGCTATTAATTATTCTTATGGGAGTGGAAAAATGGAGAGACTAATGCCCTCCTCTCCAAAATCAAAGCAATTTTATTTAACCTAAAATTACACCTCAGCTATTTCGGAATCCACTATTTTCTATTTTTATCTAATAAATTATGAACTTCCAGTTTTAAATTAATTATATTGGTAATTAATTTTAGCTATTAATTATTCTTATTGGAGTGGGAAATAGAGGCATCAATGCCCTCCTCATTCAAAATCAAAGCAAATTTTTTTTTTTATCTAAAATTACACAGGGCTTAGAGATTTTTTTTAACCTAAAATTATACGCATCAGCTATTTCAAAATCCATTATTTTTTATTTTAACCTAATAAAATATGAATTTACAGTTTTAAATTAAAATATTGATTTTAAATTAATTATATTGGTATATTTAATTTTAGCTATTAATTATTCTTGTAAATATTTGATAATTTTTAACAATTCTGATTGTTTGAAAGTACCTTGTCATAATTTTTGTATTTGTACACCTGTGATGCATTGTCACAGTATAGGTAATTTTCAAATGCTTCCCCATAGTACTTGAGCAACTGAAGAATCTTGAATTTGAGTCGTTCACGGATCGGGTTGTATCTTTCCCGAACACAAACATTACATTTCAAGTCAACCCGATTTATACTCGACGAATTATTTTTCGTCCTACTGTAACCCGAGTATAGTCCCACGCGGGTCGAGTTCTACCCGACCCGACACCGAAAATTCTGCTTAAAGTGACATGAAACCCAACCCGAACTCGATACACTTCAATCCGAAACCGACTTGAACCCGAAGTGGAAGAAAATTAATCCATAATTTAATACAATTATGTAAAAATAATCTACCATCAATTTTATCTTTTTGTATAAAAATGATCATATATACACTCATTAATATTCAAATGTAAGTTTTGTTTCCCTTAAAAAATATTCAGAACTTTCTTTTGAAAAATCGCGGTTCAACCCGATTCCGACCCGAAAAACTCAACCCGAAACTGATCTGAACTCGGACGATTTAAAGTCAACCTGGTCCTAACCCGACCAGGAATGAAAAAAAAAAATATCGTCGACCCGACCCGAACCGGGAGTCCGGTTGAGTTCGGTTAAAATTGGGTTACCCGAGCCGATGGGGGAGTCTAAACCCTGACCGATACTTACAAAAAAGATAAAAAAATCGACATTAGATATGTAATTGTAGGCTACTTTTCCATAATTGCTTTAAAATATGGATTATTTATTTTTTCTTTTCGAGTTTGAGTCGGGTTTCGGTTTGACGAAATTATTTTTGTCGGGGCAGAAATTTTACGCGCAGAACTCTACACTGTAATGACGAAATAATGATCGCAAAATAGCAAACAAGGAATTTTTATTACCCATGAAATAGATTATTCCAATATGCTATTCGATTCTTTGTCATTTAAGTAATAAATTCTGCAAATTTTGTGCATTTATGTACACAAATAACTTGTCATAAATAAATATAGCAAAGCGGTTGTCGTTGTCGAGCAAGGAAAATAAGTATTTGAGAACACAAGTAAAATCCGATACATTTAAAACTGAATGTATATGTCAGGCACCTAACCGTGAAATCTCCTTTAAAAATTAAATTATTGGGATTTCATTTAATTTTGTAGAACAGCTTTTTTTTCATTGTGGATAAATATTATTATTATAATTTTCTTGAATTGTTTACAGAATATTACGGAATATTTTATATTTACGGAACACTTCTTAAACTTGTAATTTTGAAACGAAATTATAAAACCATTCATTTGAAAGGTTTCAAAGTTAACCTTGAAATCATTCTCAGCTGTTAACTTTGTTGTGCTATTTCGTAAAGAGGGAAAAAAGAAAAGCGATTAACCAGAGCGCGTACAGTTCTACCATAATTTTTTAATAGAATTTTTTGCCTTATTTAATCGTCGGAAAACATTACAATACACAGTAAAACAAGAGCGAAAAATCATGCGTAAGCATAGATTATGAAACACTTTCCAACACTTCTAGAATACTTTAACGAATATTTACCTTTTAATAATGTGAACATTGATGTCTAAGTAAACAAGGTCAAGGTCAAACCGGGAGGGTATTGCCTACCTTTCGGCTTAAGCTCAACTAGCCCCGCCCAATATTATACTTCAATTTTGTGTATGCTTGAACATGCTTTATACAACCAGGACGCCAATCAAAAGCTATTTATTTTCCTGATATAATCGGAAGAAAAAAAGAGTTAAATTTAAAAATGCGTTCAGCAACTGAAAAAGCATTCCCAGCAATTATTACTTATAAGCAGGACTTTAACCGAATTCTTTTGTGTGTCCCTGTAAATGAAAGATTAAAGTTATACACACAATATTCTATAGTAAGCTTCTTGTAATCCATGTTAGTGATATATATCAATTTGAATATGTTTGAAATAGTGAAACATTATTAAAATAGTCTGCAAATAATTTTTCTTCATAGATCGTAATGTAACGGCATTCTTTTGAGTATCCTTGTAAAGGAACTATAAGTTCTATGCACACCACATTCTATAGTAATTCTCTTGTAGTGCACCTCAGTGATATAGTATATCAATTTCAATATGTTTGAAATTGTGTAACATCATTAAAATAAACCGCAAATTATGTTTCCCCCATATAGACCGCATTGTAACGGAATTCTTTTGAGTGTCCCTGTAAAAAAAGTGTAAGTGCTGCACACTTCATTTTAAATACCAAAAATGCCACAGTAAGCCCCAATAACATATATAAATTGCATGCGATCCGAGTATATTTAGGCGAGTTAGAGCACGGACAGGCAGGCCAGACAAACCGAATTCATCAACACTTTTCAATTACGTTAAAAAAAAGTATTTTATTTATTTACATTATTTTTCTTAATTATCCCTCTCGACTCCTGGATAAATGTTTGTGACGTCAGTTGAAATTGATCTCTATTGTACGTGACATCGCAACGCATTTTTTCAATGCTTTTTCTCTTAATATCATGGTGTCGAAGACGTAGTTTTTATTTTAGTTAATGAAATAACTAATAAATCAGTCAAATATTATTAAAAATATATTAAACGTCGAATTAAAAATCACTTCATGAGATGGCAAGCACGTGTAACACATTTGACGCCACGATCATGCATTTTCGGTGTTAAATCTTATAGTTTGGCGATAGTTTTTTAATGGAAAGTGGTCGACGGGAGTAGTATGCACCCCACTATAGTAGGCGGAAGCGACGTCATAGGGGGCGTGGCCACCTGTCAATCAAAAGGGGGCGTGACCGGAAGTGACGTCACGTTGCTCCCCCCCACCTTTTTTCGTGCTGTTAGAGGGGGTGAAATTCCCCCCCCCCCCTTTTTTTTTCTTTTTTTTTTTTTTCCCGTGCTGTGAGAGGGGACGTTAACTTTTGCGGTACAAGATAAGGATGGAATGTCACGTGACTTTGCCGTACAAGAGAAGGAGGATGGAATGTGGGGGTAATTCTTTTTTGCGTACGGGGGTCAATTAAATTGGAGGGGGGTGGAAGTGGGGGAGGCATTAGGTTTCTTCTGCTATAAGAAAGGTTTTATTTTGCTGATGTCACGTGACTTTGCCGTACAAGAGTCGGTATATCCGGAGTTATTAATTAGTTTCGGTATGGGACTTTGAAAATTTTTCAGATTTTTTTTTTGTTTGTTTTGGTTCGTTACCATAGTTACGTAACAGCGCCATCTGTTGGGGAAAAGTGGCAATCTTTTCTCGTGAAAGGTGACGAGGGTGGCAACACTGAGTTACGGTTGCAATTTATATGCATTAAAAATAAGATTAATTTTTTAATTAAATTACTTAAATCAGAATATTATTTTTAAAACTTAATGAATGAGGAATTACGATTAACTTTTAATTGGAGGACTTTGTTATTTTCTCGGAAGATAAAATCACACGGGCATTTTTTCACGAAGACATAATCGGTGGTTGGAATTTATTTAATTGAATGAATTAACTAAAAATAAAATTATTTTTAAACTGATTTTAAAGGTTTTTTTTAAATTAAATTTAACTGAAAGTTTAATGACCTTCTTTCTTTTAAGTATATATCTGTAACATGTGATATAGACAAGATGGTTTATGTTCGAACATGAATGTGACGTCATGTAATGATTGCAACCTAGACATACAATTACGAGGTCCGATTCAAAAGTTGAGTTGTTTAATAGGATTAAATCAAGACTGTATTAAATCACAAACCTTCGGAAAAGATGACCGTTATCGAAACAGATTTGTGCATTTCAAAACAAGTGAAGGATGGTGTGGAACTTTACGTTTTACAAAGACTTTTCCAAAGGAAAAATATGAGTTTGCAATTCTTGCCTGAGCATGTCGTGCTTACACTTCCTGAGTTTGAAAAAATAGTTGATAACATGTACAATATCATGGATCGTGTGAAAGACGGACTTATCACATACTCATTATCTTACTTTATTTATGAAGAACTGAACAACGCCAGTCTGCAGTTTAATATAATAGATAATCCTGACGCCTTTTTAGAACTTCTCGATTCCTTGAGTAAATGTTTGACTGTTGCCATTACTATCAAAATTACTGAATTGATAAACTGTTTCGGATGTCGAGAGTCTTATCAAGCTCCTTTTATGCACGATTGTTTAACAAAAACTCGAACTGAAAAATGGCTAGAGTTTTCTGACCGTGCACTGTACTCCATAAGCATGCGTGATGTTGCAAAAGACATTGTGCAGAAAAACTTAAATGTTGACTTTAAATATGTACTTGGTCAAGAAGAATTTTTTAATGCGTTAATTATTCCAAAAATATTGGAATCTGTTAAAAAATGTACATTGGAGAAGGGCAACAACCACAAGAAGAAAATGATTTCTTGCAATTATCTTTGTAAATTTAAGATCTGAATAAATGTACATTTGCATAGTATTTTTTTTTGTCTTTTTTTAGTCTTGATTTTTCATAAAATTAATAAGAATGTTTCAGGTAGAATAAAAAAAAGTTAGATTTTAGAAAATGAAATAAAACTCTTCCTAAAACACAACCACAAACAATAAAAAACTTCCTAAACGCATTTTTTTTTTCAAACTCAGAAAAAAAAAATTCCTAAACATAAAAATATTTTTTTTCCTAAACACAATTTTTTTTTCTAACTCAGAAAAAAAATTTCTGAACATAAAAATACTTTTTTTCTAACTCAGAAATTTTTTTTTCTAAAACATAAAAATATTTTTTTTTTCTAAGTCAGAAAAAAATTTACTAATCATAAAAATATATTTTTTTTTTCCTAAACGCAAAACTTTTTTCCTAGACTTAAAACTTTTTTCCTAGACTTAAAACTTTTTTTCCTAAACCCAAAACTTTTTTTTCTAGACTTAAAACTTTTTTTCCTAAACCCAAAACTTTTTTCCTAAACCCAAAACTTTTTTCCTAGAATTAAAACTTTTTTCCGAAACACAAAAACTTTTTTTCCTAGACTTAAAACTTTTTTTTCCTAAAGAAATATATTTTTTTAAAATAAGTATATATTAAAGGTTTTATTATAATGCTTTTCATTTTAAGTAAAACTTTTATGCGGTGAACATCGTGTTAATTTGTTGATGAATCTTAACGTTCGTTTAGATCATAATCATTATTGCAATGGAAGCTTTGAATCAGATGTATCGGGATCCGGAGATGCCAGCCAGTTTCGGTGGTATCAATGCTTTGCAACGTGCTTTAAAAGGTCGCGTAAAAACACAGCAGATAAAGAAATGGTTGCAAACGAAAGATTCTTATACTTTGCACAAGCCTTTGCGACACAATCTGATTCAATCTGATTTAGTAGATATGCAGTCTCTCTCTTCTTTGAATGACGGTTATAAGTATTTACTGACATGTATTGATATTTTGTCGAAATATGCATGGGCCATACCGTTAAAAGATAAAAAACCTCCAGGTGTTAAACGAGCTTTCGAAAAAATATTTTCGGAACGGAAGGGAGTACACGAATAAGCTTGTACAGGCTTTCTTAAAAAAGCAGAATGTTCACTTTTTTACAACCAATAACGCCACAAAAGCTTCAATAGTTGAACGCTTTAATCGTACACTTAAAACGAAAATGTGGAAGTATTTTACTGAAAAAAATACAAAGAGATATATTGATGTAATCGATAAATTAACACACAGTTATAACCACACATGGCATCGTAGTATTAAAATGGAGCCAGCATCAGTGAACCTTGATAATCAAAGTCAGGTTTGGAAAACATTATATGCAAATGACAAAACCACTGCAACCAAATCTGACTTGAATATAGACGATACCGTTCGCATAAGCAAGGTAAAATTACGTTTTGAGAAAGGATACGAACAAAATTGGACACGAGAAATTTTTACTATTCATAAAATCATACAGCGTGTGCCTGTTGTCTATAAATCAAAAGATTTAGCAGGTGAAATCATAAAAGGGACATTTTACAAATAAGAACTACAAAAGGTTTCGCATTCAGGATTTTACCCTGTAGAGAAAGTTTTGAATAAAAGAAAGCGTAATGGAAAAGTTCAGTATTTTGTGAAATTTCAAGGATATCCGGAAAAGTTCAATGCATGGGTTGAAGATATTCGAATGATATAAATAGAGTAGACATCATACTTACCTTTCATTTCATGCGAAGATGTCGTTCTACATCACACTTATCAGCGATAGCTCCATGAGCTTTTTCCCCAATAATAAAATATCGCAATTTACAACTCAATTGCCCACCCCCATAAATTTAAACGGTGAATGGGCAATGGCTTTGGTCGATTTTATTTATCCACAAACATGGTATAATGTTCGAAACGATAATAATTTGTTTGGTTTTGACTTGGGAGACGGAAAATTAGAAGGTAGGAGAGTTCCTTCTGGATGTTATGAAACCATACCTGACCTTATTAAAAGTATGACAATACCTTCGCATAAAAATAAGCTTGAGTTTCATTATCACCCCGTTACGAAAAGAGTTACAATCAAGACAGATAAAAAATCAAAGGTTATTCTTCACGAAGGAATAGCAGAACTTTTAGGGTTTCAACCCGGAGAATATACAGGATTGCAACAAAGTCCTTTTGTGGCCGACCCAAAATCATCCTTTCCCGTGATGTACGTATACTGCGATCTCGTGGAGCCTCAAATCGTCGGTGATGTACAGGCCCCTCTATTAAAAATTGTGTCTGTCGAAGGAAACGATGGCGAAATTATTAATGCTCATTATCCAAGACCATTGTACGTACCAATTATTCGTCAGCACTTCCAAACGGTACAAATTGATATTAGACTTCATTCTGGAGATTTAGTACCTTTTGAAAGAGGTAAAGTTTTTGTAACGCTGCATTTTCGTTTACGGCAAATCATATAAAAGAGCCTTTCGTTTAAATAATTCTCATTTTCCATTTTGATTGCGATAAAGAAGGATCAACAAACATGTTGGTGCCTTATACGTGTTGTACACAAAAGTTCGAAGATTATTATGCAGGGCAAACAGGAAAAGGTTTGCCTTACTATCGGGGGACAGTTTTGCAGAGAGGATACGGTATAGGCGGATTTTTTGCAAAATTTTTTCGCAGTGCGATTTCATTTTTGATAAGTGGTGCCAAAACAATTGGTAAAGAAGCATTACGAACAGGCACTATGGTTGCGAATGATGTGTTATCAGGCGAAAATTTAAAATCGTCTCTCAAAACACGATCAAAAGAAGCCGGAAAGAAATTAGCCAGAAAAGCTGTTCAGAAGGCTGATGAAATGATTGGCCATGGAAAGCTTAAAAGGAAGCGCAAACCTGCAAAACACATCATTTCATCGAAAACACGGAAGGTGGAAAGACGTGACATTTTTGATTGATAATATCCACATTATACAATGGCTTTTCTTTTAAAGGACTCCCCAGAATGTGCTAAATCTGAATTAGAATTATTTCATCTCCCTCCTACCCAAACAGTTATTGAAAGAGGTCAATGGGTTGAATTTCATCCACTCGCCAATGTTTCTGATGGAGGACCTGTAGAATTTAATGTTTCTGGAAGCGAAGAAGATTACCTTGACTTGTCGCAAACTCAATTATATGTTAAAGTAAAAATTTTAAAAAAGGATGGCAAACCCATTCCGGATAAATGTAAAGTGGGACCTGTCAATCTTTTTTTGCATTCCATGTTTTCCCAAGTGGATATTAGTCTGAACGACAGACTCGTTTCTTCCAGTAATAATACCTATGCTTACAGAGCCATAAATAGAGAAGTTATTGAATCACGACTATGATGCAAAAACCTCTCAACTTTCCTCAGAATTATTTTTCAAAGATACGGCTGGTCGTATGAATGTTGTGGATCCGGCAGATGCAAACCCAAATGAAGGATTTAGTAAACGTGTCGAAATGACTAAAATGAGTGCTTCAGTTGATATGATTGGTCGATTACACCTGGATATGTTTCACCAAGAAAGACTCCTCCTTAACATGGTAGATGTGAAAATTAAACTGATCCGTAGCAAACCAGAGTTTTGTTTGTTAGCGGATGAAGGAGAGTTTAAAGTTTCCATGGAACATGCTTCCTTATTTGTTCGTAAAGTACGAGTAAGCCCTGGCGTTGTCTTAGGACATGCTAAAAGCTTAGAAAAAACATCAGCCAAATATCCTATTAACAGAGTGCTTTGCAAAACATATTCCATTCCTACCGGTAATATGAGTTTTGTTCAAGACAACATTTTTACAGGCCAGATGCCTAATCGCATCGTGATCGCTTGTGTGGATAATGACGCATTTAACGGTGACTATAAAAAGTCCCCCTTTGAGTTTAAGCATTACAATATTAATTTCATAGGCGTCTATGTGGACGGTCAGCCCATTCCCCACAATCCACTGCAACCTGACTTTGAAAACAATTTATTTATCCGAGCCTATCAAAACTTATTTACGAATGCAGAAAACAAAGGTCTTTATCTTTCAAGATCAGAATTTTCACAAGGGTATTCTTTATTTTGTTTTGATTTGTCACCTGATTTATGCAATGGTTCACATCTAAATCTAATTCGTCATAGCAATTTAAGATTAGAAATTAAGTTCGGAACGACTTTAGCGCAAACAGTCTCTTTACTAGTGTATGCTGAATTTGAAAATCTAATCGAAATCAACAAATCTCGAAATATTCTGTATGATTTTGGAAACTAATGAATTCAGCGCAAATTCATACAATTTTATCTCGTGATCCTGTTTCTGCGAGATATTTTGTAGGCGTTTTCCCTTCTGACAAAATACCTAATATTCGAAAATTTCCTTGTGCATTAGTTCTCAATACTGATCAACATGATGAAAAAGGATCTCATTGGCTGGCAGTTTACGTTCAAGACAAAAAAACTCTTGAATTTTTTGATTCGTACGGACTTCCTCCCGAAACCTATGGAGAAGATATCACAAGATTTGTGAAGAAGTATCATCATATAAACTGGAACAAGACAATGTTTCAAAGTTTAACGTCCAATGTCTGCGGACAATATTGTATTTTCTTTATTGCAAAACGATGTCAAGGACTTTGTATGAATTCTATTACAAATGTATTATATAGAAAGAAGAATGATTTTCGAATGTATCAATTTGTCAAAAAAAGATATGGTGTAAAGATGATTTTTAAAAAATAAAAAAAAAATTGTTTACTCTTATTTAATGTGTGTTCATTGTTTTTAAATCCGATCACGTATGGTATATTACATGAAAATGATTCAATTGTTTTTTAGAAAAAAAAAATTGCATGTATACAGTTTTCTAACAAAATCATAAAAGTATTTCATCGAAATACTTAAAAAAAACTATAAAAATCGAAGTTTCCCTTATTTCTTTTCATTTAAAGCATGGAGTTACTCAAGTTAGTACATCCTTCGACTGTCCTAATTTCTGGACCGACAGGTTCAGGTAAAACTAAATTTGTTAAAAAATTAATTGATCATAAATATTTTCTTCCCATGCCCGCAAGTATTATATACTGTTATGGAAGCTATCAATCCCTTTTCAATTCAATGAAAGGTGTACAGTTTGAAGAAGGTTTACCCTCTAACCTTAACTCCCTTCGTGATGCTTTAATTATTATCGATGATTTAATGACAGAGTTGGCCAGTGATGATCGAATGAGCAAACTTTTCACGAAAGGCAGTCATCATCGAAATCTATCAGTTATCTTTATAACACAAAACTTGTTTCATAAAGGCAAAGATATGCGAAATATTAATTTAAATTCACATTACTTGGTGATATACAAAAATCCTCGCGATAAAAGCCAAGTAATGCATTTAGCCAGACAAATGTTTCCTGGTAAAACCAAGGGTTTTCAAGAAATGTTTAACGATGCAACTGCATTACCTTTCAGCTATTTATTTATTGATTTAAGACAAGATTGTATAGAAAGCTTGCGCTTGCGCACAAGAATATTTCCCGATGATACGCATTACGTGTACGAACTTCGATAAGCCATTTGTACAGAGGGTGTCATCTGATGAACATGTCGTCCGTTGTTATTGAATTCGAGGGGTTTCAGATAAATTCAAGTGATTTTATTATCAAAGAACTCGCTTTTTATGCAGTGGATCATGGGTACCATGCCCTTTGGAGTTTCCTCCCTCCGCATCCTTGGGTGCAGCTATCCTTTAAACAAAGAAAAACTTTTGCCTGGTTAACTCGTTACCATCATGGTTTGCAATGGAATAGTGGTGATTTACCCTTTTCAGCATTGGAGCCTATACTTTTAACCTTGTTTACTTCTTATAAAAATGTCTATACCAAAGGATTAGAAAAAGCAATGTTTTTAGAACGAATGTCTGGACGAAAGATTTTGAATCTGAATGATTTTAACTGCCCTAAGATTGATTTATTAAGTATTTTAGAGGTAAACTGTCCCAGTCACAAATCCTGTTTTAAACATTGTGCTTTGACGAAAGCTTTTTCTTATGGCATGCATATAAAAGAGAGATTAACCTCAAAAATCATCATTTGTACTCAGGATGTCGACATTGGAACATCTCAAATTGTTAAGCAAGACAAAGCAAAAAGCAGCCTTTCTTAAAAAGTGTCCCAATAGTGTTATAAAAGGTGTCTGTGAATGCGCCTTAAATCTTTTAAAAGGTAACATACCTGTCTCTAAACGCCAAAAAAATAGATTATCAGCTCATAAAATAACATTGCGTCGACTGGGAGATAAAAAACAACCTTTGTTTAAAAAAAGACGACTTCTCGTTCAAAAAGGAGAAGGTTTTTTGTCTATACTTATTCCTGCTGCAGTGTCAGTGCTCAGTACTTTGATCAATGGAGTTCGCTCGTAAATTCAGACTTGTTCCAGCTGACAGAGATCAAGAGTTTGCCGACGAGCATTTAAGCGATTTAGACAAACAGATTCAGATTATTTTGAAAAGAAAATTAGGGGATGATGAAAAAGCAAAGCTTTATACTCAGATTTTGCAAAAATTTGTTTCATTCCCAGATGTGAACACGGTGAAACCCACCGAGGAACTACTTCCACAGAAACCCTCTGAAAAGTTTCCTGATATAGAAAATGAAATTCTAAGTTCTGTTCCTGTAAAGCAAAAGAATACTGCTGCAAAAATAATACAATTTTTCAAACAAAATAAAATTTCTTGTACAGAAAACAAAGAACTGAAAATAGATGATGCTGTAATTATCGGATCAGATGCTATTCAACTAATCAATTTTTTGCTCAGAGATAGAAGTCAAAGACCTGCTGCTTTTGATCAGTTTCAAGAACTTTTAAATACTATCAGTTTTCTCCAAGACTTTATAAAAAAACAAGTATTTAAAGAATGAACAAAAAGTTATTTATGCAAGACCTGAACCTCGTCATGGAAAAAGAAAATCATCTTACCATGTTACTTTACCAATATCACCATTACCTTGGTTAAAAATGTAGAAAAACTATGTTTTGAAAAATTTCAATGTATTTTATGAACCAAATAAATTTTTATATTTAAAAATATTTATGTGCCTATGTTTATGTGTTTTTCTTAATTTTGCAAAATTTGGAAACATTTAGATTACTTTTTCTTAATTTTTCTTGAGAAAAGAATTTTTTTTTTTTAAATAATGTCCAACGTCAAAAAAATAAATAATATGATCAAGAAATAAAAAAAAAAAAATTTATGTTTTAGAAAAAAAAAAAAAATTTTTTTTTAATGTTTAGAAAAAAAAAAAATGTATATATATATATTTATATATATATATTATGTTTAGGAATCTCGTAATTGTATGTCTAGGTTGCAATCATTACATGACGTCACATTCATGTTCGAACATGGTTCAACACATCATCTTGTCTATATCACATGTTACAGATATATACTTAAAAGAAAGAAGGTCATTAAACTTTCAGTTAAATTTAATTAAAAAAAACCTTTAAAATCAGTTTAAAAAGAATTATATTTTTAGTTAATTCATTCAATTAAATAAATTCCAACCACCGATTATGTCTTCGTGAAAAAATGCCCGTGTGATTTTATCTTCCGAGAAAATAACAAAGTCCTCCAATTAAAAGTTAATCGTAATTCCTCATTCATTAAGTTTTAAAAATAATATTCTGATTTAAGTAATTTAATTAAAAAATTAATCTATTTTAATGCATATAAATTGCAAACTTTGCCATGCGTTAAAACCGTAACTCAGTGTTGCCACCCTCGTCACCTTTCACGAGAAAAGATTGCCACTTTTCCCCAACAGATGGCGCTGTTACGTAACTATGGTAACGAACCAAAAAAAAAAAAAAAAAAAAAAAAAAAAAAATCTGAAAAATTTTCAGTCTCATACCGAAACTAATTAATAACTCCGGATATACCGACTCTTGTACGGCAAAGTCACGTGACATCAGCAAAATAAAACCTTTCTTATAGCAGAAGAAACGTAATGCCTCCCCCACTTCCACCCCCCTCCAATTTAATTGACCCCCGTACGCAAAAAAGAATTACCCCCACATTCCATCCTCCTTCTCTTGTACGGCAAAGTCACGTGACATTCCATCCTTATCTTGTACCGCAAAAGTTAACGTCCCCTCTCACAGCACGGGAAAAAAAAAAGAAAAGAAAAAAAAAGGGGGGGAATTTCACCCCCCTCTAACAGCACGAAAAAAGGTGGGGGGGAGCAACGTGACGTCACTTCCGGTCACGCCCCCCCTTTTGATTGACAGGTGGCTACGCCCCCTATGACGTCACTTCCGCCTACTATAGTGGGGTGCATACTACTGACGGGATAACGGAGAAGTACCAAAATTCTTATAAATCGTATGAAATTGAAGGGCAGGGGTATTGTATTTGTTTGAAAATACGATTGACGTTTCTCAAACTTTGGCGCTGTTGTTCGTTACAATACAAATAAATTACACTTGAAAACATTAAAAATATGTCTCATCTGCAGATTGTATAGTATTATTGCAAAAAAATTTCTCCATCTTTATATAAAAATTGATTAGCTTAAAACAATGGATACGTTTTAGAAGATATGTAGGTGAAACGAACAATGATTAAAGGTGACATTATTATTATTATTATTATTATTTTGTACACATTTAAAAATTTGTTTTAACGTCCAATTTCGACGGTACCTTTGGGCAGCTACATTTACACGAGAGATTAATTTATTTCAACACATTTTTTTACCTATTGTTGCAATTTTTAAAACAGCGTAAATAATAATATTTCCCTTCAATTAATAATTATATTTTTATGTTCAATAATAGGGAAGAAAACTTTGGTGAAAATTACGTCATATTGGAAACAATACATTTAAAACGTCTTACTGAAAACACTTTTTTTATATCATCCTTATAAAATTCCCTGATACAGCGACATTGTTTAAATAATTAAGTTTATTTCACTAATATTGTTATAGTGATTTTTTTACGTCAAGTTTTGACGCGTTCCATCTAGTAAAACTTAATAATAATTAACTGATCACATGTTAAAAGCAGTAAATGGAGAAAATTACGTCATAAAAAAATGTACTTGCGCGTGAATATTAAAAAGTGAAATAAAACTTGAAAACTATAATTAAATTAGTACGCGTTGTGGTGTCTCAACGGGGGTTGGTGAACATAGATCGTAGGGAGCAGGGCTTACTAGTATATATATATATATATATAACTCGGAATTATATCTCGGATTATATATATACTCGGAATTATATATATATATATATATATATATATATAACTCGTTATTTTCTCGGAAGATAAAATCACACGGGCATTTTTTCACGAAGACATAATCGGTGGTTGGAATTTATTTAATTGAATGAATTAACTAAAAATATAATTCTTTTTAAACTGATTTTAAAGGTTTTTTTTAATTAAATTTAACTGAAAGTTTAATGACCTTCTTTCTTTTAAGTATATATCTGTAACATGTGATATAGACAAGATGATGTGTTGAACAATGTTCGAACATGAATGTGACGTCATGTAATGATTGCAACCTAGACATACAATTACGAGATTCCTAAACATAATATATATATATAAATATATATATATACATTTTTTTTTTCTAAACATTAAAAAAATTTTTTTTTTTTTTTTCTAAAACATAAATTTTTTTTTTTTTTATTTCTTGATCATATTATTTATTTTTTTGACGTTGGACATTAATTTAAAAAAAAATTCTTTTCTCAAGAAAAATTAAGAAAAAGTAATCTAAATGTTTCCAAATTTTGCAAAATTAAGAAAAACACATAAACATAGGCACATAAATATTTTTAAATATAAAAATTTATTTGGTTCATAAAATACATTGAAATTTTTCAAAACATAGTTTTTCTACATTTTTAACCAAGGTAATGGTGATATTGGTAAAGTAACATGGTAAGATGATTTTCTTTTTCCATGACGAGGTTCAGGTCTTGCATAAATAACTTTCTGTTCATTCTTTAAATACTTGTTTTTTTATAAAGTCTTGGAGAAAACTGATAGTATTTAAAAGTTCTTGAAACTGATCAAAAGCACCAGGTCTTTGACTTCTATCTCTGAGCAAAAAATTGATTAGTTGAATAGCATCTGATCCGATAATTACAGCATCATCTATTTTCAGTTCTTTGTTTTCTGTACAAGAAATTTTATTTTGTTTGAAAAATTGTATTATTTTTGCAGCAGTATTCTTTTGCTTTACAGGAACAGAACTTAGAATTTCATTTTCTATATCAGGAAACTTTTCAGAGGGTTTCTGTGGAAGTAGTTCCTCGGTGGGTTTCACCGTGTTCACATCTGGGAATGAAACAAATTTTTGCAAAATCTGAGTATAAAGCTTTGCTTTTTCATCATCCCCTAATTTTCTTTTCAAAATAATCTGAATCTGTTTGTCTAAATCGCTTAAATGCTCGTCGGCAAACTCTTGATCTCTGTCAGCTGGAACAAGTCTGAATTTACGAGCGAACTCCATTGATCAAAGTACTGAGCACTGACACTGCAGCAGGAATAAGTATAGACAAAAAACCTTCTCCTTTTTGAACGAGAAGTCGTCTTTTTTTAAACAAAGGTTGTTTTTTATCTGCCAGTCGACGCAATGTTATTTTATGAGCTGATAATCTATTTTTTTGGCGTTTAGAGACAGGTATGTTACCTTTTAAAAGATTTAATATATAAGTTATAAACAATTAAATCGCCACCGCTATTCTCCAATTTTACGCACACAAAAGAATGATGAAATACCGAATTGTTTTGATATGTTCTGTTACATATTCTGGGCACATTATAATGAATTATGACATATCTGCAGAAAATGAAGATGCACGTGTTTCGATTGTCTTGTCAAGTTCGAGAGGATGTCGGGATGGGAAAATACAAGGGAACCGCTCCGACCGATCTGCGACGTAATGGCAGGAAGTTCGGCTGCTATGTAAAGCGGAAATAAAAAATAATTTCTCTTTTTCCATTTCAATGTAATAAGGTCTGAAATGATAAAAATTGACTGACGTTTGATCGTCAATTAGGTACCCTGTTATTATGTTAGACTGTTAGTTTTTTTTGCATTTATTTATTAATTAGCTGCCCCGGTCGGCGTTGCTCGGGCCAGTATAACTTTAAATAAACCCCAAATTTGTATTATTTTACATCTTTTAACCGATTTTGTATGAATTTATATTTTTAAACCGATTTTGTAAGAATTTATATTTTTTTAATGATAAAATCGCGAAAAAATACTGATAATTAGTGCTCGTAAGAAAAGATTTTCTTCTTTTTTACGTAGGGTCATTTTATTAAAAAAAAAAAAAAAATAGTTTTTGTTCTCCGAACGTTGAAATTTTTAATATTTATAATTTTATATATAATATTTATAATTTCTTGTTTATAATAAATATAACGGTTTTACAGATCGTGTAAAAATTACGTCAGGAATATTGTTCTATTTGTAAAATATACATGTGTTGTTCTCGCTTATTTTGTTTTTCGCGTCGGGTCCGTTAGTATAACAAAAAATATACATAGTTTTTATCGTTCGAACTCTCTTAAATTTCAGTAGTTTATAATTATAACTGTATCCATGTCTTTTATGAAATTTTGTGAAAATATATGCAATATTAGATAGTAAAACATCCCTGACGGCTCGGTCTACAGACACAGGTAGATTTCGAAGACGCAGACCGTGGGGCGCCTAGAAATGATCTTTTTGCCATGATACGGTAGTTGGAACCGCCCACTTCGAAACCTAACTTGTTTGCAGGTGGAGCCGGCATGAAGGGAAAAAACAACAACTAATAAATACAAGATAAAACTGCTTAACCTTGGATACTACGAAAATTTGTGAAAAATTATATCACTACGAAGATGAATTTGTTAAGTACTACTATATATTATATTTGCAAAGTTACAACTAGAACAAGAAGGTGGTATTAAAAAATTCAGTGAATTAATTCTCACTGCATAAAAATTCTAAAACCCATGTAGAAAAATGAAAAAATCTGTTAATCATATGGGCTTGACTTTTTGAGTATAAAGAAGTCATACTAAAGCACTGGCATTTTATAAAGCTATTGTTACAATGAAAACAAATCGTCAGATTCCTCCCCCCTTTTTAATAACAAAATGAAAAAAATACAAAAACACTATTTAACTGAGCTGAAAAATGTTTTTTAAAGTCACTTTTGACCTTTTTGCTTGTATATTAGTAGACATTTAATAAAAATTCAGCGAGGTAAAATTTATTTTACTCATAAAACATATTACTCACACATGAAAAGAGAGATAAAATAATACAGTATGTTTCAGTACAATAAATAAAAAGTGTGACATACATTAGTATAAAAGTGTATACAGACAAACTTTTGATTTTTAACCACTTACTTTTAGATGCACCCAATGACTATTAAATGCAAATGGTTATTTTATTGAGAAAGAGTTAGAAACAAAATAAACAAGTATTTGCAATAAATTCGAAAGTAAAAAAAAAAAAAAAATCGTGTATAAAGCGAAATTTAATATTTTTAATAGCGCATTTTATTTATTTTATTCTACAATCCAATTTTCGCATAAATTTAGAAATAATTAAACTTAAGAAATAATATACAATAAAAACTTTCAAGTTTATACCTAATAAATATATGAATAGTGGTTACTTTAGGTGCATACATGACATTTCGATTGGATACCGAAATTATTTTACATTAAAACAATATTTAACTGCAATCTAAGACAGCAATAATGAGAAAAAGTACACATAGATAATATCACCTTAGAAATTTGTGAATCCTGAAATAAGAAATTATATCAGAAAAATTTAACAAAAAATCAGTTTATTTTAGTCGTGTAAAAAACATGTCATTTACATTGTCCCTACATTAATCACCACCATTATTTAATGACAAGTAAATCTGGATCGATATAAAAACTCAATATTTTGGAAACCAACAAGGCTTCTGATAATTTTTCAGAAGCTTCTTTGATCATAGCAGTGTGCAAAAACTCACTTCAGTCTCGATAAACATGGCGAATGCCTTTTATATTTGTGAGAAAAAAAAGTTCTTAAAATAAATTTTTTTTTTCCAAAATATAACGCTAAATTCAATGTTTACAAAAGTTATTACAGATTAAAAGAAAAAAAAATTACTCTAAAACCGTAACATGACGAAATCTTGAATCATTTGTTTTGATTAATTTAATTAATATTCACTCGCTAGATAATCAACGATATCCATATCAGTCATTCTTCCTATAACCGCCAAATAATACCCTCATCCTTCCCCACACAACCTCAAATCAGATCAGATGTAATTTTATATTAAAAAAAAACAAAACAGATATTATTTAATCTCTTTTGATTGGAAAAACGCCCAAATATTTTGTCATAATACTTAATGTCAATTAAAAAATTTGCGTCTCTTGATTAAAAGGTAGAATTTCAGAAGTGTGTGCACTATATATGTCATATGTAAAACAGAAATTTGTTAAAACCCATCAAACTGACAAAACTTCAGGTTGAAAGACACAAAAATAAATAAATAAAATAAAAATGTGTTGCGATAGGATTACAAAGAAATTAAAAGTCCATTATTCTTTATAGTCCTTCAAAAAATTTGTCAAGAGCATACATTTCGTAATTTTTAATTTTTTTCTTTTTATGTGGGGAAACGTGTTGCATCTAGGTAGTAATCATATATATCTTAAGTTACATTCTGTAGAGGATCTAGGCACTAATCACCATTTCGAATTGAAAAAAAAAAAAAAAAAACCTCTCAAAATATTTGGACAGACGGACCAACGCCAACGTAACTCATAAATAAACAGCATTTTTTTTTTTCCGGACAATATTTTGATTTTTTATGAAAAATGATGGTGAATCTCCCTTCCAAACCGTTCATACAAAATAAAAAATGCACGAAGCAAATTTGCCTTAGACAAAGAAAGTTTTATCAAAGGATATACTATAATTCAATTTTGGGTTTTATAAATCTATCTTCAAGGAAGTTATTTTCTTTGATCATTTAGTTATGCTGATCGTGCTGATGATGATAATGATGTCCGACGCTGTCGTCTTGTGATTCGATTAACTAAGGAGGGGACATAAACCTAAAGTGGGCGATAATCGCAGCTGTCTGTTCAGGAAAATTGTCCCTTTAACTCTCTTAATCCCTTTTCCCTTAATGCGAAAGTGCCATTGAAATCATTATTTATTGTAAACGCGTTTGAAAGTGTTAGATATTCAAATTAAGATAATTTTTATCTTGTGATGTAAACACAGAACATTGATGTCACATGAAATCTGAAAGCAAAAAAATAATCAACGGGCTTTTCCTGAAGCGAGAACTTATATTTTTTCCCCATCAGATGGCGTATTCGAGCTCTTGAAAATCGCCAAAAGATTCGACTCACTGAGTCGATTTGAAGAGACCCAATTTTTTAAGATTCGTTCCCATAAGACCCAGAAACAATCATTCAAACTAGTGTGAGAAAATAGAAGATAAATGAGACATCCGGTAAAAAACAGGGATTAAACCAGGCTATTAAATGCGCCATTTTTGGACAAACATTCGTGATTTGCGACCATAGAGAGGCAAATTTTTCAACTCATCCCCTACCGCGAAAACCCATTAAGACTTCAGATAATTGAGATTTCCGGCGCAACGCAAAATAACTTGATATAATCAATTGAGGGGCCCTCTGGAATAACAAAGCAAGTGGAGTTACCTTGATTCTCAATTTTCAGATTTATGTAATGTATCATTCAGCCAGACTTGTATAAAACCAAAAACTTTCTGCGCACATAAATATTGGGTCAAAAACTTTCTGCAAATTAATTCAATGTTCAATAAAATTACATGTTATATTATTTTGATGATATGAATTAAAAGCAGTAGTTTAAAATAATTACCATTTAAATTTTAAATTAATTAATATTAATTAAAGAATAATTATTTTGGTTAAAAAAAATAATAAAGCTAAAAATCCATGATAGAGCTGAATTTTTATCAATTATTTTGTCAATGAATTTAGAAACATCCGATCTTTAATATTTTTACCTCTTCGCAAGCGTCTGTAATGTCACAACAATGTTTTGCATCTTTAAACTTTGAATTGTGCACAAACAGCAAATCATTCGTACATAAAATTGGGGAATATTGTTTTATTTTTTGGTATTAATATATATATATATATATCTACCCTATATATATAAAATCCTAATGAAACGAATTTGTGAAACGATTTTATGAAACGAATTTATGAAACGATTTTATGAAACGACTGATTAAACGACTGATTATGTTTCAGGACTATTTTTAATAAAAATATTAAACGCTTGATGGTGAAATTAATACCAATTGTCCATAAAAATCCGCGGATATCAAAACTGGTAATAGAATTTTGAAATTGGAATTAGTTTTCGAGATATTAATTTTTTTCTAATTTTAATGACATTTCTGTAATGATGGCAACTAATTACTCAGTTTTTTGTGACAAAAAAGGGGAAAAAATTGAAAAGGATCCCGATAGGGATTATTGATTTCTTTTTATTCGTCATTTTCAAATTGAAATTGAATTTATCTTTTATTTCAATCGATAAAGAAGAAAATATTGTGATTAAATTATGTTTTTCAGGAAAATTTGAAAAAAAAAATCACATTTCTATCGTCAGGATTTAATCGTCTGTCAGCATTTAATTTAATTTATAAACTGAAAATATTTTGAATAAATTCGTCCAAATGACGTCATTTATGTAAACGCAAAAGAAAGGGGAGGGGAGGAATTAATAGTAATTATTATTTATTGATATCATTTTGTTATTTTTTTTGTAAAATTTAATTAAACGAATTTATAAAATCACTAATTCGGAAATTTGAAACGAATATATAAAATAATAATTGTCCAACTGAACGCAAGGAGAATAAAATATCCTGCTTGGTTTTCTTTCAATTTTAATGAGAATATGACATCAATTATGCTAAAATGACATTTACTATTTTCTCTCTTTCATTGGCAGCAAGGAAAAAAATGCTTCCTATATATTAGAGAAATACTATTAAAGTTTAAAACAAATGAATATTTCAGTAGCATTACTTTTTTAATAATGAATTATATGTTTACACGTAAATATCAAAGAGAAGAAAAAACTTTAAATAATTAAATTACTATACTCGAAACACCCTTAAGGTGTAAATTGCGTTATATATTAAAATGTTTTTCGTTACTTTTCCAATTTAGGGACCTTCGCGAGATAAAGAAAGTGACCTTGGCGATGAATTGAAATTCGGCAATATGTTTTCTAACAATCTATTCGCTTTTTGATATACACAGGCAATTATTTCGATATTTATACAATTTATTTAATATAAAGAAGACAATTATCTATTTTTATATACAAAAAGAGGTAAATTGAAAGAAAATTATAAATAAATTATTTATATACATATACATACATGTATAAACAAGCATAAAAGTTCGGTGGTTTTCCAGTATATGGGGCCTTAACGAAACAGAGAAAATAGCCTTGGTGGAAAAGGAAATTTGGCAACATACTTTCTGTCAACCTATTCACTTTGTCATTTCGTATACAGAAGCATTTTTTCAATATTTATACAATTTGTTTAGCGTAAAATGGCATTTTTCCTATTTTATATATTAACAGAAGTAATTTTTATAGAAATAATAATAATAATATACGTATAATTAAAATACGCATGTAAACAAAAAAATCGTCGAATTTGTTTCCATGGCTGTTTATGTCATTTGGCACCAAATCTCACTTTCTGATGCCCGAATTGCGCCAATCTTTTTAAAAAAGCGTCAAGACCCCTATAATAGAAAAGCACCAAAAGTTCATTGGATTTGTTTTCATAACTTTGGGCAACAAATCTGAAGTTCGAATTACGCCAAATCTAAAAGCAAAGGATCCTATACTGGAAAAGTACCCGATTTTCTTATGGACAATATTCAAGTGACATAACATGGTGTAAAAGTATTGCGGATAGCAAATATGTTTAAATATTTCATCAATTGATGCTGAATAAATGCAGGCATGCATGCACGAAATATTTAATTAATTTTGTATGATAAATAATTATTAGAAAATTCTTATATACATATTAATTTAAATAAATAATTTACATATTTAAAATAACATGAAAATATGCATGAAATAACATGAAAATATGCATGATGGTGCACTAAAATAGAGAAAAAATTAAAACCTGTTACTGAAAATGTCTATAACATAGTACTTTTCAATACCGTGGTTCTTAAGCTTTTCACAAGCAGATGGAATTATTCTTATCCTTAAATGCAAAGGAAGAATAGAATACAGATCGTTGTTATAAAAGTCCGAGAGGTAGCCACAATTTAAACCTAACCATTTTATACAAGCTGGTTTTCAAGGTGTAATTGAAAAAACAGTCGTCAGTCCCGAAAACAGTCGTCAGTTATCGCAACAGCTGTGTATCAGGCCATGATAATCAAAAAATGACATATTAAAACGTTAAAAGCATGGCAACTCAATTACAGATGATTTACCAATATTTTTAAAACAAAGCACGCTGTCATGTTTTTAGAGGCCTGGAAGTCTGAGCGGGGGTTGGCGAGCGTAGCTCGCAGGGGGCAGGCCCCCTAGTATATATATAAAAAAAAATTACGTTTTTTTTATTTCTAAATTGTTTTTGCAAAGTTCCGAATTTTGCAGAAAATTTTCCGCACATGGCATCTATATTATACAACTCTGCATTCGGCATATAACAAAATATAAATTCTATGATCATAAACAAAGAAAAGATGCTAGAAAACTCTTCTTAAAATAGGAATGTATGCAAAGATGTTAGATTCTAAATCAAAATGTTGAAAGTAAATTTAAATGCTTTGTAGCTGAAAACTCCATTTCACTTGCCTTGTTATTGTAGAGGGCCCCTCAATTATAAATAATCCAATGGTGGGAAGGTAAAAGGGCAACCCCCTTCCCTTTAGTAATGATAGATGGTCTTCAAGCTGACATACCTAAGTCAGTTTTAATGCTTTTTATTTTTTTCTTAAAACAAATTTTTGGTTTTCTTATTCTTCATTGCATAAAAATTCTGAGCTATGACTAAACAGCCAGAGAGAAATGAATCCCCTATTTCTACTCTTACATAAAATGTGTAATTTTTTTCTTGTATCTGATAACACAGGATTTCACACGGTCGCCTCCTGGATTATTCTCACCTTTTTTCACCGAATCAGTACATGGATATTTAATTTCGTAACACTAATTCCACAATGATGGGAAATCAATCAATGATGAAATTTCTCTTCTTCATATGATGACCAATGATAACTAAATATGACAATTTAATTTCAAAGACTGTGTCAAAATCATAGACTTGAAATAAGATAGACTGCCCATCTCCGTTCAACGGAGCGTCGAGAAGCGAGTCGGACATGTGTCACGTGTGTTAGGATGAAAGTTTCCCCAAACTGGCGGTTTTGCTCTCTTGGCGCTGGAGAATTAATTCATAGTAAAAGTAATTCGCGCATGGGCTTTCATTCTCAGTTTAATCGAGAGCTGTTTTTAAATATAAATTAGTATATTAGGATATATTGGTATTTTTATCGAATACCGGTTTATTGTGTGGCAAACATAAGTTTTGTTATGTTCAAACTGAGAAGGAAATTTCTACTAATGACAAAAATCGAACTTAGAGAGAACATTAAAAATGAATAAAATTGAATGTTTTATGGATGCTTAAAATCGTAAATGCAAAAATATCATAATTTTTTCACACTTTTTGACACCATAAGTAAACATACTTCCTGATATAGTTCCTTTAATATCAAATAAAATAGTTTAGTGATCCCCACCCCCTACCCCTCCTCTCCTTCATTCAATACAGGATATAGATTAAAACCACATATGCACCAATAATAATAATAATAATAATAATAATAACAAAAGAAAATACAGAAAAAATGCCTTTATTGAATTTTTAATATGCACGCACCCACATAAAAACACATTATAAACATATTATATCATGAGCATAACTTGTGTTACAAAATAGTTAACTTTAAATAATATAAATAACTATAATAGTTATTATCAATTGTATAGAATGATAAAATGAAAAGATTGCAACCGGTATGTTACAAATGTATCATTATTATTACCTTTTTTTTTTTTTTTTTTTTTTTTTTTAAAATATTAGTATAAAAATTATTGTTACATAATTTATTTTAATATTTATAATTTAGAAAATAGTTGTTTCGTATTTATTGTGAGCTGAACAGATAACTGAATAGTAAAAAGCAAAATAGTATCAAGGAAAGTTTTCATTCTTAAAATGAAAGAAATATTCAACATGTTTTGGAATTCTATTTTCAAAAATAAATAAATAAATAAAATAAAACAAATACTGTACATAAATATAAAAATGAAAAATAAATGAAATTCTTATTGAATATATATTATATATATATGTGTGTGTGTGATGCCGTAAAGTTACCATAAAAAAGTAGAAATATTCAACATATTTGGATATCTTGTTTTTCAAAATATAATAGATATTAAAACATAAAAAAATTTAAAGCTTGCTGTGAATAATCTAAGGGAAAACTAATAAGTGATTCATATGAAAATAAAAACAGGAAAAGGAAAAAAATACACTCATATATAATATAATACTTGAATCTTAATCTTGCGCAAACAATTTGACTTTAAATAAATATACACTAAAGCATATGTATCAAATGAAAAAAATAAATATAATAATAGATTTAATAGTATACATTAAATAAATACCAATTTTAAAAGGAAAAATGAATCGTAAAAATTATATATATATATATATATAATTACTGACCTAAAAATAAAGTAGTCTTATTATGAATGCTGCGGACTTTTTTAAGCTGAAATTTCTCCGTCATCTGTTTTCCTACATGATAAAATCTAATTTTAAAATACTCAAACAATACGGCTTTGATTAAAGGAAGCTTATGATTATTAAGAAGAGATTGGTTAAGTGTATGTTTATTCAACGTTTGAAAAATTGAAGAGCTGACTTTTTGAAGAGTTTCAATAATAAGTTTGTGCATTGCGTTCTTTTTTTTAAAAATTTTCACTAGCTTGCGCAACTCTGAAATTTCTCTCACCGATTTTGCAGATTTTTACTACATCAGAAGCTGGATTTACTAATCCCCCTCTATCTTTCCGCTGTATAAGAACATTTCTATGCTCGTTTGAATTGCTTTTTAGGACTAATAAACATTCTTCACAATTAATTTTTTTAAGTAATTTTTTAACAACAAATCCAGAAATATGTCCTACTACATCAGAAATATAACAACTAAGATTTTCCATGCTTTCATCGGTGTAACAATAGGCTTCTCCAGCATCACTTTTTTTAACAGAAGGTTCATCTGTTTCAAAAGTTTCATCATCTTCATCATGAATGTAATTAATGTAATTCAGATAGCTATTTTTTGCAGATGAAATGTTTAAAATTTGTGTGTCATCAAGAGTAATGCAATTAGCGTTAACGGATGTCATTATTTCAAGCCACATTATTTCATCTTCATCATGAATGTAATTGATGTAATTCAGATAGCTATTTTTTGCAGATGAAATGTTTAAAATGTGTGTGTCATCCAGAGTAATGCAATTAGCGTTATCGGATGTCATTATTTCAAGCCACATTATTTCATCTTCATCATGAATGTAATTGATGTAATTCAGATAGCTATTTTTTGCAGATGAAATGTTTAAAATGTGTGTGTCATCCAGAGTAATGCAATTAGCGTTATCGGATGTCATTATTTCAAGCCACATTATTTCATCTTCATCATGAATGTAATTGATGTAATTCAGATAGCTATTTTTTGCAGATGAAATGTTTAAAATGTGTGTGTCATCCAGAGTAATGCAATTAGCGTTATCGGATGTCATTATTTCATGGTGGCATAGAAGTCTAACATATGCGGCTTTAAATTGTTTCGCTGTCGGATTTTTATTATGACCACCTTTACTCCTCACAGCGCTGAAAAACATTTCTAAGTGATCCTGGGGAAATTTGTATGTTAACAAAAAATTCATAACTGGGTTAGGCCCTTTACAAAGATTATTGTATAAATATTGAATACTTTTAATGGAAGTAAGAAAGCCCAAAAATCCCATCTTCCTATTGCTAATAAGAATAGGATCTCCATTAGCTGAAAATTTTAACCCTTTAATGTATGATTCAGCTTCATTTAAAAACGAAAAAAATAAATTTTCATTAGAATGTTTAAAAGGTGCTTTAAAATTTTCGCTTAGTAAGCTTTTGGAATTTAGAATGTGAAATAAATTGTTGAATATTTTAAGAAAATTTGCAGTAGGGGACACATCTTCGAATTCTTTAATTTTACGATCATAGCATAGATATTCTAACGAATTAGCTACACTTAGACTTAAAGTTTGAGCTGCTAATTTTACCTTCATTTTTTCTCTATACCACTGGAGATGACGTCTTCGCAATTTATTTGCTGCATAAAGCCCATACTTGCCTTGTAAATTTACTAAATTTACAATGTATAATAAACATCTCACTGAACCTTTCGCCACAACAGTTGAAGATGACATACGATAACTACATCAAACAATTCCAACTTGTCACTTTTGGTCTGTCTGCAGTCTAGAGCTTAAAAATAACAATAAGGTGAATAAATAGTGCAGGCAACAGTAATATTTCTGTAATAAATAAATCACTACATAGAACAGACCTTAAAAAAACAGAATTAATATAAGATTATTTTACAAAAATAAAGTTAAAAACCTATTAATCTATATCCTTGTCTAAGAGCTGCTTCGGAAATTGTCAATACATCTGGTGATTGTAGCAGAAAAATTCCAACTGTTAAATTAAAAAAAAAAAAAATACTCATAAAATCTATAGTATTTTATAAAATTTAAAACACACCTATCAGCTTATTGATGCTCAATAAATTAAGGAATAATTAAAAAAAAAATCACCTTGAAAGCAACATTTAATATTTTCACAAAAAAACATTTTTTGGAAATATAGCTTTATGATTTAAATACTGATCTTCATATTTATGGGCTTGAGTATGCACGAGGCTCCATTACAGTGATTGCCATATAATTAGTTTATAGGTATGAAATCCACAGAGTTCTGTTAAAATGATTGTCGTTTTAACCGTTTATGTACACAAAACTCTAGAGCCCCATTATAGGATTGGTGTTTTAATGATTTATGAAACGTGAAATACACAGGGTCCCGTTATAGTTAATAGCATTAACAATATATGGTTGCGAAGCACACAGGGTTTAATTATGTTGATAACCATATTAACAATTTATGGACACAAAACCCCCATTTACAAAACTCGCCATACATCTTAGGTTATCCCATTACTGTATATTTCAACCTCTTTTCCAAAGATTAACGCCAGCAGGGCCAAGCAGGTTTCTGTCAATGGGCTCAGGAATAAAATTTATTTTCTTATGTCGTGAAATATTTATTTACATGCTTTGATATTTTTTAGTTGTTTTTGTTGTTGTTTACTTATTTATTATCCGTTTGCATGTAAAATGCACTTTCTGAGTCCGGTGCATTGCCGGGCTATATGTACTAAAAGTCATCTGGGTCCATCAAGCGACCGTTTAGACGAGTGAAGACCGACTAGTTACTATTTAATTGCAACTTAAATAAATCTGTTTTAAAAGTTACTAAGAAATTAAGTGAAATATACACTTATCTCAAGAACTATATCATAAAAAGTATGTGAAAAATAAATTGAACTAAATAACTGATTGCATAATATCATGCAATTTTGTCAACACAGTAATAAGAACAAGGTCATATAAATCAAGGTTTAAAATTTTAGTCACCAGCTCTTAATTTTTGAGAGCCTTACCACAGGGGAAAACTACTGCCAATATTTTTGAAGAGTTATCACCTGATTTAAATACAGAATTAAGTATAGTAAAAACTATTCAAAAACACTGGTAGAAGTTTGCCCCTGTAATAATCAGGATCTGACGATGGAAACTGGGATTTTTCAAACCCTGATAACTTTTTTTTCTTCCCTAGCATTCATCAATGACATACACATATATTTAAATTAAAACTCACCACTGCATGAAAATAAGATCTCAATTGAGATATATAGTCTTATAATGACATAATATAAGAAGAAACCAGAGTTGCCAGATTGTATGTTTTCTGTGTAAGTTAAAAAAAATTTCAGGCTTATTGTATGTTTTACATTAAAACCTCTACTATATGACGATTTCTTTATTTTTTTTAAAAAATATATCTGACTTATAATTTCGAGAAATTTCCTTAGCTTACATTTTTAGTTTGGTTCAAAAATTTATTTTTTGATGCATTTCTTATCAGAAAAAACATACATGCATGCACATCAAATGGAAGAAAGAATAATTTCCAATTAGGGTGACAGTTAGAGGTCTACACAGGCCAATTTTCTTTCACGAGACTTGGGTTGAGCCTTACTTTTCCAGCAGACACGGGCCGGGCCAGACTTTTTTTTTTTTTTTTTGGGCCAAGCCGGCTTGGACTTCTTTCTTCCTTCCCAAGTCCATGTTAGGCTGGCATTTTATTTCTTTATTTTTGTACAAATAATATTATAGTGTACATTTATTTAACAAAATCTTTAAAAATTTAATTTGGTTTAATAAATTACAGAGAAATATTTTTAAAAACCTACTGTTTTTCAATACAAAGGATGTCAATAATCACTTACTACAGTGTACAATCAACGGGGTGAAAAAAGTCCAAACCAGTGATCAAACCCGGAACCCTTGGTATCACGCACCAATGCTCTACCATTTCGAGCTATCTGGATGTCATCTAGTCTAGCATTTCCTCACTCTTATACACTGGCAAGGCTTGCAACTTTGCAGCACCAGATGGAAAGTAAATCATGATCACACATATGTGGCATGCATGAGACAAATTAAACCCAGTATCGGTGAATATTTATAACTAATTAAATTTTGAGCACAGTTGAAATTACACTGGGAATTAATGAATGTAAAGGATGTGAGTGATTATTCACATCTTTTGTATTCATTAATTTTCAATGTAATTTCAGCTGAATGAACCTCTAACAGGACGTCTATTGCAACTGCCCCAAGGCTAACGAAAAAAGAAAGGCTACCGTGGTGCTTTACGCGTATCTTTTTTTACAGACCTCCGGAGTCACGTGATGCTCGAATGCAGGTGTATGGAAAGAGCATCATGTTACTCTAGCGGTCTGTAAAAAAAAGAAAAGTGGAATGCACAGCAGTAGCCTGTCTTTTTCGTTAGCCGCACAACTGCCCGAGGCTAACAAAAAAGACAGGCTACCGTGGTGCATTCCACTTATCTTTTTTTACAGACCGCCAGAGTGACGTCATGCTCTTTTCGTACACCTGCATTGGTGCATTTGAGCATCACGTGACTTTGGCGGTCTGTAAAAAAAGATACGCGTGAAGCACCGCGGTAGCCTTTCTTTTTCGTTAGCCTCGCAACTGCCCTATTGGTGATGGCGGTTTTCAAGTGCTTGAATATGCCATCTGGTGGAATAAAGATGTAACTTCTCACTTCCGGAAAATCCTGTGAAAGCCCATTGCATTACATAATAATTTTATTACATTATAATTTACACTAGCCGGCTTCGCCCGCTAGCGGGCCCCAAATTTACATCGGTGCCTCGAATCTTGTAAAACCTTGACTAAGAAAAACCTCGAACCGAACGAATCTCTGACCCGGGTCCCCGCTGCCTTCGGCACCGGATAATCCCTTAATTTGCACATTGAGTAGTATAAACACATTGAGTAGTAGCACATTTGTTTTCCTGAATTCCGCGCTCCTACCAAAAACTGCTGCTGAGCTATGGCGAAATGACCTAAAACTTTCGAATCCCCCTTTAACCACCTTCGGGGGGGGAGTGGGGGGGAATTCTAAATTCACAGAAATACGTGTTTAATCATTTGTTTAGTAGATTTGTTTTCCTGAATTTCGCACACCTACATAAAACAGCTACTGAGATATTGCGAAATGTCCTAAAATTTTCGAAACCACCCTCATTAAAAGCCTTCGGGTGGAATTTCTAAAATCATTGAAATGAGTGTTTATTCATTTTTTAGTAGATGTGTTCTCCTGAATTTCACGCTCCTACCTAAATCTGCTGATGAGCTATGGCGAAATGACCCAAAACTTTTGAATACCCCTTTAACCACCTTCTGGGGGGAATTTCCAAAATCGCTGAAATATGTTTTAACCAATTTTTAATAGATTTGTTTTAATTAATTTCGCCCTCCTACATAAAAGCTGAGATATGGCGAAATGACCTAAAAAAATTGCCCCCCCCCCTCCCATTTAACCACCTTCTGGGGAAATTTCCAAAATTCATTTTTTAGTAGATTTGTTTTCCTGATTTTCGCGCTCCTAACTAAAACTGCTGCTGAGATATGACGAAATGATCTAAAACATTCGACTCCCCTTTTAACACCCCTTTGGGGGAAAATTTCTGAAATCGCTGAAATATGTGTTTAGCCAATTTTTTAGTAGATTTGTTTTCCTTAAATTTGCGCTCCTACATAAAAGTGCTGCTGAGATATGGCGAAATGACCTAATACATTCGACCACCCCCTTTAACCACCTCCGGGAGGGGAATTTCTAAAATCGCTGAAATACATGTTTAATCATGTTTTTAGTAGATTTGTTTTCCTGATTTTTATGCTCTTAACTAAAATTGTTGCTGAGATATGGCAAAATGACCTAAAACATTCGACCATCCCCATTTAACCCCTTCGGGGGGGGGGGGGGGGGATTTCTAAAATCGCTGAAATACATGTTTAATCATTTTTTTAGTAGATTTATTTTCCTGATTTTCGCGCTCCTACCTATAACTGCTGCTGAGATATGGAGAAATGACCTAAAACATTCGACCACCACCTTTAACACCTCGGGTGGGGAATTTCTAAAATCGTTCAAATATATGCTTCATCATCTTGTTAGTACACTTATTTTCCTGATTTACGCGCTCCTACCTATAACTGCAGCTGAGATATGGCGAAATGATCTAAAACATTCGACCACCCCCCTTTAATCCCCTTTTGGGGGGAATTTCTAAAATCGCTGAAATAGGTGTTTAATCATTTTTTAGTAGATTTGTTTTCCTGATTTCGCACTTCTACCTATAACTACTGCTGAGATATGGCGAAATGACCTAAAACATTGGACCACCCCCTTTAACACCCTGGGGGAGAAATTTCTGAAATCGCTGACATAGGCGTTTAATCATTTTTTTAGTAGATTTATTTTCCTGATTTATGCGCTCCTACCTATAACTGCAGCTGAGATATGGCGAAATGACCTAAAACATTCGACCACCCCCATTTAACCGTGGGGGGAAAAATTTCTAAAATTGCTGAAATACATGTTTAATCATTTTTTAGTAGCTTCGTTTTCCTGACTTTCGCGCTCCTACCTATAACTGTTGCTGAGATATGCCGAAATGACCTAAAGCATTCGACCACCCCCCCCCCTTTAATATCCTTCTGGGGGAATTTCTGAAATCGCTGAAATAGGTGTTTAATCATTTTTTTAGTAGATTTGTTTACTTGTACACTTAAGTCAGCGAAAACTAGAAGGTATTGTTTAAAGAGGAAGGAATACACTAACTTTATGTGGTTATTACCCAGATCATGGCTCTACCTTTTGCTCTAACATTTGCGACAAAAAAAAAGTATATTTGGAAAAAAACTTGACTTATGTGGTTTATGAAATGACCAATTCATATGTAATTAATGATTTATTAGTATCCTTACATTGGTTTTAGTGCAATGTCTAATTCAACTTCAGTGGTAATTATCATATTCATGCATATTTTACTGTGTTATGAACAAATTTAATAATTGTATTGTTGTCTTTCTCATTTTTACTCAATGTTCTTTCATCCTGAAAATAAAATGAAATCAAATCAAATAAAAAAAATCCATTGCAGTAAAATGTGGCTAAGAAAAGTAAAGCCATTTCTTGTGCCTTGTGATTTAAGACACCATTTTTTTTCTTTTGTACAGTACATCTTCCTTTATTGTACACTAATATTTTATGTCTATAGTTGTGCCATAAAATAACTGTAGAAATCAGATAACAGGTATAATTAAAATGTACGAATAAATTTTGTGTGAGATCTTTTAGTAATTTGTTAATTCTGCAACAGTTATATATATTAAATATCAAACCTTGTGGTTGGGTAGTTTTTGCGCTGTTATATGCGGACGGGGGGGGGGGGGGACCAGACGACGACTATAGGTGCTACGTATTTATATAATTACGAACGCACCTAATGACAATCTATACATTTAATTATATTTTCAGCAGAGCTGACATTGTGACATTTCACATTTGAAGGAGTGATGCTTTGAGACAAAGGCTGTTGTCTCGAACGATCCGTATATATATTTTTATTCACAGAAACACGTACACGAGTTCGACAATTACATAAATCTTCTGAGACGAGATATAGCCACAAGGAAATTTACAACACCAGAGAGCGCAGAGCTGAAATTTCGCTGGGAATTAAAGAATACGAAGGATGTGAATTATCACTTTATTACACGCAGCGTACAAGCAATGTCTGGTGGCTTAAATGGTGAAATTGAGCTCAGGCGCCGAGGGGAGAGTTACATACTCCAAGCCCAATGGTCGTCTCGTACTTAGTGTTGAATTCAGGGGGTGGCCCGGGGAGAAGGGGGCTGTCGGATTCCTCTTCTCCGTCCACACAACTTTGAAGTATAATCTGGTCTTTTGATATGCTGCCACTACCGATATGACTACGTCATATCGGACACGATACGTGACTCTTTCAATTAAACTTAAACTAACACTTTATTTACAATATTTACACTTAAAACTTGGATGTAACTTATCCGGTTCAACATTAAATAAAAAAAAAATACAGAAACTACTTTCTGTGTACCGCTAAGCTATGTTAGTTAACTCCGAACCGAGATTTCTATTAATCTCACACACGCTTTCTCTCTTCCCTTCAAGAGACCTCGTTCCACACACGTGCCCAGAGCTCCTCTCTGAACAACCAACACGTTCCAGTCCCACGTTCCAACTAAAAACTCCCTCTCGTAAACTGCAGGGCACCGTTTCTCAACCGGGCCCCTCCCCTCTCTCGGCCAGGTGTTTTTCTTTCCTTGACCGAAGATAATCTCTTTTTTTGATAGATCTGTCTTCTTATACAAACGGGTGAAATCCCTCTTATCTATGAACTTACCATCACCAAAGTTCCGTTATAATAAACATTCCTTCAACACAGATAATGTCGCTACTCGGATTAAGATTTCAGTTCAGAAAACCCTACAGTACACAGAAGATACACACACAATAAGATAATCCCCTAACAATAGTTTTTAAGTCTATAGATGCCAGGGACATTCCACCCCGGAGCATTGAAATGCCCCCCCGGAAGATTTTAGATTTTATGCTTTTAATTGTCCAAAAGTGCAATCCCCCCCCCCCCACCGGAACTCTATAATGTCCACCTCTGAGCAACAGAAATCTCTCCCGGAGAAAAAAGTCTGAAAACTACACTGCTCGTACTCCTAAACGGTAGGATACAAAGTTTAGTCAAAATCGCCAGAGCCGTTTTTGATAAATTTTCCTTGATCCGTGGTGACCCCAAAATGATCCACTAATCGAATTTTTTCGAACATGTGACCTAGCCCGATGGTCTTCTAGTACTCCACAAACGGTAGGATACAGAATTTTGTCAAAGTTGTTAGAGCCGTTTTTTAGATAAGGTTGAATTAGCTTGACCTGTAGTGACCCCAAAATGATCCACTAATCGAATTTTCTGGAATATGTCACCAATGGTCTTTTCGTAAGCCCTAACGGTAGAATACAAAATTTAGTTAAAATCGTTAGAGCCGTTTTTTAGATAAAATTTGCATACACACAATATTTGCTCGTATTAAATATTGGAGCAGGGAAGACCGAGCTATGCTCGGTCAAAATAAGCATTGAGTTCAAATATCATGACCTATGACCAAAATGACCCACTAATCGAATTTTTTCGAACATGTGACCTAGCCCAATGGTATTCTGGTGCCCCAAAACGGTAGGATACAAAATTTCGTCAAAATCGTTAGAGCCGTTATTAAAATAAAATTTGTATATATATATATATATATATATATATATATATATATATATAACTACACACACACACAAGATTTGCTTGTATTAAATATATATGACATCACATCGATGGTTGCATATTATTTTAAAATGTTTATGCGGAAAGTATGTTTATAACAAATGCGTTCTGGAATACTTTCCGCTTAAAAAATATAAAAAAAAAGAAAAATTACAATTAAGGATAAAAAAATCTCCTTTGAAGAAGGAAAATGAAGCATGGAAATGAGCAATCGAAACTTATTTTGTAGTATGAAAGCTTGAATACTGTTTGTGCCGGAAGACAGATAATGAAAAACATGAAGTAATTTGACGTCATATACGATGACCTTTCTCTCGAACTCTTAAATAATGACGCGTTTTTCCACTTGTAGCAGTGCTATTGGTAACAGGAAAAAAAGTAATCGGAAAAAAAAATAAACGGAAAAAAAGTAACTGATAAATATTGAACTTATTGATAAATAATTGTTAAAAGATGACGAAGTAACATATGTCTGATTTATATAATTCCCGTAGGCGGATATTTGCGAATGCTATTAGGAATTGAGTAAAATCACCCCCTGAAAAATGCTCCATCGGTAAAAAAAAAATAATAAAAAAAGGCTTCACGTTAAGATGGGAAAATACCACACATTTATGAATAACACGTGTTTGAATAAGCCAATTATAATTTCGGGTTAAGCACGCGCTACCAAGTGTATTTACTAACCACGTGTACTAGGAACAATCAGAGCATTATATACATCATATATTCTAATACGAGAGCAAATCTTGTGTGTGTGTGTGTGGGGGGGGGGTTATATATATATAATATTATAATTATATATATATATATATATATATATATATATATATATATATATATATATACAGCTCTCAGACGGGGGACATAAAACTTGAAAAATAATCATAAAAGCATCCAAAATGAAGTTATCATAAAATTCTGAATATTTTATAAATAAATTTTAATTAAAAAAAATTAAATTACTATTATATTTAGTTGCAGAATTTTTTTTAATCTGAAAACTTGCTCAAAAAATAAAAACTACAATTAGATCCTATGTTCCATCTGTATAACATATTTAGATTTCAAGACACAAATTGAAAGCTTTAAGCTATAAAACCTGGAGAAAATGTAAATTAATTTTAATTTTGATTTTTTATTCTTTTTTTTTTAAATAAAAAAGTTATTTGAAATAAAAAATGGAAATCAGAAAAAAGATACAATTTAATATATTTACTGACATACAGTTAAGATGTATATTTAACACCTAATTAGTTTTGAAACTTGAATGAACTTTTCCTAGTGTTATTAAAAAAGAATAGATATATATTTTTAAGGAGAGCTAACACTTTCTATTAACTAGCTCTTACAATTATCATCTTATTTATATTAAAAAAAATGTCCATATGATCATCTTAATTGCAACCAAATTAACACATGCGTTGTATAAAAAAATCATACAATCTTAAAAAAAAAAAAAAAAAAAAAAAAAAAAAAAATTATAACAGGACGGTTGGGAACATAGAATTATTCATTAGACATTCATTATTCATTCATTATTAATTTAACATAGAATTATTCATTAATACATCCATTACTTTAATGTAATTAGATATTCTATTTATTAATTAATTTCATTTATTTATTATTTAACTAATTGCTATCATTTCCGATAGTAATTTGGTTTAATTATTAAACATTAATTTTCATCCAATACTTTTTATTCAGATTATATTCACTTTTACCAACATAGATGGCAGCACTAATGTTCCTGTTTGCTTTATAATATTCATATTATTCTAACATCTTTTCTGGCAACATAGTAAATCATTTTCTAATTCTAAATTTGGCAACATGTAATGATTTTTTTGCAATTCATTCCCTAGTTTTGGTTGTGTTTCATCTGTGGTTCATGTGATGCACAGGTATCTTTTTTAATCATAATGGATTTTATACTTTCTGACTCTATTTCATGTTTTCTCTGTATATTATAGGTATGGCTTCTTTCCTTTTTAATATTGTATTTATTTTTTATTTTTTCGCAAGTTTGATTCAATGTTTATGAGCAGGCAGTTCCAAAATCATATTCTTTAGCAATGTATGGCTAATATGATGATGAAACCTCTCATTTCTTTTATTTGTGGTATTTAGGCATTTGGGACTTGATAATTCTGTCTAAATTCCACAAATTTCATTTCATTTCATTCATTTAATTCCATTTATTCAATTTTTAATTTAATTTCTTATTCTTTTAATATGTTTTTGTTTCCATATTCAGTGTGTTGGGGAATCTTTCATTGACAACTAATTATTACATACTCATTCATTAATTCATTGTTTAAGTTGGTGTTATGATAATGTTTCATTTATGGTTATATAGTATATATATATATTAATTTTTAAATATTAATTTTCATCCAATGCTATTTTTATTCAGTGTATATTCACTTTTTACCCTAATAGATGGCAGCACTAATGTTCCTGTTTGCTTTATAATATTCATATTATTCTAACATCTTTTCTGGCAACATAGTAAATCATTTTCTAATTCTAAATTTGGCAACATGTAATGATTTTTTTGCAATTCATTCCCTAGTTTTGGTTGTGTTTCATGTGTGGTTCATGTGGTGCACAGGTATCTTTTTTAATCCAAATGGATTATGTACTTTATGACTCTATTTCAAGTTTTATCTGTATATTATAGGTATGGTGTTTTTCCTTTTTAATATTGTATTTATTTTTTTATTTTTTCACAGGTTTGATTCATTGTTTATAAGTGGTAGTCCCAAAATCATATTCTTTAGCAATGTTATGGCTAATATGCTGATGAAACCACTCATTTTATTTGTGGTATTTAGGCATTTGGGACTTGATAATTCTGTCTAAATTCCACGGATTTCATTTCATTCATTCAATTTCATTTATTCAATTTTTAATTTAATTTCTTCTTCTTTTAAATAAGTTTTTGGTATCTATATTCAGTGTGTTGGGGAATACTTTCATTCAACTAATTACATACTTAATCATTATTTCATAGTTTAAGTTGGTGTTATGGTAATGTTTCATTTATGGTTATATATATATATATATATATATATATATGTATATATAATATATAATTTTTAAATGATATTGAGTTATTAAGTTCTTTGCACACAGTCACTTTATTGATATATTTTTGTATATGAATTTTTAATTTTAGTGACAGATCGGTTATAATTTTTGTTTTCAATCTTACCTTACTGTAAAAGCTCAAAACATTGAATATAATCAGTACAATGCCGAAAGAGATTTAAAATATCAGCTTTACGAAAATTGCATTCTAAATTTTGGGCCCCATAAAATCGGGGGGGGGGGGGGGGGGGGGTGAGGCCATGGGCCCATGCTTTTATCAGGTCTTCTTTGTGATCATATATAGTCCCATTTATTGAGGATGCAATGCGGTCAAATATGGCTGCATTTAATGCTTAAAAAAATTGTGGTCAGAAATGACTACTTATTGCCGACAGATCAGAGCACGAAAATGGCCGCAATTCAGGAGTTTCAAATGTCTTAAATTCAGACACAAATAAGTGTCTTAAAAATTAAGACACTTTAAAGTGTCTCTTTTTTTAACCATCCGTTTCAGACACTTAAGTGTCTGAATTTAAGACATTTCAGTTTACAGTGCAGTTTTAACAACTTTATACCTGGTTAAAAATTATTTTTATTAATACTTAAAATTATCCCAGTGTTTTGAAATATATGTAAGATTTGAGAATCATGATTCATGATAAAATTAACTTGACCCGCGTTGACCCAAAATGACCCACTAATAGAAAGTTCTCAAATATGTGACCCAGTCCAATAGTCTTCTCGTGGAAAATGGTAATAAAAGTTTAGTCAAAATCGTTTGAACCGTATTTTAGATACAATTAGCTTGATCCTGACAGATTGTGACCCAAATGACCCACTAATCGAATTTCCTCAAACATGTGACTCAGCCCAACGGTTTTCTGGTGCCTCAAAACTGTAGGATACAAAATTTCGTCAAAATCATTAGAGCCGTTTTTAACATAAAATTTGCGTATATATATATATATATATATATAACCCCCCCCCACCCCCCTCACACACACAAGATTTGCTCTCGTATTAGAATAAATGGTGTATATAATGCTCTGATTGTTCCTAGTACACGTGGTTAGTAAATACACGTGGTAGCACGTGCTTTACCCGAAATTATAATTGGCTTATTCAAACACGTGTTATTCATAAATGTGTGGTATTTTCCCATCTTAACGTGAAGCCTATCCCCCCACCCCCCTTTTTTTATTATCAGGGAGCTTTTTACCGATGGGGCATTTTTCAGGGGGTGATTTTACTCAATTCCTAATAGCATTCGCAAATATCCGCCTACGGGAATTATATAAATCAGACATATGTTACGTCATTATCTTTTAACACTTATTTATCAATAAGTTCAATATTTATCAATACCTTGTTACTTTTTTTCCGTTTACTTTTTTTCCGTTTACTTTTTTTCCGTTTACTTTTTTTCCGATTACTTTTTTTCCGTTTACTTTTTTTCCGCTCTTGTTGACTCAGTTACTTTTTTTCCGTTTACTTTTTTTCCGATTACTTTTTTTCCTAGATTCGTGCTATTCTGGGGGTGATTCTGCAGTCAAAACTCATATCTGACATTATAAAGAACACGAGGAAAATAAAATTAATGATGGTGGAAAAAAGTATGAAGGGAATTTTGCCCGAATACGCTAAAGGAAAAAGTTATAGGATTATGAAGTTCGTTTTATCTATTATGCACTCTTATAGGAGTAGTAGAAAAATGGAGGAACTAATGACCTCCCCATTTTAAATCAAAGCAATTTTTTTAAATCTAAAATTATATATGAGCTATTTTTATTTTCTATTTTTACCTAACAAATTATGAATTTACAGTTTAAAATTAATTATACTGTTTTGGAAGTAGTAGAAAAATGGAGAGAATAATAATGTCCTTCCCACTTTAAATCAAAGCAATTTTTTTTTTAAATCTAAAATTATACATGAGTTTTTTTTTATTTTCTATTTTTACCTAACAAATTATGAATTTACAGTTTTAAATTAAAATATTGATTTTAAATTAATTATATTGTTAATTAATTTTAGCTATTAATTATTCTTATGGGAGTGGAAAAATGGAGAGACTAATGCCCTCCTCTCCAAAATCAAAGCAATTTTTTTAAACCTAAAATTACACCTCAGGTATTTCGGAATCCACTATTTTCTATTTTTATCTAATAAATTATGAACTTCCAGTTTTAAATTAATTATATTGGTAATTAATTTTAGCTATTAATTATTCTTATTGGAGTGGGAAATAGAGGCATCAATGCCCTCCTCATTCAAAATCAAAGCAAATTTTTTTTAATCTAAAATTACACAGGGCTTATTTCCAAATCCATTATTTTCTATTTTTACTTAATGAATTATGAATTTACAGTTTAAAATATTGCTTTAAAATTAATTATATTGCTAATTAATTTTAGCTATTAATTATTCATGTGGGAGTGGAAAAATGGAGGCACTAATGCCCTCCTCATTCAAAATCAAAGAGATTTTTTTAGCCTAAAATTATACGCATCAGCTATTTCAAAATCCACATTATTTTTTATTTTAACCTAATAAATTATGAATTTACAGTTTTAAATTAAAATATTGATTTTAAATTAATTATATTGGTAATTAATTTTAACTATTACTTATTCTGATGGAAGTGGAAAAATGGAGGGTAACCTCGTCTTCAAAATCAAAGCAATTTTTTTTAAACTTAAAAATACACATAAGCTATTTCGAAATCCACCATTTTCTATTTTTACCTAATAAATTATGAACTTCCAGTTTTAAATTAATTATATTGGTAATTAATTTTAACTATTAATTATTCTTATTGGAGTGGGAAAATAGAGGCACTAATGCCCTCCTCATTCAAAATCAAAGCAATTATTTTTTAACCTAAAATTACACATCAGTTATTTCGAAATCCATTATCTTCTATTTTTGCCTAATGAATTATGAATTTACAGTTTTAAATTAAAATATTGTTTTGAAATTACATTGGTAATTAATTTTAGCTATTGATTATTCTTATCGGAGTGGGAAAATGGAGTCAATAATGCCCTCCTCATTCAAAATCAAAGCAATTTTTTAAAACCTAAAATTGTACAAGAACTATTTCGAAATCCATTATTTTCTATTTTCGCCTAATGAATTATGAATTTAATGTTTTAAATTAAAATATTATTTTTAAATTAATTATATTGGTAAATAATTTTAGCTATTAATTATCTTATGGGAATAGAAAAATGGGGGGACTAATTCCTCAATCAAAATCAAAGCAATTTTTTGTAACCTAAAAATACCGAAATCCATTTTCTATTTTTACCCAATAAATTATGAATTTACAGTTTTAAATTAAAATATTGTTTTTAAATGAATTGTATTGGTAATTAATTTTAGCTATTAATTATTCTTATTGGAGTGGGAAAATGGAGGCACTAATGCCCTTTTATTCAATTCAAAGCATTTTTTTAAAACCTAAAATTACACAGGAACTATTTCGAAATCCATCATTTTCTATTTTTGCATAATGAATCAGGAATTTAGTTTTAAATTAAAATATTGTTTTTAAATTAATTATATTGGTAATTAATTTTAACTATTAATTATTCTTATGGGAGTGGAAATACGGAGGTACTAATTCCTCATTCAGTTACCTCATTCAAAGTCAAAGCAATTTTTTTAACCTAAAAATACACATCAGCTATTCCGAAATCCACTATTTTCTATTTTTACCTACTAAATTATGAATTTACAGTTTTAAATTAAAATATTGTTTTCAAATTAATTATATTGATAATTAATTTTAGCTATCAATTATTCTTATGGGAGTGGACATATGGAGGGACTAATTTCTCATTCAGTCACTTTATTCAAAATCAAAGCAATTTTTTTAACTTAAAATATACATCGTCTATTTCGAAATTTATTATTTTCTATTTTTACCTATAAATTACGAATTTACAGTTTTAAATTAAAATATTGATTTTAAATTAATTATATTGGTATATTTAATTTTAGCTATTAATTATTCTTGTAAATATTTGATAATTTTTAACAATTCTGATTGTTTGAAAGTACCTTGTCATAATTTTTGTATTTGTACACGTCTGATGCATTGTCACAGTATAGGTAATTTTCAAATGCTTCCTCATAGTACTTGAGCAACTGAAGAATCTTGAATTTGAGTCGTTCACGGATCGGGTTGTATCTTTCCCGAACACAAACATTACATTTCAAGTCAAATTATTTTTCGTCCTACTGTAACCCGAGTATAGTCCCACGCGGGTCGAGTTCTACCCGACCCGACCCCGAAAATTCTGATTAAAGTGACATGAAACCCAACCCGAACTCGATACACTTCAATCCGAAACAGACTTGAACCCGAATCCATAATTTAATACAATTATGTAAAAATAATCTACCATCAATTTTATCTTTTTGTATAAAAATGATCGAATATATGTTTTCACATTAAAACTCTTCAAATCATGTCGCATTTGGCGATTAATGGGTATCATCGAATAATGATATTTTAAAGTAAAAATCACTATTACAGAAATTTGTTACCAAAAAGTATAAATTTCAACCTTTCCTGCTATACCCATTACTTCCAAAATTCCAATTCTTACACGTTCACAATCGATGGTCCGAGAGCCATAGCTCAACCGGACTACAGGATTATTTGAATGGTCGGTAGTAACATCAAAGTATATTGCTTATTCTTTCGATATTTTCGGAATTATATAAACATATTTTGAACATCACAATTTAGTTCATATAGAACAATTTTGGTCTTTGTCGAGTTTATGTAATTTCCTTCAATAAAAAAGATTTTCATTCAATATATATTTATATGATTTGGAAAAAATCGAAGAACTTGCATAAATACAAAACCATTCCGCAACCAATTGTGAACTCTGTTTACTGGCCTACAATTTGCTTAACCAAAGACTGTATTTTCCGCAATCGCCTTAAACCGTATAGGTTTTCCTACGTCCAAAGTCAGTTCCGCTCCTCAAAAGCATATGTGCACTTTTCCTTGATAAATTTTGGGCCAGTTGTAAGAAAAGGGATTTCAGGGGTGAAATGATGGATCGTAATATCCTATATTAATAGACCTACATTTAAAAAAATCGTAGTTTATTTCTGTTAAAATTGGTAAAGAAATGTACGAAGAACACTAAAAATGTAAATATATGTTTTCACATTAAAACTCTTCAAATCATGTCGAGTGTCATGTATTTTCATTCGGCGATTAATGGGTATCATCTAATAATGATATTTTAAAGTAAAAATCACTATTACAGAAATTTGTTACCAAAAAGTATAAATTTCAACCTTTCCTGCTATACCCATTACTTCCAAAAGTCCAATTCTTACACGTTCACAATCGATGGTCCGTGAGTCATAGCTCAACCGGACTACAGGATTATTTGAATGGTCGGAAGTAACCTCAATGTATATTGCTTATTCTTTCGATATTTTCGGAATTATATAAACATATTTTGAACATCACAATTCAGTTCATATAGAACAATTTTGGTCTTTGTCGAGTTTATGTAATTTCCTTTAATAAAAAAGATTTTCATTCTATATATATTTATATGATTTGGAAAAAATCGAAGAACTTGCATAAATACAAAACCATTCCGCAACCAATTGTGAACTCTGTTTACTGGCCTACAATTTGCTTAACCAAAAACTGTATTTTCCGCAATCGCCTTTAACCGTATATGTTTTCCTACGTCAAAGTCAGTCCCGCTCCTCAAAAGCATTTGTGCACTTTTCCTTGATAAATTTTGGGCCAGTTGTAAGAAAAGGGATTTCAGGGGTGAAATGATGGATCGTAATATCCTATATTAATAGACCTACATTTAAAAAAATCGTAGTTTATTTCTGTTAAAATTGGTAAAGAAATGTACGAAGAACACTAAAAATGTAAATATATGTTTTCACATTAAAACTCTTCAAATCATGTCGAGTGTTATGCATTTTCATTCGGCGATTAATGAAATATCGCCGAAAAGTCAGTTCCGCTCCTCAAAAGCATTTGTGCACTTTTCCTTGAGAAATTTTGGGCTAATTATAAGAAAAGCGATTTCAGGGGTGAAATGATGGATCGTAAAATCCTACGTATCTTAAACGTACTACTTAAAAAAAATACACTTAAAAAAAATTGTAGCATATTTCTGTTAAAATTGGTAAAGAAAGCTACGAAGAACATTAAAAATTTAAATGTATGTTTTCACATTAAAACTCTTCAAATTTTGTCGAGTGTCATTTATTTTCATTCGGCGATTAATGAGTATCATATAATGCATCAGATTTCCCGTTTCTGAGGAGGAAGTCCTGTTTCTGAGGACCAAAATGGAGACGTTCATTCTTAATCATCCACACTGAGAAAAATGACACTTTCAAATCTGAGTAAACCGATGTTTTCATTTTGTTATGAAACTTTTTGTTTCAAATAGGGCGACCCCAATGCTTTCAATTCTGAAATACCAGAAATACTCAGAATATTGAAAAATGGACATACTCAAAACGGAGCGCATAGAGGTCAGTTCATACTCATTTTTCAAACATGGACATACTCAAAAATGATTGGAATCGGTTCAAACTCATTTTTGAAACATGGACATACTCAAAAATGAGCACATAGAAATCGGTTCATACTCATTTTTGAAACATGGACATACTCAAATATTGGTACATGATGTTTTACTCTTGAGTGTGTGCATGTTTTTAGAAATGAGTATATACAGGGTGTCCCACAAGGTACGCAGCGTCTAATATGTGCAGATTCGGATAGAGCCCGTCAATAGGAGTATTTTGAATGGTAACATGTGGGGTCCCCGAATATATCCAATATTTCTCAATAAACATTGATTTTCACTTTATTTTTTTCCTCATTTCTTGTGTTTTTCATATGACAAGCTTCACATCTTACTTACACTATCACGCTATATTCGGGGACACCACATGTTACCATTCAAAATACTCATATTGAAGTGCTCTACCTGAATCTGTACATATTAGATGCTGCGTACCTTGTGGGACACCCTGCGCATGTTTCAAACTTGAGTCATTTTGATTCGGAGCCATTTTGACTAGGCGACATACTCAGATTTGAATATTTTATGCTCAGTTTTGAAAATCTCGTTTTTAGAGTGCAGATGTGACATCACACTTTCTTTACAAAGGTCTTACTTTACTCGCAAATCTCCATATAGTCTCCTATACCCTGTCATCACGAGATTTTAGCTGACGAAAACAACGAAAAAAAAAACAAACCGTGCAGAACCGCTTAATAGTTTTGGACCACACGACAAACGGAGAGCTGAAGCAACGAACTATAATTGCTACTTACTGTATACTCCATAGAAAATATATTGCACTCGTCTCAATGAGGCATATCAATTTCCTTATATTTGTAACAGTGTAACATCATTAAAATGCACTGGAAGCGATTTTTCCCCATTGAACGGAATACTTTTGACTGTCCCTGTAAAACGAACTATAATTGATAGTTTTGTCCGCTTCAATGATACATATCGATTTCATTATCTTTGAAATAGTGTAACTTCATTAAAATGCACTGAAAACGATTTATCTCCATTAACCGTAATAGAACAGAATACTTTTGTGCACTCCTGTAAACGAACTATAAATGGTAAAGACTTAATTTTCGATATCGAACGCGCCATTGTTAAACCTCAATTACATACATGGGAATCCAAGTATATTTACGCGAGTTAGAGCACGGATAGACAGACAGACAAATAAACCGAATTCATAAACACTTTTCATCTATGTTGGAAAGTGTTAACAAGTTGGAAATTGTACGTCAAACGTGACAAATGAGGTGCGTTCTTACTATAGCTATATATATAAATATTCAGATCTTGATTTTTAATTCTGTGAATTGAGCTATATCGTCTGCAGATTAATTTCTGTCATAAAATAAGTATTTCGGTCGCTTGACGATTAAACCTCGGAAGTTCCTATAACAAGAAAACACCGATTTAAAAAAAAAAAAAAAAATTCAAATTTCTTAATAAATGTCTTTATTAATATCTTCTAAAGTTTTGATTCGATTTTCATAAAATTTGAAATGTCTCGACAAAATTCTGCAAAGATAATATATCTTAAATTTCAAGCCATTCGGTTTGGTAGTTTTTGCGTTGTTATATACGGAAGGACGGACGGACGGACGGACCAGACGACGGCAATAGGTGCTACGTATTTATATAATTACGAACGCACCAAAAAAGCCGACATGACCGCGCATTTTCTACAATGAAAGTTTGTTTTTCGAAAAAATATTTAATAGTTTTCATACACAAATCTCACTACTTTATCTGCCGAAAAATTGTGCATAGTTGATGTAAGCCTTTCTATTCTACCGAAGTAGACACGTTTCTTCTTAATCATCCAGACGTGACATTACCACTTTCTTTTCAAAGGTCTTACTTCACTCGCAAATCTCCAAATAGCTTCTCATAACCTGTCATCACGAGATTTTGGCTGACGAAAACCGGCAGCAAAAACAAACCGTGCAGAACAGCTTAATAGTTCTGGACAACTCGAGAATTGAAGCAATAGTAATGTAATTTGCATTTCAAAGGTGCCGTGATCTGTGTTGTTAACACGGCATTATGAAGACATGGGATTTGTTTCCCCCCAATTGTTTAGTTTAATTATAGTGTCGCGTTCAATGAACTATTTCAGTGTGTCACTCAACCTATTTTACCCCCATGGGACACTTAATCCCCTTGAAAGGCGCTGGGATAATATACAGGGTGCAATATATTATCTATCGCCTTCGCCGACCTTTAATTTCTCAACCGTTGGTCGTAGACATATAGTTCCAATTACAAAAACGTTTCAAATGAAGTATATATTCATGTTGTGGCATTGTTTAAAGTAAAAAATGAATTTTATAAAAATTACGAAATTACGCAATTTACGGAATCATTTTATAAAAATTACCGTCCCTCAATCCGTATAGTTATATTTAGTAAAAGTTTACACATATCATAACAGATATAACACAGAAAGTTTCACTTCTTTACTACAAAAATTGGACAGTTATTAAATTTCAAAGTTTGAGATTTTTGCACATGATTTTGACTTTCATTGAGGGATCAGTTAAAAAAGGAATTACTGTAATTCGAGATCGAAATCAGGGTGCAATGTCCTTTTTACGGCGAAATCACCTTAAGCCGGTATCATCAAATCGGGGTATCACAAAGAGGGTTATTTCATCTAAAAATTTGAGCTCACTTTTAGGGGTGTGTAAACTTTTACTAAATATACTATAGGGATCGAGGAACCGTATAAAAAATTAGATTTCGTAATTTTTATAAAATTAATTTTTTACTCTAAACAATGCTACAACATGAATATTTACCTCGTATTAAACGTTTTTGTAATTGCAACTATATGTCTACGACCAACGTTTGACCAAATTTTATAAAACATTTTAACATTTTAAATTGTGCAATATAAGTTTATATGTAATACAGCTGCGTTTCTTGCAGGTTTATTTCAGTACTTTAATACCTTTAACAAAAGCTGGCACTAAAAAAAAAAAAAAAAAAAAAAAACGTTTTTTTAGCGCCGGAAATCTCCCAAACTTCATAAAATTCAAAGTATCATAATTCGGTAAGTTTTGAAAGAGAATAATTTGTTTCTATTGCCCCTAATTCTATTGCCCTAAAACTAATTTACTATATCTCCATTTTTGTTTTAAAATGTTTCGGAAAAAACACTTTACTTTTTCAGTTGTGGTTAATAATAATAATAATAATAATAATAATAATAATAATAATAAAAACCTTTAGAATAGTTTTTTTGCGAAATCACATAACTATTGCAATTTTTTTTTTCTCTGCTCTTTTGCTATTCCGTCTTAGAAGGTGTACCGTACTAAAGTATGTCTGTAAAAATAGCAATTTCGATTTTGTTAGATTAGTTATCAACTATAAATTCAACTTTTTTTACGATTTGGAACAGATTAAAAAAAGACAAAGTGTTTTCTAATCAACCACCATACAGTTTAGAATCGACGTTCAAGCTTATTTTTTGTATAAAATCATTAGTATTCATATATTTTAAAAGGACCGAATTTGTTAAGTTATTCAAGAAAATTTTATCAAAATCTCGACTATTGTTATTTGTTCGTTCATTCAATTTTTCATATGATGAAGAACAGCATATGAAACATTTTTGCATTTACTGCTAAAACTAACGGTTTAGAAATTTCTATGCTGCTAAGGTTTTTTTTTTTTTTTTGTTGTTGTTGTTGTTGTTGTTGTTTATATGTAAAAGCGGCCCAATCGAATGTTACCTTTTTGCATATTCTCCCTGGAACAATTTGGAGGTTAAAGAATATGAATTTAAGTAGATTCAGTTATTATAATATAAAAATGCTTATTCAAACATTTATTGAAATATTTTTAATCGAGAAATCTTTCTTTCGTGATGCTGAACATAGAAAATTTGACTCTTAAAATGTAATTCAAATATTATATACAAACATTAATCATAGATGCCGACACCACACATTATTCTACTCTGCCGCAATAATGAGAAATAATTTATTCAGCAAATAAAGTGTTTGATGATTGGAGAATAAAGTTATAATTTCAATAGATTAATTTATTAAGTATAAATATGCTTATTCAAACGTTTATTCAATTATTTTTACAGAGAGTTTTCTTTCGTGATGCTGAACATAGAAAATTTGACTCTTAAAATTTAATTCAAATATTATATACAAACATTAATCATAGATGCCGACACCACACATTATTCTACTCTGCCGCAATAATGAGAAATAATTTCTTCAGCAAATAAAGTGTTTTATGATTGGAGAATAAAGTTATAATTTCAATAGATTAATTTATTAAGTATAAAAATGCTTTTTCAAACGTTTATTCAATTATTTTTACAGAAAGTTTTCTTTCGTGATGCTGAACATAGAAAATTTGACTCTAAATGTAATTAAAATTTTATATTTAAAGTTATTTCATAGATGGCGACACCACATATTATTAAACCCTTTACAGCAATGATGAGTGGAATGTTTTGCAAAATGAATTTCTTCAGCAAATAAAGTGTTTTATAATTGGCAAATAAAATTATAATAGCATTAGATTAATTTATTAAAATATAAAAATGCTTATATACTTATTTTTTTATTCAGAAAATTTTCGTTCGTTATGCTCAACATAGAAATCATATTCTTAAAAATTACTTTAAATATTATCCCTCAAAACTAATCATAGATGGCGACACCACACATTGATAGACTCTTCAGCAATGAGTAAAATGTTCTTCAATGAGTAAATGTGGAAAATTAATTTCTTCAGAAAATAAGAATGATTGATAGATTGGCTTGCAATTTGAAAAATAAAAAACTCCGAATCTTTAATAAAGCTGCTCTGCTCGCTCAATCTCATACCATTAGTTTTAAAATGAAAAAAAAGAAAAAAAGAAAAATGTTACTTGAAGCATTATAGAACAACTGAATTATTAAGGGAAAAAGGAAAAATAGAAAACTGCTGATTGATATTAACATAACCTTTTCTCCGGAACTATTGAAGTGATTTCAATGCATTTTTTATATATTTTTTTGGTACTATAATTTACTATATCTCCATTTTTGTTTTAAAATGTTTCGGAAAAAACAATTCTTTTTCAGTTGTGGTCATAATAATAATAATAATAATAATAAAAACCTTTAGAATAGTTTTTTTGCGAAATCACATAACTATTGCAATTTTTTTTTCTTTGGTCTTTTGCTATTCCGTCTTAGAAGGTGTACCGTACTAAAGTATGTCTGTAAAAATAGCAATTTCGATTTTGTTAGATTAGTTATCAACTATAAATTCAAATTTTCTTACGATTTGGAACAGATTAAAAAAGACAAAGTGTTTTCTAATCAACCACCATGCATTTTAGAATCGACGTTCAAGCTTATTTTTTGTATAAAATCATTAGTATTCGTATATTTTAAAAGGACCGAATTTGTTAAGTTATTCAAGAAAATTTTATCAAAATCTCGACTATTGTTATTTGTCCGTTCATTCAATTTTTATGTATCTTAAAAAAATCGCAAAACGATCAATTTATTCCACAACCCTCTTATTTATGAGGGCACTGCAACAGCGTAGATTTAATTGAAAGTGAATAAGAAACCAATATAAGAAGTAAATTAAAACAATTCAAGGTCGAGCAAGCTGAATCTGTGAAAAGTAATAATAGTATTTCTAATTTAAATAATGCATCACAGAATCCTGTCAATTTGCCCAAACTAAATATAACCACCTTTAGTGGTGATCCAAGTAAATTCTTGGAATTTTATAATAGTTTTGAAAGCGCTATAGATTCAAATGAATCATTAACTACAGTAGATAAATTTTTATATTTGAAATCTTTCTTAACCGGTGAAGCTTACAAATCAGTAGCTGGTTTCGCTTTAAAAGAAGAAAATTATAAGTCTTGTTTAACCTTATTAAAAGAAAGATACGGAAAACAAGACCGGTTAATTAGTTGTTTTGTTAATAAATTATTAGAAATCGAACCTGTTAAATCTTCATCAAATATTAAGGGGCTCAGACATATTTATGATGAAAGTGAAGTCAGTATTAGGAATTTGCAATCTATGGGTATTGCATCAGATAAATTTGGATATATATATTAATCCCTATATTGTTAAAACAATTGCCACATAATTTAGTGGTAGAATTTCACAGAAAAAGGGATCCTAAAAAAAATGGGTGATGTAAGGGAATTAATGAAATTCATCAAGTTTGAAATTGAATCTAGGGAGGCTGCAGATCTAGTGTCAGGAATTTCGTTGAAAGGTCAGGAAACGTTTCGTTCGAAAGCTGAATATTTTAAAGAGAAATTTAAAGTAAAAAATAATTTCCCGACATCAGTTGCATTAAATACTGTTACTAAAGGTGTTTGCATTTTTTGCAATTCTAATACGCATACTGGATTAGGATGCAAAATCCTAACCAATGAACAAAAAGATTTAAGTTAAAGAAAGACGGACGCTGTTATAAATGCTTTTTCAAACACTTATAGTCAGCTTGTAAAGTAAAAATTCAGCCCTGTCAAACATGTAAGCACACAACATAATCACTTATTTTGCCCACAAACAAAATGTAAAAAATTAGTTGAAAATCAAGATCCAAAATTAAAACAAGTTAGCCAAATTCCTGAAAATGAAACAGTAATGCAATCTATTCGTAAGTCAAAAAATTTGAGGAATAATTATATCACTCTACTGCAAACGGCTTGTGTTCAGGTGGAAAGTGGATCTAAAAAATTATTTGCCAGAATACTATATGATTCTGCGTCCACAAAAACATTTATTCGGAGTGATTTGGCAAAGGCATTAAATGCTAAAATATTAAGAAAAGAAAAACTTTTCATTTATACATTTTCTAACAGAAATCCTACAGAAAAAAAATTTGAATGTGTATTAATAACCTTGAGAAGCAGATATCATCCACTTTTGGTGTCACCTGCACTCCGTTTATCCTTGCCTGTGCTATCAAAAACTATATCAATAAATATAAAGACTCTCACAAGAAAACATTTGAAATCCTTAATTCGTCCCTTTACGTAGATGATTTGTTTACCGGAGAAAATGATGTTGTAGAGGCTTTTAATTTATCTAAAGAAGTTGTTGATATTTTGAAAGCAGGGGGAATGAATTTAAGAAAATTTGAAACTAATTCCGAGGAGCTTAGGAAAAGATGGATTGATAAGAGCATACCTATTTCTAATTCCGATCCACCAAATAACTCTCTAAAAGTATTAGGCTTAACTTGGAACAATAATGAAGATAATTTGGGACTAGAATTACGTCCATTGTTATCAAAATTAAATAAGGATTCTTGTACAAAACGGAATGTCTTGAAAATTGCAGCTATGTTGTTTGACCTGGCTGGGTTAATCACTCTTTTATTATTCGAATTAAATATTTATTGCAACAATTATGGGTAATGGGCATATCGTAGGATGAAAATTTTTCTTATGAGTTAGAAAATGATTGGAAAACTTGGATTTCAGAAATACAGGATCTCTCACAACTGAAAATTCCCAGATATTACTTTAGCACCCTGATCATGGAAAAGGAGGATCTCCAATTACATATTTTTACAGATGCTAATCCTAAAGCCTATGGCGCAGTAGTATACTTACGATATCAAATATCTAAAGACAAATTTAAAACTAGTTTTGTCATGTCTAAATCTATAGTTGCCCCCTTGAAAAAATTAACTCTCCCTCGCCTTGAATTGATGGGAGCAGTTATTGGTGCACGAGTAGCAAATTATCTAAAAAAATATTCTCCAGGTATTCCAGTTTGTTTTCTGGACAGATTCTGAAATTGTCCTTTATTGGATAAAAGGCTCAAAAGAAAAATGGAAACCATTTGTCGCAAACAGAATTTCAGAAATTCATGACTTGTCTGATCCTAGTTTATGGAGACATTGCGAAGGCAAACTTAATCCTGCCGACCTAATCACTAGAGGTTGTTCAGGAAAACAATTGGTCAATTCTCAAAAATAGTGGTACGGTCCCGAATTTCTTTCCTTGCCTGAAGATCAGTGGCCCAGAGTTAAAATACCCGCAACTCAAGTGTCTAATGTTTCTGAAGAGCGGTAACTGCATGGGTATTTAGATTTATTTCCAATATAAAACTAAAAACAGAAAAACGAAATCTTGCGGAATTATCAGCTGATGAAATAAAAAATGCTGAAAATTTTTGGGTAAAGCTTGTTCAAAAAGAAAGTTTTCCTGAGGTTATAAAATGCTTGAAGCTTAACAAAAATATCCCTAAAGAATCCAACCTTTTGCAGCTAAATCCTGTGTTGTCAGAAGGATTACTCTTGGTACGAGGGCGGTTACAAAAGGCTAACTTGCCATTTTATGATAAACATCCTATCGTGCTTCCTCCCAAACATAAATTTACTGAATTGATTATTAAAGATTCCTATGAAAGGGTTTTGCATGCAGGAGTACCAGACACACTGGTACAAACTCGTGAAAAGTTTTGGATTTTGAGAGGTAGACAGTGCATAAAATCAGTCCTCAACAACTGCACAATCTGCAAGAAATTTAACATACGTCCTGGTCAATAAGTAATAGCACCTCTTCCAGGTGACCGCATTAACGAAGTACCCCCATTTTCCGTTACAGGCCTAGATTTTGCGGGGCCCCTATATGTGAAGGGGAGTGAGAATAAAAATTACATCTTATTGTTTACTTGCGCTATCACAAGAGCAATTCATTTGGAGCTTGTGAAAGACATGTCAACTGCAGAATTTTTATTAGGATTTCGCAGATTTATTTCAAGAAGAGGGCTGTGTGCTAAATCTACTCAGACAATGCAAAAACTTCCAAAAGAGCTGAGCTTGAATTAAAAGAAATGTGGAAAGCTATCCGCCATCCGAACGTAAAAAAGTTTTACGCCGATCGGGGAATTTCTTGGAAATTCATTGTCGAACGTGCTGCCTGGTTGGGTGGCTTTTATGAGCGAATGGTGGTGCGCTCAGTGAAGTGTACTTTACGTAAAGTCATCGGCAAATCTTCGTTGACTCTAAGTGAACTGGAAACTCTTCTAGTTGAAGTAAAGCTATCATTAACTCACGTCCATTGACTTACATTTATTCTGAACTAGATGAACCATTTCCTCTAACACCTGCTCATTTTATTATAGGAAAAAGAGTTTTGTGTTTACCAACTATAAAAGTAAACGATTTTACCTTACCAGCAACCAAAGAAACTTTAGTGAAACGTTTTCGTTTACGTGAGACAATTTTAAACCATTTTTGGAAGCGCTGGAAGAATGAATATCAAAATAAAACATCTGATTTCAAGATAGATGATGTTGTGCTTGTGCATGATGAACATTTACCTAGAGCTTTCTGGAAGTTGGGAAAAATTACAAAAACATTTGTTGGAAGAGACGGAAAAATAAGGTCTTGTGAAGTGAAAACAAACAATTCCATTATTAAAAGACCAATAAATCTGTTGTACAATCTTGAAATTAGTGACTTGAAAACTGAAAAAAACTTTTTTTACTTTCAAAAGACTAAAATTTTCTTGATCATATGTATATTAAACTTCTCTTACTTATATTTTTTTGAATTTTTCTAGAATAATATTTTTAACAGTTTCCTTTTATATTTTTAGTAGAAGATACAATTATAACTCTTGTTTTATTCATTATTGAAGAAGGTATGTAAGTATCACTGGAATATATACAAGTATATTTGCATTGTTTCTTGAATTTAATATTTGAAATTTTCTTGTGTTCATTATTTAATCTAGATAGTATATCAAACTTTGATTTCCAGGACTATATATCATTTGTATCTTGACCTGAATTATTTTAAATTTAAATAATTTATTTTATATTTGACTGTCTTCTTGAAATTCTTGGGCAAAACTTTAAAAATGTTTTGTTTTACTTACTTGGTTTCATTCTTGAATCTTATTATCTTGGATATATTATTATTATTTTAACTTTTATAATTTAATTTAAATCTTGTATTTGGAACAAATATTGATCTTGAATAATATTATGTTAAATTGTTTACTTGAATACCTTAATATTACTTTATTTGAAAATTGTATACAATTTAGATAATTGAGGTATTATTTGTTAATTGAAAACTAGGTTACTTGTATTGATGTTTAATATATATATATATATGATGTTATATATGTATGATGTGCATTCTTGAAATTTTGATGAACCCCCATATGTTCATGGTGGGGCAGGATGTTAAGAAATCCTTGATCACATGTTCTGTGGGCGGAGTTAAGCTCACGGCGCGCGTTACGTAATGTGACGTAACCCCGAACTGATTAGAAAACAGTTTTGTATTTTCAGTTGGAATAGTTCTGTATCATGATGTTCTCGGATCGTATGGAAGCAAAATGCAGCTTCCAGAAATATTCTCGAAAATTCTCAGAAATTCGAAAAGAATTTTCTCGAATATGATTATTAATGTTTAATATATTATTAGTGTTTAATATGTGTCTGTCTGTGTGGCGTGAACGTAGGAAATAGGATAAATAAATTTATATTTATAACATCTAGTTCATCTGGATTAGAAAATGGAGAAATTCTTCTTCTTTTATAAGCTATTTTAATATCGAGACTTACTCTTTTTAATTGTTTATCATACGATTAAACACTACACTTAAATTTAGAAAATTAAAAATACAGAAACATCTGAATTGAATCACGAAATGAAAAGAAGAAAAGGTTACTAGTTCAAAGAAAGGTATCGAGGGGATAGTGTCAAAGAAATAAGCGTTAAAGGGTTCATTACTGTGAAAGTAAAAGTAGAATATGTAATTAATCGTGTAGTGAAACTTCTACTCTATTGCATGTGTTTTATTTAACCTGTATAATAAACGGTTTAATTTGAAAGATCAAGTTATTACTACATGTTTTCAAACTCATTCATCATAGCCCAGATTATTGCTATATTGATCCTATATTGAGATATTTATATATTACTATCATAGTTGAACCGAACTGTAGAAATATTTATTACTATATCAATCTTACGTTCCTACCTGTCGTTATTTTCAATGCCAAGCATATGGCTTTATTACTCTCTAAATTTCCACAACTTGGTGTTTGTATATATTTTTTAATAAAATGTTTAACTATTTTTCAATTTATTACAATGTGTGCCAAAAGTTTATAGACAACGGGGTTTTCTTATTTTACATGAAATAACCCTCTTTGGTGATACACCGATTTTTCGATACCGTCTAAAGGTGGCTTCGCCGTAAAAAAGACGTTGCACCCTGATTTCGATCTCGAATTACTTTTAACTGATCCCTCAATAAAAGACAAAATCGTGTTAAAAGTCAAACTTGAAATTTAATAACTGTGTCAATTTTTGTAGCACAGAATTCAACTATATGTCTACAACCAACGGTTGAGAAATTAAAGGTCGGCGATAGATAACATATTGCACCCTGTATATCCCACTTAATTTTAATCCTCAAATGTCACAACGGCACCAGAATTTTGGAATAAAATTTTGCTTTTATAATGTAAAAGAAGAAAATCATTATATTTTTAAATAAATTTGTTTGTAATTCTTAGTGTCATCAAATTATATCAAAATTTTAGCAAAAGAAGTATTTTGCCAATTTTTGCTGTCTATAAACTGTCACGACATACAAAGTTATGATGCTAAAAAAACATAACATAAATCTAAGTCTTTTAAAATTAGTGCAATAAGATTTTTTTTTACATTGAACCCTAACACTAGTTCGTGGTCTTCTTCGAATTTTGCAGTAAATACGGGTTAGGATCCCTTAGAAAGACCCCCCACGGAGGGCACAAAGACGTGAGACCATTTACACGATTTCAAATAATTCATAAAATTTCATGAATTGCTTAAAAAAATTTTCAACCGGTGCTGGTGAGTTCTATAAAGAGTGATTTTTTTTTTTTTTTTTTTTTTGTAAATGAAACATTTTAAATTATGCAATATAATAATGTAATGAGATAATTAAGTTTTGAAAGAGAATAATTTGTTTCTATTGTTAGAGCATGGAAAAGTCTTTATAAGTAAGCTATAATTAATTTCCAAGGACCCTATAAAAATTTTAATTTTGTAACTTTTTTCTTAAACCATATAACTATTTTAACGTAAATGAATTTTCTTATGATAAAGAACAGCATATAAAACATTTTTGCATTTACTGCTAAAACTAACGGTTTGGAAATTTCTATTCGTCAACGATAAAAAGGAACACGTTATATATAACAGCTTAATATATATTAGTTTTTCTTTTTTCTTTTTTTTTTGTTGTTTATATATAAAAGCGGCCCTCAATTTTCAATCGAATGTTACCTTTTTGCATATCCGAACGGTTAGGCCGACCAGCGCGACAAGGGTTTGAACCCATTACCTCCCGTCTACCAGCTTCGAGAGCAGAACCTCTCAGCCACTATAGAAAATTGGTATCTTAAAAATTAATTCAAGTATTATATGCAAAAATTAATCATAGAGAGCGACACCACACATTATTAGAATGTTTGAACCAATAATGAATGAAATGTTTCGCCGAACAGTGTTGCCAGCGGGCTACTTTTTTAAAAAAATTCAGATTGCTTGATTGGCACCACTTTTTTTAAATAGTATAATTCGGCTTGTTTTCTCCCGATTTAGCCTGTAATTACATAAAGCGAATTTTACTTTCTCAAATAACTGGTGGCAGTCACGAAAACTGAATTAAAAAAAAGTAGCCTACTGGCAACACTGTCGCCGAAATCAATTTCTTTGGCAAATAAAGTGTTTTATGATTGAAGAATAAAGTTATAATACACTAGTAGATTAATTTATTAAAGTATAAAAATGCTAATTCAAGCGTTTATTGAAACATTTTTAATCGAGAAAGTTTTCTTCCGTGGCGCTCAACATAGAAAATTGGACTCTAAAAATTTAATTCAAATATTATATACAAACATTAATCATAGATGCCGACACCAGACATTATTATACTCTGCAGTAATAATGAGTGATATAGTTTGCCGAAATGAATTTCTTCAGCAAATAAAGTGTTTTATGATTGGGGAATAAAGTTTGTCAGTAGACTAATTTATTAAAGTATAAAACTGCTTATTCAAACGTTTATTCAATTATTTTTACAGAAAGTTTTCTTTCGTGATGATGAAGATAGAAAATTAGACTTAAAATATAATTCAAATATTATATCTAAAAACATACCATAGATGGCGACACCACATATTATTAGACCCTTTACAGCAATAATGAGTGAAATGTTTTGCTAAAATGAATTTCTTCAGAAAATAAAGTGTTTTATGATTGGCGAATAAAATTATAATATCAGAATCAGTAGATTCATTTATTAAAATTTAAAAATGCTTATCTATTTATTTTTTTTAATTCAGAAAGTTTTCGTTCGTGATGCTCAACAAAGAAATCATACTCTTAAAAATTACTTTAAATATTATCCCTCAAAACTAATCATAGATGGCGACACCACACATTGATAGACTCTTCAGCAATGACTTAAATGTTCTGCAGAAATTAATTTCTTCAGAAAATAAGAATGATTGATAGATTGACTTGCAATTTGAAAAATAAAAATTGTTAACTTTTAGATGTTTTTTATTTACTATGAATCTTAAATAAAGCTGGAGCATGTGCACCGTGCACATCCACGACCTATGTTATACACGGCCCACAGTGTGGTAATTTTTACACGGCGATTGGTGCAAAGCGGCATATCTCACAATCCTCTTATTTATAAAGGCACTCTATAGGCGACAGTGTAGATTTAATTGAAAGTGTATAACAAAAAAAAAAAGAGTTATTTTTAACAGACTTTTTTCTGACCTTTTGCTATTCCGTCCTAGAAGGTGTACCGTACTTAAGTATGTCTGTAAAAATAAGAATTTCGATTTTGTTAGAATAGTTAGCAACTATAAATTCCACTTTTCTTATGATTTGAAACCGTTTAAAAATTAAAAAACTTTTCAATTCGACCCACATGCATTTTAGAATCCACGTTTAAGCGTAATTTTTTTTTTTTTAAATCATTAGTTTTCATATATATTTTTAAAAAAATTAAAAGATCGAATTTGTTAAGTTATTCAAGAAAATTTTATGAAAATCTGACTATTGTTATTTACCCATTCATCCAGTTTTTATGTATCATAAAAAATCTCGCATTCTTCTAGAATATACTGTTGAGGTAGAATAAAAAACTCTCAGAATGATCAATTTATGGCTTAGTTACTTCGTAAATTACACCACAACCCTCTTATTTACGAAGCCGTAGATTTAATTGAAAGTGAATAACAAAATAGACTGTGATAAAATCAACAACAATTTTTTTGTAGCATTAATTGTGAATGTCTTTTGAAAATGTAAATAACTAAATTAATTTATATTTATAAGATTATTATTTTAAGACTTATAAGATTAAGATTTATTAAGATATTAGACATATTATATATTATGCCTTCTGAAAATTCATTTAACTTCTTTTCTCGAAATTTTACTTTAAAATTAAAATAATATATATTTTTAATAGTTTCAAATAAAATATTTTAAACAGTAGTTTTATTTCCCTTTTAGAAGCATAGTTACCGAGCAGTTGTGCGCACCAGTTAAAAAAGTTTTCTGTGATGCAAATTATAATTTTTTTTTTTTTTTGTTTACAGCCTCTTGATCATCAGATTATTTTTATTATTATTGAATTTGTTGTTTAAATTTTGTCTGATTCAACTGTCAATTTGGATTAAGAATTGACTTGTTTAGAAAAACTTTAAAAATTCCTCCAAATTTAGTACGACCAAAGTGTACGACTGCATTTTTCCAGTATTTTTTTTTTGGTACTTTTCGGTTAGCCGGGCGCCAGTGATATATATATATACATGTATATATATATATATATATACATATATCTACACAAATACATGTATATACATACATATATGTACACAAATACATGCATATACTTACATATATATACACTTATATGTATGAATATATATATATATATATATATATATATATATATATGTACATATATCACTGGCACCCGGCTAACCGAAAAGTACCTTTTTTTTAATTAAAATGCAGCAAACTATGTTAATGGCAATATACTTCTATTTACTTCTACATATATGAAATTTCGTTCCGGCTGCTTATAACTCGAGTTCTGCTGAATGGAGTTCTGCAATTTTCGTAGAATTTAAACTGCAAGATAATTGTTCAGGGAAGCTTTTATTGTACAACATATCGTTCTACGTAGCTTATTAGGTGCGTTCGTAATTATATAAATACGTAGCACCTATAGTCGTCGTTTGGTCCGTCCGTCTGTCCGTCCGTCTGTCTGTCTGTCCGTCCGTCTGTCTGTCCGTCCGCATATAACAACGCAAAAACTACCCAACCAAATGGTTTGCAATTTAAAATATATTATCTTTGCAGAATTTTGTCGAGACATTTCAAATTTTATTAAAATCGAATCAAAACTTTAGGAGATATTAATAAAAATATTTATTAAGAAATTTGATTTTTTTTTTTAAATCGGTGCTTTTTTGTTAGAGGAGCTTCCGATGGATGTTAAATCGTCAAGCGACCGAGATACTTATTTTATGACAGAAATTAATCTGCAGACGATATAATTCATTTCACAGAATTAAAAATCATCAAGATCTGAATATTTATATAACTAGCTGATACATATATATCTGAATATTTATATAACTAGTTAAGATATTTGTATGAACAGTGTCATAAAATATATACTTAACTAGCTGTTTAGCCCGTTCTACGCACGGGATATCATGAATTTAATTCTAAAACGTGCGTACGAACGCACCTCGTTTGTAACGTTTGACGTACAATTTCCAACTTGTAGTTATAGAATTATTCTGGGAAGTTCTATAATCAGATCAATCAGATTATGAAATATTAGCATTTTTAAAAGATTTTACCGAATGGATTTCGATGGAACCTACACTGTTAGTTAATTTTCTAGGGAAAGTTATAACATATCATTCTACGTTGCTTAGTTCTAGAATTATAGCTGGAAATTCGAAAATCGGGTGACCACTTTTTAATCAAATATTAGCCTTTTCAATATTTAATTCCGATTATGAAAGATTAGCCTTCTGAAAAAGTTCTATTGGACGGATTTTGAAGAGAATTGTATTGTTAGTTAGATGCTATTTCAGGAATGGTTTTAATGTACTACATATTGTTCTACGTTGCTTAGTCAAACAGTTATTTGTGAAGGTTGTATAGTCAGATGAACCCGATTCCGAAAGATTAGCCTTTTTGAAAGTTTTTACTGGTCGTATTTTATGAGACTTGCATTGTTAAGTAGATAATTTGTAAGTCTGGTTTTAGTATATTTTATATCGTTCTGTTAGTTTTAGAATAATGTGGAAAAGTTCTATAATCAGATGAACCCGATTATCAAAGATTAGCCTTTATAAAAACTTGAATTGATTTTGTTAGTTAATTTGTTTGCATTGTTAGTTCGACAATTTTTAGTGATGGTTTTAGTATATTGCATATAGTTTTATCATTCTTCAGCAAACCTTAACGGGCAAATGACCAAATAAAAGAGTTGGTCCTTAACAGCTAAAATTTTGACTGCACATTAGAAAATATAATAGCGCAATCACGTCATTTATCAGTAATGTGGAAGGATATTCCAGGTAAATATACAGATTGCTTTCAAATACAAGGTCAAATTAAGCGATATATTTCGTTTGATTCAATGCTCATTTGTAGAAACCGACCAGCGCAGCGGGCGTAGCTTGCTAGTTAAGGTATAAAATATTAAACGCAGAACTAAGACAATGTGATTTTTCGTAATGAAAATGGAATGGGAATGTACTAATATTTTTGACAGAAAAAAATGTATTATTGTAGTTGATTGAAAAAACAAAAACAAAGAAAAAACAAAACAATTATTAAAATAATTACACAATACAATTTTAGAAATCACTTTTAATTCTCATCTTCGTACAAAGTATACAAATTAGATTCACGTTGCCACTGACTGGACAACCTCTTCTACAAAACATTCCACCTAATAAAAGCATGTTTACATTGAACGTTGAACTTAATTTAATTTGCATAAACTTTCTCATTTGTATACCTAAACTGTTGTCACATTTAATGCGTATAAATTACATGCGTTAAAATTCGATATCTACGGTGCTTCCTTCCACGTCCACCCCGGAGGTTCAAGTACTTGGACGCGTTTTTTTCTTGCGGTATCCTCTGTAGGCCCAATCCACCACGGCCTAATAGCACATCATCAGTCCTTGAGTAATACAGGTAAACTTCTTATCATTTCACAATCCTCGAAAATATGCATAATGTTTGTCACTGTCTATGGATTTAAAATTAGTTATACAACTAGTCCCTGTCTCTGCTGTTAACACTTTGGGGACGAGCGACACGTATACGTGACGCATAAGATGCTCAGAATCCTCGATTATACCCACCAGTTATTTTTTAGTGTAAGCTTTGCCTTATTTAATGGTAGCATTTCTGTGATTCAATTAGGCGAAAATTTCTGTTTTAGAAAACCGGTGGTAAAAGATTAAAAACTCCGTAAAGGACGCTCGTCGCGAAGGGGTTAACAAAGTCACTCTCCACGGGATAATTAACACTAGAACGGCCATGAGCGGTCATTTTGACCGTTACCAAATGAATATAATCTGATTCGAACCAGAAAATTCTTTTAAAAATACACTAAATATGCCTCACAGATATATGTTAAATGGTTAAGTTAAATACTTTTATATACGAATTCTGCTGTGAAATAGTTTCCGGCCGTTCTAGTGTTAAATGTTTTCAATTAAAAGATGAAATGCCACTGTCTTGGTGTTAACACGTTGACGGACACTTGCGGCTATAGCCGTCAAAGCGAAGTTCACAATGTGGCATCACGGCTATAGCCGCACAAAACGAAACGGTCGTTTTTAGACACTACGGCTATAGCAGCACAAATGTGCATTTACTCAGTATGCACGTGCAGTGCAACCTAATTAAAGGTGCTAAATTAATCAAAATTAAGTTTATTTAAGCAGAAAGAGTAAAACTATACATCTAATATTCTAAAAATTACAAAAACATATAGTGTCAATTTTCGAACTTCACTATTTTCTACTGTCCGTCAACGTGTTAAGTTATAATAACTGTCACAGGTTATAGGTTAAAAATTAGTTATTACGACAATTTTTTTTTTTAATTATTACCAGTCATTGTCTCTGGTTTTGATAAAGTGTCTTTTCACTACATAAATGTTTAAATAGTTTTACAGCCAGAAAATGTCTCTGGTATTATAGTGTCTTTTCACTACATAAATATGTTTAAAATAGTTTTACAGCCAGAAAATGTCTCTGGTATTATAGTGTCTTTTCACTACATAAATATGTTAAAAAATAGTTTTATAACCAGTAAATGTCTCTGGTATTATATCAAAATATTAGTGTCTTTTCACTAAATAAATAATAATACAACCAGTAAATGTCTCTGGCGTATTAAAGGTCTCTATCCTGGTTTTCACAAAGTCTTTCAACGTGGGAAACATTATGTGGCATTTATTGCTCACTAAAATATCTTGCGCAAGTTCTTGAACATCTTTCGAACTCGTTGCTGTTTTTCATTCTTCTTTTCCTGAAAAAGACAAAGCGTGTCATCAATGAAAACGAAACACAAATATTTTTTTTTCTGTAAGATTTATTTAAGAAAACCAACAATGTGAAGTTAAAAGTTAAGAACTCTTAAGAGCCTACACTAGTCACACAACAAAACTCGTAAGCTACTGTTGACCCCATGGGAACGTGCTTAACCTATGAAAAACATGTTCATTAGATAGATTGAAATGTAAAGGAGAAATTTGGAAAGGACACTCCAATAAATTAAACAATAGCGTTGCGTGATTAGTGAAGGTTCTTAAGTACATGCTACTTGACATAAATGTTTTTACATAACGTAGATGCTTTTTTTTAATATCTTGATAAATTGGATGAATGCGTTACCTAAATAGAGATGGGGGTAATAACATTTTAAGGTGAGAGTAGTAATCGGTGAGAGAATACACAGTGAAACAGAGAAATGCTTTTAAAACAAAGTTAAACAACATGTTTTGTTGAGTACATTTTTGTTGTTTTAGCAAAATTGAACCATTTTGCTTGAATTAACAAAACATTTTTGCTGACGATACAATTTTTTTTTTTTTTTGGAATTGCAAAAAAAAAAAAACAAAAATTTGTCGATTCAAACAAAATTTTTATTGACCTATATTTAAACAAAAAGTTTTGTTGGGTCAACCAAATTTTTGTTGATTCAACAAAACTTTTTTCTGGATGTACATCTAATACAGTTTAGCTCCAACAAAGCCTAACGAAGAAGTACGTAGCCATTGTCTTCTACAAATCGACGTGGCACAGTGAAACATGGAACGCCGGTACATAGTGAAACAATGTCTAAATGTCTATTCTTTCATAGCTTTAGGACATGGACGGCGATACATAGGAAAATCTTTCTCACCACAACCTAGCAACTGTAAACCACAGTAGTTATATTTATCGGTTTTAGGACCCTATGTGTTTTACAATGCAAATTTTGAAGCACGGGTGCTCAAAAATTCACGTGCAACCATTTCATGTACTAGACTGCTGAATATCCTCAAAAAGCAAGTAAAAAAATCAGCGCAATCTTACTGTGTAGAAGATACGGCTCATAGTGAGAATACTGCTAATATTATTTTAAAGTGATACTTTTTCATATTTCTGTTTATGTGTACTAGTAATGTCTCTATGCTCCATATCTATATATATATATATATATATATTGTATATATATTATATAATATATATATATATATTGTATATATATTATATAATATATATATATATTGTATATATATTATATAATATATATATATATATATATATATATATATGTCTCTATGCTCCATATATATATATATATATATATATATTGTATATATATTATATAATATATATATATATATATATATATATATATATATATATATATACATATATATATATAAACTATTTTGGCAACAGGGCTTATAATCTTCTAAAAATGGTTTTAGCAACATTTAGAAATTTTTATTTTGCAATTCATTGCCTTTGTATAGTTATCTTCATAAATCTGGTCAATGTTGTGCACCAATATCCATCTTCATCTCATTGTTTTTAGTACTTAAAGATTATCATGTTTTTTTTCTCATAAATATGGGTAAGCTTTCTATCCTTTTTAATATTGTATTAATATTGTATTTATTTTTTGAATTTTAAGATTTTTTCACAGGTTTAATTATATGTTTATGAGTGGTCGTCCCAAAATCATATTCTTTAGCAATTTTATGCGGCGCATTAATTGCGCGCATATAATTGCGGCGCATTCTAAGTCAGTTGCGGTTCCAGAACTTTGTCTGTGAGCATCCATTCTTTTGAAATTTATTTTTTATCCGATGAATTTTAAGTCTCATAGGTGGATCTGCCTGTAACTCCCTGCGATATTGTTTTTGTACTTCTACTACATTTTCCTGTTTACAATAGTATTTTAAAATAAATTTTCTTTCTTCAAAAGTTAATGTAGTCTACTCATTCTTTCCAATTAATGACACTTTGAAAAAAAAATTATGACCTGTTAAAAAGTGTATGCATACATTATTCTGACGTAACCTGTATATTAAGGGAAGGTATAAATACTATGATATCAGTCTGGAGAGTCGCAATGTCTTACTTTAAAAGATTTTCATTGACAGCAGACAGTTGCAGTTAAAAAGAAAGAGGGGTTAGGCATATGTACAAATGTAGTACATCTGCACGAGCGTTTTTCAGGTGTCATTGTGTACAATGGAAGTATTTATATTCATTGGATTTAATGTGGGAGGGAATCATTGATTTATTTTTTAATGTAAAATTTACATCATAACAAAAATTTATTTATCAGCTTTAAGGCTGCTCGTCAGTAAACTTCCCGATTCCCCTCGCTAATGTTATTCCTATGGGCGTAGGATGCATTCGTATTTTTAAAATATCTCCTCGGAAAATTAATATTTTTAACTTCTGTTTTATTTGTATTGTATTTGAATGTCTCTTTTTTTCTTAGTTGTAAATTTTTTTCTAAAATATATACTTAATTTTATATTAAATGTTAAAATCGTATTCAGTTTTGCAAAGATTTTAACACACACAAATATAAATTAAGTATATATTTTAGAAAAAAATTGACAACTAAGAAAATGAGACATTCTTTAGGAATAATACAAAGAAAACAGAAGTTAAAAATATTAATTTCCCGAAGAGACATTTTAAAAATATGAATGCATCCTACACCCATAGGAATAACATTGGCGAGGGGAATCGGGAAGTTTACTGACGAGCAGTCTTAAGTAACATGATTCAATTTTTTGTCCATATGGAAATATATAATAATAATAATAATAATAAGTTTCTCTTAAAAAACTAATTTTCTTTTATTGCCCGAAAATTTGGAAAACGTTTCTGAATGGCTTTTACTGTATAACAATCAATTTTCTCTAATCGAAGTACAGGTTTTTCGGATGCTATCCATTCTAAAGGAAAAATTTGAGCTGCGTAACTGAATTCACACATGCAAGACTAAAAAAATAATATTCATGTTTATGTTAATGTTAATTTTGTTAATTTATCCTGCTTGTCTCTTAAGCTTGTTTGTGTAACATGAAAATGTTTACTTGAGGACTGATAGCATCCAAAAAACCTGTATTTTGATTTGAAAAAACTGATTAATACGCTATAGAAACTACGCGGAAACGTTTCCGAAAATTAGGGGCAGCAAAAGAAAATTTGCTTTTATAAATGCTTTTTTTAAATTTGGGTGGTTTTAATATAAATATCTCCACTTGGAATTGTCTGTAGCTTAAAGGAACAACCCGATTGAAACCAATATATGTATATTTGCTATTCGAGAAGGGGAAAGAAGAATGGAACAACAATAATAATTGCAATAATCGCCGACAGTTGGCGCTTTTGAGTATGAAATGTAATTTGTAATACATGAACAAAGAATTATGGCGTAAAACCAAATCACATACTTAATTCATTGGAAAATGCAACTATGAATGTGGTTACGCTTTCGCATGGCGGTGTCGATCAAGTTCAGATTCCACATGGCCATTGTACTGGAGGACACAATCCAGGCAGTGCACGACGTGCTGAACTGCGGCATCAATAACGCATCAAGAGTAACACATCAGGAGTGGTGTTTCGCACGTGTTTTGATATGCGATCTTTTAAGTCATGGAGGTTCTTGATTTTGCTGATGTTTACAACGACGTTTGCACCAACCCGACAGACCCCGTATCGACATCTTTTGGCAATTATTGCAACCATTTTTTATTGTTCCATTCTTCTTCCTTTTTCTCGAATAGTAAGTGTACCAATTCTGGTTTCATTCTGTTTATTCCTTCAAGCTACAGATAGCTCTAAATAGAGATACTTATATTAAAACCACGCGGGCGGTACTCTATGAACATTTTCACGAAAGCCGAATGTGGCTGGATAAATTCAAAAACGTGTGATATAAGTGTTCTCTATGCAATACCAAAAGAGGAACCTTACCATAAGTTTCATGTACTGTACTGTCATTGTCAAAATTTCGCTTCAAACGGCAAAAGCAATATAAAGATTTTTTTGGAGTTTATACAAGAAGTTTTTATTTACAAGCACACTCACCAAACTTTATTGTCACAATTTGTAGAAAGCTATTGACACATTTTGTCAGAGCCAGATGACCTAATCATTCATATCTTATCCTCATACAAGAAAAAATACGCAGAGGGAAAAAAAAATCAGGCAAAGAACTTTTCCCATAAGTACATTATCAGCACGTCGAAAAGAAAATACGAGAGAAAGTCATTAAGTAAGTCACAAAAGATAATTCTTATAGATAAAAAGACTTCAAGTTGAAGCTTATAGTGATGGAGAATATGTTGAGAGATAAAAATAGTTTTGAAGAGAATATCATTGTAAGTTATTATTTAATTATCGTTTGTGACGTACCTAATGGCTTTACCTCGTATAATGTTTTAGATACCCGTACAAAAGAGTATATAAAAGAAAAAATATAAAAATGGAAAATGTAACTTACTTTTCGATTTATCATAGCAGAGATTGGAGGAGGAGGTGCAGGTCGCTGTATTTTATATTTAACTGTCGGTTCTTCTTCTATAGCAGGTGTGGAGGAGGGTACATTATTTTCACTGTGTTCTGGTAGCACAGGAGGTAGGGGTGCTCTATTTTTTTTCGACTTTTTCTGCGAACAACGGGATTTTTATATTTAATTGTAGGTTCTTCTTTTATAGCAGGTGTGGAGGAGGTTACATGAGATTCATGTACTGATAGCACAGGAGGTAGGGGCGCTCTATTTTTTTTTCGACTTTTTCTGCGAACAATGTGATGTGCACTTGTTATCTTGTTAGAAGGTGAACTATTTATATTATTCCCCTGGTCTTTAAATTCACTGGAATTATTTATTTCTTCATTGCACTCCTTTATTGCAGGATTATCAGATTTACTGATTGAATTAAGATTTTCATTCAAATAAACAAGAACTTTTGATTCATTTTTATCAGTAGCTATTTCTGATACAGAAAGCTCTCCACTGCTTTGACTATTTTCAATAAACTTCATTTTTATGAGATCATTTTCATTGTCACCAGTTGCAGGATTATTTAAATTGCATTTTTCAACATTTTTGATTAACAAATCTTTTTCATTTATAGAAATCGTAGGACAACTTGGAGCTACTTGACTGTCTTCTATTGTATAATTTACATTATCAGATTCACGAAGAGGATTAACATTTTTATTGGAAGTAACATCAAGGAAGTTATAATCATTTTTTTCAGCATCTATTTTTAATATTTCTTTTTTCTCTGCAAGTGGACTCGGCGAATCGGGGTAATCTTCCTCCAAAGAAAAAGGATTGCGGTCGCTGGGGTAATCATCGTCAGAATCAAAGGGATTGAGTCCACTGGGATAGTCAACATCATCACCAAATGGGTTGAGAGCACTGGGATAATCAACATCATCACCAAATGGATTTAGAGCACTGGGATAGTCCACATCAGAACCAAATGGATTCAGATTACTTGGATAATCCTCCTCCTCCTCCTTATTACCTCCCTTCACAAATTTATTTGATTTATGATTTTTGTTTTCCAATCCACAGTGATATTTCCTTTTCACTGATTTGAATTTATATTCAAAAATATCTTTTTCTGCATACAAGACCTTGACGGAATCTTTTTGTACGTCCACATATCCTGCTTTTTCTGTATCAAGTATACGGCTGTTACTTTCCACATTATTTGAAGTAGTGGATCCAACTTCGCTGTTGCGACATAACCTACGAAGGAAAAAAATCTTTATAAAATCTCACATTCATAAAATTAAAAGACAATAATAAGTATAAAAATGAAAATAGTTAAAAAAAAAGACACTTTTTTAGAAGCATATTTAATGTTTATCTTGAAAACTACGCCTAATTTCATGACTGCAATTCATGATAAGGTTTACACCAGAATCGACAGTATCCTAAAAACCAATAATCCTGCTTGAGAAAACAGATTAATGCACTATAAAAACTATTCGGAAACGTTTCCGAAAGTTCGTAGCAGCAAAAGAAATTTTTATAAATGGATCTTTAAATATCGAAAATATATTGGTTTATGAGATTTTTTAAGATAAAGTACGCTTCTCAAAATCTTGGGATATTCGGAAGAGGTTTTTGTATATTTGGTTATGTGTTTGACGCGTATCTGGGTATGTATGTATGTATGTGGATATCTTTATACCCTCGAAACATCCCAACGACTGGATGGATTTTATGAATGAGGTCTCTATCGATTAGTCTGAACCGTCCGATGGTTATAGGCTAGGTTTTGTTTTCATAAATTCAAAATGGCGGTAGAGACGAAAAAAAAAAATTACGCACCATATTGAGTTGCTGAACCGTCCGATGGTTATAGGCTAGGTTTTGTTTTCATAAATTCAAAATGGCGGTAGAGACGAAAAAAAAAATTACGCACCATATTGAGTTGCATATTATTGTATCGGTCTTTCAAAATGAAGACGATGTTTCTTAGACTATTTTACAGTCAGAAGCTCCGTTTAAATATTACACAACCTGAAAGTTGTATAGGTAGGATCTCTAACCTTCATAGGTCTCATCAAAACAGTGTTTTTAGATAGGAACTAACAATTAAACACAACTTAAAAGTTATCAATACAAGTAAATAAAAGAAATAGGTAAGTAATATAAAAAATATTTTCACATTGATGAGAAATATTTCATTTTTAGTTCGCTTTTTACGCAGTCGGATTTTTTGAGTTTGTAAATTTAATTCGTACTTGTTTATAGTATTATATTTTCGTTGATTAAGAAACGTCTTTTTTTACAGTGTACATGGCAAATTTTAATATTAAGAAAAAAAAAACACCCATTAAGTTTATCTTTTAAATATTTTTACATAAAGCTATAAAAGCAGAAAAAATGTTTTCGAGTGTTTCATGGTCAAATAGTAATTCATAGCATTTCTCAATTACTATTCACAAAACTACTGTGGATATAAAGTTTTGGAGTTTCATTATTTTTGCTGAATACAAAGTTATTTTTTAAACTTCTTTCCCGTGTTGTAAATGAATTTTATTTTATTAATTAATTGTAATGAAAAGTTATGATCATGTCTTTATGTTGCTGAATTTTATATTTTTCATATATTATTAATTAGTTTCAAATGCGAAACGGTAAGATTAATCTTTCTTAAAAACAATAATTATAGCGGTGTATATGCTCTTTTCATAAAGTTTAACATTTTGAAGTTTAGTGGAGTTTTACTAAATTGGCAACATTTTCATATTTGTTACAAGTTATCCCTCTATCTAATAGAAGCATTTTTATATTATATTCACAGCTATAAAAAAATCTAAAATGATTTTACACTTCACTACTATTTAAATATTTTTTTTTTTAGAAACGTACATTTTATGTGAAGATATTTATGTGCGTTCAATAGAATTTAAAAAAGTTTACAAAATTAATAAAAGAGAAATATTCTTAAAAGACAGAAAGACGAAACAGTTATCAATGGAACTTGCTAGATAAATTTAAATATCGGGGAAATTTCATTTGTGCAATATAGGATAATTTTTGGGATTTCAAACATGCGATGTGAAAAAATTTTGGATGAGAGATAGCAAAAACAAGGTTATATTGTATAAATAAAAAACAATGCTTGCTACTTCTATGAATTATCATATAAATGATTTTACCTCTTTTTATCTCCTCCACGCTCCTGTTTTCCATCTTCTACTTTGGAAGCCTACAAAGAGAAAAAAGACATAAATTAAAAGAAAATAATTTTTCCCCTAAAACTCATTGTTTATTGTCAGAAGTATTTGTCATTCTACATAATAAGATTTATCACTAAACATATGAAATATATAAAATTTTGCATTCAGATAAAATATGTGTTGTAGAATTAAGATAAACTATTTTATATATTTATGACAACAAATCTTCATTAGCTGATAAAAATCGTTAACAAACATATTCGTTATCTGTGCCTGAAAAAATGCGAATTAAATCTTTGTTAACTGAAAAAAACCCCTAGTTTCGCAGATGAAATTCACTTTGTTTTAGCGATTTATCTTTGATTCGATCACATTGTCAACTGTCCACACCAAATTGTTTAATAGCCAACATGATTTCTCGTAGACGAAGGGTCATACAATCAATTGAATCGCCATTTGCTCTCGACCACGTATTCTGGGTGACTTTTCTGATATTTAGTATTGTTAATTATCTACAACAAATTTTTTAATAGCTAACAAAATTTCTCGTGTGCGAAGTGTCATTTCTGATATTTGGTATTGTCAATCGTCGACAACAAATTATTTAATAGCCAACAAGATTTCTGGTTACCGAAGTGTCATACAATCAATTGGATCGGCATTTGCTCTTATTGAACTATCTATACAGTTAGTAAGGAGGTCTTGAAATGAACAAACGACATGGAACGTGTTATGATAGATGACCGATAACAAGGAGAAAAAGGCAAGAACTAAATAATTGAAATAATATGGGAGACTATTTGACTTTGTATCAGTCATGAAGCAAGTGAAAATCTTCCAATTGACATGTTAAAGGACAAAAAACAGAAACAAGGAAAATATTTATATAAGAACTATAAAAGAAATTATCTTGAAGTCGATGCTTTAATTTAATAATTAAATAATGTATGAAAATGTAAAATTATGTTGAAGTAATTAAAAATGTATATTACTAGATAAAAGTTTTTATACAGGCTAAGTTAAAAAACGAACTGGATAGAAAGTATATATATATACAAAAATATTATTACCTTATTCTTCCTGGAATGAGAAGCACCCATTTTTCTGAAATGAAACAAAAAAAAAAACAAATTAGAAGAAAATTTAACAAATAATACAATATCATTATGAAACACACTGCATTTACCCTTTACATTACATTTACCATTATGAAACATGTTACATCACGAACTATTTGATCAAGATTAAACCCAGAACAAGATTTCCCGGCAATACATTAAATGACGTCTTTTTTTTTTCGATTGAAAGAAATAAAACTTCTGACTTAATTATAATGTCCCGTCAGAAATGAATTAAAAAATTATTTTCGACTTTAAAAATTAAACAGTTTAAATAGATACAATCAAAGAGCAACAGAATCACCAAATGTTGTAAAAGACGATTATATAATGATCAAACTAATAGTTCAAGTTGCGTCATCGAATGTTATATTTGAGTCTAACCTGGCTAAATTTAAGAGATTTTCAAAATGAATAGTGAATGCTTGTATTTCTGCACTCCTGCTGTTTAAGTTATGTATACAAACTGTAAATTTGATTTAAATTAACAGTTTATGATCATTTGAAATTAAGATAAAATTCAGTCTAATAAATAAATGTATGACGCTGCATTGTAGAACACATTAAATCGTAAAAAGAGGCTGATTTAGATTGAATGAATTGATTTTGATAGAACATTTCTTCATCTAATCGGTAAAATGTATTTAAATGATGCGAAAAATATTAATAAAAATAAATTAAATTAAAATAATCAAAAATCAATAAATTATGGCATAATTTCCACACAAACTCTTATTTAAAGTAAAGTACATTTTGTGATATATTCAGAAACATATGTTGAAATTATTTCAAGATGTTTAGCAAAGTACTCTAATGAAATAAATCTATGATGTAACCGTTACAGAACGCATTCAATCACAAAAAGTGTTTGATTTTCATTAAATGCTATAAAATTTCAGACTCACTTTTCAATGTCAAATTACAAAACTAAAAAATATTTTCAATTCAGTTTCAATACGTTCTGTCAAAGATCTTACAATATTCCAAACACTAAGAAAGCGAATCTATAACAGACTGAAATAATTTCTTGTATATTGCTTATCATTGTTGCTTCCATTGTTGCCCATGTTATTTAATATCAATTGTTACAAAATGTTATGTTACATTATTGTAGCAAACAAATGCCTATTGTTCCATCAGCGTTGATACATTAAAATATTTTTGCTTGAGATTTATGTAAAAAAAAAGTCTTAGTTTGCTATACTTTTGACGCTAACAGGTTTTGTAGAACATTTCTTGATACATTCGGTAAAATGCATTTAAATTATGCGTTATTGAAATAATCAAAAACCAATAAATTCTGCGTTAGTTTCCACACAATCTCTAATTTCAAGTAAAGTACCTTTTGTGTTCTATTCAGTAACATATGTGGGAATTATTTCAAGATGTTTAGCAAAGTACTCTAATGAAATAAATCAATAGCATTAAATCGTGAAATAAGTTTTATTTTCATTGATTTTTTTCATTGATGCAAAATAATTATGACTTACTTTTAACTGTGAAATTACAAAAGGTAAAAAAAAAATAAACTTTGAAAGCAATTAGTTTCAATACGTTCTTTCAAAGAGCTTACACTATTCGACACAACAAGAAAGAGAATCTATAATAGACTGAAATAATTTCTTCTATATCACTTGTCATGTTTGCTTTCATTGTTACCAGTGTTATATTATACCGATTGCTGCGAAATGCTATGTTACATTATTGTAGGAAACAAATGTTTATTGTTACATCAGCGTTGATACATTAAAGATTTTCTTGTTTGATATTTATGTACAAATAAAAATCCGTCATATTTTGCTATAATTTTGATGCTGTTTTTGTAGAACATATCTTGATCTAATTGGTAAAATGTATTTAAATTATGCTGTATTGAAATAAACAAAAATCAATAAATTATGCTATAGTTTCCACACAATCACTAATTAAAAGTAAAGTACATTTTGTGTTCTATTCAGTAACATATGTTGAAATTATTTCATGATGTTTAGCAAAGTACTATAATGAAATAAATCAATGATTTTACATTGCAGATCGCATTAAATCGCGAAATGAGTTTTATTTTCATTGAATGCAATAAAATTTTGACTTACTACAAATTATCAAAAATATCTCCAGCTTTGAAAACAAAGATTTGAATACTACTTTTAAAGAGCTTATAATATCCCAAACATTAAGAAAGTGAATCTATAATAGACTGAAATAATTTCTTAGTGTATAAACCTTCTCGTTCTTACTTTCATTGTTTAGCATTTCATTGTTTAGCTTTCATTGTTAGTGCAAATGATATGTGCATTTTTATAGCAAACAAATGTTTATTGTTACATCAGCCTTGATACATTAAAAATGTTCTTGCTTGAAATTTATTTTACTAAATTATGAAAAAACGGCACATGTTTCTATACTTTTGACGCTAATATTATTTAAAAGAATAAGTCTTGATCTATTCGGTGAAATGTATATAAATTATGAGATTATAAAGTAATCAGAATTAAATAAATTATGCTATAAATTTTACACAAACCCAATTAAAAAATTACATTTTATGTTCTATTCAGTAATGTTTGTTGAAATTATTTCACGCTTTTTATCAAAGATATAAATGCGATCAAAGCGAGAGAGTATTGATCATGGGTTGCGGCATCGAGCGTTATTTTTGAGCATAATTTTCTAAATTTTAATTATTTTAGATATTAACATTGAATGCTTGTATTCCTATAAAAACAATGCGTTTGATTTAAATTTTTGAGCATAATTTTCTAAATGTTAATTATTTTCAAAGTTAACATTGAATGCTTCTATTCCTATACAAACAATGCGTGAGATAAAATTCAGTCTTATGAAATAAATATATGATGTCACGTTATAGAACGCATAATTCAGAAAAAGAGTCATACTAGGACTGGATGCAATAAGATTTATGACTTACTTTTAAATATAAAAAAAATATTCAGCTTTAAAAACAAAGTTTTGAATACGTATTTCTAAAGAGCTTATAATATGCCAAGCACTAAGAAAGCGAATCTATAATAGACTGAAATAATCAAACAAATGTTTATTGTTACATCAGCGCTAATAAACCAAAAAACGTTTTTCGTTGAAATTTATGTTTAAACTATCATAAAAAATAACATTTTTTGTTGTACTTTTGAAGCTAACATTATTTGAAAGAACACATCTTGATTTATTAGGTAAAATGTATTTAAACTATGAAGTATTAAATTAATCGAAAATAAATAATTTATGGTTTATTTTTCACACTAACTCTAAAGTATATTTTATGTTCTATTCTGTAAAATATGTTTGAATAAATTCACACATTTTAGCAAAGATATATTCGATCAAAGCGATAGGGTAGTGTTTAAAACAATAGTGCAGGCTGAGGAATAGGGTATTAATTTTGAGCTGAACTGGTTAAAATTAAGAGAATTTAAAACTCTTCAGAGAATGCTTGTATTTCCTGTACACCTGATATTTCAATTATGTGAACAGCCATAAATTTGATTTAAATTAACAATTTTTGTTTCTTTGAAACTGAGAGAAAATTTAGTCTAATGAAAAAAATCTATACTTTTACTTTTTAGACTATATTAAATCACGAAAAGAGTTTTATTTTGATTGAATATAATAGAATTTATGACTTACATTTAAATGTCGAACTACAAATTATAAAAAATATTTTCAGCTTTAAAAATTGTAACTTTCAATACGTTCTTTCAAGTCGCTTATAATATACCAAACAACTAAGAAGTCGAATCTTTAATAGACTGAAATAATTTCTTTGTGTATAATCCTTGTCATTCTTGCTTTCATTGTTTCAAGTGTTAAGAAATACCGACTATTACGCTCATCTTCCAACACTGTGATAACTATGCATACAGATATTTAAATTGTAAAATAATTTAAATTGTAAATTATAGTGCTTGGGATGGGATCCCAGGCGGATCAACTAGTGAAATAATATTCTTTTATCTTTTTAAAATGCGCATTTATGAATATTTTTTTCTGCTTGAAAAATATGCATTTCTAACTTACTACTTTTTTATTGTTTATAAAATATCTTGCACTTTTACTTTTATTTCTTACAGTTCAAGAATCATGTACCTTGCAAATCAAAAAGAGGAGGCATGCAGCTGAAAAAATGTATAATCCCTATGGAGCATGTACCCCCCAGTCAAGAAACTTATTACCAGAGGAGAGTTGCTGCAAAAAGAAGACTTGTTTATGGAAAAAAACTATTTTATGACATATTAACTGAGGACGGTGTGAGACACAGGAAGAAGCAAGGCCTATGTAGATTTTAAAATAAAGGCAATAGCTATAAGTGGGACAGTCTTGTGCACAGTACTGTATCGGTCGTGAATTAGATTGCACTTCTAAGCTAAGAAAATATCGCCTAAAAAACTTTTTATAAGTTTACGATTCTGTACATGATGCATGGTTTTTCAGTGTCTTCTTTTTCAGCTATTTCACTTTAAAAAAGTCCTTCAAAATTTCTTTTTGATTTTAAAATATTTGTTTTAGAATATAAGAAAATATTTTCATTTGTTTTAGTTACAGGAGAAGCCGTGGAGTTACATTTAAAAAAAAGTTTTAAGACAACCCTTCTTAAAATATAGTTTGAAGAATATATATATATATATATATATATATATATATATATATATATATATATATATATATATATATATTAAACTTTTTAAAACTTTTAAACTCTGAATTATAAGAGTATTCGGCTGGAGAGTTACTACTCGGCCTGCGGAATATTCGGTATTCAGCCAAATGGTTACTATTCAACTGGCCGAATATTTAATATTCGGTTCACCTGTGGGCTGAATATTCGTTATTCAGTCAAAATCACTATTCGGTGCATCCCTACTTAAAGAGATCCTTTCTTCCCTTCATGTTTTGTGTTTTGGTGATTTATTAGATTTCAACTGCTTTTTCTACCTAATAGCTTCAAATTTAACTTTTCGATTGCAATTTAGATGCATATCAATATTTTACATGCAGTTTTTACAGAGTTTTGACAGCTAAATTTTACCACATATAAAATTTAATGCATATTGTGTTTTTGTGAGAGTGTGCATAGAATACCTCGGAGGAAGGGAGGGGGTGCTGTTCAAAATATTTTCAGTCTTGACCAGAGCCGATTAATGTAGGGGAAAAGTTCCACAGGCATTTTATAAGACTATTTTTGCCTTCAAGAATGTAACAGCAGGTTGCAGTGTTGCCAGTTGAGTTATTTTTTATTCAGATTGCTTGATTGCTGCCACTTTTTTTAAACAGTAATATTTCCTTTATTTACTGACAAATTTAATAAAGTAACTATTACTATTTCAAAGCAAATGACAGCAATGAAGCAATCTAAATAATATGAATCAACAGGCAATACTAGTAATTTAGCCATCCCGGAGTCGGAGTCGGTTCCTTTAAAATTTCATGAGTCAGAGTCGGAGTCGGTCATTTTCCCCACCGACTCTGCAGCCCTGGTTTGAAGCATTGCAGTTGCTTTTTCTTAATGCTTTGTGATTTATATATTTGTGATGTGCAATAGCTGACTTCGATTGAGTTTTGGGAGCTTCAATTTGAGATGAACCACAACACAACATTGAGATAAACCACAACTGCATATTTCAAAAGAATAAAATTTCAATATTGATTTTAATCAATGATTTTTAAAAATAACAGAGAGACTTAAATCTTGATTTTAATCAATTTAATTTAAATTGGCATACCCTGATAATTACCTTTAAATAGATACAGATTAGCTGATTTCCCTATCTTATTATGATCTTTCTTTTTTTTTTTAAATATTACATTTTTACGTTTTCAACTTAGTAGTAACAGCTAATAACGAAAGTTTGAATTCCAATTTGTGTGCAAATAAGATTCTGCCGGACATATTTTAATATGTTTAGACATACTAAAAACTTCTGAAAAGAACTATTGTTTCAATAATAATAAAAGAAAGAATAAAAATAAAGTCGTTTAAAATGAAACTTATACAATGAATCAATGGTCAATTTGAAAGGAATCGTCCGCCTAAAATAGAAAATAATAGATATTAAAAACATAGAGCATAAACTTATTTCATATACATAATAGCGTTGTCTTGTTAGTTTTTCCCCCTTTGTCACTAGTGACTCTGGTATCGCTGCAGATTACAGATTTTGCTGTAACTGTCTCTATCTTGTAAATTAATCTATTCCTCTCCCCAGGGCTGGCAGACGAGGCAGCCGCCTCAGGGCGCACCCCTAGAAGGGCGACATTTGTTTCGCATGTATTGAACAGACTATAATACAATATACATGTCGAAACTAAGGAAAAAAGAGAGAGAGATAGAATTTTTTTTTTGTATTTTAAAATAAAAATACGGAGCACATTGCATGTAGTTACAGTCAGAGAAGTTGCATATGATTACAGTGAAAGAATTCGGGTTACAATGTTTTAGTCCACTTAAGTAATTTTTGTTCTCGGCGATTTTTGAATTATTAGCCCTTTTTGACGAGATTTTTAGCATTGCCTTGCGCTTCGCGGTGATATTTTGATATACGTAAATAAATTAATTCTGTTTCAAACCGTTAGCCTAATATAGTAAATTTTGTTCTCCGCAATTTTGGAATTTTTAAACTTATTTAATGCGTTTTTCAATGCGATTCTTAGCGTTTTTCGCGTTCTGCTGCGATTTTATGACATTCGTAAAAAAAAAAATCGGTTTAAAACTTTTAAACCTAATTTAAGTAAATTTTGTCCACCGCGATTTTTGAAGTTTTGCGATTTTCAATACAATTTTTAGTATTTTCTTGCAATCCGCGTCGATTTCTTCACATTCATAAAAGAAATTCGGTTTCAAATAATTAGATTTTGTCTCCCGCGATTTTCAATGCGATTTTTAGAGTCTTTTCGCGTCGATTTTTTTACATTCAGAAAATAATTTCTTTTAAAATGTTTTAGCCAATTGTAGTAAATTTGCTCCTCTGAGATTTTTCAATTTTTAGCAATTTTTATGCGTTTTCTAGCATTTATTTATTTATTTGTTTTCTTTTATTTTGCGGCGATTTTTCTACCTTAAAGGAAAAGGAATAGTAAAAGGAATGTTTCCTTTTAAAAGGATTCCTTAGTAAAAGGAATCTGGCTGTAAAATTTTAGCCCAATATAGTAAATTTTGTCCTGTTTTCAATAAAGTTTATTCAGAATTCGTACAACGATTTTTTAATTTTTCTATGAGATTTTTAGAGTTTTTTCACGTTTTGTGGCGATTTTATGACGTTGTTAGAAGGAATTCGGTTTAAAACCTTTAGACTAATATAGTAAATTTTGTCCTCCTCTATCTTTGAATTTTGGCGATTTTTCGCGTTCCGCGACGATTTTTTGACATTCGTAAGAAGCATCTGGCTTCAAAATGTAGCGTAATACAGTAAATTTTGTTTTCTGAAATTTTTGAATGTTTAATGTGATTTTCAACTAGTTTTTTTTTCGCGTTCCGTGGTGATTTTTTGACATTCGTAAAAGGAATTTTGTTTCAAAATTTTACCCTAATATAGTAAATTTTAACCGCTGCGATTATTGAATTTTTAGCGATATTTAGTGTTATTTCTTTTCCCGCGGTAATTTTGTGACATTCGTGAAATAATTGCTATTACAATGTTTTTGTCCACTATTGGTTTTGCGGCAATTTTTCGACATTCGTAAAATAAATTTTCTTTAACCACTTAGCCCAATAATTAGCTTCTCAAAATTCTTTCTCGAAATTCTACATTAAAAGATAATATTTTTTTGTGAAAATGAATAGTTTCGAATTAAAATATTTTAAACATTTGTTTTATTTGTTTTTTAGAACTATAGTTATCGAGCAGTTGTGCGCGCCAGTTAAAAGAGTTTCCTGTGATGCAAATCATAAATTATTTTTTTTTGTTTACAGCCTTTTGATCATCAGATTATTTTTATTATTATTGAATTTGTTATTTAAATTTTCTCTCATTCAATTGTCGAATTCGATTGAAAATTGGTTTGTTTAGAAAATCTTTAAAAAATTCTCCAAATGTAGTATGCATTACACCGGGATTCTCCTTAACTACATTTTCATAATATCTTGTAACATTTAATTAATTATCCTATCCTATATTTTAACTCTATATTATTATGTTATCAAATTTTAAAAGCAGAACTAAGAAAATGTGATTTTTCGTAAAGTATATGAAATGCGAATGTACTAATGTTTTTGACTGAAAAAAAAATTGTATTATTGTAATTGTTTTAAAAAACAAAAACAAACAAAAAACAAAAGATAATTATTAAAATAATTAAACAATACAATTTCAGAAATCACTTTTAATTCTCATCTTTGTACAAAGTATACAAATTAGATTCACGTTGCCCCTGACTGGGCAACCTCTTCCACAAAACATTCCACATAATAAAAACATGTTTACATTGAACGTAGAACTTCATTTAATTTGCATAAACTTTCTCATTTGTATATCTAAACTTCTTCTCACGTTTACATGCATTAAATATACACAAGCGTAAAAATTCCATATGTTCGGTTCTTCCTTCCACGTCCACCCCGGAGGTGGTGGACGAGTGGATGAGTTTGAGTGGATGAGCTCATGGATGAGTTTTTTCCTTGTGGTATCCCCTGTAGGCCTTATCCAAAACGGCCTAATAGCACATCATCAGTCCTTGAATAATACAGGTAAACTTCTTATCATTTCACAATCCTCGAAAATATGCATAATGTTTGTCACTGTCTATGGATTTAAAATTAATTATACAACTAGTCCCTGTCTCTGCTGTTAACCCTTTGGGGACGAGTGACACGTATACGTGACGCATAAGATGCTGAGAATCCTCGATTATACCCACCAGTTATTTATTAGTGTAAGCTTTGCCTTATTTAATGGTAGCATTTCTGTGATTCAATTAGGCGAAAATTTCTGTTTTAGAAAACCGGTGGTAAAAGATTAAAAACTACGTAAAGGACGCTCGTCGCGAAGGGGTTAACAAAGTCACACTCCACGGGATAATTAACAATAGAACGGCCATGAGTGGTCATTTTGACCGTTACCAAATGAATATAATCTGATTCGAACCAGAAAATTCTTTTAAAAATACACTAAATATGCCTCACAGATATATGTTAAATGGATAAGTTAAATATTTTTAAATACGAATTCTGCTGTGAAATAGTTTCCGGCCGTTCTAGTGTTAAATGTTTTCAATTAAAAGATGAAATGGCACTGTCTTGGTGTTAACACGTTGACGGACACTTGCGGCTATAGCCGTCAAAGCGAAGTTCACAATGTGGCATCACAGCTATAGCCGCCCAAAACGAAACGGTCGTTTTTAGACACTACAGCTATAGCAGCACAAATGTGCATTTACCCAGTATGCACGTGCAGGGTGGCTAGTGGTCAGGGAAAAATACAGGGAAAAAAATGATAATTACCAGTATATTCTTATAGAAAACTTCAAATTGATTATTTGATCGAATAATCAACATAAATTTTTCTATAAGAATATACTGGTGTATATCACTTTTTTTGACTGTATTTTTCCCTGACCACTAGCCACCCTGACGTGGTTGTGAAGTGAGTAGTGCAACCTAATTAAAGGTGCTAAATTAATCAAAATTAAGTTTATTTAAGCAAAAAGAGTAAAACTATACTTCTAATATTCTAAAAATTACAAAAACATATAGTGTCAATTTTCGAACTTCACTATTTCCTACTGTCCGTCAACGTGTTAAATTATAATAACTGTCACAGGTTATAGGTTAAAAATTAGTTATTACGACAATTGTTTTTTTTTTTTTTTTTTTTTTTTTTTTTATTATTACCAGTCATTGTCTCTGGTTTTGATAAAGTGTCTTTTCACTACATAAATGTTTAAATAGTTTTACAGCCAGAAAATGTCTCTGGTATTATAGTGTCTTTTCACTACATAAATATGTTTAAAATAGTTTTACAGCCAGAGAATGTCTCTGGTATTATAGTGTCTTTTCACTAAATAAATATGTTAAAATATAGTTTTATAACCAGTATTTGTCTCTGGTATTATATCAAAATATTAGTGTCTTTTCACTAAATAAATAATAATACAACCAGTAAATGTCTCTGGCGTATTAAAGGTCTCTATCCTGGTTTTCACAAAGTCTTTCAAAGTGGGAAACATTATGTGGCATTTATTGCTCACTAAAATATCTTGCGCAAGTTCTTGAACATCTTTCGAACTCGTTGCTGTTTTTCATTCTTCTTTTCCTGAAAAAGAGAAAGCGTGTTATCAATGAAAACGATTCACAAATATTTTTTTTCTGTAAGATTTATTTAAGAAAACCAACAATGTGAAGTTAAAAGTTAAGAACTCTTAAGAGCCTACACTAGTCGCACAACAAAACTCGTAAGCTAATGTTGACCCCATGGGAACGTGCTTAACCTATGAAAAACATGTTCATTAGATAGATTGAAATGTAAAGGAGAAATTTGGAAAGGACACTCCAATAAATTAAACAATAGGTCCCGATTGTCGTTGCGTGATTAGTGTAGGTTCTTAAGTACATGCTACTTGACATAAACGTTTTTACATAACGTAGATGCTTTTTTTATAATATCTTGATAAATTGGATGAATGCGTTACCTAAATAGAGATGGGGCTAATAACATTTTAAGGTGAGAGTAGTAATCGGTGAGAGAATACACAGTGAAACAGAGAAATGCTTTTAAAACAAAGTTAATCAACATGTTTTGTTGAGTACATTTTTGTTGTTTTAGCAAAATTCAAGTAAAATTGAACCATTTTGCTTGAATTAACAAAACATTTTTGCTGACGATACAATTTTTTTTTTTTTTTTTTTGGAATTGCAAAAAAAAAAAAAAAAAAAAAAAAATTTGTCGATTCAAACAAAATTTTTATTGACCTATATTTAAACAAAAAGTTTTGTTGGGTCAACCAAATTTTTGTTGCTTCAACAAAACTTTTTTCTGGATGTACATCTAATACAGTTTAGCTCCAACAAAGCCTAACGAAGAAGTACGTAGCCATTGTCTTCTACAAATCGACGTGGCACAGTGAAACATGGAACGCCGGAACATAGTGAAACAATGTCTAAATGTCTATTCTTTCATAGCTTTAGGACATGGACGGCGATACATAGGAAAATCTTTCTCACCACAACCTAGCAACTGTAAACCACAGTAGTTATATTTATCGGTTTTAGGACCCTATGTGTTTTACAATGCAAAATTTGAAGCACGGGTGCTCAAAAATTCACGTGCAACCATTTCATGTACTAGACTGCTGAATATCCTGGAAAAGCAAGTAAAAAAATCAGCGCAATCTTACTGTGTAGAAGATACGGCTCATAGTGAGAATACTGCTAATATTATTTTAAAGTGATACTTTTTCATATTTCTGTTTATGTGTACTAGTAATGTCTCTATGCTCCATATATATATATATATATATATATATATTGTATATATATTATATAATATATATATATATATTTATATATTATATATATATATATATATATATATAAACTATTTTAGCAACAGGGCTTATAATCTTCTAAAAATGGTTTTAGCAACATTTAGAAATTTTTGTTTTGCAATTCATTGCTTTTGTATAGTTATCTTCATAAATCTGGTCAATGTTGTGCACCAATATCCATCTTCATCTCATTGTTTTTAGTACTTAAAGATTATCATGTTTTTTTCTCATAAATATGGGTAAGCTTTCTATCCTTTTTAATATTGTATTAATATTGTATTTATTTTTTGAATTTTAAGATTTTTTCACAGGTTTAATTATACGTTTATGAGTGGTCGTCCCAAAATCATATTCTTTAGCAATTTTATGCGGCGCATTAATTGCGCGCTTATAATTGCGGCGCATTCTAACTCAGTTGCGGTTCCAGAACTTTGTCTATGAGCATCCATTCTTTTGAAATTTATCTTTTATCCGATGAATTTTAAGTTTCATAGGTGGATCTGCCTGTAACTCCCTGCGATATTGTTTTTGTACTTTTACTACATTTTCCTTTTTACAATAGTATTTTAAAATAAATTTTCTTTCTTCAAAAGTTAATGTAGTCTACTCATTCTTTATAATTAATGACACTTTGAAAAAAAAATCCTGTTAAAAAGTGTATGCATACATTATTCTGACGTAACCTGTATATTAAGGGAAGGTATAAATACTATGATATCAGTCTGGAGAGTCGCAATGTCTTACTTTAAAAGATTTTCATTGACAGCAGACAGTTGCAGTTAAAAAGAAAGAGGGGTTAGGCATATGTAGTACATCTGCACGAGCATTTTTCAGGTGTCATTGTATACAATGGAAGTATTTATATTCATTGGATTTAATGTGGGAGGGAATCATTGATTTATTTTTTAATGTAAAATTTACATCATAACAAAAATTTATTTATCAGCTTTAAGGCTGCTCGTCAGTAAACTTCCCGATTCCCCTCGCTAATGTTATTCCTATGGGCGTAGGATGCATTCGTATTTTTAAAATATCTCCTCGGAAAATTAATATTTTTAACTTCTGTTTTCTTTGAATTGTATTTGAATGTCTCTTTTTTTCTTAGTTGTAAATTTTTTTCTAAAATATATACTTACTTTTATATTAAATGTTAAAATCGTATTCAGTTTTGCAAAGATTTTAACACACACAAATATAAATTAAGTATATATTTTAGAAAAAAATTGACAACTAAGAAAATGAGACATTCTTTAGGAATAATACAAAGAACACAGAAGTTAAAAATATTAATTTCCCGAAGAGACATTTTAAAAATATGAATGCATCCTACACCCATAGGAATAACATTGGCGAGGGGAATCGGGAAGTTTACTGACGAGCAGTCTTAAGTAACATGATTCAATTTTTTGTCCATATGGTAATATATATAATAATAATAATAAAAAGTTTCTCTTAAAAAACTAATTTTCTTTTATTGCCCGAAAATTTCGAAAACGTTTCTGAAAGGCTTTTACTGTATAACAATCAATTTTCTCTAATCAAAGTACAGATTTTTCGGATGGAAATTTTTCCATTCTGAAGGAAAAATTTCAGCTGCGTAACTGAATTCACACATGCAAGACTAAAAAAATAATATTCATGTTTATGTTAATGTTAATTTTGTTAATTTATCCTGCTTGTCTATTAAGCTTGTTTGTGTAACATGAAAATGTTTACTTGAGGACTGATAGCATCCAAAAAACCTATATTTTGATTTGAAAAAACTGATTAATACGCTATAGAAACTACGCGGAAACGTTTCCGAAAATTAGGGGCAGCAAAAGAAAATAAAAATTTTTATAAATTAATTTAAAAATTTATTTTTATAAATTTATTTTTATAAATTAATTTAAAAATTTTTATAAATTTTTATAAATTTTTATAAAATTTTATTTGCTTTTATAAATGCTTTTTTTAAATTTGGGTGGTTTTAATATAAATATCTCCACTTGGAATTGTCTGTAGCTTAAAGGAACAACCCGATTGAAACCAATATATGTATATTTGCTATTCGAGAAGGGGAAAGAAGAATGGAACAACAATAATAATTGCAATAATCACTGACAGTTGGCGCTTTTGAGTATGAAATGTAATGTGTAATACATGAACAAAGAATTATGGCGTAAAACCAAATCACATACTTAATTCATTGGAAAATGCAACTATGAATGTGGTTACGCTTTCGCATGGCAGTGTCGATCAAGTTCAGATTCCACATGGTCATTGTACTGGAGGACACAATCCAGGCAGTGCACGACGTGCTGAACTGCGGCATCAATAACGCATCAAGAGTAACACATCAGGAGTGGTGTTTCGCACGTGTTTTGATATGCGATCTTTTAAGTCATGGAGGTTCTTGATTTTGCTGATGTTTACAACGACGTTTGCACCAACCCGACAGACCCCGTATCGACATCTTTTGGCGATTATTGCAACCATTTTTTATTGTTCCATTCTTCTTCCGTTTTCTCGAATAGTAAGTGTACCAATTCTGGTTTCATTCTGTTTATTCCTTCAAGCTACAGATAGCTCTACCACGCGGGCGGTACTCTATGAACATTTTCACGAAAGCCGAATGTGGCTGGATAAATTCAAAAACTGTGATATAAGTGTTCTCTATGCAATACCAAAAGAGGAACCTTACCATAAGTTTCATGTACTGTACTGTCATTGTCAAAATTTCGCTTCAAACGGCAAAAGCAATATAAAGATTTTTTTGGAGTTTATAGAAGAAGTTTTTATTTACAAGCACACTCACCAAACTTTATTGTCACAATTTGTAGAAAGCTATTGACACATTTTGTCAGAGCCAGATGACTTAATCATTCATATCTTATCCTCATACAAGAAAAAATACGCAGAGGGGAAAAAAAATCAGGCAAAGAACTTTTCCCATAAGTACATTATCAGCACGTCGAAAAGAAAATACTTGAAAAAGTCATTAAGTAAGTCACAAAAGATAATTCTTATAGATAAAAAGACTTCAAGTTGAAGCTTTTCATCATCTGGAAAATGTTCAACTTGAAGTCCTAATGTGGCTGAGACAGCAACCCAACGAACCTCTGCAGCTGGTGTTGGGGCACTGATAAAACGGTGATATAAGTGCATAAATAGTGATGGAGAATATGTTGAGAGATAAAAATAGTTTTGAAGTGAATATCATTGTAAGTTATTATTTAATTATCGTTTGTGACGTACCTAATGGCTTTCCCTCGTATAATGTTTTAGATACCCGTACAAAAGAGTATATAAAATAAAAAATAAAAAAATGGAAAATGTAACTTACTTTTCGATTTATCATAGCAGAGATTGGAGGAGGAGGTGCAGGTCGCTGTATTTTATATTTAACTGTCGGTTCTCCTTCTATAGCAGGTGTGGAGGAGGTTACATTATTTTCACTGTGTTCTGGTAGCACAGGAGGTAGGGGTGCTCTATTTTTTTTTCGACTTTTTCTGCGAACAACGGGATTTTTATATTTAATTGTAGGTTCTTCTTTTATAGCAGGTGTGGAGGAGGTTACATGAGATTCATGTACTGATAGCACAGGAGGTAGGGGCGCTCTATTTTTTTTTCGACTTTTTCTGCGAACAACGGGATGTGCACTTGTTATCTTGTTAGAAGGTGAACTATTTATATTATTCCCCTGGTCTTTAAATTCACTGGAATTATTTATTTCTTCATTGCACTCCTTTATTTCAGGATTATCAGATTTACTGATTGAATTAAGATTTTCATTCAAATAAACAAGAACTTTTGATTCATTTTTATCAGTAGCTATTTCTGATACAGAAAGCTCTCCACTGCTTTGACTATTTTCAATAAATTTCATTTTTATGAGATCATTTTCATTGTCACCAGTTGCAGGATTATTTAAATTGCTTTTTTCAACATTTTTGATTAACAAATCTTTTTCATTTATAGAAATCGTAGGACAACTTGGAGCTTCTTGACTATCTTCTATTGTATAATTTAAATTATCAGATTCACGAAGAGGATTAACATTTTTATTGGAAGTAACATCAAGGAAGTTATAATCATTTTTTTCAGCATCTATTTTTAATATTTCTTTTTTCTCTGCAAGTGGACTCGGCGAATCGGGGTAATCTTCCTCCAAAGAAAAAGGATTGCGGTCGCTGGGGTAATCATCGTCAGAATCAAAGGGATTGAGTCCACTGGGATAGTCAACATCATCACCAAATGGGTTGAGAGCACTGGGATAATCAACATCATCACCAAATGGATTTAGAGCACTGGGATAGTCAACATCAGAACCAAATGGATTCAGATTACTTGGATAATCCTCCTCCTCCTCCTTATTACCTCCCTTCACAAATTTATTTGATTTATGATTTTTGTTTTCCAATCCACAGTGATATTTCCTTTTCACTGATTTGAATTTATATTCAAAAATATCTTTTTCTGCATACAAGACCTTGACGGAATCTTTTTGTACGTCCACATATCCTGCTTTTTCTGTATCAAGTATACGGCTGTTACTTTCCACATTATTTGAAGTAGTGGATCCAACTTCGCTGTTGCGACATAACCTACGAAGGAAAAAAAATCTTTATAAAATCTCACATTCATAAAATTAAAAGACAATAATAAGTATAAAAATGAAAATAGTTAAAAAAAAAACACTTTTTTAGAAGCATATTTAATGTTTATCTTGAAAACTACGCCTGATAATGTTTACACCAGAATCGACAGTATCCTAAAAACCAATAATCCTGCTTGAGAAAACAGATTAATGCACTATAAAAACTACTCGGAAACGTTTCCGAAAGTTCGTAGCAGCAAAAGAAATTTTTATAAATGGATCTTTAAATATCGAAAATATATTGGTTTATGAGATTTTTTAAGATAAAGTACGCTTCTCAAAATCTTGGGATATTCGGAAGAGGTTTTTGTATATTTGGTTATGTGTTTGACGCGTATCTGGGTATGTATGTATGTATGTGGATATCTTTATACCCTCGAAACATCCCAACGACTGGATGGATTTTATGAATGAGGTCTCCATCGATTAGTCTGAACCGTCCGATGGTTATAGGCTAGGTTTTGTTTTCATAAATTCAAAATGGCGGCCATAAAATACAAAATGGCGGTAGAGACGAAAAAAAAATTACGCACCATATTGAGTTGCATATTATTGTATCGGTCTTTCAAAATGAAGACGATGTTTCTTAGACTATTTTACAGTCAGAAGCTCCGTTTAAATATTACACAACCTGAAAGTTGTATAGGTAGGATCTCTAACCTTCATAGGTCTCATCAAAACAGTGTTTTTAGATAGGAACTAACAATTAAACACAACCTAAAAGTTATCAATACAAGTAAATAAAAGAAATAGGTAAGTAATATAAAAAATATTTTCACATTGATGAGAAATATTTCATTTTTAGTTCGCTTTTTACGCAGTCGGATTTTTTGAGTTTGTAAATTTAATTCGTACTTGTTTATAGTATTATATTTTCGTTGATTAAGAAACGTCTTTTTTTACAGTGTACATGGCAAATTTTAATATTAAGAAAAAAAAACACCCATTAAGTTTATCTTTTAAATATTTTTACATAAAGCTATAAAAGCAGAAAAAATGTTTTCGAGTGTTTCATGGTCAAATAGTAATTCATAGCATTTCTCAATTACTATTCACAAAACTACTATGGATATAAAGTTTTGGAGTTTCATTATTTTTGCTGAATACAAAGTTATTTTTTAAACTTCTTTCCCGTGTTGTAAATGAATTTTATTTTATTAATTAATTGTAATGAAAAGTTATGATCATGTCTTTATGTTGCTGAATTTTATATTTTTCATATATTATTAATTAGTTTCAAATGCGAAACGGTAAGATTAATCTTTCTTAAAAACAATAATTATAGCGGTGTATATGCTCTTTTCATAAAGTTTAACATTTTGAAGTTTAGTGGAGTTTTACTAAATTGGCAACATTTTCATATTTGTTACAAGTTATCCCTCTATCTAACAGAATCATTATTATATTATATTCACAGCTATAAAAAAATCTAAAATGATTTTACACTTCACTACTATTTAAATATTTTTTTTTTTAGAAACGTACATTTTATGTGAAGATATTTATGTGCGTTCAATAAAATTTTAAAAAGTTTACAAAATTAATAAAAGAGAAATATTCTTAAAAGACAGAAAGAAAAAACAGTTATCAATGGAACTTGCTAGATAAATTTAAATATCGGGGAAATTTCATTTGTGCAATATAGGATAATTTTTGGGATTTCAAACATGCGATGTGAAAAAATTTGTATAAATATATATATAGTAATATATAGTAATATGTATAGTAATATTGTATAAATAAAAAACAATTCTTGCTACTTCTATGAATTATCATATAAATGATTTTACCTCTTTTTATTTCCTCCACGCTCCTGTTTTCCATCTTCTACTTTGGAAGCCTACAAAGAGAAAAAAGACATAAATTAAAAGAAAATAATTTTTCCCCTAAAACTCATTGTTTATTGTCAGAAGTATTTGTCATTCTACATAATAAGATTTATCACTAAACATATGAAATATATAATCTTTTACTCATAACATTTGTGTAATTGAACATTAAAATATGAATTTATAATTACTTTTTTAAACATTTTTTCTTTTACACAAAGGAATTTAAAAATTACGTAAAACATAATTAAAAAATAATCATTGTTTATATTGTAATTTTAGTAAACTTTTGCATTCAGATAAAATATGTGTTGTAGAATTAAGATAAACTATTTTATATATTTATGACAACAAATCTTCATTAGCTGATAAAAATCGTTAACAAACATATTCGTTATCTGTGCCTGAAAAAATGCGAAATAAATCTTTGTTAACTGAAAAAAAACCCTAGTTTCGCAGATGAAATTCACTTTGTTTTAGCGATTTATCTTTGATTCGATCACATTGTCAACTGTCCACACCAAATTGTTTAATAGCCAACATGATTTCTCGTAGACGAAGGGTCATACAATCAATTGAATCGCCATTTGCTCTCGACCACGTATTCTGGGTGACTTTTCTGATATTTAGTATTGTTAATTATCTACAACAAATTTTTTAATAGCTAACAAAATTTCTCGTGTGCGAAGTGTCATTTCTGATATTTGGTATTGTCAATCGTCGACAACAAATTATTTAATAGCCAACAAGATTTCTGGTTACCGAAGTATCATACAATCTTTCAAATCGGCATTTATTCACGGTCGCGTATTCTCGTAATTTTTCTGATCGGTGGTATTGTTAATCGTTGACAACATTTCTCGTAGACGAAGTGTCATACAATCAATTGGATCGGCATTTGCTCTTATTGAACTATCTATACAGTTAGTAAGGAGGTCTTGAAATGAACAAACGACATGGAACGTGTTATGATAGATGACCGATAACAAGGAGAAAAAGGCAAGAACTAAATAATTGAAATAATATGGGAGACTATTTGACTTTGTATCAGTCATGAAGCAAGTGAAAATCTTCCAATTGACATGTTAAAGGACAAAAAACAGAAACAAGGAAAAATATTTATATAAGAACTATAAAAGAAATGATCTTCAAATCGATGCTTTAATTTAATAATTAAATAATGTATGAAAATGTAAAATTATGTTGAAGTAATTAAAAATGTATATTACTAGGTAAAAGTTTTTATACAGGCTAAGTTAAAAAACGAACTGGATAGAAAGTATATATATATACAAAAATATTATTACCTTATTCTTCCTGGAATGAGAAGCACCCATTTTTCTGAAATGAAACAAAAAAAAAAAATTAGAAGAAAATTTAACAAATAATACAATATCATTATGAAACACACTGCATTTACCCTTTACATTACATTTACCATTATGAAACATTTTACATTTACCATTTACATTACATTTATCATTATGAAACATGTTACATCACGAACTATTTGATCAAGATTAAAGCCAGAACAAGATTTCCCGGCAATACATTAAATGACGTCTTTTTTTTTCGATTAAAAGAAATAAAACTTCTGACTTAATTATAATGTCCCGTCAGAAATGAATTAAAAAATTATTTTCGACTTTAAAAATTAAACAGTTTAAATAGATACAATCAAAGAGCAACAGAATCACCAAATGTTGTAAAAGACGATTATATAATGATCAAACTAATAGTTCAAGTTGCGTCATCGAATGTTATATTTGAGTCTAACCTGGCTAAATTTAAGAGATTTTCAAAATGAATAGTGAATGCTTGTATTTCTGCACTCCTGCTGTTTAAGTTATGTATACAAACTGTAAATTTGATTTAAATTAACAGTTTATGATCATTTGAAATTAAGATAAAATTCAGTCTAATAAATAAATGTATGACGCTGCATTGTAGAACACATTAAATCGTAAAAAGAGGCTGATTTAGATTGAATGAATTGATTTTGATAGAACATTTCTTCATCTAATCGGTAAAATGTATTTAAATGATGCGAAAAATATTAATAAAAATAAATTAAATTAAAATAATCAAAAATCAATAAATTATGGCATAATTTCCACACAAACTCTTATTTAAAGTAAAGTACATTTTCTGATATATTCAGAAACATATGTTGAAATTATATCAAGATGTTTAGCAAAGTACTCTAATGAAATAAATCTATGATGTAACCGTTACAGAACGCATTCAATCACAAAAAGTGTTTGATTTTCATTAAATGCTATAAAATTTCAGACTCACTTTTCAATGTCAAATTACAAAACTAAAAAATATTTTCAATTCAGTTTCAATACGTTCTGTCAAAGATCTTACAATATTCCAAACACTAAGAAAGCGAATCTATAACAGACTGAAATAATTTCTTGTATATTGCTTATCATTGTTGCTTCCATTGTTGCCCATGTTATTTAATATCAATTGTTAAAAAATGTTATGTTACGTTATTGTAGCAAACAAATGCCTATTGTTCCATCAGCGTTGATACATTAAAATATATTTGCTTGAGATTTATGTAAAAAAAAGTCTTAGTTTTCTATACTTTTGACGCTAACAGGTTTTGTAGAACATTTCTTGATACATTCGGTAAAATGCATTTAAATTATGCGTTATTGAAATAATCAAAAACCAATAAATTGTGCGTTAGTTTCCACACAATCTCTAATTTCAAGTAAAGTACCTTTTGTGTTCTATTCAGTAACATATGTGGGAATTATTTCAAGATGTTTAGCAAAGTACTCTAATAAAATAAATCAATAGCATTAAATCGTGAAATAAGTTTTATTTTCATTGATTTTTTTCATTGATGCAAAATAATTATGACTTACTTTTAACTGTGAAATTACAAAAGGTAAAAAAAAAATAAACTTTGAAAGCAATCAGTTTCAATACGTTCTTTCAAAGAGCTTACACTATTCGAAACAACAAGAAAGAGAATCTATAATAGACTGAAATAATTTCTTCTATATCACTTGTCATGTTTGCTTTCATTGTTGCCAGTGTTATATTATACCGATTGCTACGAAATGCTATGTTACATTATTGTAGGAAACAAATGTTTATTGTTACATCAGCGTTGATACATTAAAGATTTTCTTGTTTGATATTTATGTACAAATAAAAATCCGTCATATTTTGTTATCATTTTGATGCTGTTTTTGTAGAACATATCTTGATCTAATTGGTAAAATGTATTTAAATTATGCTGTATTGAAATAAACAAAAATCAATAAATTATGCTATAGTTTCCACACAATCTCTAATTAAAAGTAAAGTACATTTTGTGTTCTATTCAGTAACATATATTGAAATTATTTCATGATGTTTAGCAAAGTACTATAATGAAATAAATCAATGATTTTACATTGCAGAACGCATTAACTCGCGAAATGAGTTTTATTTTCATTGAATGCAATAAAATTTTGACTTACTTTTAGATATCAAATTACAAATTATCAAAAATATCTCCAGCTTTGAAAACAAAGATTTGAATACTACTTTTAAAGAGCTTATAATATCCCAAGCATTAAGAAAGTGAATCTATAAGAGACTGAAATAATTTCTTAGTGTATAAACCTTCTCGTTCTTACTTTCATTGTTTAGCATTTCATTGTTTAGCTTTCATTGTTAGTGCAAATGATATGTGCATTTTTATAGCAAACAAATGTTTATTGTTACATCAGCCTTGATACATTAAAAATGTTCTTGCTTGAAATTTATTTTACTAAATTATGAAAAAACGGCACATGTTTCTATACTTTTGACGCTAATATTATTTAAAAGAATAAGTCTTCATCTATTCGGTGAAATGTATATAAATTATGAGATTATAAAGTAATCAAAATTAAATAAATTATGCTATAAATTTTACACAAACCCAATTAAAAAATTACATTTTATGTTCTATTCAGTAATGTTTGTTGAAATTATTTCACGCTTTTTATCAAAGATATAAATGCGATCAAAGCGAGAGAGTAGTGATCATGGGTTGCGGCCTAGAGCGTTATTTTTGAGCATAATTTTCTAAATTTTAATTATTTTCAATATTAACATTGAATGCTTGTATTCCTATAAAAACAATGCGTTTGATTTAAATTTTTGAGCATAATTTTCTAAATGTTAATTATTTTCAAAGTTAACATTGAATGCTTCTATTCCTATACAAACAATGCGTGAGATAAAATTCAGTCTTATGAAATAAATATATGATGTCACGTTATAGAACGCATAATTCAGAAAAAGAGTCATACTAGGACTGGATGCAATAAGATTTATGACTTACTTTTAAATATAAAAAAAATATTCAGCTTTAAAAACAAAGTTTTGAATACGTATTTCTAAAGAGCTTATAATATGCCAAGCACTAAGAAAGCGAATCTATAATAGACTGAAATAATTTCTTACTGTATAACCCTTGTGGTTCTTACTTTCATTGTTTAGCATTTCATTGATTAGCTTGCATTTCATTGTTATTTCAAATGTTATGTACATTTTTGTATCAAACAAATGTTTATTGTTACATCAGCGCTAATAAACCAAAAAATGTTTTTCGTTGAAATTTATGTTTAAACTATCATAAAAAATAACATTTTTTGTTGTACTTTTGAAGCTAACATTATTTGAAAGAACACATCTTGATTTATTAGGTAAAATGTATTTAAACTATGAAGTATTAAATTAATCGAAAATAAATAATTTATGGTTTATTTTTCACACTAACTCTAAAGTATATTTTATGTTCTATTCTGTAAAATATATTTAAATAAATTCACACATTTTAGCAAAGATATATTCGATCAAAGCGATAGGGTAGTGTTTAAAACAATAGTGCAGGCTGAGGAATAGGGTATTAATTTTGAGCTGAACTGGTTAAAATTAAGAGAATTTAAAACTCTTCAGAGAATGCTTGTATTTCCTGTACACCTGATATTTCAATTATGTGAACAGCCATAAATTTGATTTAAATTAACAATTTTTGTTTCTTTGAAACTGAGAGAAAATTTAGTCTAATGAAAAAAATCTATACTTTTACATTTTAGACTATATTAAATCAAGAAAAGAGTTTTATTTTGATTGATTATAATAGAATTTATGACTTACATTTAAATGTCGAACTACAAATTATAAAAAATATTTTCAGCTTTAAAAATTGTAACTTTCAATACGTTCTTTCAAATCGCTTATAATATACCAAACAACTAAGAAGTCGAATCTTTAATAGACTGAAATAATTTCTTAGTGTATAATCCTTGTCATTCTTGCTCTCATTGTTTCAAGTGTTAAGAAATACCGACTATTACGCTCATCTTCCAACACTGTGATAACTATGCATACAGCTATTTAAATTGTAAAATAATTTAAATTGTAAATTATAGTGCTTGGGATGGGATCCCAGGCGGATCAACTAGTGAAATAATATTCTTTTATCTTTTTAAAATGCGCATTTATGAATATTTTTTTCTGCTTGAAAAATATGCATTTCTAACTTACTACTTTTTTATTGTTTATAAAATATCTTGCACTTTTACTTTTATTTCTTACAGTTCAAGAATCATGTACCTTGCAAATCAAAAAGAGGAGGCATGCAGCTGAAAAAATGTATAATCCCTATGGAGCATGTACCCCCCAGTCAAGAAACTTATTACCAGAGGAGAGTTGCTGCAAAAAGAAGACTTGTTTATGGAAAAAAACTATTTTATGACATATTAACTGAGGACGGTGTGAGACACAGGAAGAAGCAAGGCCTATGTAGATTTTAAAATAAAGGCAATAGCTATAAGTGGGACAGTCTTGTGCACAGTACTGTATCGGTCGTGAATTAGATTGCACTTCTAAGCTAAGAAAATATTGCCTAAAAAACTTTTTATAAGTTTACGATTCTGTACATGATGCATAGTTTTTCAGTGTCTTCTTTTTCAGCTATTTCACTTTAAAAAAAGTCCTTCAAAATTTCTTTTTGATTTTAAAATATTTGTTTTAGAATATAAGAAAATATTTTCATTTGTTTTAGTTACAGAAGAAGCCGTGGAGTTACATTTAAAAAAAAGTTTTAAGACTACCCTTCTTAAAATATAGTTTGAAGAATATATATATATATTAAACTTTTTAAAACTTTTAAACTCTGAAATATAAGAGTATTCGGCTGGAGAGTTACTACTCGGCCTGCGGAATATTCGGTATTCAGCCAAATGGTTACTATTCGACTGGCCAAATATTTAGTATTCGGTTCACCTGTGGGCTGAATATTCGTTATTCAGTCAAAATCACTATTCGGTGCATCCCTACTTAAAGAGATCCTTTCTTCCCTTCATGTTTTGTGTTTTGGTGATTTATTAGATTTCAACTGCTTTTTCTACCTAATAGCTTCAAATTTAACTTTTCGATTGCAATTTTGATGCATATCAATATTTTACATGCAGTTTTTACAGAGTTTTGACAACTAAATTTTACCACATATAAAATTTAATGCATATTGTGTTTTTGTGAGAGTGTGCATAGAATATCTCGGAGGAAGGGAGGGGGTGCTGTTCAAAATATTTTCAGTCTTGACCAGAGCCGATTAATGTAGGGGAAAAGTTCCACAGGCATTTTATAAGACTATTTTTGCCTTCAAGAATGTAACAGCAGGTTGCAGTGTTGCCAGTTGAGTTATTTTTTATTCAGATTGCTTGATTGCTGCCACTTTTTTTAAACAGTAATATTTCCTTTATTTACTGACAAATTTAATAAAGTAACTATTACTATTTCAAAGCAAATGACAGCAATGAAGCAATCTAAATAATATGAATCAACAGGCAATACTAGTAATTTAGCCATCCCGGAGTCGGAGTCGGTTCCTTTAAAATTTCAGGAGTCAGAGTCGGAGTCGGTCATTTTCCCCACCGACTCTGCAGCCCTGGTTTGAAGCATTGCAGTTGCTTTTTCTTAATGCTTTGTGATTTATATATTTGTGATGTGCAATAGCTGACTTCGATTGAGTTTTGGGAGCTTCAATTTGAGATGAACCACAACACAACATTGAGATAAACCACAACTGCATATTTCAAAAGAATAAAATTTCAATATTGATTTTAATCAATGATTTTTAAAAATAACAGAGAGACTTAAATCTTGATTTTAATCAATTTAATTTAAATTGGCATACCCTGATAATTACCTTTAAATAGATACAGATTAGCTGATTTCCCTATCGTATTATGATCTTTCTTTTTTTTTAAATATTACATTTTTACGTTTTCAACTTAGTAGTAACAGCTAATAACGAAAGTTTGAATTCCAATTTGTGTGCAAATAAGATTCTGCCGGACATATTTTAATATGTTTAGACATACTAAAAACTTCTGAAAAGAACTATTGTTTCAATAATAATAAAAGAAAGAATAAAAATAAAGTCGTTTAAAATGAAACTTATACAATGAATCAATGGTCAATTTGAAAGGAATCGTCCGCCTAAAATAGAAAATAATAGATATTAAAAACATAGAGCATAAACTTATTTCATATACATAATAGCGTTGTCTTGTTAGTTTTTCCCCCTTTGTCACTAGTGACTCTGGTATCGCTGCAGATTACAGATTTTGCTGTAACTGTCTCTATCTTGTAAATTAATCTATTCCTCTCCCCAGGGCTGGCAGACGAGGCAGCCGCCTCAGGGCGCACCCCTAGAAGGGCGACATTTGTTTCGCATGTATTGAACAGACTATAATACAATATACATGTCGAAACTAAGGAAAAAAGAGAGAGAGATAGAATTTTTTTTTTGTATTTTAAAATAAAAATACGGAGCACATTGCATGTAGTTACAGTCAGAGAAGTTGCATATGATTACAGTGAAAGAATTCGGGTTACAATGTTTTAGTCCACTTAAGTAATTTTTGTTCTCGGCGATTTTTGAATTATTAGCCCTTTTTGACGAGATTTTTAGCATTGCCTTGCGCTTCGCGGTGATATTTTGATATACGTAAATAAATTAATTCTGTTTCAAACCGTTAGCCTAATATAGTAAATTTTGTTCTCCGCAATTTTGGAATTTTTAAACTTATTTAATGCGTTTTTCAATGCGATTCTTAGCGTTTTTCGCGTTCTGCTGCGATTTTATGACATTCGTAAAAAAAAAATCGGTTTAAAACTTTTAAACCTAATTTAAGTAAATTTTGTCCACCGCGATTTTTGAAGTTTTGCGATTTTCAATACAATTTTTAGTATTTTCTTGCAATCCGCGTCGATTTCTTCACATTCATAAAATTCGGTTTCAAATAATTAGATTTTGTCTCCCGCGATTTTCAATGCGATTTTTAGAGTCTTTTCGCGTCGATTTTTTTACATTCAGAAAATAATTTCTTTTAAAATGTTTTAGCCAATTGTAGTAAATTTGCTCCTCTGAGATTTTTCAATTTTTAGCAATTTTTATGCGTTTTCTAGCATTTATTTATTTATTTGTTTTCTTTTATTTTGCGGCGATTTTTCTACCTTAAAGGAAAAGGAATAGTAAAAGGAATGTTTCCTTTTAAAAGGATTCCTTAGTAAAAGGAATCTGGCTGTAAAATTTTAGCCCAATATAGTAAATTTTGTCCTGTTTTCAATAAAGTTTATTCGGAATTCGTACAACGATTTTTTAATTTTTCTATGTGATTTTTAGAGTTTTTTCACGTTTTGTGGCGATTTTATGACGTTGTTAGAAGGAATTCGGTTTAAAACCTTTAGACTAATATAGTAAATTTTGTCCTCCTCTATCTTTGAATTTTGGCGATTTTTCGCGTTCCGCGACGATTTTTTGACATTCGTAAGAAGCATCTGGCTTCAAAATGTAGCGTAATACAGTAAATTTTGTTTTCTGAAATTTTTGAATGTTTAATGTGATTTTCAACTAGCTTTTTTTTCGCGTTCCGTGGTGATTTTTTGACATTCGTAAAAGGAATTTTGTTTCAAAATTTTACCCTAATATAGTAAATTTTAACCGCTGCGATTATTGAATTTTTAGCGATATTTAGTGTTATTTCTTTTCCCGCGGTAATTTTGTGACATTCGTGAAATAATTGCTATTACAATGTTTTTGTCCACTATTGGTTTTGCGGCAATTTTTCGACATTCGTAAAATAAATTTTCTTTAACCACTTAGCCCAATAATTAGCTTCTCAAAATTCTTTCTCGAAATTCTACATTAAAAGATAATATTTTTTTGTGAAAATGAATAGTTTCGAATTAAAATATTTTAAACATTTGTTTTATTTGTTTTTTAGAACTATAGTTATCGAGCAGTTGTGCGCGCCAGTTAAAAGAGTTTCCTGTGATGCAAATCATAAATTATTTTTTTTTGTTTACAGCCTTTTGATCATCAGATTATTTTTATTATTATTGAATTTGTTATTTAAATTTTCTCTCATTCAATTGTCGAATTCGATTGAAAATTGGTTTGTTTAGAAAATCTTTAAAAAATTCTCCAAATGTAGTAGGCATTACACCGGGATTCTCCTTAACTACATTTTCATAATATCTTGTAACATTTAATTAATTATCCTATCCTATATTTTAACTCTATATTATTATGTTATCAAATTTTAAAAGCAGAACTAAGAAAATGTGATTTTTCGTAAAGTATATGAAATGCGAATGTACTAATGTTTTTGACTGAAAAAAAAATTGTATTATTGTAATTGTTTTAAAAAACAAAAACAAACAAAAAACAAAAGATAATTATTAAAATAATTAAACAATACAATTTCAGAAATCACTTTTAATTCTCATCTTTGTACAAAGTATACAAATTAGATTCACGTTGCCACTGACTGGGCAACCTCTTCCACAAAACATTCCACATAATAAAAACATGTTTACATTGAACGTAGAACTTCATTTAATTTGCATAAACTTTCTCATTTGTATATCTAAACTTCTTCTCACGTTTACATGCATTAAATATATACAAGCGTAAAAATTCCATATGTTCGGTTCTTCCTTCCACGTCCACCCCGGAGGTGGTGGACGAGTGGATGAGTTTGAGTGGATGAGCTCATGGATGAGTTTTTTCCTTGTGGTATCCCCTGTAGGCCTTATCCAAAACGGCCTAATAGCACATCATCAGTCCTTGAATAATACAGGTAAACTTCTTATCATTTCAAATCCTCGAAAATATGCATAATGTTTGTCACTGTCTATGGATTTAAAATTAATTATACAACTAGTCCCTGTCTCTGCTGTTAACCCTTTGGGGACGAGCGACACGTATACGTGACGCATAAGATGCTGAGAATCCTCGATTATACCCACCAGTTATTTATTAGTGTAAGCTTTGCCTTATTTAATGGTAGCATTTCTGTGATTCAATTAGGCGAAAATTTCTGTTTTAGAAAACCGGTGGTAAAAGATTAAAAACTACGTAAAGGTACGTAGTCGCGAAGTCGCGAAGGGGTTAACAAAGTCACTCTCCACGGGATAATTAACACTAGAACGGCCATGAGCGGTCATTTTGACCGTTACCAAATGAATATAATCTGATTCGAACCAGAAAATTCTTTTAAAAATACACTAAATATGCCTCACAGATATATGTTAAATGGATAAGTTAAATATTTTTAAATACGAATTCTGCTGTGAAATAGTTTCCGGCCGTTCTAGTGTTAAATGTTTTCAATTAAAAGATGAAATGGCACTGTCTTGGTGTTAACACGTTGACGGACACTTGCGGCTATAGCCGTCAAAGCGAAGTTCACAATGTGGCATCACAGCTATAGCCGCCCAAAACGAAACGGTCGTTTTTAGACACTACAGCTATAGCAGCACAAATGTGCATTTACCCAGTATGCACGTGCAGGGTGGCTAGTGGTCAGGGAAAAATACAGGGAAAAAAATGATAATTACCAGTATATTCTTATAGAAAACTTCAAATTGATTATTTGATCGAATAATCAACATAAATTTTTCTATAAGAATATACTGGTGTATATCACTTTTTTTGACTGTATTTTTCCCTGACCACTAGCCACCCTGACGTGGTTGTGAAGTGAGTAGTGCAACCTAATTAAAGGTGCTAAATTAATCAAAATTAAGTTTATTTAAGCAAAAAGAGTAAAACTATACTTCTAATATTCTAAAAATTACAAAAACATATAGTGTCAATTTTCGAACTTCACTATTTCCTACTGTCCGTCAACGTGTTAAATTATAATAACTGTCACAGGTTATAGGTTAAAAATTAGTTATTACGACAATTTTTTTTTTTTTTTTTTTTTTTTATTATTACCAGTCATTGTCTCTGGTTTTGATAAAGTGTCTTTTCACTACATAAATGTTTAAATAGTTTTACAGCCAGAAAATGTCTCTGGTATTATAGTGTCTTTTCACTACATAAATATGTTTAAAATAGTTTTACAGCCAGAGAATGTCTCTGGTATTATAGTGTCTTTTCACTAAATAAATATGTTAAAATATAGTTTTATAACCAGTATTTGTCTCTGGTATTATATCAAAATATTAGTGTCTTTTCACTAAATAAATAATAATACAACCAGTAAATGTCTCTGGCGTATTAAAGGTCTCTATCCTGGTTTTCACAAAGTCTTTCAAAGTGGGAAACATTATGTGGCATTTATTGCTCACTAAAATATCTTGCGCAAGTTCTTGAACATCTTTCGAACTCGTTGCTGTTTTTCATTCTTCTTTTCCTGAAAAAGAGAAAGCGTGTTATCAATGAAAACGATTCACAAATATTTTTTTTCTGTAAGATTTATTTAAGAAAACCAACAATGTGAAGTTAAAAGTTAAGAACTCTTAAGAGCCTACACTAGTCGCACAACAAAACTCGTAAGCTAATGTTGACCCCATGGGAACGTGCTTAACCTATGAAAAACATGTTCATTAGATAGATTGAAATGTAAAGGAGAAATTTGGAAAGGACACTCCAATAAATTAAACAATAGGTCCCGATTGTCGTTGCGTGATTAGTGTAGGTTCTTAAGTACATGCTACTTGACATAAACGTTTTTACATAACGTAGATGCTTTTTTTATAATATCTTGATAAATTGGATGAATGCGTTACCTAAATAGAGATGGGGCTAATAACATTTTAAGGTGAGAGTAGTAATCGGTGAGAGAATACACAGTGAAACAGAGAAATGCTTTTAAAACAAAGTTAATCAACATGTTTTGTTGAGTACATTTTTGTTGTTTTAGCAAAATTCAAGTAAAATTGAACCATTTTGCTTGAATTAACAAAACATTTTTGCTGACGATACAATTTTTTTTTTTTTTTTTGGAATTGCAAAAAAAAAAAAAAAAAAAAAAAAAATTTGTCGATTCAAACAAAATTTTTATTGACCTATATTTAAACAAAAAGTTTTGTTGGGTCAACCAAATTTTTGTTGCTTCAACAAAACTTTTTTCTGGATGTACATCTAATACAGTTTAGCTCCAACAAAGCCTAACGAAGAAGTACGTAGCCATTGTCTTCTACAAATCGACGTGGCACAGTGAAACATGGAACGCCGGAACATAGTGAAACAATGTCTAAATGTCTATTCTTTCATAGCTTTAGGACATGGACGGCGATACATAGGAAAATCTTTCTCACCACAACCTAGCAACTGTAAACCACAGTAGTTATATTTATCGGTTTTAGGACCCTATGTGTTTTACAATGCAAAATTTGAAGCACGGGTGCTCAAAAATTCACGTGCAACCATTTCATGTACTAGACTGCTGAATATCCTGGAAAAGCAAGTAAAAAAATCAGCGCAATCTTACTGTGTAGAAGATACGGCTCATAGTGAGAATACTGCTAATATTATTTTAAAGTGATACTTTTTCATATTTCTGTTTATGTGTACTAGTAATGTCTCTATGCTCCATATATATATATATATATATATTGTATATATATTATATAATATATATATATATATTTATATATTATATATATATATATATATATAAACTATTTTAGCAACAGGGCTTATAATCTTCTAAAAATGGTTTTAGCAACATTTAGAAATTTTTGTTTTGCAATTCATTGCTTTTGTATAGTTATCTTCATAAATCTGGTCAATGTTGTGCACCAATATCCATCTTCATCTCATTGTTTTTAGTACTTAAAGATTATCATGTTTTTTTCTCATAAATATGGGTAAGCTTTCTATCCTTTTTAATATTGTATTAATATTGTATTTATTTTTTGAATTTTAAGATTTTTTCACAGGTTTAATTATACGTTTATGAGTGGTCGTCCCAAAATCATATTCTTTAGCAATTTTATGCGGCGCATTAATTGCGCGCTTATAATTGCGGCGCATTCTAACTCAGTTGCGGTTCCAGAACTTTGTCTATGAGCATCCATTCTTTTGAAATTTATCTTTTATCCGATGAATTTTAAGTCTCATAGGTGGATCTGCCTGTAACTCCCTGCGATATTGTTTTTGTACTTTTACTACATTTTCCTTTTTACAATAGTATTTTAAAATAAATTTTCTTTCTTCAAAAGTTAATGTAGTCTACTCATTCTTTATAATTAATGACACTTTGAAAAAAAAATCCTGTTAAAAAGTGTATGCATACATTATTCTGACGTAACCTGTATATTAAGGGAAGGTATAAATACTATGATATCAGTCTGGAGAGTCGCAATGTCTTACTTTAAAAGATTTTCATTGACAGCAGACAGTTGCAGTTAAAAAGAAAGAGGGGTTAGGCATATGTAGTACATCTGCACGAGCATTTTTCAGGTGTCATTGTATACAATGGAAGTATTTATATTCATTGGATTTAATGTGGGAGGGAATCATTGATTTATTTTTTAATGTAAAATTTACATCATAACAAAAATTTATTTATCAGCTATAAGGCTGCTCGTCAGTAAACTTCCCGATTCCCCTCGCTAATGTTATTCCTATGGGCGTAGGATGCATTCGTATTTTTAAAATATCTCCTCGGAAAATTAATATTTTTAACTTCTGTTTTCTTTGAATTGTATTTGAATGTCTCTTTTTTTCTTAGTTGTAAATTTTTTTCTAAAATATATACTTACTTTTATATTAAATGTTAAAATCGTATTCAGTTTTGCAAAGATTTTAACACACACAAATATAAATTAAGTATATATTTTAGAAAAAAATTGACAACTAAGAAAATGAGACATTCTTTAGGAATAATACAAAGAACACAGAAGTTAAAAATATTAATTTCCCGAAGAGACATTTTAAAAATATGAATGCATCCTACACCCATAGGAATAACATTGGCGAGGGGAATCGGGAAGTTTACTGACGAGCAGTCTTAAGTAACATGATTCAATTTTTTGTCCATATGGTAATATATATAATAATAATAATAAAAAGTTTCTCTTAAAAAACTAATTTTCTTTTATTGCCCGAAAATTTCGAAAACGTTTCTGAATGGCTTTTACTGTATAACAATCAATTTTCTCTAATCAAAGTACAGATTTTTCGGATGGAAATTTTTCCATTCTGAAGGAAAAATTTCAGCTGCGTAACTACACATCAGGAGTGGTGTTTCGCACGTGTTTTGATATGCGATCTTTTAAGTCATGGAGGTTCTTGATTTTGCTGATGTTTACAACGACGTTTGCACCAACCCGACAGACCCCGTATCGACATCTTTTGGCGATTATTGCAACCATTTTTTATTGTTCCATTCTTCTTCCGTTTTCTCGAATAGTAAGTGTACCAATTCTGGTTTCATTCTGTTTATTCCTTCAAGCTACAGATAGCTCTACCACGCGGGCGGTACTCTATGAACATTTTCACGAAAGCCGAATGTGGCTGGATAAATTCAAAAACTGTGATATAAGTGTTCTCTATGCAATACCAAAAGAGGAACCTTACCATAAGTTTCATGTACTGTACTGTCATTGTCAAAATTTCGCTTCAAACGGCAAAAGCAATATAAAGATTTTTTTGGAGTTTATACAAGAAGTTTTTATTTACAAGCACACTCACCAAACTTTATTGTCACAATTTGTAGAAAGCTATTGACACATTTTGTCAGAGCCAGATGACTTAATCATTCATATCTTATCCTCATACAAGAAAAAATACGCAGAGGGGAAAAAAAATCAGGCAAAGAACTTTTCCCATAAGTACATTATCAGCACGTCGAAAAGAAAATACTTGAGAAAGTCATTAAGTAAGTCACAAAAGATAATTCTTATAGATAAAAAGACTTCAAGTTGAAGCTTTTCATCATCTGGAAAATGTTCAACTTGAAGTCCTAATGTGGCTGAGACAGCAACCCAACGAACCTCTGCAGCTGGTGTTGGGGCACTGATAAAACGGTGATATAAGTGCATAAATAGTGATGGAGAATATGTTGAGAGATAAAAATAGTTTTGAAGTGAATATCATTGTAAGTTATTATTTAATTATCGTTTGTGACGTACCTAATGGCTTTCCCTCGTATAATGTTTTAGATACCCGTACAAAAGAGTATATAAAAGAAAAAATAAAAAAATGGAAAATGTAACTTACTTTTCGATTTATCATAGCAGAGATTGGAGGAGGAGGTGCAGGTCGCTGTATTTTATATTTAACTGTCGGTTCTTCTTCTATAGCAGGTGTGGAGGAGGTTACATTATTTTCACTGTGTTCTGGTAGCACAGGAGGTAGGGGTGCTCTATTTTTTTTTCGACTTTTTCTGCGAACAACGAGATTTTTATATTTAATTGTAGGTTCTTCTTTTATAGCAGGTGTGGAGGAGGTTACATGAGATTCATGTACTGATAGCACAGGAGGTAGGGGCGCTCTATTTTTTTTTCGACTTTTTCTGCGAACAACGGGATGTGCACTTGTTATCTTGTTAGAAGGTGAACTATTTATATTATTCCCCTGGTCTTTAAATTCACTGGAATTATTTATTTCTTCATTGCACTCCTTTATTTCAGGATTATCAGATTTACTGATTGAATTAAGATTTTCATTCAAATAAACAAGAACTTTTGATTCATTTTTATCAGTAGCTATTTCTGATACAGAAAGCTCTCCACTGCTTTGACTATTTTCAATAAATTTCATTTTTATGAGATCATTTTCATTGTCACCAGTTGCAGGATTATTTAAATTGCTTTTTTCAACATTTTTGATTCACAAATCTTTTTCATTTATAGAAATCGTAGGACAACTTGGAGCTTCTTGACTATCTTCTATTGTATAATTTAAATTATCAGATTCACGAAGAGGATTAACATTTTTATTGGAAGTAACATCAAGGAAGTTATAATCATTTTTTTCAGCATCTATTTTTAATATTTCTTTTTTCTCTGCAAGTGGACTCGGCGAATCGGGGTAATCTTCCTCCAAAGAAAAAGGATTGCGGTCGCTGGGGTAATCATCGTCAGAATCAAAGGGATTGAGTCCACTGGGATAGTCAACATCATCACCAAATGGGTTGAGAGCACTGGGATAATCAACATCATCACCAAATGGATTTAGAGCACTGGGATAGTCAACATCAGAACCAAATGGATTCAGATTACTTGGATAATCCTCCTCCTCCTCCTTATTACCTCCCTTCACAAATTTATTTGATTTATGATTTTTGTTTTCCAATCCACAGTGATATTTCCTTTTCACTGATTTGAATTTATATTCAAAAATATCTTTTTCTGCATACAAGACCTTGACGGAATCTTTTTGTACGTCCACATATCCTGCTTTTTCTGTATCAAGTATACGGCTGTTACTTTCCACATTATTTGAAGTAGTGGATCCAACTTCGCTGTTGCGACATAACCTACGAAGGAAAAAAAATCTTTATAAAATCTCACATTCATAAAATTAAAAGACAATAATAAGTATAAAAATGAAAATAGTTAAAAAAAAAGACACTTTTTTAGAAGCATATTTAATGTTTATCTTGAAAACTACGCCTGATAATGTTTACACCAGAATCGACAGTATCCTAAAAACCAATAATCCTGCTTGAGAAAACAGATTAATGCACTATAAAAACTATTCGGAAACGTTTCCGAAAGTTCGTAGCAGCAAAAGAAATTTTTATAAATGGATCTTTAAATATCGAAAATATATTGGTTTATGAGATTTTTTAAGATAAAGTACGCTTCTCAAAATCTTGGGATATTCGGAAGAGGTTTTTGTATATTTGGTTATTAGTCTGAACCGTCCGATGGTTATAGGCTAGGTTTTGTTTTCATAAATTCAAAATGGCGGCCATAAAATACAAAATGGCGGTAGAGACGAAAAAAAAATTACGCACCATATTGAGTTGCATATTATTGTATCGGTCTTTCAAAATGAAGACGATGTTTCTTAGACTATTTTACAGTCAGAAGCTCCGTTTAAATATTACACAACCTGAAAGTTGTATAGGTAGGATCTCTAACCTTCATAGGTCTCATCAAAACAGTGTTTTTAGATAGGAACTAACAATTAAACACAACCTAAAAGTTATCAATACAAGTAAATAAAAGAAATAGGTAAGTAATATAAAAAATATTTTCACATTGATGAGAAATATTTCATTTTTAGTTCGCTTTTTACGCAGTCGGATTTTTTGAGTTTGTAAATTTAATTCGTACTTGTTTATAGTATTATATTTTCGTTGATTAAGAAACGTCTTTTTTTACAGTGTACATGGCAAATTTTAATATTAAGAAAAAAAAAACACCCATTAAGTTTATCTTTTAAATATTTTTACATAAAGCTATAAAAGCACAAAAAATGTTTTCGAGTGTTTCATGGTCCAATAGTAATTCATAGCATTTCTCAATTACTATTCACAAAACTACTGTGGATATAAAGTTTTGGAGTTTCATTATTTTTGCTGAATACAAAGTTATTTTTCAAACTTCTTTCCCGTGTTGTAAATGAATTTTATTTTATTAATTAATTGTAATGAAAAGTTATGATCATGTCTTTATGTTGCTGAATTTTATATTTTTCATATATTATTAATTAGTTTCAAATGCGAAACGGTAAGATTAATCTTTCTTAAAAACAATAATTATAGCGGTGTATATGCTCTTTTCATAAAGTTTAACATTTTGAAGTTTAGTGGAGTTTTACTAAATTGGCAACATTTTCATATTTGTTACAAGTTATCCCTCTATCTAATAGAATCATTATTATATTATATTCACAGCTATAAAAAAATCTAAAATGATTTTACACTTCACTACTATTTAAATATTTTTTTTTTTAGAAACGTACATTTTATGTGAAGATATTTATGTGCGTTCAATAAAATTTTAAAAAGTTTACAAAATTAATAAAAGAGAAATATTCTTAAAAGACAGAAAGAAAAAACAGTTATCAATGGAACTTGCTAGATAAATTTAAATATCGGGGAAATTTCATTTGTGCAATATAGGATAATTTTTGGGATTTCAAACATGCGATGTGAAAAAATTTGTATAAATATATATATAGTAATATATAGTAATATGTATAGTAATATTGTATAAATAAAAAACAATTCTTGCTACTTCTATGAATTATCATATAAATGATTTTACCTCTTTTTATTTCCTCCACGCTCCTGTTTTCCATCTTCTACTTTGGAAGCCTACAAAGAGAAAAAAGACATAAATTAAAAGAAAATAATTTTTCCCCTAAAACTCATTGTTTATTGTCAGAAGTATTTGTCATTCTACATAATAAGATTTATCACTAAACATATGAAATATATAATCTTTTACTCATAACATTTGTGTAATTGAACATTAAAATATGAATTTATAATTACTTTTTTAAACATTTTTTCTTTTACACAAAGGAATTTAAAAATTACGTAAAACATAATTAAAAAATAATCATTGTTTATATTGTAATTTTAGTAAACTTTTGCATTCAGATAAAATATGTGTTGTAGAATTAAGATAAACTATTTTATATATTTATGACAACAAATCTTCATTAGCTGATAAAAATCGTTAACAAACATATTCGTTATCTGTGCCTGAAAAAATGCGAAATAAATCTTTGTTAACTGAAAAAAACCCCTAGTTTCGCAGATGAAATTCACTTTGTTTTAGCGATTTATCTTTGATTCGATCACATTGTCAACTGTCCACACCAAATTGTTTAATAGCCAACATGATTTCTCGTAGACGAAGGGTCATACAATCAATTGAATCGCCATTTGCTCTCGACCACGTATTCTGGGTGACTTTTCTGATATTTAGTATTGTTAATTATCTACAACAAATTTTTTAATAGCTAACAAAATTTCTCGTGTGCGAAGTGTCATTTCTGATATTTGGTATTGTCAATCGTCGACAACAAATTATTTAATAGCCAACAAGATTTCTGGTTACCGAAGTATCATACAATCTTTCAAATCGGCATTTATTCACGGTCGCGTATTCTCGTAATTTTTCTGATCGGTGGTATTGTTAATCGTTGACAACATTTCTCGTAGACGAAGTGTCATACAATCAATTGGATCGGCATTTGCTCTTATTGAACTATCTATACAGTTAGTAAGGAGGTCTTGAAATGAACAAACGACATGGAACGTGTTATGATAGATGACCGATAACAAGGAGAAAAAGGCAAGAACTAAATAATTGAAATAATATGGGAGACTATTTGACTTTGTATCAGTCATGAAGCAAGTGAAAATCTTCCAATTGACATGTTAAAGGACAAAAAACAGAAACAAGGAAAAATATTTATATAAGAACTATAAAAGAAATGATCTTCAAATCGATGCTTTAATTTAATAATTAAATAATGTATGAAAATGTAAAATTATGTTGAAGTAATTAAAAATGTATATTACTAGGTAAAAGTTTTTATACAGGCTAAGTTAAAAAACGAACTGGATAGAAAGTATATATATATACAAAAATATTATTACCTTATTCTTCCTGGAATGAGAAGCACCCATTTTTCTGAAATGAAACAAAAAAAAAATTAGAAGAAAATTTAACAAATAATACAATATCATTATGAAACACACTGCATTTACCCTTTACATTACATTTACCATTATGAAACATTTTACATTTACCATTTACATTACATTTATCATTATGAAACATGTTACATCACGAACTATTTGATCAAGATTAAAGCCAGAACAAGATTTCCCGGCAATACATTAAATGACGTCTTTTTTTTTCGATTAAAAGAAATAAAACTTCTGACTTAATTATAACCGTATCTGACCGTCAGAAATGAATTAAAAAATTATTTTCGACTTTAAAAATTAAACAGTTTAAATAGATACAATCAAAGAGCAACAGAATCACCAAATGTTGTAAAAGACGATTATATAATGATCAAACTAATAGTTCAAGTTGCGTCATCGAATGTTATATTTGAGTCTAACCTGGCTAAATTTAAGAGATTTTCAAAATGAATAGTGAATGCTTGTATTTCTGCACTCCTGCTGTTTAAGTTATGTATACAAACTGTAAATTTGATTTAAATTAACAGTTTATGATCATTTGAAATTAAGATAAAATTCAGTCTAATAAATAAATGTATGACGCTGCATTGTAGAACACATTAAATCGTAAAAAGAGGCTGATTTAGATTGAATGAATTGATTTTGATAGAACATTTCTTCATCTAATCGGTAAAATGTATTTAAATGATGCGAAAAATATTAATAAAAATAAATTAAATTAAAATAATCAAAAATCAATAAATTATGGCATAATTTCCACACAAACTCTTATTTAAAGTAAAGTACATTTTCTGATATATTCAGAAACATATGTTGAAATTATATCAAGATGTTTAGCAAAGTACTCTAATGAAATAAATCTATGATGTAACCGTTACAGAACGCATTCAATCACAAAAAGTGTTTGATTTTCATTAAATGCTATAAAATTTCAGACTCACTTTTCAATGTCAAATTACAAAACTAAAAAATATTTTCAATTCAGTTTCAATACGTTCTGTCAAAGATCTTACAATATTCCAAACACTAAGAAAGCGAATCTATAACAGACTGAAATAATTTCTTGTATATTGCTTATCATTGTTGCTTCCATTGTTGCCCATGTTATTTAATATCAATTGTTACAAAATGTTATGTTACGTTATTGTAGCAAACAAATGCCTATTGTTCCATCAGCGTTGATACATTAAAATATATTTGCTTGAGATTTATGTAAAAAAAAGTCTTAGTTTTCTATACTTTTGACGCTAACAGGTTTTGTAGAACATTTCTTGATACATTCGGTAAAATGCATTTAAATTATGCGTTATTGAAATAATCAAAAACCAATAAATTGTGCGTTAGTTTCCACACAATCTCTAATTTCAAGTAAAGTACCTTTTGTGTTCTATTCAGTAACATATGTGGGAATTATTTCAAGATGTTTAGCAAAGTACTCTAATAAAATAAATCAATAGCATTAAATCGTGAAATAAGTTTTATTTTCATTGATTTTTTTCATTGATGCAAAATAATTATGACTTACTTTTAACTGTGAAATTACAAAAGGTAAAAAAAAAATAAACTTTGAAAGCAATCAGTTTCAATACGTTCTTTCAAAGAGCTTACACTATTCGAAACAACAAGAAAGAGAATCTATAATAGACTGAAATAATTTCTTCTATATCACTTGTCATGTTTGCTTTCATTGTTGCCAGTGTTATATTATACCGATTGCTACGAAATGCTATGTTACATTATTGTAGGAAACAAATGTTTATTATTACATCAGCGTTGATACATTAAAGATTTTCTTGTTTGATATTTATGTACAAATAAAAATCCGTCATATTTTGTTATCATTTTGATGCTGTTTTTGTAGAACATATCTTGATCTAATTGGTAAAATGTATTTAAATTATGCTGTATTGAAATAAACAAAAATCAATAAATTATGCTATAGTTTCCACACAATCTCTAATTAAAAGTAAAGTACATTTTGTGTTCTATTCAGTAACATATATTGAAATTATTTCATGATGTTTAGCAAAGTACTATAATGAAATAAATCAATGATTTTACATTGCAGAACGCATTAACTCGCGAAATGAGTTTTATTTTCATTGAATGCAATAAAATTTTGACTTACTTTTAGATATCAAATTACAAATTATCAAAAATATCTCCAGCTTTGAAAACAAAGATTTGAATACTACTTTTAAAGAGCTTATAATATCCCAAGCATTAAGAAAGTGAATCTATAAGAGACTGAAATAATTTCTTAGTGTATAAACCTTCTCGTTCTTACTTTCATTGTTTAGCATTTCATTGTTTAGCTTTCATTGTTAGTGCAAATGATATGTGCATTTTTATAGCAAACAAATGTTTATTGTTACATCAGCCTTGATACATTAAAAATGTTCTTGCTTGAAATTTATTTTACTAAATTATGAAAAAACGGCACATGTTTCTATACTTTTGACGCTAATATTATTTAAAAGAATAAGTCTTCATCTATTCGGTGAAATGTATATAAATTATGAGATTATAAAGTAATCAAAATTAAATAAATTATGCTATAAATTTTACACAAACCCAATTAAAAAATTACATTTTATGTTCTATTCAGTAATGTTTGTTGAAATTATTTCACGCTTTTTATCAAAGATATAAATGCGATCAAAGCGAGAGAGTAGTGATCATGGGTTGCGGCCTAGAGCGTTATTTTTGAGCATAATTTTCTAAATTTTAATTATTTTCAATATTAACATTGAATGCTTGTATTCCTATAAAAACAATGCGTTTGATTTAAATTTTTGAGCATAATTTTCTAAATGTTAATTATTTTCAAAGTTAACATTGAATGCTTCTATTCCTATACAAACAATGCGTGAGATAAAATTCAGTCTTATGAAATAAATATATGATGTCACGTTATAGAACGCATAATTCAGAAAAAGAGTCATACTAGGACTGGATGCAATAAGATTTATGACTTACTTTTAAATATAAAAAAAATATTCAGCTTTAAAAACAAAGTTTTGAATACGTATTTCTAAAGAGCTTATAATATGCCAAGCACTAAGAAAGCGAATCTATAATAGACTGAAATAATTTCTTACTGTATAACCCTTGTGGTTCTTACTTTCATTGTTTAGCATTTCATTGATTAGCTTGCATTTCATTGTTATTTCAAATGTTATGTACATTTTTGTATCAAACAAATGTTTATTGTTACATCAGCGCTAATAAACCAAAAAATGTTTTTCGTTGAAATTTATGTTTAAACTATCATAAAAAATAACATTTTTTGTTGTACTTTTGAAGCTAACATTATTTGAAAGAACACATCTTGATTTATTAGGTAAAATGTATTTAAACTATGAAGTATTAAATTAATCGAAAATAAATAATTTATGGTTTATTTTTCACACTAACTCTAAAGTATATTTTATGTTCTATTCTGTAAAATATATTTAAATAAATTCACACATTTTAGCAAAGATATATTCGATCAAAGCGATAGGGTAGTGTTTAAAACAATAGTGCAGGCTGAGGAATAGGGTATTAATTTTGAGCTGAACTGGTTAAAATTAAGAGAATTTAAAACTCTTCAGAGAATGCTTGTATTTCCTGTACACCTGATATTTCAATTATGTGAACAGCCATAAATTTGATTTAAATTAACAATTTTTGTTTCTTTGAAACTGAGAGAAAATTTAGTCTAATGAAAAAAATCTATACTTTTACATTTTAGACTATATTAAATCAAGAAAAGAGTTTTATTTTGATTGATTATAATAGAATTTATGACTTACATTTAAATGTCGAACTACAAATTATAAAAAATATTTTCAGCTTTAAAAATTGTAACTTTCAATACGTTCTTTCAAATCGCTTATAATATACCAAACAACTAAGAAGTCGAATCTATAACAGACTGAAATAATTTCTTAGTGTATAATCCTTGTCATTCTTGCTCTCATTGTTTCAAGTGTTAAGAAATACCGACTATTACGCTCATCTTCCAACACTGTGATAACTATGCATACAGCTATTTAAATTGTAAAATAATTTAAATTGTAAATTATAGTGCTTGGGATGGGATCCCAGGCGGATCAACTAGTGAAATAATATTCTTTTATCTTTTTAAAATGCGCATTTATGAATATTTTTTTCTGCTTGAAAAATATGCATTTCTAACTTACTACTTTTTTATTGTTTATAAAATATCTTGCACTTTTACTTTTATTTCTTACAGTTCAAGAATCATGTACCTTGCAAATCAAAAAGTGGAGGCATGCAGCTGAAAAAATGTATAATCCCTATGGAGCATGTACCCCCCAGTCAAGAAACTTATTACCAGAGGAGAGTTGCTGCAAAAAGAAGACTTGTTTATGGAAAAAACTATTTTATGACATATTAACTGAGGACGGTGTGAGACACAGGAAGAAGCAAGGCCTATGTAGATTTTAAAATAAAGGCAATAGCTATAAGTGGGACAGTCTTGTGCACAGTACTGTATCGGTCGTGAATTAGATTGCACTTCTAAGCTAAGAAAATATTGCCTAAAAAACTTTTTATAAGTTTACGATTCTGTACATGATGCATAGTTTTTCAGTGTCTTCTTTTTCAGCTATTTCACTTTAAAAAAAGTCCTTCAAAATTTCTTTTTGATTTTAAAATATTTGTTTTAGAATATAAGAAAATATTTTCATTTGTTTTAGTTACAGAAGAAGCCGTGGAGTTACATTTAAAAAAAAGTTTTAAGACTACCCTTCTTAAAATATAGTTTGAAGAATATATATATATATATATATATATATATATATATATATATATATATATATATATATATATATTAAACTTTTTAAAACTTTTAAACTCTGAAATATAAGAGTATTCGGCTGGAGAGTTACTACTCGGCCTGCGGAATATTCGGTATTCAGCCAAATGGTTACTATTCGACTGGCCAAATATTTAGTATTCGGTTCACCTGTGGGCTGAATATTCGTTATTCAGTCAAAATCACTATTCGGTGCATCCCTACTTAAAGAGATCCTTTCTTCCCTTCATGTTTTGTGTTTTGGTGATTTATTAGATTTCAACTGCTTTTTCTACCTAATAGCTTCAAATTTAACTTTTCGATTGCAATTTAGATGCATATCAATATTTTACATGCAGTTTTTACAGAGTTTTGACAACTAAATTTTACCACATATAAAATTTAATGCATATTGTGTTTTTGTGAGAGTGTGCATAGAATATCTCGGAGGAAGGGAGGGGGTGCTGTTCAAAATATTTTCAGTCTTGACCAGAGCCGATTAATGTAGGGGAAAAGTTCCACAGGCATTTTATAAGACTATTTTTGCCTTCAAGAATGTAACAGCAGGTTGCAGTGTTGCCAGTTGAGTTATTTTTTATTCAGATTGCTTGATTGCTGCTACTTTTTTTAAACAGTAATATTTCCTTTATTTACTGACAAATTTAATAAAGTAACTATTACTATTTCAAAGCAAATGACAGCAATGAAGCAATCTAAATAATATGAATCAACAGGCAATACTAGTAATTTAGCCATCCCGGAGTCGGAGTCGGTTCCTTTAAAATTTCAGGAGTCAGAGTTGGAGTCGGTCATTTTCCCCACCGACTCTGCAGCCCTGGTTTGAAGCATTGCAGTTGCTTTTTCTTAATGCTTTGTGATTTATATATTTGTGATGTGCAATAGCTGACTTCGATTGAGTTTTGGGAGCTTCAATTTGAGATGAACCACAACACAACATTGAGATAAACCACAACTGCATATTTCAAAAGAATAAAATTTCAATATTGATTTTAATCAATGATTTTTAAAAATAACAGAGAGACTTAAATCTTGATTTTAATCAATTTAATTTAAATTGGCATACCCTGATAATTACCTTTAAATAGATACAGATTAGCTGATTTCCCTATCGTATTATGATCTTTCTTTTTTTTTAAATATTACATTTTTACGTTTTCAACTTAGTAGTAACAGCTAATAACGAAAGTTTGAATTCCAATTTGTGTGCAAATAAGATTCTGCCGGACATATTTTAATATGTTTAGACATACTAAAAACTTCTGAAAAGAACTATTGTTTCAATAATAATAAAAGAAAGAATAAAAATAAAGTCGTTTAAAATGAAACTTATACAATGAATCAATGGTCAATTTGAAAGGAATCGTCCGCCTAAAATAGAAAATAATAGATATTAAAAACATAGAGCATAAACTTATTTCATATACATAATAGCGTTGTCTTGTTAGTTTTTCCCCCTTTGTCACTAGTGACTCTGGTATCGCTGCAGATTACAGATTTTGCTGTAACTGTCTCTATCTTGTAAATTAATCTATTCCTCTCCCCAGGGCTGGCAGACGAGGCAGCCGCCTCAGGGCGCACCCCTAGAAGGGCGACATTTGTTTCGCATGTATTGAACAGACTATAATACAATATACATGTCGAAACTAAGGAAAAAAGAGAGAGAGATAGAATTTTTTTTTTGTATTTTAAAATAAAAATACGGAGCACATTGCATGTAGTTACAGTCAGAGAAGTTGCATATGATTACAGTGAAAGAATTCGGGTTACAATGTTTTAGTCCACTTAAGTAATTTTTGTTCTCGGCGATTTTTGAATTATTAGCCCTTTTTGACGAGATTTTTAGCATTGCCTTGCGCTTCGCGGTGATATTTTGATATACGTAAATAAATTAATTCTGTTTCAAACCGTTAGCCTAATATAGTAAATTTTGTTCTCCGCAATTTTGGAATTTTTAAACTTATTTAATGCGTTTTTCAATGCGATTCTTAGCGTTTTTCGCGTTCTGCTGCGATTTTATGACATTCGTAAAAAAAAAATCGGTTTAAAACTTTTAAACCTAATTTAAGTAAATTTTGTCCACCGCGATTTTTGAAGTTTTGCGATTTTCAATACAATTTTTAGTATTTTCTTGCAATCCGCGTCGATTTCTTCACATTCATAAAATTCGGTTTCAAATAATTAGATTTTGTCTCCCGCGATTTTCAATGCGATTTTTAGAGTCTTTTCGCGTCGATTTTTTTACATTCAGAAAATAATTTCTTTTAAAATGTTTTAGCCAATTGTAGTAAATTTGCTCCTCTGAGATTTTTCAATTTTTAGCAATTTTTATGCGTTTTCTAGCATTTATTTATTTATTTGTTTTCTTTTATTTTGCGGCGATTTTTCTACCTTAAAGGAAAAGGAATAGTAAAAGGAATGTTTCCTTTTAAAAGGATTCCTTAGTAAAAGGAATCTGGCTGTAAAATTTTAGCCCAATATAGTAAATTTTGTCCTGTTTTCAATAAAGTTTATTCGGAATTCGTACAACGATTTTTTAATTTTTCTATGTGATTTTTAGAGTTTTTTCACGTTTTGTGGCGATTTTATGACGTTGTTAGAAGGAATTCGGTTTAAAACCTTTAGACTAATATAGTAAATTTTGTCCTCCTCTATCTTTGAATTTTGGCGATTTTTCGCGTTCCGCGACGATTTTTTGACATTCGTAAGAAGCATCTGGCTTCAAAATGTAGCGTAATACAGTAAATTTTGTTTTCTGAAATTTTTGAATGTTTAATGTGATTTTCAACTAGCTTTTTTTTCGCGTTCCGTGGTGATTTTTTGACATTCGTAAAAGGAATTTTGTTTCAAAATTTTACCCTAATATAGTAAATTTTAACCGCTGCGATTATTGAATTTTTAGCGATATTTAGTGTTATTTCTTTTCCCGCGGTAATTTTGTGACATTCGTGAAATAATTGCTATTACAATGTTTTTGTCCACTATTGGTTTTGCGGCAATTTTTCGACATTCGTAAAATAAATTTTCTTTAACCACTTAGCCCAATAATTAGCTTCTCAAAATTCTTTCTCGAAATTCTACATTAAAAGATAATATTTTTTTGTGAAAATGAATAGTTTCGAATTAAAATATTTTAAACATTTGTTTTATTTGTTTTTTAGAACTATAGTTATCGAGCAGTTGTGCGCGCCAGTTAAAAGAGTTTCCTGTGATGCAAATCATAAATTATTTTTTTTTGTTTACAGCCTTTTGATCATCAGATTATTTTTATTATTATTGAATTTGTTATTTAAATTTTCTCTCATTCAATTGTCGAATTCGATTGAAAATTGGTTTGTTTAGAAAATCTTTAAAAAATTCTCCAAATGTAGTAGGCATTACACCGGGATTCTCCTTAACTACATTTTCATAATATCTTGTAACATTTAATTAATTATCCTATCCTATATTTTAACTCTATATTATTATGTTATCAAATTTTAAAAGCAGAACTAAGAAAATGTGATTTTTCGTAAAGTATATGAAATGCGAATGTACTAATGTTTTTGACTGAAAAAAAAATTGTATTATTGTAATTGTTTTAAAAAACAAAAACAAACAAAAAACAAAAGATAATTATTAAAATAATTAAACAATACAATTTCAGAAATCACTTTTAATTCTCATCTTTGTACAAAGTATACAAATTAGATTCACGTTGCCACTGACTGGGCAACCTCTTCCACAAAACATTCCACATAATAAAAACATGTTTACATTGAACGTAGAACTTCATTTAATTTGCATAAACTTTCTCATTTGTATATCTAAACTTCTTCTCACGTTTACATGCATTAAATATATACAAGCGTAAAAATTCCATATGTTCGGTTCTTCCTTCCACGTCCACCCCGGAGGTGGTGGACGAGTGGATGAGTTTGAGTGGATGAGCTCATGGATGAGTTTTTTCCTTGTGGTATCCCCTGTAGGCCTTATCCAAAACGGCCTAATAGCACATCATCAGTCCTTGAATAATACAGGTAAACTTCTTATCATTTCACAATCCTCGAAAATATGCATAATGTTTGTCACTGTCTATGGATTTAAAATTAATTATACAACTAGTCCCTGTCTCTGCTGTTAACCCTTTGGGGACGAGCGACACGTATACGTGACGCATAAGATGCTGAGAATCCTCGATTATACCCACCAGTTATTTATTAGTGTAAGCTTTGCCTTATTTAATGGTAGCATTTCTGTGATTCAATTAGGCGAAAATTTCTGTTTTAGAAAACCGGTGGTAAAAGATTAAAAACTACGTAAAGGTACGTAGTCGCGAAGTCGCGAAGGGGTTAACAAAGTCACTCTCCACGGGATAATTAACACTAGAACGGCCATGAGCGGTCATTTTGACCGTTACCAAATGAATATAATCTGATTCGAACCAGAAAATTCTTTTAAAAATACACTAAATATGCCTCACAGATATATGTTAAATGGATAAGTTAAATATTTTTAAATACGAATTCTGCTGTGAAATAGTTTCCGGCCGTTCTAGTGTTAAATGTTTTCAATTAAAAGATGAAATGGCACTGTCTTGGTGTTAACACGTTGACGGACACTTGCGGCTATAGCCGTCAAAGCGAAGTTCACAATGTGGCATCACAGCTATAGCCGCCCAAAACGAAACGGTCGTTTTTAGACACTACAGCTATAGCAGCACAAATGTGCATTTACCCAGTATGCACGTGCAGGGTGGCTAGTGGTCAGGGAAAAATACAGGGAAAAAAATGATAATTACCAGTATATTCTTATAGAAAACTTCAAATTGATTATTTGATCGAATAATCAACATAAATTTTTCTATAAGAATATACTGGTGTATATCACTTTTTTTGACTGTATTTTTCCCTGACCACTAGCCACCCTGACGTGGTTGTGAAGTGAGTAGTGCAACCTAATTAAAGGTGCTAAATTAATCAAAATTAAGTTTATTTAAGCAAAAAGAGTAAAACTATACTTCTAATATTCTAAAAATTACAAAAACATATAGTGTCAATTTTCGAACTTCACTATTTCCTACTGTCCGTCAACGTGTTAAATTATAATAACTGTCACAGGTTATAAGTTAAAAATTAGTTATTACGACAATTTTTTTTTTTTTTTTTTTATTATTACCAGTCATTGTTTCTGGTTTTGATAAAGTGTCTTTTCACTACATAAATGTTTAAATAGTTTTACAGCCAGAAAATGTCTCTGGTATTATAGTGTCTTTTCACTACATAAATATGTTTAAAATAGTTTTACAGCCAGAGAATGTCTCTGGTATTATAGTGTCTTTTCACTAAATAAATATGTCAAAATATAGTTTTATAACCAGTATTTGTCTCTGGTATTATATCAAAATATTAGTGTCTTTTCACTAAATAAATAATAATACAACCAGTAAATGTCTCTGGCGTATTAAAGGTCTCTATCCTGGTTTTCACAAAGTCTTTCAAAGTGGGAAACATTATGTGGCATTTATTGCTCACTAAAATATCTTGCGCAAGTTCTTGAACATCTTTCGAACTCGTTGCTGTTTTTCATTCTTCTTTTCCTGAAAAAGAGAAAGAGTGTTATCAATGAAAACGATTCACAAATATTTTTTTTCTGTAAGATTTATATAAGAAAACCAACAATGTGAAGTTAAAAGTTAAGAACTCTTAAGAGCCTACACTAGTCGCACAACAAAACTCGTAAGCTAATGTTGACCCCATGGGAACGTGCTTAACCTATGAAAAACATGTTCATTAGATAGATTGAAATGTAAAGGAGAAATTTGGAAAGGACACTCCAATAAATTAAACAATAGGTCCCGATTGTCGTTGCGTGATTAGTGTAGGTTCTTAAGTACATGCTACTTGACATAAATGTTTTTACATAACGTAGATGCTTTTTTTATAATATCTTGATAAATTGGATGAATGCGTTACCTAAATAGAGATGGGGCTAATAACATTTTAAGGTGAGAGTAGTAATCGGTGAGAGAATACACAGTGAAACAGAGAAATGCTTTTAAAACAAAGTTAATCAACATGTTTTGTTGAGTACATTTTTGTTGTTTTAGCAAAATTCAAGTAAAATTGAACCATTTTGCTTGAATTAACAAAACATTTTTGCTGACGACACAATTTTTTTTTTTTTTTTTTGGAATTGCAAAAAAAAAAAAAAAAAAAAAAAAAAAAAAATTTGTCGATTCAAACAAAATTTTTATTGACCTATATTTAAACAAAAAGTTTTGTTGGGTCAACCAAATTTTTGTTGCTTCAACAAAACTTTTTTCTGGATGTACATCTAATACAGTTTAGCTTCAACAAAGCCTAACGAAGAAGTACGTAGCCATTGTCTTCTACAAATCGACGTGGCACAGTGAAACATGGAACGCCGGAACATAGTGAAACAATGTCTAAATGTCTATTCTTTCATAGCTTTAGGACATGGACGGCGATACATAGGAAAATCTTTCTCACCACAACCTAGCAACTGTAAACCACAGTAGTTATATTTATCGGTTTTAGGACCCTATGTGTTTTACAATGCAAAATTTGAAGCACGGGTGCTCAAAAATTCACGTGCAACCATTTCATGTACTAGACTGCTGAATATCCTGGAAAAGCAAGTAAAAAAATCAGCGCAATCTTACTGTGTAGAAGATACGGCTCATAGTGAGAATACTGCTAATATTATTTTAAAGTGATACTTTTTCATATTTCTGTTTATGTGTACTAGTAATGTCTCTATGCTCCATATATATATATATATATATATATATTGTATATATATTATATAATATATATATATATATATATTGTATATATATTATATATTATATATATATATATATATATATATATAAACTATTTTGGCAACAGGGCTTATAATCTTCTAAAAATGGTTTTAGCAACATTTAGAAATTTTTGTTTTGCAATTCATTGCCTTTGTATAGTTATCTTCATAAATCTGGTCAATGTTGTGCACCAATATCCATCTTCATCTCATTGTTTTTAGTACTTAAAGATTATCATGTTTTTTTCTCATAAATATGGGTAAGCTTTCTATCCTTTTTAATATTGTATTAATATTGTATTTATTTTTTGAATTTTAAGATTTTTTCACAGGTTTAATTATACGTTTATGAGTGGTCGTCCCAAAATCATATTCTTTAGCAATTTTATGCGGCGCATTAATTGCGCGCTTATAATTGCGGCGCATTCTAACTCAGTTGCGGTTCCAGAACTTTGTCTATGAGCATCCATTCTTTTGAAATTTATCTTTTATCCGATGAATTTTAAGTCTCATAGGTGGATCTGCCTGTAACTCCCTGCGATATTGTTTTTGTACTTTTACTACATTTTCCTTTTTACAATAGTATTTTAAAATAAATTTTCTTTCTTCAAAAGTTAATGTAGTCTACTCATTCTTTCCAATTAATGACACTTTGAAAAAAAATTCCTGTTAAAAAGTGTATGCATACATTATTCTGACGTAACCTGTATATTAAGGGAAGGTATAAATACTATGATATCAGTCTGGAGAGTCGCAATGTCTTACTTTAAAAGATTTTCATTGACAGCAGACAGTTGCAGTTAAAAAGAAAGAGGGGTTAGGCATATGTAGTACATCTGCACGAGCATTTTTCAGGTGTCATTGTGTACAATGGAAGTATTTATATTCATTGGATTTAATGTGGGAGGGAATCATTGATTTATTTTTTAATGTAAAATTTACATCATAACAAAAATTTATTTATCAGCTTTAAGGCTGCTCGTCAGTAAACTTCCCGATTCCCCTCGCTAATGTTATTCCTATGGGCGTAGGATGCATTCGTATTTTTAAAATATCTCCTCGGAAAATTAATATTTTTAACTTCTGTTTTCTTTGAATTGTATTTGAATGTCTCTTTTTTTCTTAGTTGTAAATTTTTTTCTAAAATATATACTTACTTTTATATTAAATGTTAAAATCGTATTCAGTTTTGCAAAGATTTTAACACACACAAATATAAATTAAGTATATATTTTAGAAAAAAATTGACAACTAAGAAAATGAGACATTCTTTAGGAATAATACAAAGAACACAGAAGTTAAAAATATTAATTTCCCGAAGAGACATTTTAAAAATATGAATGCATCCTACACCCATAGGAATAACATTGGCGAGGGGAATCGGGAAGTTTACTGACGAGCAGTCTTAAGTAACATGATTCAATTTTTTGTCCATATGGAAATATATATAATAATAATAATAAAAAGTTTCTCTTAAAAAACTAATTTTCTTTTATTGCCCGAAAATTTCGAAAACGTTTCTGAATGGCTTTTACTGTATAACAATCAATTTTCTCTAATCAAAGTACAGATTTTTCGGATGGAAATTTTTCCATTCTAAAGGAAAAATTTCAGCTGCGTAACTGAATTCACACATGCAAGACTAAAAAAATAATATTCATGTTTATGTTAATGTTAATTTTGTTAATTTATCTTGCTTGTCTATTAAGCTTGTTTGTGTAACATGAAAATGTTTACTTGAGGACTGATAGCATCCAAAAAACCTATATTTTGATTTGAAAAAACTGATTAATACGCTATAGAAACTACGCGGAAACGTTTCCGAAAATTAGGGGCAGCAAAAGAAAATTTGCTTTTATAAATGCTTTTTTTAAATTTGGGTGGTTTTAATATAAATATCTCCACTTGGAATTGTCTGTAGCTTAAAGGAACAACCCGATTGAAACCAATATATGTATATTTGCTATTCGAGAAGGGGAAAGAAGAATGGAACAACAATAATAATTGCAATAATCGCCGACAGTTGGCGCTTTTGAGTATGAAATGTAATGTGTAATACATGAACAAACAATTATGGCGTAAAACCAAATCACATACTTAATTCATTGGAAAATGCAACTATGAATGTGGTTACGCTTTCGCATGGCAGTGTCGATCAAGTTCAGATTCCACATGGCCATTGTACTGGAGGACACAATCCAGGCAGTGCACGACGTGCTGAACTGCGGCATCAATAACGCATCAAGAGTAACACATCAGGAGTGGTGTTTCGCACGTGTTTTGATATGCGATCTTTTAAGTCATGGAGGTTCTTGATTTTGCTGATGTTTACAACGACGTTTGCACCAACCCGACAGACCCCGTATCGACATCTTTTGGCGATTATTGCAACCATTTTTTATTGTTCCATTCTTCTTCCGTTTTCTCGAATAGTAAGTGTACCAATTCTGGTTTCATTCTGTTTATTCCTTCAAGCTACAGATAGCTCTAAATAGAGATACTTATATTAAAACCACGCGGGCGGTACTCTATGAACATTTTCACGAAAGCCGAATGTGGCTGGATAAATTCAAAAACTGTGATATAAGTGTTCTCTATGCAATACCAAAAGAGGAACCTTACCATAAGTTTCATGTACTGTACTGTCATTGTCAAAATTTCGCTTCAAACGGCAAAAGCAATATAAAGATTTTTTTGGAGTTTATACAAGAAGTTTTTATTTACAAGCACACTCACCAAACTTTATTGTCACAATTTGTAGAAAGCTATTGACACATTTTGTCAGAGCCAGATGACTTAATCATTCATATCTTATCCTCATACAAGAAAAAATACGCAGAGGGGAAAAAAAATCAGGCAAAGAACTTTTCCCATAAGTACATTATCAGCACGTCGAAAAGAAAATACTTGAGAAAGTCATTAAGTAAGTCACAAAAGATAATTCTTATAGATAAAAAGACTTCAAGTTGAAGCTTTTCATCATCTGGAAAATGTTCAACTTGAAGTCCTAATGTGGCTGAGACAGCAACCCAACGAACCTCTGCAGCTGGTGTTGGGGCACTGATAAAACGGTGATATAAGTGCATAAATAGTGATGGAGAATATGTTGAGAGATAAAAATAGTTTTGAAGTGAATATCATTGTAAGTTATTATTTAATTATCGTTTGTGACGTACCTAATGGCTTTCCCTCGTATAATGTTTTAGATACCCGTACAAAAGAGTATATAAAAGAAAAAATAAAAAAATGGAAAATGTAACTTACTTTTCGATTTATCATAGCAGAGATTGGAGGAGGAGGTGCAGGTCGCTGTATTTTATATTTAACTGTCGGTTCTTCTTCTATAGCAGGTGTGGAGGAGGTTACATTATTTTCACTGTGTTCTGGTAGCACAGGAGGTAGGGGTGCTCTATTTTTTTTTCGACTTTTTCTGCGAACAACGGGATTTTTATATTTAATTGTAGGTTCTTCTTTTATAGCAGGTGTGGAGGAGGTTACATGAGATTCATGTACTGATAGCACAGGAGGTAGGGGCGCTCTATTTTTTTTTCGACTTTTTCTGCGAACAACGGGATGTGCACTTGTTATCTTGTTAGAAGGTGAACTATTTATATTATTCCCCTGGTCTTTAAATTCACTGGAATTATTTATTTCTTCATTGCACTCCTTTATTTCAGGATTATCAGATTTACTGATTGAATTAAGATTTTCATTCAAATAAACAAGAACTTTTGATTCATTTTTATCAGTAGCTATTTCTGATACAGAAAGCTCTCCACTGCTTTGACTATTTTCAATAAATTTCATTTTTATGATATCATTTTCATTGTCACCAGTTGCAGGATTATTTAAATTGCTTTTTTCAACATTTTTGATTAACAAATCTTTTTCATTTATAGAAATCGTAGGACAACTTGGAGCTTCTTGACTATCTTCTATTGTATAATTTAAATTATCAGATTCACGAAGAGGATTAACATTTTTATTGGAAGTAACATCAAGGAAGTTATAATCATTTTTTTCAGCATCTATTTTTAATATTTCTTTTTTCTCTGCAAGTGGACTCGGCGAATCGGGGTAATCTTCCTCCAAAGAAAAAGGATTGCGGTCGCTGGGGTAATCATCGTCAGAATCAAAGGGATTGAGTCCACTGGGATAGTCAACATCATCACCAAATGGGTTGAGAGCACTGGGATAATCAACATCATCACCAAATGGATTTAGAGCACTGGGATAGTCAACATCAGAACCAAATGGATTCAGATTACTTGGATAATCCTCCTCCTCCTCCTTATTACCTCCCTTCACAAATTTATTTGATTTATGATTTTTGTTTTCCAATCCACAGTGATATTTCCTTTTCACTGATTTGAATTTATATTCAAAAATATCTTTTTCTGCATACAAGACCTTGACGGAATCTTTTTGTACGTCCACATATCCTGCTTTTTCTGTATCAAGTATACGGCTGTTACTTTCCACATTATTTGAAGTAGTGGATCCAACTTCGCTGTTGCGACATAACCTACGAAGGAAAAAAAATCTTTATAAAATCTCACATTCATAAAATTAAAAGACAATAATAAGTATAAAAATGAAAATAGTTAAAAAAAAGACACTTTTTTAGAAGCATATTTAATGTTTATCTTGAAAACTACGCCTAATTTCATGACTGCAATTCATGATAATGTTTACACCAGAATCGACAGTATCCTAAAAACCAATAATCCTGCTTGAGAAAACAGATTAATGCACTATAAAAACTATTCGGAAACGTTTCCGAAAGTTCGTAGCAGCAAAAGAAATTTTTATAAATGGATCTTTAAATATCGAAAATATATTGGTTTATGAGATTTTTTAAGATAAAGTACGCTTCTCAAAATCTTATCTTGGGATATTCGGAAGAGGTTTTTGTATATTTGGTTATGTGTTTGACGCGTATCTGGGTATGTATGTATGTATGTGGATATCTTTATACCCTCGAAACATCCCAACGACTGGATGGATTTTATGAATGAGGTCTCTGTCGATTAGTCTGAACCGTCCGATCAAAATGGCGGCCATAAAATACAAAATGGCGGTAGAGACGAAAAAAAAATTACGCACCATATTGAGTTGCATATTATTGTATCGGTCTTTCAAAATGAAGACGATGTTTCTTAGACTATTTTACAGTCAGAAGCTCAGTTTAAATATTACACAACCTGAAAGTTGTATAGGTAGGATCTCTAACCTTCATAGGTCTCATCAAAACAGTGTTTTTAGATAGGAACTAACAATTAAACACAACTTAAAAGTTATCAATACAAGTAAATAAAAGAAATAGGTAAGTAATATAAAAAATATTTTCACATTGATGAGAAATATTTCATTTTTAGTTCGCTTTTTACGCAGTCGGATTTTTTGAGTTTGTAAATTTAATTCGTACTTGTTTATAGTATTATATTTTCGTTGATTAAGAAACGTCTTTTTTTACAGTGTACATGGCAAATTTTAATATTAAGAAAAAAAACACCCATTAAGTTTATCTTTTAAAGATTTTTACATAAAGCTTTAAAAGCAGAAAAAATGTTTTCGAGTGTTTCATGGTCTACTTCATAGCATTTCTCAATTACTATTCACAAAACTACTATGGATATAAAGTTTTGGAGTTTCATTATTTTAGCTGAATACAAAGTTATTTTTTAAACTTCTTTCCCGTGTTGTAAATGAATTTTATTTTATTAATTAAATGTAATGAAAAGTTATGATCATGTCTTTATGTTTCATCACTTAAAAAATTACTAAAAGTAAAATATATTCCTGTATATAAAAGATTAAATCAATGAATTCGATTATCTTTTTAACATGCTGAATTTTATATTTTTCATATATTATTAATTAGTTTCAAATGCGAAACGGTAAGATTAATCTTTCTTAAAAACAATAATTATAGCGGTGTATATGCTCTTTTCATAAAGTTTAACATTTTGAAGTTTAGTGGAGTTTTACAAAATTGGCAACATTTTCATATTTGTTACAAGTTATCCCTCTATCTAATAGAATCATTATTATATTATATTCACAGCTATAAAAAAATCTAAAATGATTTTACACTTCACTACTATTTAAATATTTTTTTTTTAGAAACGTACATTTTATGTGAAGATATTTATGTGCGTTCAGTAGAATTTTAAAAAGTTTACAAAATTAATAAAAGAGAAATATTCTTAAAAGACAGAAAGAAAAAACAGTTATCAATGGAACTTGCTAGATAAATTTAAATATCGGGGAAATTTCATTTGTGCAATATAGGATAATTTTTGGGATTTCAAACATGCGATGTGAAAAAATTTTGGATGAGAGATAGCAAAAACAAGGTTATATTGTATAAATAAAAAACAATTCTTGCTACTTCTATGAATTATCATATAAATGATTTTACCTCTTTTTATCTCCTCCACGCTCCTGTTTTCCATCTTCTACTTTGGAAGCCTACAAAGAGAAAAAAGACATAAATTAAAAGAAAATAATTTTTCCCCTAAAACTCATTGTTTATTGTCAGAAGTATTTGTCATTCTACATAATAAGATTTATCACTAAACATATGAAATATATAATCTTTTACTCATAACATTTGTGTAATTGAACATTAAAATATGAATTTATAATTACTTTTTTAAACATTTTTTCTTTTACACAAAGGAATTTAAAAATTAATTAAAACATAATTAAAAATTAATCATTGTTTATATTGTAATTTTAGTAAACTTTTACATTCAGATAAAATATGTGTTGTAGAATTAAGATAAACTATTTTATATATTTATGACAACAAATCTTCATTAGCTGATAAAAATCGTTAACAAACATATTCGTTATCTGTGCCTGAAAAAAATGCGAATTAAATCTTTGTTAACTGAAAAAAAACCCTAGTTTCGCAGATGAAATTTACTTTGTTTTAGCGATTTATCTTTGATTCGATCACATTGTCAACTGTCCACACCAAATTGTTTAATAGCCAACATGATTTCTCGTAGACGAAGGGTCATACAATCAATTGAATCGCCATTTGCTCTCGACCACGTATTCTGGGTGACTTTTCTGATATTAAGTATTGTTAATTATCTACAACAAATTTTTTAATAGCTAACAAAATTTCTCGTGTGCGAAGTGTCATTTCTGATATTTGGTATTGTCAATCGTCGACAACAAATTATTTAATAGCCAACAAGATTTCTGGTTACCGAAGTATCATACAATCTTTCAAATCGGCATTTATTCACGGTCGCGTATTCTCGTAATTTTTCTGATCGGTGGTATTGTTAATCGTTGACAACATTTCTCGTAGACAAAGTGTCATACAATCAATTGGATCGGCATTTGCTCTTATTGAACTATCTATACAGTTAGTAAGGAGGTCTTGAAATGAACAAACGACATGGAACGTGTTATGATAGATGACCGATAACAAGGAGAAAAAGGCAAGAACTAAATAATTGAAATAATATGGGAGACTATTTGACTTTGTATCAGTCATGAAGCAAGTGAAAATCTTCCAATTGACATGTTAAAGGACAAAAAACAGAAACAAGGAAAAATATTTATATAAGAACTATAAAAGAAATTATCTTCAAATCGATGCTTTAATTTAATATTTAAATAATGCATGAAAATGTAAAATTATGTTGAAGTAATTAAAAATGTATATTACTAGATAAAAGTTTTTATACAGGCTAAGTTAAAAAACGAACTGGATAGAAAGTATATAGGGTAGATGTGCCAGTAATGGACACCCTTAAGGAATTTCTTTAAAAATTATTTTTTAATTAATAGTTATAATTATTATAGTCCACTTTTTTTAATATTATATTAATCTATCAACAATATTTAATCATGCTCATAGTCACATTTCCCAATGTGGATCAAAATTTAATTGTAAATAACAGAAATAAATCAAAACACCCTAAATTCCAGTAATGGGCCACCTCTCTTCCAGTAATGGGCCACCCAGTAATGGACACCCCACAAAAAATAATAGGTAATTGATTTTATGATTGTATTTAAAACCAGAATTTCATGAAAGCATATTAATGAAATAAAATAGTCATTTTAAAATAAATTTAACAATTAGGATATCAATAATTAATAAAATATTTATGAGAATAATTCACTGTTTAAATTAATTATTGTCACTATCACAAGATCAATATTTTAATTATTTTAGATAGAAGGTTTAAAATACTAACTTTCAAAGAATTATATCTATCAAATTATTAAGTCATTGAGGGGGTGGGGGGAGGGGGTTTAGAAGGGTTAGTTTAACAAAAGAAAAAGATTTTTTTTTTAAGTGTCTTGAAGTACCAGTGCATGGAATCATATTTCTTTTTATTCTTAACAGTTAAACTTCCTAAAACTGCTTTATATATTACTTTTAGCAATTTGTATAAAATATATCAAATAAATGAAAGTGTAGGTTGAATGTTTTTTAAATACTAAATAAAATTATTTCAAAATAAAATATCAGAACTGACATTTGAGCCCCCTGATCTGCAGATTTACTACTTTCATTGCTACTATAAATTTAATATTATGGGGATTTTTTATGTATGTAGTTCTTTTGTCAGAGCTGAATAATGAAACATTTAAGACAGAAAATAAATTTTCAAGCACTCGTTATGACTTAAAAATTTGTCTTTTTTTAAATGGGGAAAGTGTGAACCCCATGAGCCCCTCATTTTCCCATGCCCTTAAAGATTATTGTCTGCTTCCTGTGGGTGTTAGTTGCCACATGGGTGTTGTTGCTGATGGGTGTTAATTGCCACATTATAAAATATGCAAGGTACGGTTTACAAAAAAATAATTTGATAGCAATCTAAAAAAAATTATTAATTACATGAAATTAATAAAAAAAATGTATTATTACAGTCTGGTAAGTAAAATTAAAAAATTAAAATTTGACTACTTAGCTTTTCAGTTAAATAACAAAAATATATGCACTATGAACATTACTGAAATTGCTTTTTCAGTAATGTCCACATGGGGTGTCCATTACTGGAAATTGACTAAATAAGCATTCCAGTAATGGGCCATGGTCCTAAAACCTGAAAAATAAATGAAATTTTGTAAATTGCCATTAGTATGTAAAATTCAAAGTTTTCTATTATTGTCTAAACAAAAACATGCAATTTTTTCAAGAAAATAAAAAAGATATCAGTTGTTTAAGTGAAGCCAGCTCTTAGCATGTTCATTAAGATTTTCACAGAAAATCTGTGGAACTGTGAAACATTATTTTCTGCTTCCTGATTGGTTTGATTAAGAGTGTCAACAATAACCCAGATTATAAAACAAGCAAGGAGGAATTATGAAAAAATATATAAAAGGCTAAATTTTTATTGGTTATTTTTTTATAAATCAAAAACTTTGAAAGTGGCCCATTACTGGAAGGGGGTCCATTACTGGCACATCTACCCTATATATACAAAAATATTATTACCTTATTCTTCCTGGAATGAGAAGCACCCATTTTTCTGAAATGAAACAAAAAAAAATTAGAAGAAAATTTAACAATATCATTATGAAACACACTGCATTTACCCTTTACATTACATTTACCATTATGAAACATTTTACATTTACCATTTACATTACATTTATCATTATGAAACATGTTACATCACGAACTATTTGATCAAGATTAAACCCAGAACAAGATTTCCCGGCAATACATTAAATGACGTCTTTTTTTTTCGATTGAAAGAAATAAAACTTCTGACTTAATTATAATGTCCCGTCAGAAATGAATTAAAAAATTATTTTCGACTTTAAAAATTAAACAGTTTAAATAGATACAATCAAAGAGCAACAGAATCACCAAATGTTGTAAAAGATGATTATATAATGATCAAACTAATAGTTCAAGTTGCGTCATCGAATGTTTTATTTGAGTCTAACCTGGCTAAATTTAAGAGATTTTCAAAATGAATAGTGAATGCTTGTATTTCTGCACTCCTGCTGTTTAAGTTATGTATACAAACTGTAAATTTGATTTAAATTAACAGTTTATGATCATTTGAAATTAAGATAAAATTCAGTCTAATAAATAAATGTATGACGCTGCATTGTAGAACACATTAAATCGTAAAAAGAGGCTGATTTAGATTGAATGAATTGATTTTGATAGAACATTTCTTCATCTAATCGGTAAAATGTATTTAAATGATGCGAAAAATATTAATAAAAATAAATTAAATTAAAATAATCAAAAATCAATAAATTATGGCATAATTTCCACACAAACTCTTATTTAAAGTAAAGTACATTTTGTGATATATTCAGAAACATATGTTGAAATTATTTCAAGATGTTTAGCAAAGTACTCTAATGAAATAAATCTATGATTTTACCAATACCGAACGCATTAAATCGCGAAATGAGTTTGATTTTCATTAAATGCTATAAAATTTCAGACTCACTTTTCAATGTCAAATTACAAAACTAAAAAATATTTTGAATTCAGTTTCAATACGTTCTGTCAAAGATCTTACAATATTCCAAACACTAAGAAAGCGAATCTATAACGGACTGAAATAATTTCTTGTATATTGCTTATCATTGTTGCTTCCATTGTTGCCCATGTTATTTAATATCAATTGTTACAAAATGTTATGTTACATTATTGTAGCAAACAAATGCCTATTGTTCCATCAGCGTTGATACATTAAAATATTTTTGCTTGAGATTTATGTAAAAAAAAAGTCTTAGTTTGCTATACTTTTGACGCTAACAGGTTTTGTAGAACATTTCTTGATACATTCGGTAAAATGCATTTAAATTATGCGTTATTGAAATAATCAAAAACCAATAAATTGTGCTTTAGTTTCCACACAATCTCTAATTTCAAGTAAAGTACCTTTTGTGTTCTATTCAGTAACATATGTGGGAATTATTTCAAGATGTTTAGCAAAGTACTCTAATGAAATATATCAATAGCATTAAATCGTGAAATAAGTTTTATTTTCATTGATTTTTTTCATTGATGCAAAATAATTATGACTTACTTTTAACTGTGAAATTACAAAAGGTAAAAAAAAAATTAACTTTGAAAGCAATTAGTTTCAATACGTTCTTTCAAAGAGCTTACACTATTCGAAACAACAAGAAAGAGAATCTATAATAGACTGAAATAATTTCTTCTATATCACTTGTCATGTTTGTTTCATTGTTGCCAGTGTTATATTATACCGATTGCTACGAAATGCTATGTTACATTATTGTAGGAAACAAATGTTTATTGTTACATCAGCGTTGATACATTAAAGATTTTCTTGTTTGATATTTATGTACAAATAAAAATCCGTCATATTTTGCTATAATTTTTATGCTGTTTTTGTAGAACATATCTTGATCTAATTGGTAAAATGTATTTAAATTATGCTGTATTGAAATAAACAAAAATCAATAAATTATGCTATAGTTTCCACACAATCTCTAATTAAAAGTAAAGTACATTTTGTGTTCTATTCAGTAACATATGTTGAAATTATTTCATGATGTTTAGCAAAGTACTATAATGAAATAAATCAATGATTTTATATTGCAGAACGCATTAAATCGCGAAATGAGTTTTATTTTCATTGAATGCAATAAAATTTTGACTTACTTTTAGATATCAAATTACAAATTATCAAAAATATCTCCAGCTTTGAAAACAAAGATTTGAATACTACTTTTAAAGAGCTTATAATATCCCAAGCATTAAGAAAGTGAATCTATAATAGACTGAAATAATTTCTTAGTGTATAAACCTTCTCGTTCTTACTTTCATTGTTTAGCATTTCATTGTTTAGCTTTCATTGTTAGTGCAAATGATGTGTGCATTTTTATAGCAAACAAATGTTTATTGTTACATCAGCTTTGATACATTAAAAATGTTCTTGCTTGAAATTTATTTTACTAAATTATGAAAAAACGGCACATGTTTCTATACTTTTGACGCTAATATTATTTAAAAGAATAAGTCTTGATCTATTCGGTGAAATGTATATAAATTATGAGATTATAAAGTAATCAAAATTAAATAAATTATGCTATAAATTTTACACAAACCCAATTAAAAAATTACATTTTATGTTCTATTCAGTAATGTTTGTTGTAATTATTTCACGCTTTTTCAAAGATATAAATGCGATCAAAGCGAGAGAGTATTGATCATGGGGGCATCGAGCGTTATATTTGAGCATAAGTTTCTAAATTTTAATTATTTTAGATATTAACATTGAATGCTTGTATTCCTATAAAAACAATGCGTTTGATTTAAATTTTTGAGCATAATTTTCTAAATGTTAATTATTTTCAAAGTTAACATTGAATGCTTCTATTCCTATACAAACAATGCGTGAGATAAAATTCAGTCTTATGAAATAAATATATGATGTCACGTTATAGAACGCATAATTCAGAAAAAGAGTCATACTAGGACTGGATGCAATAAGATTTATGACTTACTTTTAAATATAAAAAAAATATTCAGCTTTAAAAACAAAGTTTTGAATACGTATTTCTAAAGAGCTTATAATATGCCAAGCACTAAGAAAGCGAATCTATAATAGACTGAAATAATTTCTTACTGTATAACCCTTGTGGTTCTTACTTTCATTGTTTAGCATTTCATTGATTAGCTTGCATTTCATTGTTATTTCAAATGTTATGTACATTTTTGTATCAAACAAATGTTTATTGTTACATCAGCGCTAATAAACCAAAAAATGTTTTTCGTTGAAATTTATGTTTAAACTGTCATAAAAAATAACACTTTTTGTTGTACTTTTGAACCTAATATTATTTGAAAGAACACATCTTGATTTACTAGGTAAAATGTATTTAAACTATGAAGTATTAAATTAATCGAAAATAAATAATTTATGGTTTATTTTTCACACTAACTCTAAAGTATATTTTATGTTCTATTCTGTAAAATATGTTTGAATAAATTCACACATTTTAGCAAAGATATATTCGATCAAAGCGATAGGGTAGTGTTTAAAACAATAGTGCAGGCTGAGGAATAGGGTATTAATTTTGAGCTGAACTGGTTAAAATTAAGAGAATTTAAAACTCTTCAGAGAATGCTTGTATTTCCTGTACACCTGATATTTCAATTATGTGAACAGCCATAAATTTGATTTAAATTAACAATTTTTGTTTCTTTGAAACTGAGAGAAAATTTAGTCTAATGAAAAAAATCTATACTTTTACTTTTTAGACTATATTAAATCACGAAAAGAGTTTTATTTTGATTGAATATAATAGAATTTATGACTTACATTTAAATGTCGAACTACAAATTATAAAAAATATTTTCAGCTTTAAAAATTGTAACTTTCAATACGTTCTTTCAAATCGCTTATAATATACCAAACAACTAAGAAGTCGAATCTTTAATAGACTGAAATAATTTCTTTGTGTATAATCCTTGTCATTCTTGCTTTCATTGTTTCAAGTGTTAAGAAATACCGACTATTACGCTCATCTTCCAACACTGTGATAACTATGCATACAGATATTTAAATTGTAAAATAATTTAAATTGTAAATTATAGTGCTTGGGATGGGATCCCAGGCGGATCAACTAGTGAAATAATATTCTTTTATCTTTTTAAAATGCGCATTTATGAATATTTTTTTCTGCTTGAAAAATATGCATCTGAAAAAATGTATAATCCCTATGGAGCATGTAACCCCCAGTCAAGAAACTTATTACCAGAGGAGAGTTGCTGCAAAAAGAAGACTTGTTTATGGAAAAAACTATTTTATGACATATTAACTGAGGACGGTGTGAGACACAGGAAGAAGCAAGGCCTATGTAGATTTTAAAATAAAGGCAATAGCTATAAGTGGGACAGTCTTGTGCACAGTACTGTATCGGTCGTGAATTAGATTGCACTTCTAAGCTAAGAAAATATCGCCTAAAAAACTTTTTATAAGTTTACGATTCTGTACATGATGCATGGTTTTTCAGTGTCTTCTTTTTCAGCTATTTCACTTTAAAAAAGTCCTTCAAAATTTCTTTTTGATTTTAAAATATTTGTTTTAGAATATAAGAAAATATTTTCATTTGTTTTAGTTACAGAAGAAGCCGTGGAGTTACATTTAAAAAAAAGTTTTAAGACTACCCTTCTTAAAATATAGTTTGAAGAATATATATATATATATTCGGCCTGCGGAATATTCGGTATTCAGCCAAATGGTTACTATTCGACTGGCCGAATATTTAATATTCGGTTCACCTGTGGGCTGAATATTCGTTATTCAGTCAAAATCACTATTCGGTGCATCCTACTTAAAGAGATCCTTTCTTCCCTTCATGTTTTGTGTTTTGGTGATTTATTAGATTTCAACTGCTTTTTCTACCTAATAGCTTCAAATTTAACTTTTCGATTGCAATTTAGATGCATATCAATATTTTACATGCAGTTTTTACAGAGTTTTGACAACTAAATTTTACCACATATAAAATTTAATGCATATTGTGTTTTTGTGAGAGTGTGCATAGAATATCTCGGAGGAAGGGAGGGGGTGCTGTTCAAAATATTTTCAGTCTTGACCAGAGCCGATTAATGTAGGGGAAAAGTTCCACAGGCATTTTATAAGACTATTTTTGCCTTCAAGAATGTAACAGCAGGTTGCAGTGTTGCCAGTTGAGTTATTTTTTATTCAGATTGCTTGATTGCTGCCACTTTTTTTAAACAGTAATATTTCCTTTATTTACTGATAAATTTAATAAAGTAACTATTACTATTTCAAAGCAAATGACAGCAATGAAGCAATCTAAATAATATGAATCAACAGGCAATACTAGTAATTTAGCCATCCCGGAGTCGGAGTCGGTTCGGTCGGAGTCGGTCATTTTCCCCACCGACTCTGCAGCCCTGGTTTGAAGCATTGCAGTTGCTTTTTCTTAATGCTTTGTGATTTATATATTTGTGATGTGCAATAGCTGACTTCGATTGAGTTTTGGGAGCTTCAATTTGAGATGAACCACAACACAACATTGAGATAAACCACAACTGCATATTTCAAAAGAATAAAATTTCAATATTGATTTTAATCAATGATTTTTAAAAATAACAGAGAGACTTAAATCTTGATTTTAATCAATTTAATTTAAATTGGCATACCCTGATAATTACCTTTAAATAGATACAGATTAGCTGATTTCCCTATCTTATTATGATCTTTCTTTTTTTTAAATATTACATTTTTACGTTTTCAACTTAGTAGTAACAGCTAATATTGGAAGTTTTGAATTCCAATTTGTGTGCAAATAAGATTCTGCCGGACATATTTTAATATGTTTAGACATACTAAAAACTTCTGAAAAGAACTATTGTTTCAATAATTATAAAAGAAAGAATAAAAATAAAGTCGTTTAAAATGAAACTTATACAATGAATCAATGGTCAATTTGAAAGGAATCGTCCGCCTAAAATAGAAAATAATAGATATTAAAAACATAGAGCATAAACTTATTTCATATACATAATAGCGTTGTCTTGTTAGTTTTTCCCCCTTTGTCACTAGTGACTCTGGTATCGCTGCAGATTACAGATTTTGCTGTAACTGTCTCTATCTTGTAAATTAATCTATTCCTCTCCCCAGGGCTGGCAGACGAGGCAGCCGCCTCAGGGCGCACCCCTAGAAGGGCGACATTTGTTTCGCATGTATTGAACAGACTATAATACAATATACATGTCGAAACTAAGGAAAAAAGAGAGAGAGATAGAATTTTTTTTTTGTATTTTAAAATAAAAATACGGAGCACATTGCATGTAGTTACAGTCAGAGAAGTTGCATATGATTACAGTGAAAGAATTCGGGTTACAATGTTTTAGTCCACTTAAGTAATTTTTGTTCTCGGCGATTTTTGAATTATTAGCCATTTTTGACGAGATTTTTAGCATTGCCTTGCGCTTCGCGGTGATATTTTGATATACGTAAATAAATTAATTCTGTTTCAAACCGTTAGCCTAAAATAGTAAATTTTGTTATCCGCAATTTTGGAATTTTTAAACTTATTTAATGCGTTTTTCAATGCGATTCTTAGCGTTTTTCGCGTTTTGCTGCGATTTTATGACATTCGTAAAAAAAAATCGGTTTAAAACTTTTAAACCTAATTTAAGTAAATTTTGTCCACCGCGATTTTTGAAGTTTTTGCGATTTTCAATACAATTTTTAGTATTTTCTTGCAACCCGCGTCGATTTCTTCACATTCATAAAAGAAATTCGGTTTCAAATAATTAGATTTTGTCTCCCGCGATATTCAATGCGATTTTTAGAGTCTTTTCGCGTCGATTTTTTTACATTCAGAAAATAATTTCTTTTAAAATGTTTAGCCAATTGTAGTAAATTTGCTCCTCTGAGATTTTTCAATTTTTAGCAATTTTTATGCGTTTTCTAGCATTTATTTATTTATTTGTTTTTCTTTTATTTTGCGGCGATTTTTCTACCTTAAAGGAAAAGGAATAGTAAAAGGAATGTTTCCTTTTAAAAGGATTCCTTAGTAAAAGGAATCTGGCTGTAGAATTTTAGCCCAATATAGTAAATTTTGTCCTGTTTTCAATAAAGTTTATTCGGAATTCGTACAACGATTTTTTAATTTTTCTATGTGATTTTTAGAGTTTTTTCACGTTTTGTGGCGATTTTATGACGTTGTTAGAAGGAATTCGGTTTAAAACCTTTAGACTAATATAGTAAATTTTGTCCTCCTCTATCTTTGAATTTTGGCGATTTTTCGCGTTCCGCGACGATTTTTTGACATTCGTAAGAAGCATCTGGCTTCAAAATGTAGCGTAATACAGTAAATTTTGTTTTCTGAAATTTTTGAATGTTTAATGTGATTTTCAACTCGCTTTTTTTCGCGTTCCGTGGTGATTTTTTGACATTCGTAAAAGGAATTTTGTTTCAAAATTTTACCCTAATATAGTAAATTTTAACCGCTGCGATTATTGAATTTTTAGCGATATTTAGTGTTATTTCGTTTTCCGCGGTAATTTTGTGACATTCGTGAAATAATTGCTATTACAATGTTTTTGCCCACTATTGGTTTTGCGGCAATTTTTCGACATTCGTAAAATAAATTTTCTTTAACCACTTAGCCCAATAATTAGCTTCTCAAAATTCTTTCTCGAAATTCTACATTAAAAGATAATATTTTTTTGTGAAAATGAATAGTTTCGAATTAAAATATTTTAAACATTTGTTTTATTTCTTTTTTAGAACTATAGTTATCGAGCAGTTGTGCGCGCCAGTTAAAAGAGTTTCCTGTGATGCAAATCATAAATTATTTTTTTTGTTTACAGCCTTTTGATCATCAGATTATTTTTATTATTATTGAATTTGTTATTTAAATTTTCTCTCATTCAATTGTTCAATTCTCATTCGATTGAAAATTGGTTTGTTTAGAAAATCTTTAAAAAATTCTCCAAATGTAGTAGGCATTACACCAGGATTCTCCTTAACTACATTTTCATAATATCTTGTAACATTTAATTAATTATCCTATCCTATATTTTAACTCTATATTATTATGTTATCAAATTTTAAAAGCAGAACTAAGAAAATGTGATTTTTCGTAAAGTATATGAAATGCGAATGTACTAATGTTTTTGACTGAAAAAAAAATTGTATTATTGTAATTGTTTTGAAAAACAAAAACAAACAAAAAACAAAAGATAATTATTAAAATAATTAAACAATACAATTTTAGAAATCACTTTTAATTCTCATCTTTGTACAAAGTATACAAATTAGATTCACGTTGCCACTGACTGGGCAACCTCTTCCACAAAACATTCCACATAATAAAAACATGTTTACATTGAACGTAGAACTTCATTTAATTTGCATAAACTTTCTCATTTGTATTTCTAAACTTCTTCTCACGTTTACATGCATTATATATATACAAGCGTAAAAATTCCATATGTTCGGTGCTTCCTTCCACGTCCACCCCGGAGGTTCAAGCTCATGGATGAGTTTTTTCCTTGTGGTATCCCCTGTAGGCCTAATCCACCACGGCCTAATAGCACATCATCAGTCCTTGAATAATACAGGTAAACTTCTTATCATTTCACAATCCTCGAAAATATGCATAATGTTTGTCACTGTCTATGGATTTAAAATTAGTTATACAACTAGTCCCTGTCTCTGCTGTTAACCCTTTGGGGACGAGCGACACGTATACGTGGCGCATAAGATGCTCAGAATCCTCGATTATACCCACCAGTTATTTTTTAGTGTAAGCTTTGCCTTATTTAATGGTAGCATTTCTGTGATTAAATTAGGCGAAAATTTCTGTTTTAGAAAACCGGTGGTAAAAGATTAAAAACTCCGTAAAGGACGCTCGTCGCGAAGGGGTTAACAAAGTCACTCTCCACGGCATAATTAACACTAGAACGGCCATGAGCGGTCATTTTGACCGTTACCAAATGAATATAATCTGATTCGAACCAGAAAATTCTTTTAAAAATACACTAAATATGCCTCACAGATATATGTTAAATGGATAAGTTAAATATTTTTAAATACGAATTCTGCTGTGAAATAGTTTCCGGCCGTTCTAGTGTTAAATGTTTTCAATTAAAAGATGAAATGGCACTGTCTTGGTGTTAACACGTTGACGGACACTTGCGGCTATAGCCGTCAAAGCGAAGTTCACAATGTGGCATCACGGCTATAGCCGCCCAAAACGAAACGGTCGTTTTTAGACACTACAGCTTTAGCAGCACAAATGTGCATTTACCCAGTATGCACGTGCAGGGTGGCTAGTGGTCAGGGAAAAATACATTAAAAAACAATGATAATTACCAGTATATTCTTATAGAAAACTTCAAATTGATTATTTGATCGAATAATCAACATAAATTTTTCTATAAGAATATACTGGTGTATATCACTTTTTTTGACTGTATTTTTCCCTGACCACTAGCCACCCTGACGTGGTTGTGAAGTGAGTAGTGCAACCTAATTAAAGGTGCTAAATTAATCAAAATTAAGTTTATTTAAGCAAAAAGAGTAAAACTATACTTCTAATATTCTAAAAATTACAAAAACATATAGTGTCAATTTTCGAACTATTTCCTACTGTCCGTCAACGTGTTAAATTATAATAACTGTCACAGGTTATAGTTTAAAAATTAGTTATTACGACAATTTTTTTTTTTTTTTTTTTTTTTTTTTTTTTTTTTATTATTACCAGTCATTGTCTCTGGTTTTGATAAAGTGTCTTTTCACTACATAAATGTTTAAATAGTTTTACAGCCAGAAAATGTCTCTGGTATTATAGTGTCTTTTCACTACATAAATATGTTTAAAATAGTTTTACAGCCAGAAAATGTCTCTGGTATTATAGTGTCTTTTCACTACATAAATATGTTAAAATAGTTTTACAGCCAGAAAATGTCTCTGG